>CM067285.1:10000000-11200000 GCA_033220335.2 Troides aeacus | reverse complement strand
TAAAGTGCACTAACTTAGTAACATTCTATTTACTCTTTTCTTGACGACACGCGCGTCGCAGCGGAACATCGACGCCGGCAAGTTGTTCCATTGCTTTGCTAGTCTCATGATGGACGGGGAACTGAACCTGTTTGTTTGCAAACTGGGGATGTCCACAACATAAGGATGGAAAACTCATCGTGCATCTAGTCGTCGAGTGGTGAAAAGGTAATGGGGAATTATATCGTGTATGTAACCTATAGGATATAGCGGGATTGGCTACACGGCGCCTGTGTTGAAGAATCTCAAACCTAGTTGGGACAAGTTCTTGATCACCAACAAGCCTCTTAGCTTGCCTCGCCATCGACTTTGGTGCCGTTAGCAGTTAAGATTTGTTGCATAGGCGTATGTAAAAGAAAAAAAAACAACTCAAACCCATAAATAGTTACAGTAAAGGGCACGGGCGCGCGCCGTGTACGCGGAAGGTAATACGAGTACATTGAATTAATCGTTACAGTTCGAATTAGGTATCCATTGGTTACATACGATAGTGAATGTGCTCTAGTAGATAGGTCGTTGTAAATGTTACCGGGGGATGGGGTAAGATATGTAATTGTAAAACATATTTATTAATAAACTTTTTAAGTATTTGTAACATTATTATGTATTTATTATTAACTGTTATGTTTATTTTTTGAATTTGGATCCCGGTTTGAGGGCAGCACGCAGCACGCAGCACGCAGCACGCAGCGCGCGTGTGCATTGCACACCATCTGTTAGTTGTTCTTGTACAGGTGATTGATTGAATTTGTAAGGGATGAAGTTATTTAAACCGGAACATAGGGGTTTATGGGAAGTGTGTTATAAATTACAAAATTCCAGTCTCGGTTAATAAGAAAAGAGTCATATGAGGTGTTGCTAAAAAAAATTCTGATAATTCGATTTTTGTTTTGAGCTTATTTCCCAAACCGTGAGAGTGCAGAACGCGATTAAGGCGGGACGGGCTGACGTCACTACCGTGTGGGACAAAGCACGGGCAACAGGAGCAGGTGAAGTGACAGGAATTCCGATATAGATGAGGGCTGGCGTTAAGGCGATCCAGTCAGCGAGCATGCAGTAGGGGCCCGCGTGACGCGCCCCCGCTGAATTGAATTCAACGGAAGCAACGTGAATAGTCTTTTTAGTTTATCTATTAACGTGCGCACCGCTGGGGGGACATTGAGCCCCTCCGCACATGTTAGGGGCCCGCCCTCATTGCCATTACAACTTGTAAAATATTGATTACAGAAATATCACGGACACCTGCGTTAGAAGATAAACCTGTGAATTTCCGGCGGCTCCAAGCAAACTCAGTTATATAAATTACTATATTTGTTTTCAGGCCGTATAACTAAGTATAACGTAATTTTTGCTCTCTTCATCATGTAGTTAGGGATGGGGTAGTTTATTTTCTTCCACTGTCCGATCCACGGTGTAAACCTATAGAAGCAGCGCGTAGCCACTTCAACGCCCTTGGGCCTGAAAGTTAGGTGACTGTCAAGTTTTAGTTTTAAGAATATATTCTTTCCCTCTTAGAGATAATTTAAATTAAATTATTAGGGTAACAAAAGAATCTAAGAAAAAAACTGAAAACTGTAGCTACAATCATTGTTTTATGCCGGGGTCAGGAACATGAAGCATAATAAGAGCTTTATCGGCGACAGACAGACACACCGCTCAGTGTCACCCGTCCATTAATCAAATAGAATTGTGACAACGTCACTGCCGCTACTGCTGCTGCTGCTGCTGCTGCTGCTGCCGCTACTTCGCGCGTATGGCCCGTAGGCTAACCGCCACATTATATATTACTAATAATCCATTGCGTGTACAATATCAATAACGACACGACAATCTCGTTTGTTTGTGTTCAACACGCTAACTTAGCCGCGGTACATTTTACCAAGTTATTATTTAATTAAAAATATATTAACAACTATCATCCCTTTTTGTTAAACTGTACAGTGAAAGGGCTAACCCTTTTAAGTTATAACTAACAATATTATTATGTTTAAGGGGTCTGTCTTACTGTTAAATTAATGCTGATGACCATGTCGTTCCGTTTAACGACGATTCTTCGTCCCGCGCCGGTGGCCGAGGTTTTTTTATTTTTATTAACGTGTTTAACAAAATGCTAACGGATCGCACCCCCCGGAACCAATGGGCCGGTAACGGGGTAGTATCGGAATCCAACCGACGAAAAGGTTTCACACGGTATTCCTGTCTCGTCCACATGTACGAGGGTCTAAGGGGGGCGTCGGCCCGACGATCCGTGTCGGTCGCGGCGCCAGGTTCCTCTGCCGAAGGAACCATTCGGCGGTAGTGCGCTCGGCCTCACCTTGCGGCGGTGAGCTGTCTTCACGCTCCGACCGCGTCCTGGCCCCTCGGCGTCCGCGCTCTGAGGAGGTCGGTCTCCCCTTGCTGCGTTATTACAGAATCGCAGAATCGGGATACCGCATTCCATGACACCTCGCTTCCGACCATGGTCAGGACCACAGTCGATAGCGAGAGGTCACTCCCTATCACCCCCCCCCCCCATCGCGGGCAATCGGCCAAGGTGTGGGACGATGTGTCCACCGGGTGTCCACACTCCTGGCACGCCTCGTCCGTCCTATCTGTACTGTTCCGCAGGTGCAGATATCGCTCGAAGCAACCGTGCCCGTGAGTACCTGCACCAAGCGGAAACTGAGGACTCTGAAGTCTCGGTCCAGCCAGTAGCCGATGACCGGCCGGACGGCCTCAACGGTGCGGCGACCGTGCGACGGTTCAAGGAGTCGCCGCTCCCATCGCCGAGGCACCTCACATCCGGTAGCCGGGTTGGCCGGGTTGGCCGGGGTGGCCGGGGTGGCCGGAGTGGCCGAGGGTAGTTGGGGTGGCCGGTGCAGTGTAGTGATGCCGCTTTCAATTAAAATAACGTTTGCACATTTACATGGGATAAAGTTAGACACAGGAAATATTTCCCTGAGGTCTTACTGATGTTTCTAAAACAGTACATTTAAAATATTCGTTGTCTTCTAATCGAAATTTAAGGTTTGAAGAAACAGTAGCTACGCTATGTTCAACTTCTCTTCTTCTTCGTTGGTATCACTCTTGACAGAGAGTTAACAAACACGTCGCCGTTCCTCTCTGATGGCCGCCTTCCTGGCGCATCTCAAAACGCCTGGCTAGTTAGTTATACGGTAGCTATAAGGCAATGGTTGCACGGCTTCCGGCGCGAAGTTCAGCTGTCGTTAGAGTGCGTACACAACGTTGCTGCACAACAGTTTACATATTGCTAATGAATAAACTCTTGTCCAGGAACAAGTCGTGGTCTCGTTCTGGTCCACTCTTGTTCGTACAGGTTGCTCGGGAGGCTGTGCAGCGCGGCGGCGCGCGACAACAATCGAATGGTTTACCACCGGAGCGGTTCTGCCACGCTCGTGAGATGGCGTCGCGGTGCACAGGGGGATGTGTCACGCTGCGTGTCGTGCGTGTGTGTGCGTGTGCGCGACGCGACCCCGACACATCGAAAACTGTGTTTGCGTGCTGATTTTATCGCATTTCGATTTTAGCGCATTATACACAGGAGTTAATAAGTAACAAAAAATCTTACGTTACTGCTGGTAGGTCCCTGTTGCTGCAGAGCGTCTACGCGGGTACCACCGCAGCGCCTGTTGCAGCCGGCAGACAGTACTGTGCAAACTGTTCCGGGTTTGAGGGCGTCGAAGCTAGTGAAATTACTGGGGTAACAATATTAGACATCGTGTGTCTCAAGGATACGAGCGTTATGCGGTGCAGTGTTTATCCATCTTAACTTTGACCACGTTGCTAAAGGCAGGCGCATCACTTATCATAAGGTGAACGACCCCCGGGCTGCGTCGCTTCGCAGAATAAGAAAAAATATCGGAGTTAATAATACTTGCTCGAGTATTATTTACTCCGAGCTCGCTGGCCTAATGGTTAGAGCGTGCGGCTTTCGTTCCGAAGGTCGCGGGTTCAAACCTCGTCATGTACCGATGACTTAATATTTAAGTTATGTACATTTGTGAACTTTAGTTACAGCAGCGAGATACAAAAATGGTGAAGGAAAACATCGTGAGGAAACCCGCACACTGATATCATCTTTGTGTGTGTGTGGTGGTCCCAATAAAGTGGCAACAGGCTCGCCCCCTGTTACATGGGACCTAATCTGACCACATCTGGCGAAACGTGGGTAGTTTATTCACGTCTGCCTACCCCTACTGGGAAAAAGGCGTGACAATATAAAAAAAAAAAAAAAAAATAATAATACTTTGTGATCACGTACTGAATGTATCGATGTTTTATATCAAGTGTACCATTGATGCGAGCAACGCGGGACCGGCCAATGTGTTCGGGGGAGGTCTATGTCCGGCAGTGGACGTCTATCGGCTGATAATGATGATATTAGTTGAGATAAACATCCAAAGTTTTTTTGTGTTTTTAGCAAAAGCTCTGTGCCGAACGAAGGTTTGAAACGTGTGAAAAAATACTCAATTACTGAAAACTTATGCAAGCAACCTATTCCGGAAAACGTTCAATGAAATATAACCATAAAACGTTACTCAAGTAACGCGGTGAGGTTCGTTCGCGGCGCCGGCGCGTGCTCGTACGAAATAATTTCTTTTCATTCTTTGTCTCCTGTAACTGAAACCCACGATCGCCGCACGCGACAGAACCACCTTCCGCAGCTCTCACCCTCGATGAATAATTCATAAACTGTTTCACTAACTACTCGGTGAACGTCGGACTTATCACTGCACTCTGTCTTAATAAAAACAAACGGTTTCCTTTACTTTATTTCCCTCCGCGTATAAGTGAATGTTAAGTTAACCGCCCGTAACCGTGCAGTTAAGATCGCGAAACAAATAGTATTCGTAAGTTGTAAGACGGTGAAATGTGCTCCAGCTTTCCGACCTGGCGCACTTTAGAAAGCAATAAGAACTGGAGCAGGCTCAAATATTTGTTGAGAACTGTGTCTGCGCGTGCGCCGGCCGCGCTGTTGTTGTTGTTGTTTGCGAACTAGTCGTCGCCGTGCAGCCTTCCGGACGTTTGTATTTTAGCGAATTTGTGTAGGCGGTAACTTACAGAGCACGCCAAAGTTTGAAAAATGATTCGTTCCGGCTAAACGGTTGAACCGGTGTATAGTAACAGAAACGACAGATTAAAAATTACCTAAAAATTTAATTAATAAGCTAGAATTTTTTTGCAACGTTATAGGCATAATTTAATTGCATAGATAAGGAAAACACAGCTCTGTTTATACCAATCCCGTGCGAAGCGCCTTACCCTCCTTCAGCGTCCGTCCCGTCGCTGAATAAGAAGGGTAGATCAAAAAAAGAAGTTATAAATGACATTTCGGAGTGAACTTGACATCGCGGACATTAGTAAACAAGAAGTATAAAAATACAAAGTGAAGGCTTTTTCGTAAACAATTTGTTTCTGAAGGACTATGAAGGACGAATCGCGAATCAAGCGTTAGCGTGTCGCGACCACTCTTATACTTGCCTTTGTAATTTTCATACAAGTTACAATAAATAGTTGTGAAAGTGACGTTCAGTCTGAAGCTCGTAGGTGGTGGCGATCAGGTTTCCGTGTGAACCAAGGAATGTATCGCGTTTGGTACAAAAGTTCTCTGCAAACATTTTGCGGAGAGGGAATTGGAAATTTAAATTACATTAGCTTGGTACCGTGTGTACGCGCACATCTCACCCTGATCGATAACAACGGTGTGCGCCCTGACGACCGCTGGCGCTGGCCGAGGGGGTGAACAATGTGGGGAGCATTGAAGCGGACACACGGTACACGAGTGAAAAAGAATGATATAGTTTTAATTCATTGAAGCAATGAAGAAACTAGACCTTCTTCACCTGACTGTACGAGAGACATCTGCGCATGACAATAGGGCTTTTATACATTCGCGTCTTCTCCTTAACTCGCCGTTTCCGGTTGTCTCGCCGGCTACCGCGCGCCGGACATCAAACTGAAAGCACAGTTTGCATGCTCGTGTGCTGCACCGCTTCACCGTCTTATCAGTTCGCAATGCGCATTTATTACCGCGATCCGCTTTGAAGGATGTCATAGCTTTTGTAGTTACAATATGAAAAAAAGTATACTATAATGTCTTGAATACGATTCAAACGTGTGATATAGACCATATCATCGACATGATCATACAACCATTTCTCTGTCAACCTTGTCAATATTGTCAATGTCAAAATATAGTCCTTACTTAACTATTTTCATTTAGAGGTTAACTTAATATATTTCTTAGTTTGAACTTGCCGTGCGGTTTTGTAATTAGTTGTAAATACAGTTAGTGTTAGTTAGTGTTTGTGCGCAGTTACTTAACGGCGGACGTGTTTATCTATCTTTAAGTGTAGTTACATGTTGCTATATTTAGCTTGATTTTTAATGTTAAGTCATGAAATCAATTATGTAACTATGTTGATAAGCCTTAATAAATAAATAAATATAGAATATGAACTTTTAAAGTTATAGTTTATGTATTATTAATGAATATAAAACGTTGAACTGTAGCTGCAGGACGTCAGGACGGGCCCGCTGGAGTAGCGGCGGTGTCGCTGGGCACTGGGTGCCCGTCACGTTCCTAGGACAGAATTATAACATAAATAAGCAACCTGAAGTTAATTATTCATGTTATCTCTTCAGACATTAATAGTAAATTATATTGTGTTTCCAAACAGGCTTCGTTACGATCCGACATACTTTGAATGTATTGCTTTGTAGCAAATACTAGCACATGTTTCATTACATTTAAGTACTAGACTTAATTATTTTTTGAATCATACAAACACGTAATATTGTAGGAGTATTTTCATTCATGCGTAAAATTTCACTGTTTTCGAACATATGCACTTGATGCAGCTTGTGTACGCGCGCGGTGCGGGTCCCGGCGCGCGCAGTCTGTACCGCAATAGATAACGCTCTTATTCGCTGTTCCAGCTGCGTGATAGAGATCCACAGATATTTGGGCGTGATATCCTCTGTTGATAAAATATATATTTTACTAGTAAACTTCGTAAGGCTGATATGGGTTACACGCTTTTAAAGTTACAGAGCCTGCCCGCGTGGGTTGCAGCCGCACCCGTTGCCACCTGCCATCGTACGCCACAGGCTTGCTCCGCCATCTCCTGCTTCGCCACTTAACATTTATTGAAGTTGAGTTGAACATGAAAACAGTTTAAGTAGGAGCACTGACGTGAAACTAAACTTTAGCTCGGTCTCAGTGTTAAAGACGAAGACAGCGAGCGGCTAGCTTGAGTGCATAGCTACGCTACCACGATCACCATTCCAATATGCCTTTGCTGGTCGCCGAAACCACGTGGGTAGTGTCTACTAACTATGACAACAAGTAAAGTGCTAAATTTATAACTTCAGATCAAAGCACGTTAACCATTTAGAAGTTGCTGAGGTAACGACTCGTCGACCTTCACTGGTGGTATGCCTTGCCGTTACGAGCAGGTATTGTTTACCACCAGCGAAATTTTCTGTTTCCCTCGTCGTCGATTTAAAGAACAACTATACTACTTTTCGCTTATTTGTCGAAATGTTCTTCATTTATCCTGTTCTCTTCAATATACTTCTCATCTGCATCTAGTCCACGTCAGCATGCTCTCCCACTGCTGTATAGGACCTCCCGTTCCTCTCCCCTCCCCAGCTGCTATCCGTGTCTCGGCTTCCATTAATGTCTTATTTAACTTTAAAATTTTTCGCTGACTTGCCGGCCGAGTGATTTATTATTCAAGGCCCGCTTCTGGAATCGGATTAACTGTTATTTAGAGACTGCTTAATGTTGTCGGGACGTCGCAGCCTCTCCTTTTTTATGGAACTAGTTTGCGAGATTACCCGGTCGCTGTGATTATTCTTAATTTTTGCTCTCAACAGAAACTACAACATAATGGACAGTTTTATAAAACATTTTTAAAAATGTAAAAAAAATACTACATAGCAGATTTAGCTTCCTCGATCACCCGTCGATGGGTGTAAGGGGTCTCGCGCAACAATTCACAGGATCCAAGACAACCTCACCTGCTCGTGGTACACCCTGCTAATCAACAAACAAGGCTTTGGCTCCCACCAACCCGCCTTGTGCAAGCGTGGTGAGAAATTGCCCAATATGAACCCCTACAAATGCAGGAAACTTGGGAAAGGCCCATGTACAGCAGTGGACGTCAATCGGCTGATGTTGATGATCTCCTGTCAACCTATTTACAAAAGCTTCATGTCATTCACGGTTCATATGTAAGTAGGCTCTTGCTACCATTATAGAATTGACTTCTGTAAAATCTATGGTTTCAATTATCGTATACTAATTTTAAGGATATAAATATTTGACACTTAGCAAATACCCTATACGAGGACAGAGAACCCGATATTTTGGGAATACGCCGTGGAGTCAGGCAGGGGTGCATTCTGTCTCCCTTGTTATTTAATTTGTACTCAGAGGCAATAATATCAGATGTGCTAGAGGAATCTGAAGTTGGCGTCAAAGTAAACGGCAGTCGTAAATAATTTAAGATATGCTGATGATACTGTATTGATAGCCTCATCAGAGCAAGGCCTTCAGACATTGTTGGACAAGGTCCATGAGTGCAGTTTGAGGGCAGGGTTGAGTATGAACGTGTCCAAAACCAAATGTCTAGTTGTTGCAAAGAACCACCAAAATCTAAGTCACATTATTACTGTTGCGGGTTCAAGTATTGAGCGGGTGACGAAGTATAAATACCTTGGTGCATGGGTGAATGAGGAATGGGACGGCGAACAAGAAATTTGTAACCGGAACGGAATTGCCCAAGCCACACTGAAGGAAATAGGTGAAGTTTATGTAGTCGCCAATTATCAATAAAGCTCAGAGTAAGAATACTACATTGTCATGTGTGGCCTGCGGTAATGTATGCTAGTGAGGCCTGGACTCTAAAAGCTAAAACTCAAGGTTTCCTCGAAGCTTTCGAGATGTGGTGCTACCGTAGAATGCTGCGTATCAGCTGGACACAGAAAGTTTCCAACGTGCGAGTACCCCAACGTGTCGGTAAGACTCGCGAATTGTTGCAGACCATCAAGAAAAGGAAAGTAGCAAATCTAGGACATATTTTGCGACACGACAAATGTGAACTCCTGCAGCTAATAATGATGGGCAAGATCGCAGGCAAAACGCGCGTTGGACGTCGAAAAAAGTCGTGGTTGCGTAACATCCGGGAATGGACAATATTGCCAGCGTAGCACATCTTTCTCGCTTGGCACAAGATCGGGAGAAGTTCGCTGAGCTGACGGCCAACCTCCAGTGGTGGAGAGGCACAAGAAGAAATATTTGACCGGAATAAAAAAAAAGGAACTCTTACCAATCAAAAAACAGAACTATAAAATAGTTGATATTCACCAGCTAGCTGATTTACATGTTACCATGTATGTGGGTACTCGTGTCAAGCGATACGTTGAACAAAACGACTAAATCGAAACTTTGTGAGCTGTTGAGCTGTTGAGCTGAGCACGCGACGCGCGCGAAGAGTCGGTAAGCAGCAGTCAGAGTGCAAACGTTAAACGTTACCCGTAACGAGGTAGGTGCGATGCACTCGTTCGCTGCAGATTGCTGCGCAAACGTTTGCACGGTAACTGCACGAGTAACAGCAGCTTTGGATATGCGCCGAGTTACACGCATCCGGCTGCGGGGGAGCGGAGTGTTGTATGCGCGGAAGTAGTTCGCGAGCCCCGCTTCAGTTAATTAGTACGCGAGTCCGGGTTATTACATCCGGATTAGCACCCCCTGTAGCTTGTTCATCCTTCAAATGTATAATTTGTTAAAATCAGGAGCTTTACGGGTCAGGAGAACTGTTCGAATTGCACAAGTTATTGTTCAAGGGTTCGGGAGTTGAATGAAAATATGATATACTAGGTGTTCCCTGCGCGCTTCACTGGCCGTAGTACCCTCGCAAGTAGTTTTGGGGGTAATATTTTATGACCTATACATGGTAAAATATATATTCGTACTAAATTTCAAGTATGTAGGTCATATGGCTCCAGAGATATCGCGGTGAAGCTCTACATAGGTGGAAACCCTTCATCTATATTATATGACATAGACTAATCACGAATGATAGATGGTGTTGCGTTTTCCCTGAACATAAACAAACAATGATATGTAGAGAGCACAGTTCGACGACCTCTTGGCGGCGTGGTGCTATGTACTTGTTGTCATGTGTGTCACTCGTGAAATCCTAAAATGTATAGCTTTTTTATGTAACAAAAGACTATGTTGTTTATATTAGTTTGGGGAAAAAGAAATCCATTATTTTTTCGGTAGATGGCTGCAGTGATAAATTTCTCGTAAAGTATCGATCAAACAGTTTCAGATCTATGCTCGTTGGAAAGGTGACATTTCGCAGTAAAAAAATACTTTTGCTGTTTTTTGTTTGGTGCATTCAATTGTGAGTTACAGGGTGTTAAAAATGGAAGTGAACAAAGAGAAAATTCGGTACATTTTACAGTTTTTTACGGTACATTTTATTTACGTTGGTCATTATATTATAGAATTTGCGAGTTAGAGCAAAAAGACCAGCCGTGGATTGTGTTTGTTTTAGTCGCATCTTCTCTCGACCTTTATCATTTTCTTAATTAGACCTGGTAAATTTACTTTGGGTTAGCCATTCTGTTCTTGTTTCTCCACGTTTTATGACCTTAAATTATGGATTATTAGATAGTAATATCGTTAATACACACGTCAGCGTGACGGCGGCTGCGTCGGCTCAAGAGACAGCGGGGGTGGCAGTCGGGCGGGCGTCCGGTGGAGCGATTACTGGTGAGATAATATTGGGATTAATCATTGAATTACTATCGCTGTGACAATGATTGTGGTATATTAACGAAACATGCGTTATTTATATATATATATATATATATATTTCAAAGTTAAAGCGGCAAGATTAGGGCATTGAGATGATATGTGCCGCTGATGGCAGTGCGACGGTACTCAAGGCTTACATTTACGCCGCAATATTCCGTTTGTTGCTTTCTACATATAACTATTTCTAGCTCCAGATGGATTTTCCTCTTTAACCAGTTGTCTATCTGATGAAGGCTTTGTGTGATATTAAATTTAAATTTATACATAAAATAAACATATTGCTGCTTAGATTATAAACAATCGAAAAGTGTATGTGGTCTGTTTGGTAATTTTAAGTGGAAAAAGCGAAAATATTAATTAGCACGTGTCCTTTAATGATCACGTAAGGTATGCCCCCGACGGGCAGCCGTCTCCTGCGCATACGGATCGATTTATCCTTCCGAGTAAGCAGCCCGCTCGCAGCCCGCCTGCAGCCCGCTCGCAGCCCGCCTGCAGCCCGCTCGCAGCCCGCCTGCAGCCCGCCCGCAGCCCGCTCGCAGCCCGCTCGCAGCCCGCTCGCAGCCCGCTCGCAGCCCGCCGAGCGCTCGGGACGCGCAATGTAAATATTTTCTAAGCAGTTACTTGTAAACGCCGACCCCTTCGTTAAGTTCCGATGAAACTTAAACGTTTGTGTGTTTTCTCTTCCACTGCGAACGGTTTTTCTTTAGGTTCAAAGCATTATTTTACGTTTGCTGTTTGTAATGTCCAGTTAAAAGTCCATGTTGTTGATAAACTTAAAAAGTAATGAGCGTGTCTAATGCTTTACCGTGTGCACAGTGCGCACTCCTGGTAACCGGCCATCCTGGCTTACCGTTGTAATTTTATCCACTGACAAGTGTCTCTATATTACCTTACCTTTGTACTGTAACAATGTACACGTGTATAATGACAATCGGTTATTTTAGTTCGCTGGTCAGGCAAGAGCCGGTGCGGTGACAACCACTCGGCGAGGTATCAGTTGTAGATGGTTATAGGATATTTATTTTTTGCACTTTGTAGATCCTTCGTTATTTTATTTTTATTTAACTTCTATAAAAATTTGGTACTATTTAAGCGGTTGCTATAGTAACGGTTGCTATAGAAAGTCATCTGCGGTCTATTTTTATATTACAGTCAGCAAAGCAGGCGGGGAACACAGCTAGTAGTAATAGAGTGATAATCACATCATCATATTGTGGTTTTTGTCTTAGACATGTTAGGTCTCATTACTTTAATAATTTTACTAGCTACAACGCCCTTTAACTCGGAACCGAGCAATGTTCGCACAGTACTGTCTGCCGGCTGCAACTGGCGGTGCGGTGGTACCTAGGTAGACGGCTCCGCTGACAGAGACCTACCAGCAGTTAATGACGATATAACTTTATACGAGTAAGTTACCTTTAGACTGCGCGGGCCGGGCTGGCCGGGCTGGGCGGGTTGGGCGGTCTGACCGAGCTGGCCGAGCTGGCCGGGCTGGCCGGGCTGTGCGGGCTGGGCGGGCTGGGCGGGCTGGGCGGGCCGGACGGGCCGTGCCCTGCTCCGCGGTTTGCGTTGACACGTACACCAAATTTTTGATAAAACTATTTGTTATTTGTTTGCTCTGTTGCTATTAGAAAAATAAATTAGTCCCCAGCCCAATGTTGCCTGATTGCAGCACAAAGTCACGTCTCACAACTTAGTGCTACTTATAAATTTAGCTTTAATAATTTTACTCTTTAATAATTTAATCGGTGCACGCATTTGCACTGAGCTACGGCCATATCGTGTGTCATGGCTGTGGCTGTGGCAGTGGCAGTGGCAGTGGCAGTGCAAACAGCAGACAATGTTTGTATGTAAGGCCTTATGTGATCGCATTTCTCGTGTACTTATATTTTATAATGAACTATTTGTTTGTTCGCATGCGCTCGCACCGCGTAGACAAATAATGTTTTGTCTGTCTATGTGTATTGTGAATATGTAGTATTAATGTATTGTACACATGTTTATTTTATCTTTCTAATAGTTCCTTTATACAGTGCGTCCGTATTACAGGTGTGTACCTGCTGACGGGGCGTCGCGGGGGCGTCGCGGGGGCGTCGCGGGGACGTCGCGGGGACGTCGCGGGGGCACGCGCCGTCCGCCGGGCACTGCTTTGTGTTGGACGAGGAAAATAAATAAAGTCTTCGTATACCTTATCACGGCTTGAAATGTGATTGTAATCATTTAGAACAATAATAAGGAAAAAGAGAAGTATTTCTTAACACCCAAGATCAATAATTACGTTATCAACGTAACAACGGGCCGAGCAAAGCTCCACGGGGGGGTGGTGTCAGGTCGCGGCTCCTGTCGACACTCGCTCTGAAGTGCGCTGCCTCATCTCTGGTTATAAACATTTATTTATTTATTTAACTTTATACTTATGTAGTCAAGGTTTTTGCAAGTTTCGTCGTTATTATCACTCATCTGTTATAATCACGCTTTCGAGGATGTGTCCTGCCGGCCGCAGCTCCACCAGGGCAGGGCTACGGCAGGGCTACGGCAGGGCTACGGCAAGTCTACGCTCGTCTGAGCGCATTTTAAAAGCGGATGCTATCACACTACTAATTTCAACTTGTTGATTGTAAATTTTTATATTTTGTAGCATTGTTTCCATTTCATAGTTATACTTCTTTCAGGCCTTTATAGTTTAAATTATAAGTACAGATTTTTAAATTTCAAATTGCAATAAAACTGGAAATTTTGGTGTTTTGGAAGCATCGCTCTTTGTAACCTTGTAACTTTGTTTAACCTTATCTATAACCGTTTCAATAACTAAGTGATGACAGTATAATTAGTTCTGTGCAAATAATTGCATTCACTTAGTGCACAAATCCGTGCACATGTCAGCGTTGCGCAACGAGATGGCGTTGCTGCTGGTCAGCAGCCAACAGCCAACAGCCAGCACCAGAACTCGCTGCGCACGCCAATTAATAAGTTATTTGTGTATACAGACGAATCAGTATTATGTATAAACATCGCTTTGTACTACTTCTGCGAGATTCTTTATTAAAGGAACGATAATGATAAAGATAGTTGTACTTCTATAATTATCACTTGCCATCAGTGAAAAGAGATCCCGTTGTCACTGGCGAAATGAATCAGCTACCGTTAGACGATTAGATCACAAAAGGGTTGTGAATTACTGCCACGCACTGAACCGCCCTCGACGCTCATTGTTAATATTTTGCGGTCACGTCACGGGAGTAGTGATTATGGGATTAACGAGACGTATTTACTTTGATTTTAAAGCCCTGCATGTAATCAGGTATTGAGTAAACATCCTAAGTCCTCACCGTTCGAGTGTTTGTTTAGCCGAGCGTCGGGCACGGGCCCCTACGAGCGCCGCGCCGCGCCGCGCCGCTCGCTGAGTACGTGCGGGCTGAGGACCGCCGCGCCTTCTCGTTTGACGTTTTTATTTAATTTCATTATATGTACAAAGAGTCAAAAGAATAATTAATTATTTTCTCTAATTTCCGGCGTGAGTCGGGCCGGACATCCGTGTTGCGTCCAACGGGTTCCACGCAGACCAAAATTAGATTTATTAATTGTTTTCGCAGTATTTTTTAATCGCTGCTGTAGTGTCCCTCCCCCACGAACTTGTCTCAGACACGGTCTCCCCACTGCCCCCAGCTCCACCCCCATTTACTTTTTACATTACTACACAAGTAAATGACTAATACAAATAGTTAATAAATAATGTATTTGTGAGGTTTGCTCGTACGCACGCACGTCCGCGCTCCGCTCCGCTCCACCGTCGCTCAGGGGATGTAACGATCTTGATATTACGCGCTGTAACAAATAAATAAAAAAGTTATTTCATTGAACATTTAAATAACATTTTTAGTATTAAAAGAAATGCAACATAGCCTGTGCGTTGCTCCGGTCAACGCCCGCAGGCGAAGTTACAATCTAAACAAAACTTAAAAGTAACATTACAATGTTAACAACATATGCGTGCTCGTGCTCGTGCTCGTGTTCGTGCTCGTGCTCGTGCTCGTGCTCGTGCTCGTGCTCGTGTTCGTAAATTCGTGAAATTAATTATGTTATACAAATTAATTTTTCCGGCGCCGCACGAAAATGAATACGCGGCTCGAGTGGGGCGCTACGGTTTATCAAATATACTTTTGAACCGATTGCGGGCTTAGAATAAGTTAAATGTATGCGCGAGTGCTGCGAATGTACCGACCGTACCAGCTCCGGCTGACTTGTTGAACGGACAGGCGAGTGCATGTAAGTGCATGTCGATCGTCAGGTGCGGCTCGACCCGTCGCTTGTGGGATCGCACAGCGGGCACACGGAGGTGCTGTGCGCCGGCCGGGTACCGGCACCGGGTGCGCGCTGCAGGGCGGCGGGACGGTGCGAGCTCGTCGTGGCGCGGCGGCGGTGCGGCGGTGGCGCGGCGCTATCGGTCTCCGATCAGTGCGCTCCGCGGCGCCGCGACGCGCGCACGTGCACGTGCTGCTGCGTGCGTTTGTTTACGCCGTAACACGTGCACCGGTCCCCGATTGAATAAACATTGCCCGCGCGCGCGCACCCACACTTGTACGGAAAGAAACACAAGTAACGCGACAAAAGTGATTTCAATGTACCGGAATTTTGTGTGTTTACATTAGTGAAATAAATAATAAAATCTAACTAGTGTGTAGTAATTTCGAACCGTTTGATGTAGAGTAGATAGATGGAGCTGCCCCGGGACTTGAGTGTGTGCTCGCCTGCCCGCGTGACTGCGGCGGGTGTTCCTGTGCAGCTTTTGCTCGCTCTGGTGATGGTCAGCAGCGCGCGGGGCCTGCTCCACGCGGAGGAGTTAACGAGCGACCTCGATCTGCCCGGTCAGTTACTATGTACTTGTTAATAAAATTAATATAATATATTATGTAATAAATTTGTCTTTATTTGGGAATATCCATATTCCTCCTAAGCCGTCACAACGTACTACGTACGTACTGCAGCACAGGTATAATATAATGTAGTTTCATGTTTTTCATTTATTTATATATTATATTATGTAACAGTTATATATTATACGAATGTAAGTAACACTATTATTTTGGATTATTTTCTGCAAAAGTATTTATTGAGTAAAATAAATAAGTTAATTCATATACACATCATCATCATCAACCGATAGACGACCACTGCTGGACATAGGCTTCCTCCAAAGATCTCCATGTCGATCGGTACCGCGTTGTTCGGATCCAGTGGGTTCGCGCGATTCTCACCAGACCATCGGTTCACCTTGTGAGAGGCCTCCCAACACTACGTCTACCGGTACGCGAGCACCACTCGAGGAGCTTATCCATCCCCTGTCGGTTCTCCGAGCAAACCGCCCTGCCCACTGCAACTTAAGTCTAGCAATCTTTTGGACTATGTAGGTGACTTTAGCGCTTCTGCGGGTCTCCATATTTCTAATCCGATCTATCATATACACACGATATACATAATATGTAGTTAATAAATAATTAATAACCATAACGTGCTGCTCATATCTGCACGTTCATATCAATATTCCTTTGCAAGTAACAGGTCGCTATCTCTGCACTCTGAGCAGCTACAAACAATACAAACCCCGGCGGGTGCGCACCCTGGGCCTGCTCGCTCTCCGGATACTTGGAGGCGTCAGGCTGTAAAATTGTATTTGGCATTCATTTCTGGAAGAAAAGGAATTATTAAGATTTCCTATTTTACCTGTTTATTTCCGAGAAGAATTTTTGCGGGATCCTTTTTTAGTATTTCCCCTCAGTTTGCAATATTTATTGCGAAAATCCTCTCAGGAAACATTTAACGTTTATACCTAGAGAAGCGGATTGTTTTCAATTAAATTCAAAAAATCCTTTGTCTTCCTTTCATAATTTAAAAATAGCAATAAACAGTGTAATTGTTATATACAATTGTAAATTATATAAACTTCAGTAAGCGGTCATGGAAACCGAATCGTGACCGGGTAGGACGCAACAGCGCGTGCGCAGCGTGCGCGTGCGCAGCGTGCGCAGCGTGCGCGTGCGTCGTCCGGCGGGAGACATCCCCCTCTGAAAATGCTGTTGGTTCGAGCAGTTGTTAATACAATTGGATAGTGATATTTAAATTTTTTAATACTTATCGTAAGTAAATGATATGTAACTAATAAATAAGAAAAGGTTTTGCGTAGATTAAACAGTAAAGCTTGCCGTCCGGCTCGTCACACGGCCACGGCCACGGCCACGGCCACGGCGGCGCGTCTCGTTGAAACGCAACATTTCGACGAAGACCTGTCTAACCGTTTCTTTCCTACAAGTTAGAGGCTTAAGACATCCAAAACAATAGAGGTAATTGCCATAACCGGGTGGGAGCACTTGTTCCGGGTGACTCGTTGGTGAACCAATGTGTAACATAATGTAAATAAAATTGTTACGTACTGTTACGTGTATATAAGATCACGTTTTTAAATATATCTACAATGAAAAACAATTGTGCAGAAAGAAAGAGATTTTTTTTTAATAAGAAAAAAAACAGTAAAAATAATAATGGTATCTTTATGAACTATATTATTTATTTTTTTTCCACTATTTTGGGTGTTGCAATAATACTACCGCATGGCGATGTACTCTCAGTACGCGAGAGTCGGGGAACCGCCCGCCCTACATGTAACTCGTGTAATACACACATACTGCTGTTGTCACGGGGTAACAAATGCGGTTAATCATACGAAGCTCACCGCTATAGCTCTGTAAATGTCTCTTATTGGTAATGATTCAGTTGACAATGGTTAGACGATCCGCAAAGCGGATTAACTGTCTGGGCAAGGGTGTGAAAAATGTTCAGCAGTAAACATCAGACAGCTGATGAGAATAATTATAATGATAATGATTAACAGTATCATATATTTGCTATACACGCATAAATCTCGAAATTATAAATATATTGAAAGTATCACGTTACTTTCAATTGTGCCTCCGAACGTATCTTTACTCTGAGTAGTAATGAAATTCCACTTAGAATACTTATTTATAAAACCTTCTTCGAAAATAAAGTGAAATAATAATACAACTTATATTGCGCTTAAAAAGAAACTCTTTGAAGAATATTGTTATTGAACTAATGAGTGGTGAGCGTGACGACGGAACCCTCGGCGGCCTCGTCCGCCGGTCGCGGGCGGGACGGACACGATCAGATGTTGTTACCAACGCATTGAATGTCCCTTGCCCCGCGGGCCCGCCTTTGTTTCGCCGCACACGCACGCACACGCACGCGCACACGCACGCACGCGCATGCGCACACGCACGCACGCGCATGCGCACGCGCACACTTAATACCTCAAACGCGATCGCAACGCTAACGAATCAATTTCACCGAAGATGGACAGGTTATAGTTTGTACTGTCCAGCAGAAATATGACAAGTGTCACAGGTTATTTGTTTCGTACGGATTGTACGAGGTGAAGTAATCGTACACCAGTAATGATTCCGATCAGATAGAGAGGAGATGTTTTTTTGTTGTTCCTACTTTACTCTAAACTGTGGTTAAACATCACTGGATGGATTGGAGTCTGTGATGATTTATGATTGTGTGTTTACGTATACTCAAAGTTTGAAAAGATCGCGATAAGATATTATGATCTCTGTTGCTGGAGACCGAATAAGCAGGTTTTTCGTAGCAACTATATGTTATCTACCGGTGAACAGTCTTCCGTGTCAGAAGGCGGGAAGCGAATCTACTCGTATGAGAGCAAACGTATCACCGTGGGAATGTTGACTGTGAACTGTTCAGCTCTTCCCTTTCATATATATGTTCATGTATACGAAATATTCACTAAATTCTGAAGCTCTATTAATATTTGATTTGATATATATAAACTTTATTATTGAGTATTATATAAACTTTCTTTTACGGTAAAACTTTTGTTTAAAATATTTAAAAAATATGGGAACGGAACATGCGAAACATTAATTTCAGTCCAGAAGAAACGTCAGAAGAGGAGTTATATGTCGCGGCATATAATTCAGCGGCGCCGCGCGACTGCCCTGCTTAAATAACTTCTTTAATATAAATAAAAATGTACTCCGGCTGGTCAGCGCGTTGACAAAGAACAAACAAAGTTCGTACTTCCATACATAATAAATTAGCCAGGATGGATACGGTTTAGCCATAAATTCTCCTTCGCTTGCTTTCCGATTATAATCTCCAAAGTATCAAATTCGGGATGCGGATGAGAGTCTCCGAAAAACAAACAAATAAAAGATATATATATATATACATACATACATATATTTTTTTTTTTTTTTTTTATTTTTTTTTATATAGTCACGCCTTTTTTTCCCAGTAGGGGTAGGCAGAGGTGAATAAACTACCCACATTTCGCCAGATGTGGTCAGATTAGATCCCATGTAACAGGGGGCGAGCCTGTTGCCACTTTATTGGGACCACCACACACACACACACACAAAGATGATATCAGTGTGCGGGTTTCCTCACGATGTTTCCTTCACCGTTTTTGTATCTCGCTGTTGTAACTAAAGTTTACAAATGTACATAACTTAAATATTAAGTCATCGGTACATGCCGTGGTTTGAACCCGCGACCTTCAGAATGAAAGCCGCACGCTCTAACCATTAGGCCAGCGAGCTCCACACATATATATATATATTTATTGACTTATCACGAGATCGCAGAAACCCTTGCACGTAAACATTCAAAATATTGCTTCTGCTGTTTAGATAGATATATCAGCTAATAAATATTACGGAATTCCTTTGCTAAAGGGAGTTGCGGGGGTGTTCCGGTCCGCAAAGCGGGCGGGGAACCGCCGCTATATGATATATATATGTACTCAGGTGTACCGGTATGAAATGAGTGGTTTTTTGTGAAAATAAAACACTAATTATTAATGGGAAAGTAAAAAATATTTCATTCTAAGTATTGACCGTTGTTTCCTACACACTGTGACCACGTTTCTGGACCACCACAATTTGTTGATACCACGCCAATAAAATTGTTCGTCTTTTAAAGCAAACCAACCAGACACCCAATTGTCGAGCTCCTCGTTGGAACCAAAGTGCTGCTCAGCCAATGCGTGTCCCATCGATGAAAACAAATGGTAGTCGGAAGGAGCCAAGTCTGGTGAATACTGCGGGTGGGGTAGCAGGTAGCAGGTAGCAGCTCCCAGCCAAGTGTTTTGATTGTATCCTGAACCGGTATTGCTTTGTGTGCAGGTGCATTGTCATGGAGCAAAATTACGTTGCCGTGTCTTCTGGCCCATTCTGGTGGTTTCTCGATCAATGCATGGTTCAAATTGATTATTTGTTGTCGGTAGCGATCAGTATTAACGGTTTCACCAGGTGGGAGTTTAGGAGCTCGTGGTACACCACACCACCACACCTTTCTGATCCCACCAAACACACAGCATTGTCTTCTTGCCGAATCGATCTGGTTGCAGCAGTCGATGTTGATGGTTGTCCCGGATTAACCCATGATTGTTTCCGTTTAGGATTCTTAAAATAAATCCATTGTTCATCGCCAGCAACAATCCGATGCAAAACCGATTTTCTTTCGTGTCTGAAGCAAAATTTCACAAGTGTTTTTTCGGTTTTCCATCTGTCTTTCATTCAATTCACGTGGCACCCATTTTCCACGCTTTTGGATCTTTCCCATAGCTGTTAAACGGTCAGAAATTGTTTGTTGTGTTGTTGTGCAACATTTAACATTTCTGCCATTTGCTTTTGATTCAAAGTGTCATCTCCATCCAATATCGTTTGCAATTCGGCGTCTTCAAACTTTTTTGGTGGTCTTCCACGTTCTTCATTTCTCACATCAAAATCATTATTTCTGAACCGTTGAAACCATCTTTTGCATGTTGCTTCTGATAGAGCATGATCACCATCACCATATGCCTCGACAAGCATTCGACTCGCATGCGACTCTGCAACACTTTTCTTCAAATGAAAACAAAAAATTAATGCTGTCCGCGAATCATCACTTTCTGGTACAAAATTCGACAGTTTTAACACGATGAAAAAATACGATGTTGTCTGTTCAATGACGTGATGTAGACTAAATATGTTTCACAGATGTCTTAGCAAACAAACAAAAAATAAAGGCTCGTTCAAAACAAATGTTCCCTATCGAGACATTTGTATTTTGACGCTCACTTCATACCGGTACACCTAGGTATATATATATAGTCTGTTGATGTCGAGTGTTCGTCTCGTCGGGCCTGCTGGGTGGCAAGCCCCGTATATGTTGCTAACATATACGGGAAAAACTTGATACTATCCTTACGGTAATCCCCTGTTTTCGTCTTTTACGTCAGGCATTATGTTTAACATAAAGTCCACAAGTATCCACGCGCGGCGCCACGCAGCTGCTTCTAGTTTTGGGCCGGAAACAAATACCCATACACACAAAGTAACCGTTTGCCGCGTGCGCTCACAAAAGAACAAGCCGGCGCACGCGTCCGCAGTTTGCGCGATGACATTCGCCAGCTGCCGAGCCAGCAGTGGTGCGGGAGGGTAACCGTTGCAAACATTCAGATGATTTACGCCCGGAGGCGGGCAGCGGCGCCGGCGCGCGGCCCGGGCAATAAGCACATTCCCGCAGATAATATGTAAATGCAGCGAGTTTTATTTCCTTATGTTGTTAAATCACGCAACGAAATCTTTGCAGATTTTTCAGGCATCCAGATTTATGGAGAGCTTTTTGTTTAACTGTGACGACGCGGCGGGCGGAAGCGCCGCGCCGACCGCTCGCGCCCCCGCTTGTAAAGTTATATTTTAAAGTATTATTCTCTGCCATAGTTTTAGAAAACACTCGTGTAAATATTGGATTGTTTCGTAAAATTTGGATCATTAAACACGTGCTACTGAAACGCCACCTTGCTCGTTATGGGCAGGCACATACGTGTCACTTACTATCAGGTGAACGTCCCGCCCGTCTCGTCTCTTCGTTTTCGCTCGTCGAATGATAAAGGAATGAAAATAAAGTTTCGCTATTAACGTAATTGTTGCTGGTGTGTGAACTTAATCAAAACTAATTGCACTCGTGTGCTGCCGGCGCTCGGGTAAAGTGAATAGGGTGAAATGATAAATTATTCGTTCAGAAGATAATGAAGATCATTTCGACCGATACACACAAATGAGTGTGTGTAAAGAGTGTGTATAAAATGGCGGTAGACGAAACGAAGCGTTTCGATGATTTTATGCCATTAAGAGAAAGTGTTTATTTCAGCTCGCTGGCCTAATGGTTAGAGCGTGCGGCTTTCATTCCGAAGGTCGCGGGTTCAAATCTCGGCATGTACCAATGACTTAATATTTAAGTTATGTACATTTGTGAACTTTAGTTACAACAGCGAGATACAAACGGTGAAGGAAAACATCGCGAGGAAACCCGCGCACTGATATCATCTTTGTGTGTGTGTGTGGTGGTCCCAATAAAGTGGCAACAGGCTCACCCCCTGTTACATGGGACCTAATCTGACCACATCTGGCGAAATCTGGGTGGTTTATACACCTCTGCCTACCCCTACTGGGAAAAAGGCGTGACAATATAAAAAAAAAAAAAGTTTATATCATACCTGCAATAAAGGGATGCTGCGAAAGCGCCGCTCAAAAGTAATAAAACCGAATCATCTCAGTTTGTAAAGTTTATCGGCAGGTGGGGCGCATACGTGGACTGTGCGACAGTGCGACTGTGCGACAGTGCGACTGTGCGACAGTGCGACAGTGCGACAGTGCGACAGTGCGACTGTGCGACAGTGCGACAGTGCGACAGTGCGACAGTGCGACAGTGCGACAGTGCGACAGTGCGACAGTGCGACTGTGCGACAGTGCGACTGTGCGACAGTGCGACTGTGCGACTGTGCGACAGTGCGACAGTGCGACTGTGCGACTGTGCGACTGTGCGACTGTGCGACTGTGCGACAGTGCGACAGTGCGACAGTGCGACTGTGCGACAGTGCGACTGTGCGACAGTGCGACTGTGCGACTGTTCGCATGGGCCGCGATGGACAATAAGACTAACAACTTTATTAAGAGTAAATAGATTCGCTTAGGAGATCAGTTCAAATATGTAAAATGTTGGTAACAAAATTTCAAAATAATAACATATAATATACAGGGTGTCTGGTGGCAGGTTTATGTTTTCAAATTTAAATAAAAAATAATATGTTTGACATATAATTTTACTAAAAGTATTAAAAGATAGAGTACAAATGCGGATTTCATTTGTTTAAAGATAATGTCCTCCAAATGTCTTCCATCCTGTTGCACACACACACACACTGTTCGAAACGGAGCCTCGTATTCCGTGCCACACGCTGCAGTAAACTTGGTTCAATTGCGCTGATTTCTCGCCGAATATTTTCTTTTAAGTCCACAACAGTTCGCGGATTGTTGGCGTAAACTCTCTCTTTGAGGTAGCCCCATAAAAAAAATCCATTGGAGTTAGGTCGGGTGACCTCGGTGCCCACGGGATGTCCTAATCAGTTTTTGAGGGAGATTTTCTCGCAACAAATCCATCGAAGCTCTGGCCGTGTGTGCGGTCGCACCATCCTCACCCGACCACTGCGACAACGTGACTAACAAATCCGCACGATCGGCGATTCTAATGACACCACCTTCACTGCACCCCCGCACTGTTTATAACTTATTGAGATATTCGTTTTTTAAAATATAAATCTGCCGCCAGACACCCTTTATATGTTGTTACTTTGATGTTACGGAGGAACGTTGTATGTAGATAAGTTATAGTAAGCATATTAAATAATAGTACATGTCATAACTCTATTTAAGGGTGCAATTACCACCCCCGAAATGTAGTCGCGTTTATTTGTTATCGACTTCTATTTTTATATGAAAGTCCTTGTTTAAAAATACTAACGAAATAGGATTGTTTTGTTTGTTTCACTTAAACAGTTAAATAAGTTTTCTGAAATTTAAGTATGATGGAAATGACCGCGCCCGGACATCGCGCTTTGCAGGATCGAGGTTGGTAGAGAGCTTGTTGTTAGGAGAAGAAACGCGATGTTGCTACTTTCGTCTGAGAGTGGGTCTAAAGAGGTCTTCACCCGGAGATAAGTGACACGCCTGCTTGTAAACATATTCAGGATAAAGTCTGCATTGTAATTTAATAACGCATTCGATCTATCGCCTGAAATTGTAATGTCTGTGGTACCTGCCCGCGCAGTATGTACCGATACTGCACGGACATGCACAAACTTTGGATATGATCAAAAACGGGAAATGCGATGTATAACATTTGATAATCATAAAAAAAAATGACTGCGTGGAAATGTCTTTATTTTTAAAACTTGTAATTGAAGGTTTAGATATGAGGGGTGTTAAGTTACGAGTAGAAACAATGTTCCGTTTTGAAGTAACAGCCCCATCGGAAATAATCGCTGCGATTAAGAACTTGGGGCTCGGTCGTTTTATTGCGATCCTAAAACAAAAAAAAAAAAAAACAGTTTTAATTCATTATTTATGGCTCACGGCAACAATTTCCGTTGTGACCTTAATTATGGAATTAGCTATAAAAACGTAATAATTATAATTTGGTATAAAGCGGCTAAGGGTTTACTGTTTAAGAATTACAAATTGGAAGTTTATATGTCATTATACACCCTCAATTGATGTAGAAACTTATGATGAATATCGTAACTGCTGGTGCCTCTCTGGTGCCGGAGGGTTCAAGTTCAGCTGCGGCGCCTGCTATTTCCACCATAAAGAAGTGATCAAACTTTAACGAGTTCCGGTACGGAGTACTACGGGTCCAAATATCTGTAAGCATATCGGCTACGATCAAGTAAACGTTCTTTCATCGATTTCTTGTGTAAATAATCATTTTGTATTATATATATTATAAAAATCAAGGGCAGCTTCAGGTGAATTGAGTTTAATTATTACAAAATTTTAGATACCGGAAGTTTTATGGTCCTACAGTTTGCCTAAAAATTAGTTTTAAGAGTATACAATGGGATTCGTTGAAATCTGGCTTCACCGTTATATAAAAATACAGATGGGCAGGGTAGGGCAAGTAATATCGGCACTCAGTTATTGTCCCGAACTCCGCTGCGAGTGTGGCGGTCACCGTCACCTGTGTGTCGCACGAGGCTTCATTTGTAATAACTTTGCGATTGCCTGCATCGTGAGGGGTCAATAACATGGAAGTGGTTCGAAAATAGAGCACTATCGTTATCAATTATTGTTATCAATATACTACTCAACATACTCCTTAACTTGCCACTTTCTGCTCCCGCCGCCACGCGCATCGAGTGCGGCAAATTTCACTATTTGTTTGCACTTCTTAGAACAATCCGGCCTAATGCTGTTGTATTTGTTTCAAAGTTGGCAAATTGTTATTGCTAACGAATCCTGAGAAATACGATTTTCTCCATTGTAATGAGAGGATCGTGCTAGATAGTGGCTGTGGCAGTGAACTCTCCAGAGACACATCGCAGTCACCGCTTCCCGCTGCCGGCTAACTGTGGAGCAGTGCTCCCGGCGCCGGCGAGGACTCCTCGGCGGCACCTTCTCAAAGCGATGGAATTCGGGGCGACGCTCCGACAGGAACCGGATGGCGTGCTGAGCGAAATTTTGCCGTTAACTTCTAAAGCCATTTTGTTGAAAACTTTGTTGAGCCTATCTCATTCTCCCCGGCAGCGAAGTTCAGGTCGGGTGTGAGTTGTGTAACGGCGGTGCGGCGGTGCGGCGGTACTGCGGAGGCTCTCCTTGTGGCGGAATTACCTTAGGTAATGAGTTGTATATCGGTGGACCCGAAGCCAACTGTAGCCGTCTCTATCTAGGCATAGTGCGGTCAAAGGCTTTGTACGGAGCACCTGTATGGGTCAAATCTCTAACGGAGCACACTGTCACATATTTAAGAAGGCCCCAGAGAGCGATGACTATTGGGGTAATTCGGGGGTACCGCACTGTTTCTTTTGAGGCGGTGTGTGTTTTGGCGAGATCTTCTCCATGGGATTTGGAGGCGGAGTTGTTAGCGTCGACGTATGTATGGCGTTCGGAACGTCGATCGCAAGCACAACAGCTCTCCACAAAAGAACTAGCTCTCCAGAGGTTACACACTCGTCAGTCTGTTATTGAACGGTGGAAGAACAGACTTGCACATCCCAGAGCTGGTCACAGAACTATTGAAGCTTTGTTCTAAGTTTTAAGTGACTGGTTGAACAGACCACATGGCGCGTTGACCTTCCGATTGGTTCAGGTGCTGACCGGGCACGGATGTTTCGGTAAGTACCTGTGCCGCATTGGTAAAGAGCCAACAGCTATGTGCCATCATTGTGGCAACGATGAGGACTCGGCGCAGCATACGTTGGAGGATTGTGTCACTTGGACAAATTTGCGTCCAGATCTCATCGCTGAAATAGGAAGAGACCTCTCGCTTCAAGCTTTCATTAAGGCTGTGACAGGAAGCGAGAAGGTGTGGAGTGCTGGCGTCGCTTTTTGTGAACAGGTGATCTTGCAAAAGGAGGCTGCGGAGAGGGAGAAAGAAAGAACTTCTCTTCTCCCTATTCGTAGCCAGAGATCTGGGCGGCGGAGGACAATGCATGACAGCCTCCAACCCCCATAACAGAGGCTACGGCAGCGAGTTCGGGGTTTGCTCGTTGCCGTATATGAAAGGCCTCGAGGTGGCGCGTACGGTGCTTCTGTGCGTTAGTAAAAGGTGGGGAGTGGCAGCTCTACTCTGAGACGAGATCATGCAAGCGATCAATACCGTTGGGATAACGGAAGTATGCGCAAGTGTCCCCGTAGTTCCGACCAAGGGTCTTGAGAAGGACACCGTGGGGTTTTAGCCGGTAAGAGTCCGGCATAACTCTTCTGCTGACCCGGTAGCAGAAGAGTATCCGATGTAGGATTTCCCCAAAAGAGAAAAAAAAAAAGAAAAGAAAAGGTAATGAGTTGTCCATTAAGCTTCGCACGGAGTATTTACATGTTGCACTTTTATTAATTATACAAGTTACAAGCGACAATCGACTCGAGGCGCCACCGCGCGCAGCACTCTGTTGGTTCAATGCAATAAAATCATATATTTATTTCTTATTAAAAGTTGGGCTAATTTGAGAAAATAATCAAATAATTTCCTCAATCGTGCAAACATACATATTAATTTTACCCTATATAAGGAATAGTTTTGTTAAACCTGCTACATCATATAACGAAGTGTAAGGATTGTGAATCCTTCTATCCTCTATCTCTCGTCGCGTTACCGCAATCTATACTTACAACTTTATAATGAGTAGTAACTCTTTATCTGCCGCTTACAGAACACTTTCTCTACAATAAGATCTAATTTATTTAATCAAATATAACCTCTTTATTCATAATTACATTTTCTGTAACAAGTTCTGTAAGATACGATAACGCAGTGAATCTGTGTTACCTTCGAATTGTTTAATAACAAAATTGTTTTTGTGACTTTTTCAAGAGGATCCCATAATGTCCTCTCCCCGTACTGTTGTATTTCTTATTCTTTAAGAGTTCTTGCTGTTAACATATTATATTGAAAAAATAAAAAGTTTGTCTTTTTAATCATAAGATCGCATACATCGCTGTCCGTCCGTACACAACACGCTACGATCGCGTTGCTCTCATTTCCACCACTCCCCTCCACATCGAACGGGCTACGGTTCCGTTTCGGGCGCGATGCCATCGCCTCTCGTTAGCCGGCGGTACCCTGCGTGGACATAATAATATGTGTACATAATGTAAGTAAAAAGTATGTTCGTTTGCATACAGTACGCATAGTATATAAAATAAAATGATCGCAGATATACCGGAAATTGTGGCAATATCATTAACATATTCGGATTCCGTTACTAATTTGCACTGAAAATGTTTAAAGGCTCAAACTAAAACGTAATAATTATTCGAACCGCGAAATTAATTGCGTTGTGTTAAATTAAGCAGCGCCGCCCGCACCGGCGCACGCGCCAGCCCGACAGCCGCGACGCGCCCGCCACCGCCACCGACACCGACACCGACACCGACACCGACACCGACACCGACACCGACACCGACACCGACACCGACACCGACACGCACAACAAGTACCACATCTAGACCTAAACCTAAACCTAACCAATTACGGATTCACAACGGTTCGGACGCGCCGCTTCCGCCACTGGTTGAGGCGCCCGTCGGGTTCGCACCGGATACCAGCTCCGCGAGCCTTGAGTCCGATGAAGCTGCAATGGTTGTCAATAAAACTAACAGCGAACACTTCATTACAAAAAAACGCACCGCCTCAACAGTATGATCGCAGATCAACTACGGTGTCAAATTAAAAACGATCAATCAACCAATACGTTACATCTATGCGGAAGTAGTAGATTGGGGAAAAAGTGTTTCCGCGTTACAGCGTGTATGAACTTGTAATAGAATCTGTTCGCTGCGATACTGTTTGTGTCCGCTGGCCGCTGCTTCTGGTGTCGTTGAACCTTGCAATTTGGATGACAAAGATGCACGTCGCTCTGGTCGCTCTGGTCGCAATATGATGGATAAAATGGATGCCATTTTTGAAAAAGTGGAGCAAGGTCAGCATATCAGTACCAGTAGTTACGAGGTAGCTGAAAGAGACCTAATAATGAACCGTGTACACGTTTGCGATTCTTTATTAGAACGCAATGAAACCGAACCAGTTTTGAAGAAGCTGATAACTGGTGATGAAAAGTGAAAAGTGGTTCACGTACGACAAGAACGTGCGAAAAAGGTCCTGGTCAAACGACCGGACCGGTCAGGCTTCTGCCGGTCAGACTGTGTGCCGATACTCGGGTTAACTCGCAACAAGGTGATGCTGTGTGCGTGCGTGCGTGTGTTTGTGGCGGGATTGGAAGGGCATTATTGATTATGAGCTGTTACCAGCAGACAGGAGCATCGATTCTGAACTTTACCGCGAATAATTGATGAGATTAAAGCAAGAAGTTGAGAGACAGCGGCCGGAATTAATCAACAGAAGGGGTGTGGTTTTTGGATAACGCTAGACCTCGCACAACTTTAGCCATTCAGAAAAAATTAAGAGTTTGGCTGGAAGGTGTTATTGCATCCGCCGTATAGTCCTGACCACCAGCTTGCACCTTCAGATTTTCACCTGTTTCGGTCTCTTCAGAATTCTTTAGGCAGTGTCAGGTTAACGTCACGAGAGGTCTGCCAAAACCACTTGTCGCCGTATTTTGATCAGAAGTCTCAAAATGTCTATAACAATGGGATCATGTCCCATTGCTACCTACAAGATGTCAAAAAGTTATCAAACAACACGGTACCTACATACTTTACTTAAATATAAATAAACTATATTCAAATATGTTTTGAATTTTCTTAAAAATGAGAAGAAATTTTTCCCCCAACCTAATAAGCAAAGCAAACGTGAGTGCGCAAAGTTATTAACTTATTTACAAAACGATTTTACTTAGTTCAAGTTACATGTAATAGTCATTAGCAGTCGTAGCGCTCTGTTTGTTTACGACGTACACCAAACTCAATGCGATTTTATGTTTTTACCGATTTCCTCATCACAAATGTAGCAAACGTTAAGTGCTGGCCCAAGTTCCCGTACTAGGAGCAAACGAAGGACGCCTTGCTGCCTCTTGCATCATTTAATTAGGGTTTTTTATTTTAATCTTTTTTTTCTCATACTCCTCTTTTCATTCCGTACACGTACATATACACACACACGAACACACACACACGCTTTACTTACACGCGTACTTTTAAGAGATTGCATTTACGTAACGATGAAATTGAGAGGAGGGGCTGTTTCCTGAGACACAGGTTAAATTACTAGTTCAGGAACCAGAGTCTCCGAGTATCGAGGTCATGTAAAATAATGCATTAATATTTTCTTTATCCTTAATGACATTGATTAATGATAAAATACAAAACGTAAAAATTAAGAGTTTCTTACGTTACAATATATAGTTTACGCTTCGTTCAGACGCCGAATAACAATAGGCACAGGTCCACAGCTCGCCGTGGTGAATGGAATTACTGGATCTGTCAGCCATGTAGGTCAAGTCGACGATGGTGATGAAGTGCTGTGTAGATAGATCCCGAGGACGGTCACTTTTTTTAATATTAAGCGATGAGACAAGTGGCATGTTCACCTGATGGTAAGTGACACACCCGCCCATAACAACACGCCAATAGTCAGGATGTTACACACTACACCACATTGCGCCCGTCGCCGGGGATATTAGATGTTTATAGTCGCTACCCCAGTAATTACACTAGGCACAGAGTCCTTCAAACTGGAACACGATAATTATTGCACAGTACTGTTTGTCTGCCGCAACAGGCGCTGCGGTGGTAACGTAACGTAACTAGACGATCTGTAGCAACAGAAACCTACCGCCAACCAACACAAAGTAAATATTTTTCGTCTGCTCTTCAGCCAATTACATTCAGTTTTGTTAGAGCTGAATAATGTATGAGACCGCCATCAGTCTTCATCAGTCTGCATCAGTCTGCAACAGTCTGCATCAGTCCGCGGGCAGCGGGCCGTCTTATCGCCTCTAACAATATTAATAATAAATACGAAAGCCCGACCGAGCCTCGCAGTCATCGTTATCTTTACCAGAATAATTGTATTCATTGCGAACGGAACATATTCATAGAATTAATTAAATGGTCCTGCACCCCGTGAGAGTACATCTGTTTGTTCAATTTGTTTAAATTGATGTCGATAATTGGAAGAAAACTATTAATATAGTTATATTGTAATTTATGCAAATCAAATAGCAGTTCAAGTTATTTTAAACCATAATATAGTTATCTCTGCACCCCGAGCGCTATGCGCTCTGCGACCGCGCCGGCGAATACTCTGCAAACCGCCAAACCACTCAAACAAATGTCTTGATATTCAAGATGATAGTGTTTTTCTTGAGCGGAAGTTGTTCCCGCCTGTGCAGTTCGTTACAAAGTGCTAAAACAATTCATATTACTGCTTATCGCCGGCAACAGCTGTTGTTGTACTACTACACTTTTGCTTTAAGCGAATGAGCTTTACTGCCGACTTTCATCATTTTATCGTCGATATGCCACAAACTGAAGAAAGCTTCACGTTACGTTATCTATTGGATTGCAATGGACTGCCCGGCGCCTCTTTAGGAATGTCTATCTGATGTTCCGCCCCGGAGTTACCTGCTACATACAGTGCAAGCTTTACAGATTTTGTACGTAAGTGTTACGAGATTGGTGTAGAGCAAGTGCACGAATATTTAATGAAAATAAAATTGAAGAATGAATTGCTGCCGGACTTTCAATAACATTATGATACTCAAGTAATCAGGAAAACCGACGAGGAAACGAGAATGATTTTCTCAAGTAAACAATAGAGAAGTAGCACGTGCGAGCAGCACGGCTGGGGCCGCGCGCCGCCGCGCCGCCGCGCCGCCGCGCCGCCGCGCCGCCTGACCTGATCGGACATTTGTTGTGGGACATCCACTCTAGTACTGCTTCCCTTAGATTTACAATTTATCTAGTTTTATCATTTTGCATGTCCCAATTCTCAATTTGAATACAGATGCAAAAACGTTTCACACCATTACACCACTGTATAGTAATCTGATTACATACTACCAGCTCCACTTTGTTGCACGCACTACATCCGAGGTGAGAGTTTAGTTCCTTTCTGACACAAGTGCCTTAGTTGCTGATAACTTAACACTGCTACTTCCAATCCAATCCAATCAGCCGGAAGACGTCCACTGCTGGACAAAGGCCTCCCCCAAAGATTTCCACTTAGACCGGTCCTGGGCCACCCGCATCCAATGGTTGCCAGCGTCTACCTTGACCAGGTCGACCTTGACCAGGTCGTCGGTCCACCTTGTGGGGGGTCTGCCCACGCTACGTCTTCCGGTACGTGGCCGCCACTCGAGAACCTTTCTGCCCCAACGGCCGTCGGTTCTGCGAGCTATGTGCCCTGCCCATACACTGCTACTTAGCAGCGAATAATGCTATTATAATTATATATTTTTAAAGTATATATGTGTGCCGCAGTGGATACATATAGTATACACGATCCGTTAATGGATGTCGTCATATTATGTCTGAAGGCAGTGGGTCCCGTGTGAAAACTTTGTAAATCTCTCTCCGCTATATTATTCTGTTAGTGTTTGGCTTTATGTGCCAGACATGTATTTAATGATTGTAGAGGTTGTACTTTTTAAGTTTGGATGGATAATTTATATATCCTTAATAATAATCTCGTGCGTATAGACAGACACCTCTTTCCATTTTATGTAGCTTTTAGTTATAATCGCGATATTGCGCTGACAATAAATTATTTTTTTGTAATATGTCAAGCATTCATTACAATGGTCGCTAATGATATAAACGACGAGGCCCGCCGGCCCCGCGCCCCTAAACTATTTACAAACCATTGGGCTAATTCACGGACGTTAGCGGCGGCGCCGCTGCAGAGCTTACAGCAAAACGAAGCTGAGAGTATTCAAATAAAAAGAGTTCTTAGTAAAAGTATTGCCTGAAGTACTTCCGGCGTATAATACACTCGTAGTACAAAATGTGTAATTCTAATTTGGTCCATTAAAATATTTCTATACTCGTAGCAGCTGTTCCCGGCCGGTTTGCTGGCCGTAATACAACATTAGACCTTGAAATTTGTCTGAAATATTCCTTAGGAGCAGCCGAAACAGTAAATGACTTTCTATAGCAACCGTTACTATAACAACCGCGTAAATAACTTGAAATGAATATGATTATAAAAGCTAATTAGAAATAAAACGATGTAGTATCCATGAAATTGTAAAAATATACAGTCGTTAAGCATCGAGAGATCGTTTCGCGTCCGGTGCGGTGCCCGTGTGCGCGTGTGCGCGCGCCGACGCGCTCACTGGTTGCCGCGTGACCGGTGACCTTGGGGAAGCCATTTTTATTGTTATAGATAAATATTAATATGGAAGGTTACACAATAATTTACCACGAAGCAGTTGCAGTGAGGTGAGTCGACAGAGAGCATGTTGTCTGACCCGTGCAATATAAACACGCAGCAGTGCGAGCTGACGTGACAGCTTTACTGGTGCCGTGTAGTTACGCGGGACGTGTTAAAACATTAGTTAGTTACGTTAAACCGCGTTGGCAGTGTAGGCAGGTTAGATGCTGAGCCGCGCGCGCACGCGCACCGTCTGTCTGCCTGACTGTGTGTGTGTGTGTGTGTGTGCGCGTGTGTGTGCACACAGCCGCGCGCCGCAATACAATAAATTTGTTGTATATCATTGGGGCACATCGACGTCTTCGTAAACAAACGCCGCTTGTTGCCGGCTGGGCGCGTGTTTGTTTAGTGCTCGCGGCACAATGCTCCTGCGCAGCCGGATACGCACCATACGGAAATAGAAGTCACGGATTGATCGCTTCCATTGAACTTGAGGCTCGCGTTAAACACTTCCAACGAATGCGTCGTTTACTTTCAACTGTACGAATTAACTGTTCCGGTAAAGTACTGCCTCTGTTTACCGGCGCGGTGCGCACGCGCAGTCGGCGCGGGGGTGTACACACACGTATATTCTATTTGGCAATAAAAACTATTAAAACCTTATTAAAGTTTTTAATCCAAAATGAAAAAAAAAATCTGTCCGTTACATAAACGAACCAATTTTTTTACCACGTACCGTATAGTTCTATTAAATTTAAGCCCAAATTGGTATCATCACCAGCGGCCGCCAGGCTACCACCGCTGGACGCGCGCCCCCCCTGTAGATCTGCACATGGATGGGTCGCGGCACTGCTCACATGTTTTTACTTTTTGATAAAAAATAAAAAATAAATGTTTTTCAATCAAAATTATGATCCCGTATGTTTTTAACTTTAGTTACGACAATTCCATTCCGACGTATTGTATTACTGAGTAGATTCTGTGTCTAGTGCTAGCACTGTCTAGTGTGAGGTGTTGGTACCGATAGCCTAGCGCTACCGGCTGCAAGCAATCACTGAATTGTACACTGTATTGTACTTACGAAGTAAACAATCAATGTTCTTTGAGAGTTAGCACCGTACGGGTTTTTTTAAATATAAAAGTATAGCTTATGATCCGAAGGACTTCATCTATTTAAATATAAAAACAGAAAAAAATTCAAGCCTGCCGCAGGACATTCAATTTCTTCTCTGATTACAAGATAACTTCTATATCACCTTCCCCTGTCTGTGCCTGCCTGTCCGGGCTAGAGGTCGCCAGCGAGCAGCGGCCGGCACGCCATGCTGTCGCGTCCGACGATCATTAATAAAAATGCATTAAAATAATGTCGCGTCCGATCCGTCCATTTTCTGTCACTTCCTCTGGCGTTAACGTCCTTTGCCTCGTCGTCACACGCGGCGTGCGTATATATATTATATACACACATCTCTAGGTACGTTACATCAGTTTGTTTGTTATAGATTTACCGATATATTATATATCTAATGTTTTTATATTTATTTATTAAAAATTTAATTTACACACAAAAAAAATGTACCAAATGGTGGGCTTAAAGCGTAACGGCGTTATCCCCCGGCCTACCCCAGGATTGAGCACGGAGCAGAAGTATGCGCGCAGCATCGTGCAAGTGTAGACACAGACACATGCTATAAATGTGTTATTAAATTATAACAAAAGTAGCTCGCTGCCCTAACGGTTAGCGCGTGCGGCCCGCATTCCGTAGGTCGCGGGGTCGAACCTCGGCGTGTAGCGATGACTTTAACATTCAAGTTATGTATATTTGTGGACTTTAGTTGCAACAGCGAAATACGAACGGTGAAGGAGAACATCGTTAGGAAACCCGCACACGAATTAGAATTTATTCTGAGGTGTGTGAAGTCACCAACTCGCATTTGGTCAGCATGGTGACTATGGCCCAATCGCCCTTATATTGAGGGTAGGTCTGTGCTCCAGCAGTGGGGACATAAATCCATCAATCCATCAATGACATCCTGTCATGGATGGATTGATGGAAAATTTTGTAATAATTAGTATTACATATATAAAGGACGTTTCATGAAGACGCAGTGTTTTAACAAGATTCGCTTAAAGGAAGCTTTACTTCTAGCTGTTCGTATGTTAGATGGAAGCCCACTCCGAAGTCTTACTTATCAAGGAGTGAAGGAATTGTAAAGAAAACTAATTTCACAGAAAGGAATGTGAAGAGCGAGGCCAGCAGTAGAGGTAAGACAGCACTCGTGCGAATTTCCCTGGAATTGAAATTTACGTTTTGAATATTCAGATGGATCGAATTTAATTAAAAACAGAGTACAAAGTGTTCTGAGAGATCTACGAAAAGAGACAAGTAACCAATTAAGTTGAGAACGGCAGGAAGAAATACAGTCACACTGGCGTAGCATCACATTGCTACGATCGAATCTCCGTCACTAGTTGTTTTAGTCCGTGCACTGTACGTCGTACTCGTTCCCGCAATCGCAACGCTGTTCACTGTTCGGACCTGAATGTTATTGAGCCAATGCGATATAACACACCGTCCTGTGTTAACGAGAAACGTACATGGTAAATGAAATGGAGAATATGTTATTTTATTAAGAGCGTTATTACACATCCAAATGTATACATATAGAAATGAATACAGTGTACACGCGTCGTGCGGCGCGACACGGCGCGAGCGCGGCGCGGCGCTGCGGCTAGTTCATCTATAATGTTAATATATTTATGAGTCAATTGAGTTATAGCTGTTTACGCGATTTCGCTTTGATATATTTTTATTACGTTATAATAAATTGTTAGGTAAGAAAATGAATATAAATGGACGGAACCCGTCCCGCCCGGTGCCGCGGCCTGCTTTACTTCCCCAGTTAATGACCGTAATGACAGTAAAGGCCCGCCGCGTTACACTGTACATTGTAGAACACGCGCTTCACGCGCCGGACGCGGACGCGCGTGTTCGCGTGACGACCGGCCCTGTCCAACGCAATACAAGCATTTGCAGAACAATATCGAATTAAACTTTGTGTAACGCAGTCATCATTTCAATAATAACCATTGTCATTGTGACTAGCTAGAAGACATCCGCAACAGAATATTTGTGTACTTCACAAATCTAGATAACTCTGATAACGCAAGTTCATATGTTAACCGACTGACATATAGCTATTAGTGATTCGCGGATTGGGAGTCTAAAGCCCAAATTCAAGATCTGTATTTGCTGTTGTAACATTGATACCGGAAGAGCGTTATATTTATTAGTTATAACATAGGAACAAGAGGGTTGTAAATATATTTTCGGAGAGCACCTGCAGTCAATGTTGTTATTATCATTTAACAATAAGTGCATTTTAGTTGCAATGTAAACATTTCTGTCTTTAGTAAATTAAATAAACAGATAGGTGATGGTCACCATGCCCTGCAGCCCTGCAGCCGGCTGCGTGCCAAATGAATAAACCTCATTGCTGTGTGCCGGCGGGGGTCCTCAATATTAATTTGAATGTCGCGGGCGCGACGGCTCCCCCGGTCAATTCCGCAAAAAATTACGCTTCCTTTGTAATTTTTCGGGTATAAGTTAAATTATGACATTATTCCGGTGGCGGCACTGTATGAGCTTTTAGGTTTACCTAAACGACCGTTCAAGCGACCCTTCGTCTGATACGAAGTAGTTCATCAAATTACTTTGATAACATTGTTAGAGATAACTGCTATTCTATTATACTAATACCCCCCTAATACCTAAAAGACGTTTTAAAACACAGTGGTGCTCGCAGTGTCGTGATCACGACCACCATTAGTAATAAGCTTTTCTCTGTTTTATACTAACTAAATTGCGCAGATATCCTAGGTCTCCATGTTATTAGATTTAAGCGCGCTAGTTTTAATTTTGCGCTTAAGTAAATTTCTTAAATTAAAATAATTAAGACAGTCGAGTTAACACCAGCAATGCGACACACCACAACGGTGACCGCTATCATAATCATCAGCCGATAGGCGCTCACTGCTGTACGCATCCCTCCCCCAAACATCTCCGCAGAAGTACTGGATTGTTATTTACTTGAATTTATAAACCGCACATATGAATGTAGTATTTTTTTAAGGGTGGTACTGTACTGTACAAATATTACTTTGGAGGTTCTGGTTTGAAGGAAGCTGTAGTTAGTGTAATAGCAAGGCGACTAGTGCAATGCGGTGCTCCGTATACCACCCTAACTAGTGCCATGCTGCTATGGGCGGACGTATTTACCATCAGGTGAAAATATCTTTCGTCTCCACGCTTAGTAAAATTAAACAAAAATAACAAATTGAAATGCAAGTAGTTCGTAGTGAAAACAGGCAAAAACATTATTATTTTAAAAAGGAGGGAACAAGGAGAACCATACGGAGTCTTCCCTCAAAAACAGTGAATCGGCTCGAACCGCCGCCCCCATTGGTCAGCACCCGATGACTGCAACGCGGCGCGGCGCCGGACGTCCGCCGCGCCGCGCCGCATGCGGTCACTTTATGGTGTGACTTTCGAGTTTTGCTAATTGAAGTCAAATATCTGTATTACTCTTTCGGAATTCCTCCCACCTTCCGTTTCGTTATCCAAAAAGTTATTAACCGTCTTCAAAGACCCTCGCGTTAGACACGCGCATAACTTTTTACCGATTTTTTTTTATTCTAAAAAGCAACGAGACAAACCGGACGTTCACCCGATGACGAGTGAACGTGATGTGCACAGCATCACAATGTGCTCGTTGCTTTGAGAGAAGATGTTTGGTCTCGTTACTCCAGTAATTATACTGGCTTCAGCGACCTTCGAGCTTGAACACAGTAATGTTCGCACGCTACTATCTGTCGGCCGCACGTCGGAATTTACCAGCAGCAATGGGATTTAAACAACCAGAAATGAGTCTGTGCGCTGGTTGGATTTTTGGTAAAAAAAATGTACTAATACATATCTGGGCATCGCAAACGCGTAATGCACTTACCTGCTGCGGGGCCCACCTCCCCTCAGCGCGGCTCAGCCGGCTCAGCGCGGCTAGGGGATGTACCCGAATAGTTAAAGTGAAACTTTTTTTGGGTTTCTGTTTGCGTAAAAATCGAATCATTATTGCAAAAAGTAGACTGTTTACATTACATATTGTAATTAGTGACAGTTTGTAGAAATACTAAAAAAAATGATGTATTGACCGTATTTAGGTACGCGGAGCGGCCAAGCTGGATGTATACTAAAACGCTAATGACCGGTTCCGGGGAGCGCTGCGGTGGCACTTAGCGATTGTGTTTGCGGCTCCTAACTATATTTTCGTTATCTTGGCACACGGGCTCAGCACATCTTGGCGTTGGGGTTAGTTCAGTAAACCTCACAATTTGCTTAAGATTAAAATGTCGTTGGGCTGAACTGCAGCTTGGCAGCAGAAGTAAGCGCTCCGGAAGTACACGCTCTGCTTGAGAGCTCTTTCCAGTCAGTAGTTCCTACTGAGTGTCGTATCGTACAACATGTACCAACTGAAATTGTTTTATAACTATGTCTACTTTTATGTTTCAATGTTGATTTCGTTAATTGACGTGAAGATCATTTATTTAATAATGTCGACAGCTCTTGGTAGGTTTTCCCAAGTTAGATGCACTACAACAAATTATTAGATGAAAACGTCTAACATCCAAAAGTGAACTACGGATAATGTAAACACTCACTCGTACCGTTTGTACGAGACGTGAGACGCCGACAAGTGTTTCCTCTCCATTGCAAATCTTATCAATATATTATGTATGTACATTATATATGTACATTATATATGTATCAACTAGTAACACAGGTAAATATTTAGTTTATATAAGTTATAGTAAAGTCTGTTGTAAATTGAAACTCCTGTCGATATTACTAGAGTGATCAATGTATTTTTTCGTCGAACAGTGGCGCGCGGTGGAGCGCCGCGCTCGCACGGTGTCGGGTGTCGGGTGTCGGGTGTCGGGTGTCGGGTGTCGGGTGTCGGGTGTCGGGTGTCGGGTTTCTGCACCGGATAGGCTCCGCTGCGCCTCTCTACAGTTACTAGATCATACTTACATAAACACAGCACCTGATCAAGGCAAAAAGTTCGTTTTAAATTAAACCCAGCTGTTACCATGCGCTTTGTCATTGTACCTTTCATACATGACAGGTTTTATTTGCAATTAAGGTTAATAGCTTAACATTAACAACCTTTCCATCATCATCTTGGCGATCGAGAGATCGTTAGGTCACTTCGCAACTCCACAATGTGCACTTTAAATATACCAGTTAATATCCCATATCATTTTGAGAAATGCATTGTGTCTACCCGCGCGCTGTCGTTGACTTTGTACAGAAACAAATTCTAAACCTGGTTGAGGGTTCAGCTGCAACAGCTGCTGGCGCGGTCCCGCTCCGCATGCACGCGGCGGAACTATTCGCAGCACTTGATTAAACTCGCTGCTATTAACTAGCAAAAGACGTGGGAAGAATATGCCGTTAACTTTTATCTGTTCCAATAAACGTAACGAGCGTTTATAATCGGTGCGAGCTGGTGACGCCGCGCCGCAGGGGGTGGCTGCACTCGATTTCAGGTGCACGGAGTTTTAAATCGCGGAAATAAAACTTGAATGGAATGGCATTAAAGTTTCTCCCAAATTGTTTCTGCCTTGTCGTAGTGGTAGGGGTCTAATAGCCGTCGTTTGGTCACATGGCCAACCTGTGGTGTTGGGTTAGCCTTAGGTGGCCAATCCAAATAGGATCAGTGAGCTGTGGTGGCAGGGCACGTTGTGTGAGTCGCGGTTCATACTGAGCACTGCGTCGCAGGTGAGTTAAGCGACATCAACGCACAGCCGCGCCGCGCGCGCGGGGCGGGCGGGGCGGCGTAAAATAATAAAAAGCCATGAAGACTTCTATCGGAAATCAATAAAGTTTTTACAACAAAAACTTTTTTTCTACTATAAAAAAGGTGAGGAAACTCGCAAATTCCCTAGTTAAAATTTAAATAAAGATATTGGGGCATATGGCTCCTTACTATCGGCCTTGTAAAAAGGCTCAAAGTCAGCCAAAAGACAATGGAGAGGGCTACGCTCGGAGTTATTCTGCGCGATCGAATCAGATGTGAAGATCCGCAGAAGAACTAAGGTCACCGACGAAGACCGACAGCCGATGAGGCAGTAAGGTCCTCGAGTGGCGCCCGCGTACCGGTAGACGTGGCGTTGGGAGACCTTCCACAAGGTGGACCGACGGTCTGGTGAGAGTCGTGGGAGTTCACTGGACGCGAGCGACGCGGGACCGGTCGACGTGGAGATCTTTGGGGGAGGCCTATGTCCAGCAGTGAGCGTCTATCATCTGATGATGATGATGATGATGATGAACAGACAGTGCCGACGCGCCCGCGGCAGGATGCAATGCTCCAGAATGTCGTATGGCGCGTGACAGTGCGTGCCACAGTGTAACACGCGTAACGTGAGCTTGTTTGCGTGCGCAGTGCCGACCGTGCACGTGCAGGGCGTGGTGGGGAAGAAGGCGGCGCTGCCCTGCGACACGCAGCCGCTGTCCTCGGACGACCAGGTCGTGATGGTGCTCTGGTTCAAAGAGGCTGACGGAGAGCCATTTTACAGGTATACGAATCAAGTTGTTCATGTCTAAAATAATACGCAATCACTTTTTTGTTTCAATCTAATTATCTGGAAACAAAATTAAAGTTTTCTTTTGAGTTTTTACATTAACTTTGTTTCCGGTTGGTGTGGGAGAGCTTTTTTGTTTTCAGTCTACTTTATTCTTAAGCAATTAACTTTAATGAATTGAACCTTTGAACTTTTTTAAATTCTGTTCCTTCCCGCCTTATTAACCGAGTTACTGAAGTTAGAAAATTCTTATGTCCCGATGATATCGCATGCTTTAGTACTAAGAAACTTTTTGCAAGCAAACATACGACTTCCGGTTTGAAGCGCGCTGTATGAGTGAATGGTCTCATTTCTTGAAGAGACGGGTTTCGTCCTTCTGTTGTTTTAAAAAAAAAGTGATTGCAGTTTAACGGAATATGATTACCTGTTTACACATACGAGTGAAGTAAATAACTATCTCAATTAGATCGTGGAAATTCATTGAAACACTTAACGCGTATCAGTGGTTCGCTTTACTAATATCGATTACTCCACAGTTACGACATCCGCGGGAGGACGCTGTCGCAGCCGAAACTGTGGTCGGCGCCCACCGGCTTCGGGAGCCGCGCGTTCTTCCGGGCGGCGGCGGTGCCCGCCACCCTGCTGCTGGACAACGTGTTCACCACCGACACCGGGGTGTACCGTTGCAGAGTTGACTTTAAGAATTCGCCGACGAGGAATCTGAGGCTCAATTTCACCGTTATTAGTAAGTTAAACATGAGTACCGCGCGTGTACAGTCACACTAAGGCCTGACCGATTCCCTGTCGTCAGTATATAAAACAACTTACAGCGCAGATAATGATCAGTGCTCTTTGCAACGATCAACACAATGCAAGCCGCGTCTCATTACGTTTAAGGTGCAATGTGCATCTAGAAGCTATTGAAAGGGTTGCGAGTGCACCGCGACGCACACCTGTAAGGTCATTCATGTATAACTTGTAAAGATTACTTTATACAACTAATAGATCTAACGGGCTGATAACAAAACTATTAATAATATATATAAATATATAAATGATACATGGTATGGTAGCCGATGGAGCACTAAGGTCATCGAATGGCGACCGCGTACCGGTAGACGTAGTGTCGGCAGGGCCCCCACCCGGTGGTCCAACGATCTCGTGAAGGTTGCGGGAAGCAGCTGGATGCGGGCAGCGCACAATCGCTCGATGTGGAGATCTTTCGGGGAGGTCTATTGTCCAGCAGTGGACGTCTATCGTCTGATAATGATGATGATATAAATGATGTGGTGCTGCTAGTCGTGCGGGGCAGGCTGAGACAGCTTGTCTGTTGGCGGGCACTCCACGCCCTAATGCTATATTATGGCCACATTGCCACGTACCTTTAACGCTAAACGAATTTGGATTTTCTTTCATTTTCTTCTTCACAATTATCAGAAGCCCAATTAACTTTCAAACCTTCGAAAGTTGTTATTTCTTCTCTAATACAGAATGACGTTCAAGCCACATTCTTTGTTACGATGTCTACAAAGTACCGCGGTGTAGTCATTGTTTCCAGTTGTAATCTGAGAATGAGGACAGTGATAATTATAAATGATTTATATGAAGATTTAACAATTGGCAAAAAAAAAATCGAGTTAGTGACAAAGAAGCTTTGACACGATATTCATTATTGTCTAAACGAGATCGCTAAGACTCGTCTGAAATACATGAAAAGGCACTCGCAGAGCCCAGGGGCGTTAACGGAACAATTAAAGCTTTAAGTAAAATAGTAAGAGAGCACAAACGACAACAGCGGGGGAAAACGTGTTGGGTTGAACATTATCGGAACAGTGCGCGCGCTGCAGGCGCTCGCATCAGTGCGCGACGGCGCTGCGAGGGTATCACTTCCTGAAGCACCCCGCCGGTGGTGCTGACGGGAACTGCCAAGAAAGGGAACCACGTAATAACCGTTAAGTCTCAAACAGTGGCCGTTTAATTTTATGACCACCATTAATTTGTGGCTCTTTTATGCAGAGTATACTTAATTAAATATTTAATAAGTGTTCAGAGGCTTGAACCGGATTGAAGGGTAGGAGAAGAAATTAAGAATTGTGTAAAAGTTTTTATGAGCCTAAAGGTTTTTTAAGGTCTTAGAATGTAAATGGATAGCTCCATTGTTTGCTAAAATAGTTATTACCTACCTTCGCTATTGTTAGAATTTCCAAACGCGAGGAGGAGGTGCCCCGCAACTTCCTGCGAAAACTTTACCAATATTGGGGACACTTCAGTTCGCTGGTAAAGCAAATAATAAGTCGGCTCATCTCTGACGGAGCACTCTTGTTCAGGTGATATTAATTTGATTTGTTCTCGTACTATGCTTACTAAATACTTGACTTAAATAATCACCTCTGAAACTATACCCGGTTCTAAGTGTACAGTATGCAGCGTCGCCATCGCCATCGCCATCGCCGCCGCTACTAACTAATCACCGTTCAGTAGTTAACATTGACAAGCGTGGCGCAATTTTAAACAATTGCTGTGAACTCGTAGCGCCGCCTAACCGGCCGGTGATCATGGACGCGAAGACGAGGGACCAGACGCGTCTGCTGGAGCCGTACGACGAGGGCGACACCCTGGAGCTCATCTGTGAAGTTCGCGGAGGTGAGCTGCCGCTTCCCTCGTCCAGTTTACTTAACCTTATCTACATTTCATTTCTCGTTACTCTAGTAATTTCACTTGCTAGAACGCTCTTTAGACCGGAAACACAGTATTGCTTATGCACTATGATTTGGCGGCGGAATTAGGCGCTGCGTTGGTCTACCACCACCTACCCGGTGTCCGGGCACGGAGACCTTGTACATGATTCATGTGCGTATATTCTTTCAGAAGCTTTACATGCTTACCTGATAAATGCATTTTACATTTAAACTGTATTGTAGTGGAAAATTTTCCATTTAGTTAACATTGTAGCTAACATTGTAATGTGTAGCTTTTATAAAAAATACTTTTTGTTAACGGTGGTACACGCCTGCGGACGGTCTACACCGAGGGACCTGCCATCGGTACAGCGACGGCGCCACCACCTTATGGATTCTGTCGTTGGCAGGCGACCCGGCGCCGCGCTTGACGTGGTATTTGGAGAACACCGTGATAGACGACTCGTACGAGCAGCACAGCGACGGGCTGACGGTGAACAGGCTCACGTTCCCCAGTATCGGCCGCCAGCACCTGAACGCGCGCCTCATCTGCCAGGCCTCGAACACCAACCTGGCGCCGCCGCAGACCAAGCTGCTGATATTGGAAATTAATCGTAAGTGAAAACCGGAAAACAGGCGATTTTAAGTACAGTAAGTACTGGTTTTAATTGGGATCATTTGGGAGAGAAAATGTATCCGTCAACCTCTCGGATTGTTCTAGTTGCGTTTTATTACCTCATTGAGTGTATGGGGTGTACGTCAGGGTTGATTTTGACTTTTAGAGGGGCGGCTGCGTTTGATTGCTTTCAATAGTTACCATACTTAGTGCTCGTTGAGACGAGTGCACGCTGCACGTTTGTTGTAGTGCGGCCGCTCACCGTCCAGATCTTGGACAAGAGCCGGCAGCTGTCCGCCGACCGCAGCCACGACGCGCGCTGCCAGGCGACCGGCTCGCGGCCCGCGCCCATGCTCACCTGGTGGAAGGGCGCGCGCCCCCTGAGGAGGAACACCAAGACTGTTTGTATTTCAACAAAATCTAAAAGTTTTGTTTCTTTTACCTACAATACATTTAACGGTATTTAGAGTATATTTAATGATTAACCTAGTGAGTAACGTGAGACCTGTATCAGGTAGCCACCGTCAGCACTGACGTTGATGGTACGAAATAAAAAATAATTATCTGAAGGAACTCTAAGGAAATAAGAGAACTTAAAATTTAAGATGAGTAACAAAAATCATTATTTTCGAACACACACCGCTTCAACCCCATTGCTGTATAATACAACGTTACGTATAGGTAGGTAGTAGTACGCAGCCACCGGATGTAATGAAATGTATTTTACTTTATTTATTTATTTTCAAAGCGCCCGCCGCTTTCAAGGGATGATTTTAATATAAACTGTTCGATGAATACAAACGGGGTAGCTGTGACCCTCGACCGGAATGATGGAACTGGTGAAATTCCATCAATTTAGATTTCGCGAATTAATTAAAATGTTTTTTTAAAGGAATAAAGGATATTAACGCGATACAATATTTTTTAATAAAATGGTCATCCGTCGATAAATGGACAGGATACATATATATACATATATATATATATATATATGTATATATATACTAATATTGAATTGTCACAAATGTAGGTGTGACCAAGCACTCGTAGTTTCAATGTCTTACATAAATAACTTTTATAAATGTAGGGTTACCAGTTGTTTTAGCAATAATATTATATTAAAAATTATCAATATTTAATATCAATATAGGGTTAACTCGGTTAATTCGAACAGGGTACACATATATATAAGTAGTGTTGTTGTTGCCCATATCGTTGGCCGCAACAAGCCTGCAACTCCCTGTGGAGAAGGAATTTTGTATAATTAATTCTTAACTGACCTCTATTTGGCAGAAGTAATATTTCTACTACATTTTTTGTGTTTACGTCTAATAGTTTCGGAGTTAACGTGACGAGTCGGTGACTTCCTGGACATCTATGTACTATATATATATACGTAGACAGTGAAAATCGAGCCACTTTTTAATAAGTGACCTGTCAAATGTGGAACTCACCGTTTATTGACAGGTAAAAGCAAACGTGATAATATTCAGGTAAACAGAGTGGAAAGTCGTCGTCCCGTCCGGCAAGCGGCCGCAGCGCCGGCGTGTCGCTGGGCGAGGTCGCGTGTGAGGCAACTCCATCCAAAATTATGTTTTCTATCACTGGGAATTGAGTGGGAAGTTTCTCGTGCCATTAACTTAAGGTCTACCTCGTTTTAATCATCCAATAGATACAGTAACCACATTCTATCAACATCTTCTTTTAGTTCACCGACACCAATTCGACGGTAAGCATACTAAATTTCATACCGGAAGCGGAAGACAACGACGTGATCCTCACGTGTCGGGCGGAGAACCCGCGGCTGCCGGGCGCGACCATCGAGGACATTTGGCGACTCAACGTCCACTGTAAGTTCAGTTTGTGTCACTGCGCCGGCCGCGCCGATCGCGCGTGCTGCCTGCTGCATAGGCAAGGCCTCATCTGTCCCCATCGTTACGTCTCTACTCAAGTAACCGATGAGGCTTACGAACCAGCAACTGTCAATCAAACCCGATATCAATCGGTTACTTACTTATTACTTGACAACCATTGTTACTTACTGTCAATCAGTCTCTAAAAATCGACTAGAATGCATTAATCATAATAATACTTTATTATCATGATTGTAGATATCGGTAGATACTTCACGAAATATTATAATTATAATATAATATTATTTCTTTGGAGAATGTTTAGGGGATTTTCTTCCCTTCATTTTATTAGCGGGCAAACACAGCTGTGATCCGGATTACGGTGCGCCGTCGCTACGGGACCCCACTATTGATTAATTACATACATAAGCACAAACAAATGACACGAATGAATGTGCTTTTTTTAGCAGCAAATTTGAAAATCAACATCATAAGAACATCTTGCGCTTCTCGTCAGAAAAAAAACCACACCAAGTTAACACAAGAGATCAATAATTGAAAACAAATCTGAAGCTATTCCCAGCGCTGTGATCATTTATTCGCGGGTACTACTGATAATACGTTGAAATGCACAACGTTACCCGCTGTCCGTAATCCTGTTACCGGGAAATTACTGGGAACGTTAACCGGAGAGGGTGCTTGTAATAATTTTAGGATCACATGTCATTACATCCATTAATTAAACGGAACAATTGTTCCCGTTAATTAATAGAAGTGCGCTATCGGCACTGTATCGGCCCGTCTCCGTCTAGATGGGGTGGGTATCTGTTCACAGCCGCAATTACTTTCAATTACTAAATATTAGGGGAAAATGTGAGTACGTTGTGTATGTTACGTAATTCGTGAAATCTGGTAAAAATGTTGATAGATGATTAGGAATCTAGTAAAAGCATTAGCTAAAGTAATAACTACAGTTACCAGATAACGGCTGCTCATTTGATTTTTTATTATTTGCATTAAAGAATCGTTCCGCTTGCGTGCCCGCCGCGTGTCCGCCGCGTGCACGGCGTGCACAGCGTGCACGGTATCATTCTCTTATGTAATTTCGTAGCGTTAGCATTTCATTTTGCTCTTGTACTAGACCTAAATTTTTTAGTAATAAAATAATAAAAGTAACTTATAAACAATTAGTGTATGTTATACCATCAATAGCAATAGCATTAGTACAACAGCTCCCGATGTGTGCCGCTGGCTCCCAGCTCGTAGCGGAGATGGCCTGAGCTTTATAGCTGCCGGAGCTCTTGCTCCAGCTCCGAGCACGAGTCCTATTGAAGGCACAGCTGTTCAAATGATTTTACTAGGATTTTATCTTGTTTTACGACGCAAACTGACCAACGGACAGAATTTATATGTGCAGTGGGAAACTTTTACAGCTTCACATTCTATTCCTAGCTTTGCGGCATTGACGTAGATGACTATTAGCTTAGAATTTTCAACAGCTTCTAATCGGAGAAGTTTACATCAGTTTTTTTTTTAAAAAGACAGCCGCTGTGGCTACTTCACCTCCTTTAAGAATCTCTTATTAATATAATTGCGGACATAATATATACAGTATTGTGCGTGTTTATGATTTACGTATCTGAACTGATCTCCTCGTACGAACCGGTAACGCAACCGCCTCCATAGATTGAAGTGCAGTGCCTTTGAATCGTTAATCGATCTGAATTTCCCTTTCAGTACTTGATGAATGTTTTAATTTCCTCCCTTAAAGACAACGCATCAAATTCGCTTTGTGTTGTGCAAATTAAAAGCGATTCGCAGCCAATATATGGAGGGGTTATGTAAACAGTGACGAGATACGACAGAATAATGAATGGTAGTGCGTCTCTGATACGTTTCGTCTTGGTTGGTATCAGCAAAGGTAGCTGTTGTCAAGTAGTACTAAAAAAATATTGCGAAAAAAAAAACATAAAAGCCTTGGTAATTAAACAAAAATTGTAGATACAAAGATAAAATCTTTATATCCGATCCTTCTGTATGGAGGTAGAAGGAGGCCTTTTTAACTGGGTACATTATTTTCAGATGTACCAATTGTGACATTAAAAATGGGTTCGACTCTTAACCCGGACCACATCAGGGAGGGCGAGGACGTTTACTTCGAGTGCAACGTCAATGCGAATCCGAAGGCGACGCGCCTGTCCTGGTACAAAGGGGTAACATCTCTCTTATACATATATTTAAAATAATACATTGTTTACACTTAAAGTCGCGTGTCCACGGCCGGTGCCGCAGCGTGCTGTGTCACACAGGAAGCGGAAAACGTTTTTTATTTTTAGTATTACATTTACTGTGATATAGGGATGTAAGGGGTCTCGCACAACTACTCACGGGACTCGAGCCAACCTCACCAGCTCGTGATGCACCCTGCTAATCAACAAACGAGGCTTTAGGTCCCACCAACCCGCTGATGATGATAATACATGAAGAAGCTTTTACTGCATCATTTGAGAGGAATTGAATGCGATTCAGGATGTGTTAACTGTTGGCAATTCCACTCCTCGTGGTAGTGTGTAGCATGTGTACGTAACGAATGTATGTTTATTATGAAACACAAACTTCTACCAGATTTACGTGTCAAAGTTTTAAAGTATGAATATTGGAACGACTAAATTTTAGGCAACAATTAAAAATAGACTAAGCTACAGCTAACGTGGCTTAAAGCTGGTCCTGCTAACTGAACATTTTAAATACCAATTTATTCAAAAGATTAATCTTCAGCAAACCTAAACAGGAATGTTTTCTACTGTCGACAATAATTGCAGGCAGATGAGATACCACAAAACACAAGCACCGGTGTTATATTCAGCGACCAGAGCCTGGTGCTGCAGAGGGTCAACAAGTCCTCGTCTGGAGACTACAGCTGTTTGGCATACAACAGCGAGGGGAGCGCCACCAGTAACTCGGTGACGCTGAGTGTTAGATGTGAGAACATTCTTCTTAACGCAACGCGCTTGCACCTGGTCTGCTGAACCACCGCCACCTTCATTCATTTGCAATTCGTATATTTTACCAAATTTAGACTGATCTATTACCTTAATAATAAATTTTTTGGAGGCCAGATTGACAGTGGGCTGATCGATACGGAAATCTTTTGGGGAGGTCTATATCCAGCAGTGGATGTCTACGGATTCAAAATAAAGTTTTCTGGGTCGAGCTCTACTTTTTCATTATTTTCCAGAGTGTTACATCCCCTTTCTCTTCCCGTTCATTTACTAGAGGTTTCAAATGTAGAACATTGTGAACTTGTTGCATCTAACTCCGTGCAAAGGTACACGGTTAAAACACGTAATGATCGTAACGAATATCGTAGACGCTCCGCTATGCAAGCACTCCACCGAGGGTGATATCTACGGGGCGTTAAAGTATGAGACGGTGGAACTGCTGTGCACGGTGGACTCGAGTCCTCCACCGACTACCTTCACGTGGACCCTGAACAGTTCCGGGGCCCAGAGCGAGCTTCACACCAGGTAAAACATCTTAGATATAGTAAAGAGTTTAAGCACAAGAGATCAACAGATATCGAATTGATGCTGAAATTAGGTTCTAGTTCCCTTCGAAACGAGACAAAGAACAGTTAAGGGTTGCAGATAGTAAATATGATGCCGTATTCATTCCGCGGAGTCTACTTCTAATTTCCACCATTTACGTTCTGTTTCACATGTGCAGTATTATTTGAATATATATATTATATATGTAGATCGTATATGCAATATTTACTACTTTGCGGTAATATCGACTGTGCAGAATAACGGCTCAGGCCCGTGCCCGCTCCGTCTGTAACTTAGAGTAAGTGCGCGTGTATCTAAGCAAGCAGCGCTGAAGCGGCAATTAAGCGGCCGAGAACAGAATAAACAGGACTTAATCTCAACTCTATTGTTCTCACGGGTACAATAAACATCTAGACATTTTTCATGCAAATTAACTATACCGTGTTCGTAGTTGATGTTGTTAATAAAGTCCGGGATAACTACGCGCGAACTGAAATTCTGCTGAACAGAATATTACATTATTACAATAGGTTTCGCAGTAACAGTTGAACCTTTTGTTGGCTGCGAATTCCTAGAATTTATTGTATGAAAATATCGTCATCGATATATCAGCAGTTGTATGTGCATGCGTTGCAAATTGTTCATAGGAACATATTGAAGAGGACAACGATATTTCATTTTTGACATGTTTACATAACATTTTGTTCCGCGCTATTCATGCAAAGAGACATTTTTGCATTTGTACTGCAAAACTACTACATCCGGTGTTGAGCTTTCTATAAATGTTACAGTCATATCATCCCTGCAGAGGTTATTGGCTACTTGTAACCTATTTACCTGCTATAAACTGAACGATCTATTTTCTAATTAGCCGAGAGTTAACGGAGTTGTGCTTCTATAATGTTTTACTAAGAACTTAAACTTGCCTTTTGCAGTATAAAGATCATTGTGAACATCTGAGGTTTCTTTGAAAAGTGAAGGTGTGCACGATTGTCCTGTATGTTGTCACTGTTCATTTGGAAATGAAGTAAAAAGAATAGTTTCCGGGCAGGTGTCTCTCGTTTCACTCCACGCTTGCAATACGCGTTCCGTTCGAATTAGTTGACAATTAAAGAGTAAAAGGTAGCAAGAAAAATAGACGCTGGTATTCCGAGACTGCATTTTAAACGAGATGAAGAAGAAAAATGGTATTTTGTTTGGTTATAGCTTATACAGTACGTTGAACTACTCGTCGACGCTGCGCTACACGCCCGCCACGAGCCTGGATTACGGCACTGTTTCCTGTTACGCGGCCAACGCGGCCGGACGGCAGGAAGTGCCCTGCATCTACAAGGTGGTCGCTGCAGGTACTTCGTGTTCCGTAAACGCGAACCGAAGCAGGCGATCTTGTACGAGTGGCGCTGTAACAGCTAGTTTTTTGTTTTCTAACGGAGCTATGATAAAATTATATTTGTACAAGTTGCCAAATACCTGTAGACTATTATTTTGTTTAGTACCGGATGTGAAGAAAACGCTTGATGTCTAGAAAAGAACATTGTCAAGGATTTACTTTCTTTTTCTAGGTTATCATATAAATAAGAAAAAACTATTGATTTACAATTTATTAATAGCTAGACCAGGTACTTTAAAAAAATTGTTAAAATAATATAAAGATATTTTTTTTCCGACAAGATATTGATAGAGTACTTCTATCTGGAGTTATATTGGAGGCTGAAGATGGGGATGCGCGCGCGCTCACTCGGAATACTTTGTCTCCCGCGTATTGTCAGTCGGAGCATAGACACGCTATTTTAGTGACAATGAATGTTGTAAAATAATTATATTTAGTTCGAAAATATTAACATCACCCAGTGCTACCAGGGCTTCAAACCAAGGCGTCCACGGCTAGCTGCAGCGGCTGCGCCATGAGGGCGATCAAAGCATATTATATGTATGTGATCAGAGCAAGTGATAATGTTTCTGATTCAGATCGGCCGTCCGCTCTGCAGAACTGCTCAATTGTTAACCAGAGCTCCGCCGACATCAGCGTGGAATGTGCGGAAGGTTTCGACGGGGGGTTGCCTCAAATATTTTACATGGAAGTGTTGGAGCTACCCTCACTGGTGGTGAGTAATTTAATTGTTTGGGTACTTGTACTCGCTGGAGCACGCGGGCGTCGCTCTGTCGGTGTTATATTATTAATTTCACATCTATGTTTTATATCTGTAAGAATGTTTGTTACTAATATTTAATATATAGAAGATATGCGATATGGATATTATAATAAATTATATTAAAAGAAAAACCAATACGTATATCACATGCGACGCGCTGTACCTGCGTGAACATCTACTGCGCGCCGCCGCTCGTGCCCGGCAGCGCCCGCGTGCGTCGCCCGCGTGCGTCGCCCGCGTGCGTCGCCCGCGTGCGTCGCCCGGTCACAATGGTGAAGTAAATCTTTAGCATTGTTTATCTAATAGTTTTAACGATTTGTTTTTTCTTGACCAAAGTGTTAATAAAATTTCCCGCACTTTGTTCTCAGTAACATCAGTTAACCATTTAGCTTAGTACCTACTTTTCATTGGTTTCGTCGATGTTTATTTTGCTCTTTGCCAATTACCAGAGCTTGGCTTCGCGTCGTTAGACACAACATTTCCTATCAGTAATTGGATCCGCCGCTCCGATCTTAGTGTATTCCGCGTTCTGCTGTGTCATCTATTCATCGCTCCGACGCGTTATATCGAACAACTTACTACCGGGCGGTGTGTATAATTCTTTAGATATCTTCGGTTGAATAAATCTGAGCAAATTATATACAATTTAAATTAAGATCTGGTCCGTGGTCTACGACAAAAAAGAACCCGAAGATTATATCTATAATGGGACTGTATGATATATATATGTGTGTGGTGATACAACTGATACCAATAGTTTGTCTAAAACAAAATGTTTTGCTTTGTTCTGCTTAAGCAGATTTTGAAACTGTTGTCGACTTAATTAGATAATAGTTAATTTTGAACAGTGTATAAGACAATGGTTACGAAAAACTTATCACATCTCACAAACATATTAACGGCATTCTTAGATATCTTGAGGCACACAACATCATCGTTAGATACGGTACGTGAATGTCTGACGTAAAATAAGATAACGTAAATATTCTTGTTTGTAAAGCCTTAAAGGATTTTAAGTAAATCTATTACCCCAGGTTCGCGCCAATGTCTCCTCAAACGACACTCCCAGTTTCGAAGTTCTGGGCATCGACAGCAGGGTCAGCTACGTGCTGCACCTGTACTCCGGCAACGGCAAGGGTCGCAGCGAGGCGGTCACCTTATACACGGTCGCTCTCAGACCACCGGATAAGTACATCGGTACCCTGATAACTTATACTATTATGCAACACACAGAATACATATATATATATGTATATATACATACATATAAATATATATATAAGTTATTTATAATATCACTGGTGTGAAGAATGTAAAGTCTTATTAGTTGCTTTATTTGAGTGAACCCAAAATTAGCTATATATTCAAATTTGTATACGTCTGTGAAAATGCATAAATTTAGGAGGCGGGTAACGGGTTCATTTATTGCTAAAGGTCATGAATGGACATATTATTTACCTACAATCCAATGTATCTCGCTTCTGGCGATGTGGACCTCAAAAGACAAAAAATATATACAACCCTAGACGCTTCCCTTCGATACAGAAAAATTGTTAATATACTTTTTTCCTTCCGCGCAAAGCGACGCTTACGTAATGTAAACATCCTAATAAGCACTACATTGTGTTCAGGAGTATCACTTACTCCTTATATTCTATGTACTATGCAGCGAGTGTCCAGCATCGTGTGTATGTGCGTGTGTGTGCCAGATGCGAGCGGCGGTGTGTCGCTGCCGCCGGTGCTGCTGTCGCTGGTGGCGGCGGGCGCGCTGCTGAGCGCCGCGGCGTGCGGCCTCGTCGCCGCGCTCTATCGGCGGCGCGCGGCGGCGCAGCGCGACCACCCGCCCTCCACGTCAGTGCCCGTTACGTTTCCGCAACCCAACAAACAATCAAACTGGCTCACGAGCTAATTCAAAAATGTACTACAGCGCAGCTTAACGTTTTACTACTGCGATTGATTAACGGAACGCCCGCCCACAGCGAAACAATCGCTCAACAGTGTTACGCTGGTCGCTTTCAGTCATAACACGTGAGCGCGACAGACCCACCTGTGTACATCAATAGGTAATGTGACCAGACTTACAGAGGAGAAGAGTAATAATGATGCGTTTTTTTATTCATCAGCAACGCATTGTATTCAGAAGACAGCGTGGAATCATTCCCGAGAAGGGACAAGAGCGATGATATCACCTACTCCGCGTCGCCCAAAGTCGACTACAGCTGTCAGTACGAGCTGAAGATGGACCCGGGCGATGTAGAAGAGACTGACCCCGACATTATATCGTTTCATTACGGTAAGGAACAAAGATGGTTTATCCTAGCACACGCACCAGTTTCTAAGGGAAAACAATGGAATTGTATTTGTTACACAAACAATAATTTATCAAATTATTAGTAAACTACTTTGACAAACATACGAGTCCTGGTGAACGGGGAGTATTCTTTTTACTTGTTAATAAATAATTAGAGTCTCACCAATTATTATTTGTAGAGAAGAAACCAGCGGACGGGTACAAGAAGACGGAGAATGAACCGATAAGGATATTCGGCGAGCCGGCCCTGCCCGGCCACGTGAGTGTGGGAGGTTGCGCGGGCGCACGAGCGGCTCACGCGACGGTAGGTCCTGATACCTCGGGATGCTGTTAGGAACACAGTTCAGTTGTGAGCGTTTAAGAAAGAATTTTTTCTTTGAACATTTAATACCATCGTCTCGATGTAATATATCAGTTGAAAACAATAACTGAAGCAGGGATCGGTTTTCTGAATCGGATCAACAAATTTCAGTTTTTAAGAAGGCACATAATGTTGACGGTGTCATTAGAAAACTTTCGCACAAATGTATAAAATTTTTTTGGAATACAAAGGTAAAAGTAGGTTAATACGATCGGTAAAACTTGATAAATTAGGATATCTGAAGTACTTTAAAAAATTTTCAAAACCAAGCTCGTGCTTCCCAATTCTTAAGCACTATTAAATCTGGGCCCGTGCACACCGCGCACGGCTCAACGTCGACTGCCCGCGCTAGTTCACGTCGCCCTATTATATGAAAGTAAAAAAATGTCAACTTTAACACCGAAGCATCCCCCGCCCCGGGCCGGCGTCGCGGTACAGCGCGCATCCCTGTAACTAATTGGAGTGGCCCGTCGCCGCGGGCGCAGCAGTAAATATACAGATGTTTCTTCTAATTTGTTGTTTTGCTATTGGCACCTGTTAAAACGCTTGGTATTTACATGTTTTAAATATAAAGTCATATATCATAGGAAAAAGTACATCGGGATGTTTTTTCCCAAATACTTTGTATGGAGAAAGCTAAATAACTTTGTAGTATTTTGTTTAGTAGACAAAGTCGCAGCATACATCGACAACGCTCACTGAATCTGTGCATCTCTCACTCTGAATGCGTTTATATCGAAATTTTGTAAATAATTTCTTTGTTAAATCATGCAGCGACATATGTATGAGAACCGGACTGTTCTGGACGAGGTTCCGCCGCCTCGGCCTCATCGTGACGTAAACATTACGTACAATTACATTCAAGTGTTAGCCTAATGTAGATATGTTAGAAAATGAAATCGCTGAAGATTGCTTATATTACATTAGTATAAGAATAATTTAGAAGCGAAGGCGGTATCTCCTGGTGGTGCTGAAGGTGGGACGGTGCCGGTGCGGGTGGTGATCTGATCGGTTGTGGTCGCAGGGCGTGGCGCTGGTGAGCCGCGGCGTGACCGCCCGCGGCGCGGAGCTGGCTGCAGCGCGCCGCGCGGGCTCGCCCGCCGCCTGCGCCCGCGCACGCGCCCGCGCCCAGCTCAAGGAGAGCCGCATATAACTGCGGAGCTGTTCGCCGTTGAAACGACATAAACATCATTTAGGCTCAACCAAAGAATGAATGATATTTAAATAAGACTGAGTGTAGATTCATTTGCAGTCTAGACTAGACGACGCGGTGTGCTCTTTGGCACGGTTAGAGAATACCATTTGCTGTTTAAATTTCATATTCACAAGTGATTATATGGCACTAACCATGCCAATGCCTACAGTGACCGATATCCACTTTTTTATTGTTATTATCACCGTAGAACATAAGCAGCTTGTAAAAGAATCGAACTCAAGCCTCGCGGGTAGGTGCGCTTGGTTAAATCTCAAACTTAAATGGAAGTAACACGATTACAGCGTTTAGTATGGGGAAATTGAAAATAAAGGGATAAAACAAATTGTTAAAGCTGTTAAGTTAAATCATGTAAAAAAGATTTTAATGTTCGTTACTATGGCAACAAAATCGACTTTAACTTTTATCTTGATATGTTTAAATACTATAAAGTCGTTTCCAATGAACCATTTATTAAGTTTTCGTTACTGATGTTTACAAAGGTGCGATCGAGCTTTTCACGACCGACGTGACGACCTAAGTGTGACCGGTCATGATTATACGTGATGCTTTGTAAAGTCAAATATCTGTTAGTTATTACTGTTATAGCAAATTCTATTAGCTGCAATCCAATGGGATTCCAGCTAATCGCATAGAGAGGGAACACGAGATCTTCATCATACAGTTACAACTTTGCTTTGGATCACATTATTACTGTATACATATATATATATATGTGTGTGTGGGAGCGGAAACGTTTTAGAATTATACGCATGGAGCTCAGTTTTGCAGTAAAGTATAATTTTGTAGTGACAGTTGTCCGTTGATGTGAAGTCTGGCGCTGGTCGGTGGTCGCCGGGCGGTGGTCGCCGGGCGGTGGTCGCCGGGCGGTGGTCGCCGGGCGGTGGTCGCCGGGCGGTGGTCGCCGGGCGGTGGTCGCCGGGCGGTGGTCGCTGCGCGGCCCGCTCTCGCGACTCGACCAGGACCAGTTTTTGTTTACATAAAGCTAAGCGTTCGGTCCTTTTTGGACCACCATTTAAATTAACAATGCTATTATTCCTGTAATACGTGCAATTAGATATGATTCTTTAAGTCTTTACACTCCGCCAGAAATATACTCTTCTTTTATACTTATATACATTTTTTAATCATTGGTGTATGTGGGGTTCCGTAATCTAAACCGTTATACTAATCTTCCTCCCATTAAGTGGTTTTTCTAAACATAATATGCTCATGTTAGTTATCACCCGCTGCTCCAACGACAATGAGAAAATTATTACTATTGAACAGTTTTGTCATTTGAGGCAGTAGTATTTTGTTCAGTCCGTCCAGTAAGTACACATACGTTAGCGAAACTAATTGTAAATCCCACGATATTTGTAATTAAAAAAATTAGTTCTATCATATGTTCAATGATCGTAACGACGGAGGTATTTTTTTATATTTTATATGAATACAGCGGATTGAGTGTAAGGGTCGCTAGTGATGTAAGAAATCAGCAAACATGACTTCCGATCTATGCACGCTATGCACGAAACACAATTGCTGTGTATACTATTTTTTATATGATATATATATATATATATATATATAAACAACAAGCTGTAAGTACAGGAATGAAATATATAAATAATGAAAATATTTTTTTTTTTGTTAACTGAATACTATCGATAAAAATTACATGAATGTGTATGTGACTGGATTGCACACTTCGGTAACTACCATCAGCTGTTCCAGTACCGAGCTGGTGCTGCAGGACACCTTGCATCGTGAAAACAAATGCAAATTACCTAGGATTAAGTTTATGTAGTAAGAATTGGATTGTCTTAATAGTTGTAAATAAGCGATGACTCGGTGAAAGATTCTGTGTTACAATGGGACGTTAAGTAAGAGCCGTTACTCATCGAGGCTGACCAAGTGTGTTTATTGTTAAGTGCACCTGGCGTCCGGCGGAAGGACCGCCCCCGGCCGCGCTGCGCCCGCCACCACAAACGTAACGGTCGCCGTCCCCACTTCCTGTTGTTTAATGTGTACGTAACAAGGCTTTGTTTGGGCGAGCCCGACTGATCTTAGTGATATTGGAATCCATGATTGTGAATGTTTATGATTGATTAAAATGTGAATTTTATTCGTGTAATTGCTTAATCACATTTTTACGGAGACATCCGTAGAAGTCGTGTTATTATCATTTGTGACCCATACCCCAGTATACCCCCCCCCCCCCATCCTAGCCTAATCCTTTATTCACATTTCACACAATACGAAAGGAACAGTAGCTTGCTCCTGGTGGTAAAGATCGAGATTTACAAACGACAATGCTCGTGTAGTTTCACCAACCGAGCTCGATTCACTTGATATTTAAGATAACATGGTACGCGCCATTGTTCTAGTGCTTTAATTAGGAAACACTAACCGCAGGCAGCACCTTCGCTCGATGCTATGAGATTCGAATTTTGATGACTACCGCTTGTCACTGAGGTGAGTCCAGTAAACTCAGAAATTTTACTAGCTACAATTCAAAATGTTTAAGCCGTTTGCAATATCACATTTAATGGTAGAGAATGTGACGAAACTGGAATACAGAAGCAACGGAAGTAGTACCAAATTTTAGTGCACAAACCTTTAAATTTAAACATGGCGTTCGATAATATGGTCATTTATGATATATCCTGTGGAAGGATAGATTTGTACTAGTTTATCGAAAACAATGGAACATTGTGAGGAATGTCTATCCAGAATATTGTTACTCGCACCTTCAGAACATGCTAATACTGTTATGATGGTAGATGCGTATTGTTAGGCCGCTCAGTAGGTTCACTCGGTAGCCGCCTATGAGAGCCTGGAATCAAACCCCCGAGTTACAAGAAAATTGTTCACTACAAAGCTACAGGAATGTTTTCTAAGCTAATTTTCATCTATATTTGTTATGGAGTTTCTTAAACCGACGACAAATACAAGCTATATAAAACAGAGCTTCAATAGAATTTAACGGGCTTTCTCCATTTTCATGTATACCTTTATAAAGGTTTGTTATTTTTATTTCTATAGAAACAGCATCCAGGTATAATCACCATTCAAGAAAGAGTCGTTACAATTGGACCGGTGTGAAGTTAACTACAATCAAAACAAACATAACAATCTATTTGAGCGTTCTCTTTGTACAAATATAAATGACCGGACAGTGAAGTAGAGGTCAATTAATAAGTTAATAATGTCGTTAAGACAGCGATGACACTTTGTTGATTACTTTAGTGTCCATACTACAGCAGCACGTCGCCGCCGGAAGCCATTGCCATTAATCACAATTATTAAGGGCTGACACTGCAATTACCGCCGGGGTGATGTCCGAATTAAATCAATACATCGCGCCTTATCAAACCTGGTTAAATTCCCAACGTCGGTTATCCACAGCGCAGCCCTCGCATTCACATTTTGACAGTAATTGCTGGAGTCAACGTTTATTTCCGGTTTGAATTGAAAACGCAGTAGACTTGTGGGAAACGATTTTCAATTGCTTTCCGCCAGCGTCTGCGTGCACGAATGCAAGGGAACGGCGCAGCGAGCTGTTGTATCGTTGTGGTACATATCCGGTGCGTGCAGTAGGGGTGCATGCAATTGGAAAATTGTTGAAAACTCAAAAATGGAAAATTATACGAGATACAATGAACGCGAAGATGTGGAAACGTGAGCTGAGGTGTAAATTACAAGGCACTTGTTTAAATGGCACACTGGATGTAATTGCAGGGAGAAAGGGGCTGGGGTGTTGAAAGGTGAAGCTGGGGACAAAGGAGAGCCCGTTTATAAAATGTAAAAATAGCGTTAATGGACTCCGAGTACAATAGAGTGGATGAGACGTTTTATTTTTGAAGCTTAAGAATGTCTTTCTGGCAACGGAATACATTTTATATGTCAGGCAAAGCAATAAAATATGTGTTTTGTGATAAAATATATATTTCTGGCTACGAGGAAGAACGCCCATGAGATGGACTGTTCAGATAAAGGCGGCAGTAAATGCTCATCATCGTTGTCACTATATGAATACACTACGAAGGCGACAGGCGAGAAATGACGACCTGTTGTTAAACTTACATTCAACACCTGAACTGATGACCACGACCGCCCTGTCAAGAGTGATACCAACGAAGAAGAAAAATATGTTTATGAAAGATGAAGATGCTGTAAGCTTGTTGCTTGTGTTGCAGCTTACACGGACCCAATGATGACGACCCAAATTCTGAATCCGATCTAAAATAAGGCAAAGCATGGATAAGTGTTTATACGTCAAGTAGCACTCGTCTTCAAACCTGAGTAATTTAATTAGTTACGCTGGACTCCAAACTCAATTATGGAGACTGTTTCAATTGCTGTAAGGCGACAAAGACTGTGCCGTGTTTTAAGACCTAGGTTGCATCTAACAGAATTGACTAGCCTGTTAATTAATAAAACTAAAACTATGTACAACGTCATATCCATACAATGCCCGGTATCAATTCTTCCAGTAGAGCAATCAAGGGTTAATTTTCAGTGGGCTGTCACATGAGGGTTGGGGGGCCCGGCGCAGGATCCTGTGGCTCCGTAACGACTCATTTCCTGCGCGAAAAAACCCCATTTTGTATGGAGATTTGTTTTAGTGAAACGGTCGCATGCTTGAAACTAGAAAGTTAACAACTTAATTACAAAGTAAGTGCGTTAAGTGTATGACAGAGCCGCCGGCGCGGCGGATCCACGCGCCGACCTGGTGGCGGAAACAAACACCAACAGCTGCTCCCCGCCCGGCGCCGGCGTGAACACATTTACTTCACTCTTGCTTTGTTATCCGTTTGTTTTCTGCGCAAACGAATAAAAAACAACTAAAACATTTCAATTTTCTTCTGTAACGAACCATCTACTCCCCTTTTTCTTTAAAGTATAATAAAAAAATTATATAATTGTTAACCTTTACTGGTGTCTGTTTTTCCGCCAGTCTGTCCTTTCCTTCTCTTCATCCATCACATTTTCGTTCATTCCCAATTCCTTCTTTTTTTATATGACCTCTAATCCTTCATCATTTCCATATTTCTAATACTATTACAATTTACGTAATAGTTTATTCTTATTGTATATCACAGTTTTCCTCACATTTTGATTTCCTTCTTTCATAATTAAAATTTTTATTTTGCATTCATTTTGTTTCTATTATTGTTTACTTTTGTTTACCACTCCTCTTATTCCTATGCTATTTTATTTGATATATCTATTAACATTTACATTATGTCAATGTTTCATTCCTGCCGATCACTTTCTCTATAACCTTCCTACTTTATTCCAAGAATATTTGGCGACTTCCGTCCTCACTCATCAGAGAGGCAATGCTACCAAAATGCAGGTATCTCTGTATCTGGAGATCGTATCCCTATACGGTCCTACCACCGCAGTGTCTGCTTTTTTTTTTATATTCATGATGTAGATCGGGCTGCAAGCCATAGCGGCTCTTACAGCTCATCTGACACTGGTGGACTCGGATCCACGGCCTGTGGTTTTTGAAAACCAAGTGTGCTATGTGGAGTGTAGCCATCCGGCGGCCAATTCTTCTCATTGTGTGTGTCTGGTTCTTGTAGTTTTTTTCGGTGATTCTACTCGGTCGCCGAGGCCGGGTGCGGACCCGTTCCCCGACTACTTTCGCCTGTATCGGAATTTCTGGGCGGTCAGGACCGCCCACAATCGCAGGTGTATTTGGTGTACGCGGTGTGTGAGTAGCTGTGGCGCCGCGTTCTGAAGCGAGGGCGGCGTGATTTTGAGATTCGGAGCGTGTGGGTAGTGTCCGAAGTGTGTGAGGTGACGTCGATGCTGTCGGTGACTGTGGGTGTGGGTGTATGTGTGGTGTGCGGGACCCCTTGGGATGTCGGGATAAGCGTGTGCCGCGGTCTGCGCTTTTTCATCTTGGGATTCGGATGTGGCGCGTAGTCGGCCGCGCTGGCCACCAGAGCGTTGGGGTAAGTTGCCGTCTTGGCGAAGTAGGTTTCGAAGCACTCTCTGAAGTGCTCCGTGATCGTTGGAAGTTTGAGGTCGCTATGGATGTCCACGTTGCGCTGGTACCATTCGGCACCGGTCGCGGTGCGGGTCAAACGGTTTTGAGAAACCTGCAGGGCTCTGAGGCGTTCTTCGGACGAATGGGCGAAGACTACGCTGGCGTAAGACATTATAGGTCTTACGCATACCTTGTAGAGGTGAAGCTTGTGTCTGAGAGAGAGCTTGCTCTTATTGCACAGCAGGGGGTATAGCTTGCCCAGTATTCGGGCTGCTTTGTTGCTCGCCTCGCGAGTGTGGGCGATGAAATTGAGTCTAACGTCGAATGTGACGCCGAGGTATTTGACCGAGTTCCTCCATGGGATGGACTGGCCGAAGAGGGAGATCTGACCGAGTTTTTGGCCGTGTTTGTTCGCCTTCTTGAGAAGTGTTGATGGCTTACGGTGAGTGAAGTGAATTGCTGTACTTTTCTCCGGGTTTATGTCGATCTGCCACTTCCGGAACCACTTGTCTAGGCGAGTCGTCGCGTTCTGTAGGCGATTCGTTATAATACCCGGAGCTCTGCCGGAGTGATAGGGAGCGATATCGTCCGCGAAAAGGGTCATCTTGAAGAAGGGGTCTATGGGTGTGCCGCTCGTGTAGAGCGAGAAGAGTAGCGGGGAGAGTCAAGAGCCTTGAGCGACGCCGGCTTTAATTGGCCGGGGCGACGAGAGAGGGTGCTCGGCGCGAAAGCGGAAAGAGCGATTCGAGAGGTAGGTTCGAATGACGGTGATGAGTCGGTCTCGCACTTTGCGAGTGTAAAGCTTGTATATCAAGCCTTCGTGCCAGACTTTGTCGAACGCCTTCGCGACGTCGAATAGAACGGCGCAGGTGTCGATCGGTCGCTTGTGCTCGAGACCGGCCAAAATGTGCTCGGTCAGTCTGTGCACTTGATGGACGCAAGAGTGGTTACTCCTGAACCCGAACTGTTCGTCGCGGAGGAGGTTGTTCTCTGTGGTGAAATGGCGCAGATGCTCTAGAATGATGCGCTCGTAAAGTTTGTCCAAGGTGTTCAGTAGGCTGACTGGACGGTAGCTGTTGGGTAGGTTCCTCGGCTTTCCGGGCTTCAGAATACCTATCACTACGGCCTCTTTCCAGGCGTCTGGAAAGGAGCAGTCGGCTAGCAGGGCGTTGAATATGGCCTCTAGCAGACCGACGATCGGGGGCGGGAGACTTTTCACCACTCTGTTGGAGATGTTGTCGAAGCCCGGGGCTGATCTGGTTTTCAGCCTCTTTATGATATCAACGACCTCACCGGGGGAGACCAGTTTTAGAGGAGTTGTGACGCGCACGAGCACGGGCACGGGCGAGTCGGGCGGGGCGGGACGGGCATAACTGTAGCGCGCACTGGTAGCGGACGCATGGGACGTCCGATCGATACGGCGAGCAGAACCCGAATGATTCGCAGCGACTGTTGCAGCCGACAAATAGTAACGTACAAACATCACTATGTTCCGGTTAGGAGGGCGTTGTAGCTAGTGAAATTACTGATGCGACGAGACCCAATATCTTGTCACAGACAACAAGCGCAATGTGGTAGCGGCATGTTGTGATGGGCCGGTGTATCACTTACCATCAGATGAATGTCCCGCAAGTCTAGTGGCTTAATAGATGTGAAAAAAAAAAATTAAAAATGAAAAGATCCAAGAGTAAGTAGCTCTAAAGCGCCGCGCGGACAGACACAATCACACGTATTAATTAATACTATGATGGGTATGAGATTAAGCTTTGTTAAGTATTTACCTAACAAAACCTCTTTTGTTATAAAAAGTTTTTTATATAAATAATTATTATTTATATAGCCAATGAAAATGTTCACGCCGCCAGTAACAATGTGGTGATAGGATGATATACACTACACCACAATGCGCTCGTTGCCTTGAGACATATAATGTTAATTTTTCTTACCCCAGTAATGACTTAAGCTAGAATTCCTTTCAAACCGGAGCACAGTATTGTTCACCACCAATAGTAATTTCTTTCTTTCAACATGTATTAATATTTTAAGAAATATCTTAGGAATTATTTTTAACTTGAAGCAGTCCATCTCGCAGAACTTACCTTCATACATGTTCCAAGCTTAACATGAATTTTATGCGAAGCTGTCGCGAATTTGTACCGTTTAAAATATAGCCGGGGAAAACTCCTGGGAAATTCGCTGCGGCGTCTCCATTAGTGCGAGGGCTGCGTTTACTCTGCAGCCGGAAGACAAATCGCTTCACATGCCCACGTATGGGGACCAGGTGTATTGAGATACCCCGAGAGGAGCCACAAGGGTTATTACTTGCATGATCCGGTCGGGGTTGTGTTGTTTTACTCGGCGTGGTGAGACAACGCGGCGTTCATACTGGGTAATTCTGCACATGAACGTACTGAAGCTCTGACGGTGACATCATATGCTATACATATGACATATGCCTCCCTAAAACATCTTCACATACAGTCAGCGTGACTTCTGATACCGTCAGGTACTAAGGGCTGTTCTATGTAGGGATTCATATGGGAGGATTTTTGCTGTTTCCTACTACTCACCAACCCGCATTGCTGGCCCAATACGGGTTGGTGAGAGCCAGAGTCTCGTCTGTCGATTAGCAGGGTGCACTACGAGCAGGTGAAGTTGGCTTGGGTTCCGTGAGTTGTTGTGCGGGACTCCGCGGGTTGCTATTTAAGACCGTTTATTTTCATCGTTCATCATTTATTCACCATAGTTCATCATTTATTCACCATAGTTCATCATTTGTTCACCATCGTTCATCATTTATTAATCTAGCTGCTCACCGCATTGAAATAGTTTGGATTTGTCGGGCAAGTGTTTCAGTTTCTTTTGTAAGCTTGCACAATGATGTACCAAATATGTGGTGAGCGGATGACTTAGTGTCGAGAGCAGCGTATACGTCGCACGTAACTGTGGGAGAATTAAGGCCAGCGCTGGTGCGGACAGATGAAACGTAAAAAGTCTATTTGATTAGACGTCTGGGTAATCTGTGTGGGTTTGTTAAGATCAGACCAAGGATATCATTTTGGATGTTATGTTTCAGAATGTGGGTTGTTTTTAAAAATACAAACGATGAACTGTTGGAAACTGTGGTGGGGTGACGCGCCACCGCTATGTGCATACGTCCTCACAGTTCCTTCTCTGTGTTTTTTTTATTCAAGGAAGTGACGAGACGAGTGAAATGTTCACCTGACGGTACACGATACGCCCATGTGACGCTAGTTACAACAGTATTCACTGTACTGCATTATCTCAATAATTGTACTAACTTCAGAGCCCTTCAAACTGGAACACAGTAATGTTTGCATACTACTGGTTTTCGACTGCCATAGGCGCTACGGTGGTTTTTACCTAGATGGTCTTCGGCAACAGAGATCTGCCAGCAGTATAATAAAATTGTTCATATCTCACATTTACAATCCGAGGAATAACTTCTGGTCGTAAAGCAGCACTGCCATATTGTGAAAATAAATACATATGGCGCCAGGTCTCGGCGAAAATCCCAGGAAGCCTTATCTACCACGAGACCACTTAGGCTGATGATTCTTTACTTAGCATTGGTCTCACTACATTATGTATCAGCTTTCTTGGTTTAGGCATTTAGGTTAATTTTGTAGTTTAAAGATTTATGGAGTCGGTTAGCGACCTTTCACTGTAACATTAATAGATGCAGCCACATCCGATACATCCGGCAGCATCTCCCGGTCCGTTAATGTTTCACCCGTCGCTGCAGCTCGCCAGCCGCTAGGAACACGTATAACCTTATACCATATTGCATCGCTTTGTCGTTAAATATTAGGTCCTTACATATGAAATTACCGTTTCGTCGTACTGACACCACTTTAATCTCCTCTTTTGTTAAGTTAATTCCAAATTCAAATTTATGTATTCATTTAGCTGCTACATTTGAGTCGTGGACACGGTCATTCATTTGTTTTTAACGCATTATTTTTTCTTTGGCATCGCTTATTACCGCAGAATGGAAAACATGAAATATCGGTATATTTACGAGTGCGCGTTCTACCGCGGCACCAGTACCAGTGCTGCAGGAACAGCTCGAAGGATTGACGATGTGTACGGCGCTGGCGCCGGTGTCGCAAAAGAAAGCACGGTACGTTTTTAGTTTCAACGTTTCCGTTCTGGAAATTACGACTTTCAGAACCAATCCCGTGGACAGCCGGAGACGAAAGTGGCTAATTAAGAATTAAAGGTTATTCTGGAAGCGGATCCGTCACAAAGCATTTCAGGGATAGCTGCAGGCTTCGGAGTAAGTGATAAACCTGTATTAATCCACTTGAAGCAAATTCGGAAAGTAAAAAAATTTGAACTATGATTACCTCAGGAATTCACTGAAACGAACTTGCGAATACGCGTCGACTGCTGTGTTACTTTGATCAACCGACACAACAATGAAGGAATTTTAAATCGTACACATCCACCGCACTCCCCGGACACCGCACCTTGCTCCATCAGATTACCATTTTATCCGGAATTTGGACAACTTCTTACAAGGAAAAAAATTCAACTCCGCGGCGGCAGTACAAATCGCTTTCAAAGAGTTTATTGATTCTCGCTTCCACGGTTTTTTTAGTAAAGGGATCAATGAACTAGCTACGAGATGGCAAAAGTACATCGATACCAACGGTGCATACTTTGATTGATTAAATACATTTTACAAAAAAGAAAAAAATACTTCACATTCCTCCCGTACAAAATGCCAATTTCATATGTGAGGATCTAATATTATTAGTTAAGTAAGGTGTAAGTGACATCGCATAACAATTCATGGGATCCAAGTCTACCTCATCTGCACGTGGTGCCAACGAGGCTCTGGCTCCCGCCAACTATTATTAAGACTGCCTGGTAAGATATGGCCTAAATCTCACCATAGGAACCTCTACATACGTCAGCCCATAGTGCCCAGCGGTACTGGAGTTCATTCTGACTGTATATGGGAATTTTTGGGAGAGGCCTATATCCAGCACTGGATGTCTGTCGGATGATGATGATGAAGTAATCTTTCTAGTTCTGACGCCATTTAAACTGAAACATTACAGCTATAGAAGTACACCGTAACTTGAAAGCTCAACTAAACGTTTTTGCTCAAGTACAATATGTAATGTAGCAAAAGTAGGTAGGCCTGCTTGAGGATGCGGTATCGGTACTGAAATAGAATATTACACATGATCGATGACAATGATGCAATTTCTCTTTCGTTTTATCACTGATTGGACTGAGCGGAAGAACTGCAGAATTAATTCAAAAATACCAATATTGAAAATCTTTTTATTTATAGATTCGTTCATACGCTCAGGTTTAATAACCACCTGAAAAGTACTATTCGCTGAAAATATTGTATTTATTCAAATTTATATGTACAGGGTTAATCCTCCCTGTGTAACATCACGTGTGCGGGTATATCTGTAGTGAATCCAAATAATTGCTGATTTAATTTAATTTAAAAATATTTTCCGAATCACCAACCAACAACCCCCACCGCCACCCCCACCCCCCACAGCGCACGCATCGTAAAGTTAAAATATTAAGGACTGAAATATTCATTTCATTTTTTCATAATATAGGCGATGTAGATCTGAAATATGAAAATGAATACTATTTAAAGTTTAAAAATTTACTCTGTTATTACTATCATACGAATGGATATTGAAATTAATCAAATATAATGTAAAGGGTTCCGTTTAACATCTCACGGAGCACGAGTCAACCTCACCTGCACGCGGGGCACCCTGATGAATGAACAGAGGGGATCTGACAATCCACCAAACTGCGTTGGGCCAGCGTAGCGGGCTAAGGCACAATTCCCTTCAATGAATTCTGAGAAGATCTTTGAGGAAGGCCTATGTCCACCAGTGGACGTCTGTCAGCCGATGATGATGATGATGAAATATATAACATGTATATAACATAAAGAACAAAGGAACATTATTAGCAAACTCGTCAGCAGAGAAATATTAACTACAGAGTTTTTCCCGCTTAAACACTGCACAAGACGAGTTTCCGCTGTGTCCAGCGGAAGAGAACTCTCTTCATTCATATATGCGATCGTATAATTCATAATACAGTTTTTTTTACATCATATAGTTGAAACCCAAGGGTCCATAAATATTGTTATCTATAACATTAAATGTGTCGATCAGTCAGATTGTGTACGCGAGTCTGTTTACCTGCAGTATAATGAGGAAGTAGTTAATGCTGATGTCCAGTATCCGCAGCGGGACGGCCAGGTCTACGGAGAATATCGATCCGTAGACGTAGCGCGGGCGCTCGCGCTTCACGCACTGCATCAGGCGCCGAGTCCTCTTCTTAACTTCCCATTTAGCTACAATAAAACACAAATACACCGAGCGGCTGATGATGATGATGGTGATGGTGACAGTTGACAACGCAGTAACTGTGTTTTACCTCACTTTATGTACATATATGTAAGTGCAATTAATATTTTTCCTTGAATTAAGAGAGAAAGCTTTTTCTTTGTAAGAAAGCCGAATTTCCGTATTAAGTTTAGCTTAAAGCTTCAACAACTTGCAGAAAATTCTGTTTTATTGAAATTTGTAAGTTTTATAAATAGCATGAGCTTTAGTAGAAACATTTTAACACGTTCATCCACACACCGCACAACACATCCAATCAAAAGTGAGTGATGCCACGCTATGCTTACGTTTAGATTTGAGGTCGAACACCAGTAAGTTGGATACGTAATGTAACACTTCGCCGCAGGCCACCTTAGTGTCCGTGGCGGTGGTGCAGACCAGCCACACCGAGTACAAGGACCTGAACTCGCGCCACGCGAGGAACATCCACACCTCCGCCCGCTGAAAGTTAATAAACTCTGTGCTGCGGTTAAACGCTGAAGTACGAACAATTCTGTTTCAATGGCCAAGAAGTCTACCATGGCATCTCGACAAATAACTTCGTACTTATTTAGTGTAAGTAGGGAGAGCAGATCATAAGCTTATTACCGGTAATCGGGATAAAGGTTATCAGTTAGTGTATATTGCATATTCGTAAAGCAGCATATGTCAACATCATCCGAATTTTTATTGTTGTATATTTCTGTAAGGTATACTGCTGTTGTTGCACTCGCACTGCTACCCAGTAAGCAGTGCCGTCACACCCGCCTCGCTCATCGCTTGATCGAGCGAACATAGTGAACCCGCGTATGATGCGGTTAGAGGAAATATAATATTTACACCAAGAGAAATGTCAAATCGTATAAATACAATGAGGCACCGCTCGAACCTTGTCTGCGTCTACGAGGTACGCGACGAGGCAGTAAACAATGGTAACTACGAAGGTCACCCCGAGCATGATGAGAATCTGAAAAGCATGTGTGCGTTAGTGTCACACCTTAACACGACACTTTACTTCGGAATAAAGCGAAGATTAAATTCTATTCGAATTTAAATTGTGTTACGTCGTCGCGATGCACAGGATTTTTTTATTAAGGTTCCTGGAATAATAAAGGTCCTATAATCCTATAATCAATTACTTTATGGGAATATTTTGTTTATTAATATTATACTTTATACAATACATACTCATACTTAGAGGGAGGTAACTCTCACATAATTTTAAGACGTACCTAAAGACGCGCCAGACAAAAATAGATATTTTTTCTACCTGCCTCAACGATCTATGTATTTCTTCTATGTTTCAACATGGCGCTGCTAATGTTGCTACAACACATGGAAATAAATGGGAGTTTTACCCTTGATTGTGTTGTGACACAGGGGGTATTTGTAGGTTTATGGAGATGACAAGTGGAGGAGGATTTATATTCATATGTTTCCGGTGATTATAACATTAAATTATTTTAGAAGTAAAAAAAATAAGTTAAAATTCTTACGGACAAATTGAATTCCCGCTTAATGTGCGCGGCCACGAGCAGCACGTGCCGGTACACGGTGCAGCCGCGCACCGCCGCCGCGCCCGCCGCCGCGCCAGCCGCCGCGCCCGCCGCCGCGACGCGCCGCAGCCTCGCGTTCACGCCCGACATCAGCACCGTGTAGAAGCCTATCTCTGAGTCGTGCACCGCGAAAGCCGCCGTCAGGACTGCGACAGTGCTCAGCGGCGCTCGCAGCCGCCACATGCAGAACGCGTCGGTGACCATCGACACCGCGCCCACCGTTATCACGTTGAAAGATCGTTTGGCGATGAGCGCGGAGTACGTCTCAACAAAAACGCATTTCTCGTCCAACTGTTTGATCGCATCGAACGTCTTCATCCTGAATGCGGCGCTCATCATCAGATACAGAGCTTCCGCGGACATGAATATTTGGAATGCGAGGACGTTGGGGCCGACCGCCGCGCCCGCGTACACGACGTCGTAGGCGATCGCCGCGCCCACCGCGCCCAACGATACGACCAACATAACGTTACTGAGTATGATCGTTCCCAAGTTGTGTAAAAGGAAGCAGCGCCGGATGCCCACGAGGTGCTGCAGCACGATCAGACTGCGCATGCTGCGGAATGTTTCGTCGGAGTACATCGCGCATCACTCTGCTGTCCACGCGTACCAATTGAACTCCTTCTTTATAAAATCTCTAAATATTTATTATGTAATATAATATTTATAATGTGTATTGATATCAATACATGAACAATTCAAAACACGGATAAAGACTGTGTCAGCACTAACACGTGCCGCGGCGTGCTTTCGGCTCCAGGCTACAGCTTGACTCGACTGACTGATCATTTCAATAAGTGATTGACAAAGCCGTTAGTTTGTATGGTTCTGATTGATATCAGGCGTGATTGTGTATCGATTATAAATCAAGGCAATGAAAAGCTATTAAAAGCTACTTACCAATGAATACATTATAAAATGATTTTAATTTAATATGTTTGATAACACTGGGTGAGTCTACTCTATAACACACACACACACACACACACACACACACACACACACACATACCGTTACACGACAAAATATTACTATAGTATTAAATTTGATGCTGTCCGTGTGTTGTTATATCTATTATATTAAAGTGGCTTTGTTATCTGGCATTAGCACTCCAGTAAGTATGCTGTGCCTCAGCAGAGCTGTGTGCGAGCTGCCCGGGTAAACCTACGCGGCGCGCTAGCCGGCTTACACTCGGAAACCTGTGAACGCGAATAAAAAGCAATGTACAGCTTAACGAACTTAAACATACTCTATACAATAGAATCGGACTATACGGTTAAAGTTATGTCTTAAGTAAATTAGTAAGAAACCTCTCGTAACATTGTTTGAGACAATTTGTCTTTGAATGAAAGAAAAAATAATTTCATTTGTAAAAAGTAAGTCAGTTTCATTTTTAAAGACTCGCGATAAATGCGTCTTGTTACAATGCAGTTGTAGTCGGTGACCACCGTTCGGGGTGACGACGATTCATCATTTACGATCGCTCGCAGAGACGGGTAAGTTATTTTTGTTAAGTGATCGCATAGCGTTCATCGGATAAGGACAAGTCATCTAACGTTGTCTTAAATGTTCGCTCAAGTGGCGCGGACATGATAAAGTTTCTGAGAAAGACCTTGCTGTCCTACGGTGAAGAATTTTTCATTGATTCGATTAGTAGTCAACTTATGGATGATACGGATGAAAGCGATCCAATGAAAATGAAATGAAAATTACAAATCAAATGAAATACTTGCAATGACACTGCAAACAATATCATTGAAATAAAAATAAATCTAGTATAATAAACAAAAGACGAAGGAAACAATTACTATAACCAGGAAGACCTTTCGGCGTCCGTGGGCCCATCGTCGCGATGAGGAGTAACCAGGTGCCGTGCTTCCCATCCAGCTTTAACATTAAGCACAAAATAGGTCCACCAAAGCCAGCTTAAGTATCGGACCCGGTGCTTCTTTGCTACTCGTAACATCGACGATGTGTGGCCGATGACTTACCAATAGTAAGTTGTGTCTAATTCCGTTAAGCAAATGCTGCTTGCGATTAGATTGTCACAGTACTCACACTGAAGCTGTTTCTCTCTATTACAATAATTAGGCAGAAGGCAGGTGAAGTAAATTCCATTATCACTGAAATTGATAGGAACTGATACATAAAATATAAGCGAGGGTCTTTGTCTCTGAAATTAAATATTTCTTATCGTACCTGAATGAAGTGCAAGAACATATAGCTCCTAATATCGTTTTAAGCAAGCTGTTCAGCGCTTTGCAGCCGACGCTGTATTTTTATATGCAGCCAATGCGATTTGCATAGAGGAGCATGTTTGTACGCTTCCTTTTGTAAGCAATAATACACTTTTAGAATCTAGTCTAAAGCAGCGTTGACACGCTGCTTTAGACTAGATGTGCTGCTTTAGATAATGTATGACTACATTAAGTTCAAACATCTGTTCAAGTTAAGTACGTCATAAGAATCTAATGAGGTCAAGTAAACGTATGCACGGTGTCTGGCGGGCGCGCGGGGCTGCGGGCCGCTAGCTGCGGGAGGGAGGCTAGTTTCCACGTCGTCCGCAGGCCGCGGTCCGGCTGCGCGCGCTGTAATGATTTCACTGTCCGGCGCTAGGTGGCATTGGAGTTAGAATTCAAAATGTCATAATTCCTTTACGAGAGCATGCAATGAAACAAACATAAAACATAATTCTATTATAGTTCAAATATATGGTATGACTGTTCGCGCTATGACATGAATAGAGTTAAGTATAAGCTTGCGATAAGAATTTAGATAATCCGATTGTAATTGTGAAGGTTTTTCTTTATCAAAACGCAACAAATATATTTTACATAAAAGTTAATAATGAATGTTAAGATACCATTAGTTAGTTAGTTCTAAGAAATAGCAAAGAGTTAATGTATTGAATCTCGCACAAAAATGTTTAATATTATAGTAGTATAGTAGTATAGTAGTGCTACGGCAACCTCTCTTTGTGCATAAGTTTGAAGCTAACGCTTAGACGTTTCGTATGTTGTAGAGTTACTTTGAATATCAATGAATCTTCCAATCTTTAATCTTCAATGTTTTTTACCTTTGGAAAACAAATTCCGCGTTAGACAGTTGTTTAAACTGTATACACCTTGCCTGCCGTTCGGACACAAAATATTAAATGTAGTATATCTTAGTAATTACAATAGCCTTAGCCTGACAGAGAACACGGCAATGTGTATATTATTATGTGTAGTGATTGAACGATGCTACCGTTCTATTATCAGTAAAATTATAATTACTGGTAATAGTTATCCTTTAAGTTAAGTTATTTTTAACATATATAACTTTAATGATGTATAGGAGGTAGATAAGAGCAGCAATGAGCGGCTGCGGGGAGGCCGGCGCCGGCCCCCGGGGGATGACGAGGGCTCCGACAACAAACGTCAAACTCGCGTAGTTGGTGACGCGAACGCGTAATATAATTAAGAAACGTTGCGCTTACCGCACCAATCCATCAATTAATTACTTATTAACTTAGTGCTTAACTATGTGGATTTAATGCGTGCGCTGTAATTGTGTTAAATGATTGTTTGTAACGCGGAGAGGTTTCAGGCCGGAGATTGATGCTCCCGGAGCCGCGCCGCGCCGTTCAAGTTCCGGTACGACACCACACGCACCACCACACGTACCACCACACGCACCACCACACGCACCACCACACGCACCACCACACGCACCACCACACGCTCCGCATCTACGGACGTAAGAATTTTACCCAATTGAGGTTTTATCTTCATTTACTCAAGTATTCACTAGTGCGCAAACATTACTTTGTTCCGGTTTGAATGGCGTCGTAGCTAGTGAAATCATTAGGGTAATGACATTCAACATCTTATGTTTCATGGCAACGAGCATAATGTGGTGCTATGTATAAAATCCTTACTAGCAGCTTGTTTTTATGGAGAAGCGTATCACTTACCACCAGGTGACGTCGCGCGCGGCTCGTCACTTGGAATAAAAAAAAGCTTGTTGAGATTATTAGCATTTTTTTGCAAATATTAAATACTGTTTATTACGTAGCTGTTACGAGTACGGCTCCAACGGACGAGCTCACCGCATTCCCGCAGAGGACGGGACGACGAGTTTTATCTATCCGAGTCGATTTAGTTTATAGCACATTATGTGGTGACTTTCTTGTAATAAAATAGTTGTTAATTGCATTTTCCTTGCATCCTCTGGCTTCTTTCTTAATTGATGCGTCTCCTGCGCGTCGGCCAACTTACGACAGTTTTTTAGCACACCAATATAGAAGAAAAAAAAACATATACATATAGGCTGTATCCTCTAAAAGTATTTTTACCAGGTAAGCCATTAATAACCATAATAGTTAAGGTGACGTAGAAACAGATTTCACATGTATTCCCTTGGGACTAGTCCGAACGACGCCTCCAGCAATGTCCCCCACCAGGCGCATTTACTCTGACGTATTTAAATGTAAACATTGCACTGTAAGAAAATGTTAATGTTGTTGTCGTTGAATCCAATAAGCAGTTAACGCAAAGTGGGTGACGGCCGCCGGGAACAACACCTATTACATCATTAGGAGGGGGGCAATTGGAGAGTCGATACCGTTACAGGAATGGGCCGTAACGAAGGTACCGATTGAGTTCTAAACAGTTTTATTTACGTATTTTGTTCAATGGAAAGGAATTTGCTGTTAACGGGTCGTTTAAATTCAAGGGGTGCGTTTTCAACGTCGGCCGGAAAAAATGTAACGACCGAAGCAGGAAACGATGAGAATACCGAATACCAGAAATGTGATCGTGTTGTTTTAAAAGATTGCTTATGAATAAAAGAAAAAACACTTCACTGTCATCACTCGATATCATGTACCAAGTATTCGAAAAGGTTCGCACTGCGCTAAAAGCCTTCAGACACAAAACTATATAAGACTACAATAAAATAAAAAGTTGGTAACTATCTTTCTGTCGGAGAGCGTGTACTTCTGGGCATATGCCTTCCTCGAGGATCTCCACGCCGATCGGTCTTGCGCTGTCCGCATCCAGCGGCTTCTCGCGACCTTCACCAGATCGTCGGTGCAATTAGTGAGGGACCTGCCAACATTACGTCTTCCGGTACGCGTTCATTATTTGAGAACTTTGTTGTACCATCCGGCCGCTCGCATTCGTCTTTCGATCGATGTGTCCTGTCCATTGCCACTTGAGGCTAGCAATCTTTTGGACTATGTCGGAGATCTTAGTTCTGCTATGGATCTCCTCATTTCTGATTCGATCACGCAGGGGAACCCCGAGCATAGCCCTTTCCATTGCTTTCTGCGCGACTTGCAGCATTTTCACGCGGCCCCACTGTAAGCGGCCAAGTTTCAAGGATTAAAGACCTTCGTCTTAAGATGAAGGACAAATGCTGTCCGGTATATTGTCCAGCAGCTGTTACTTATTGTTAAAAAATCAAGTTTAATTTTGAAGTAAACATGAAGGTACTGTTAATGTTTTAAAATATTTAATAATACAATTTAAGTAAAAGCTAAAGATTCAGTAATAAAACATAAAGTCAACACAATCAGAACATCGATCGGAGGCTTCGATCTGTTGTTCAGACTCCGTACTTAACGAGTAGTACATGGGAAGTACCTGTTAAAAATTCATATTGATGAAAGAATTAATGATTACAAATAATCAAAACATTAAAGCTCATTAGAGCTTGTTATGTTGTGCTTTCATGTCATACTCACTCTGACTGTTCAGATAACACTGCCAGGCGAAACACGAGAAGCTTGGCAACACGCTCTCTATAACAGGATTTATATATTACATAAAAGGTAGTTGTTCCGCTTCGTACATGAAGAAACTACAACAAGTTCGGTAATCGGTGCAATACGACAGGTTAAATCGACCTTCTCGTGCAGCACTGGCCCAACTGATGCAAAGACAATAACTATAGGCAGTAAACATCTTGCTTAATCTTCTGTTCTCCCGAAGGCAGCCTGCGGTTTCTGCTCACAACTTTTTGACGCTAAAGTAATTGTTATTAAGTTTTTATTCCGCCATATGTTAAGTCATAAACATTTAAGTGTGCGTAAAGCTGTTCAAGAATGAGATATTTACCTTGACGGACCCCCATACATCAAGGGAACCGGCCAATTTCTTGAGAGGGAAATTTATAACGGTCCGGTGTACCTTCTAATGTATAACATATGTATACATACATACACACACACATACACACATAGCAGCAGAGCAAATCGTTTTATATTTTAGATAAGTTAACAGATACGTTATCCTCGCTAAGGTTGATGAGGATTTATCCTGCTCTTATTCTATCTTCTTTTTTACTAAACAAAGCAACGAGATGAGCTGGACCTTCACTTGACAGACGTTCAATTCATTTCGATGCTTTGAGATGTTAGATGTTAACTCTAGCTATGGTAACATAGTTATGGCAGAGATAAAATTCCTGGTCTTAAACACTTTTCTCATATGTATATGTATATTTTCAAAATGTATGTAATGTAAATAAATAGTGCGCGATCGCAATTTGTTACCACGAGACAGCTCGCCCATATTTTCAAAGGGGCATAAACGGTGTCGGCAATTTCCCTCAAAGTAATTTAGCAGCGATTCCTTCCCTCCGTTGCATAATTCTTGCACGGATAATGATTTATATGTTTACATGAGAAATTACTTCTTAAATCGTTCAGAGACAGAGTGTAAGATTAAAATGAACTAAACCCGGTCGGGGTGCTAAAGTGTTTCCGCAAAAAGCGCATCTCTGTTTTATAACACAACTTTACAACGCGAGGAGATCGGTACCGGGGGGAGTATCGGGAGTGTCAGGAGTATCGGGAGTATCGGGAGTATCGGGAACTATCATCTATCATCGTGCATCTTTGTACCTCATAGAGGTCAGAGGACTAGATTTTGCAGACGAATGGAGAGGTGGAAGGAGTGGGAGAGGTTCAGGTGACAGTCAAATATTTATTAACGTAATATGTATTATGAACTAGCACGCAGTAAAGTAAGGCGGATTAAATAACTCGCAAGTTTTTCTTCCTTGGTTATCATCATTACAGCATTGAGCCAATCGCCAATCGCCAATCGTTGGGGACGCAGGCGTCACTCGGTGCCAATGGATCGCTGCTCGTTCATCACGCCGGTCGAAGTGTTGCTTTTTCATATATATAAGAGCTTTCTAAGAACTAAAGAAAATATCATGTCCGTCGCTTCGTGTTTATCTAGAACTGGACCGGGTGGCTGTTCCCGTTTCATACAATTCAATTAGGTCGCTACGCCCACTGCTGACACTGTCTCATTTTCACGACTTAAATATTACCTTTTTGTAAATCGCTACTTAAACTGAATATTACTCTTCGTGTTAGAGATGATCATTTCATTCATCATCAGCCGATGGAAGCCCACTGCTGGACATAGACAATGATTTCATTACTTCATTATAATGACCTGTTAATACCGCGGGAAAGTAGTTTAAGCGGCGCAATTTCTCCTTGAGGATTACGAGTAGAATATTCATACTGCAGCTCCAGTACCCTCGCCTCATGAATGACGCTTGAAATGGAGTCTTCTACAATTTTGATTTTGTTTGTAAATGTAAAATATAATTTTTACATTGTATATACAAAACTTCAAAAGCGTAGATTTAACGTAACAATGTTTCACTGTAAGTGGGGCTATGTTGCAACTAAGTAAATGATCACACACAACGAACTCCTACAACTTGGTCTGACTGCAAGTTGTTGTGTAACGAGCTTTTAATTAACAGAATTAGCCAAGAGTAACAGAATGATTGTTCTCCGTATGGAGATGTTGTTTTTAACTCATATTCCTGTGGCATTTAAGTTTAACAGAAGAACCATTACAGCTGGAACATTAATGCTGGTGAGTGTGCGCACGTACCATCAAGCAGCGGGTAAGTAGCGCTTTGTCGCTTGTTTGCTGGGTATATGATACGTCTCCTCGTGATTGCAGCCATCGTATGTATGACAAGTCATGAGTGTGTGAGAGTGCGGCGAATAGCCCGATTTTAAAATATTTGTGTTATACAGTATAAACTTTATTGTTTTCTGGCTCGAGTAATCAATCGTAAGGAACTTAAAACGCTTCATGCTAACGATAACGAAACGTGAAGAATTATATGTACTTGTTTACAAAATAAGTGAGATTGACTGCTTGTAGCAAGCAGAGTTTAAAGTTAGATTGTAGCTTTAGTTAAACTGCTGTTAAGTAACATGTATTGCAAAACATAACTTACAACTTGCACAAACCGACTTCCCAAAAACGTATATTTTAAATTCATTGCGACTCTATTTTTAAAGTTATGAATAAGTGATTAGATAACAGCAGATGTGATAATAGTTACAAATCTTAACATATACATGTAAATACATTAGTTTATTTACGTTTCCGGAGACTGCCTAGACAGGTGACTGCAACATTTATTTCGACCTTTTCATATAGCTGCTGCAATCAATGGGGTAACGTGCCCAATTGGATCCTAACCAGTAGACAAGCGCTGTTCTCCTTCCTCTCTGTACTTTGTTCATCATCATCCATTTCCACTCAGACCGGTCCTGGGCCACCCGCATTCAATGGTTGCCAGCGACCTTGACCAAGTCGTCGGTCCACCTTGTGGGGGGTCTGCCCACGCTACGTCTTCCGATACGTGGCCGCCACTCGAGAACCTTTCTGCCCCAACAGCCGTCGGTTCTGCGAGCTATGTGCCCTGCCCATTGCCACTTTGCGACGGCGACCCTTCGAGCTATGTCGGTGACGTTGGTTCTCCTGCGGATCTCCTCATTTTTGATTCGATTTCGCAGGGAAACTCCGAGCATAGCTCGCTCCATCGCTCATCTCAGCAATATTATTAAAAATAAATAATGTTACTGTACCAAACTTTGCCTGCAATATACCACGTAACTCCTCATATTTGTTCCAAGTTGTAGTTTATCTCCCTATCTCATCTCCAAAATATCAGCCACCTTATATTTCTAACAATCGTTTCGACACAGAAAAATTAGTACAACACGTAGTAACCTTAAATGTGTTACTTTAAGCCTACAGGTTGTACCTTTAAAGATATAAATTCTCGGCTTTAAGCGGACGTAGTTCCGATTAGAAACAAGTTATAACAAACGACTTTCTCAAAGGACATAAACCATTAAATAATATATCGATTAAATTCCTGTTAAAGGGATTCGAGGACTATAAAATGGCCACGCACAATAACTAATCCAACTAAGGGACATTAAGGTAATGGTTATAACAAAGCCTTCAAGTGAAGTGGACGGACCCTAATTTACATAAGTTCCGAGTGATGTTAATGGCAATGTTCTGACTGGTGTCCAATGCACGCGGTGCACGCGGTGCGAGCGGTGCACGCAGTGCGAGCGGTGCACGCAGTGTGAGCACGCGGTGCACGCGGTGCGAGCGGTGCACGCGGTATGTAATACTTATTGGAAATTGAAAACTAAAGTTATAAAGCTGTTCAGCTTTAAGGGTGCAAATGTTTCATCTCATTATTTATTTGAGAGTTTGTTTCGGTGGCGCGTAATATAAAAATATGCACTATTGAATTATTAATCGTTCCATTAGAGGAGCGTCTGCGGGGTGGCCGGGGTGTCCGGGGTGGCCGGGGTGGCCGGGGGTGCGGCTCAGCGCCGGGGGTCACCAGGTAAGCCGAAGTTACTTTACTTAGCGGTTTCATAAATAAATAAATGTAATCACGGCAGCCGCTGCACGTAACGCTTCGAGGAGTTGCAGTGAAGCGACCGCTTTTTGGCGAAGTTTAGCAAATGTTTGCTTAAACACACATTGTCAAGCGGACGATCTGTACGAGATGCAAATTATGGTTACGTGAGATTTTAAACACTAACCGTAGTTATTTCCTCCGTGTGTGTTGTCGGGTCTGGGATCTATTAGGAAAAGCATCGGCGCTTTCCTGATCTGGTCCTAAGCACATAGGATACCAATATGGGTCTAAGTGTATATGTTACGAACAAATTGAACTTCACTTGTCCGTATTTCTTTATGAGATTAAATTACTTTAATTTAACCGTCGCCTTTTCAGTCTTGAGATGAGTTATTTTGTACTAATTCATTTTGTGTTCGAAAAGGTGAATATTCCATTAAATGTCATACCGTCTTCTCTTTTTATTTAACTTACTAACTAACTACTTGCATTTGTATACCACTGAAACGGCAAACATACGAAAAACATAAGAATTGCTATATCCTATGCTGGCTTCTACCAAAAAAGGCATCGCATACTTCTAGAGGAACAGCGCGCTGAAGCTCCGAAACAAAACTTGTGTAGAGTGTACGCCGTAACCTAAGGTTCTTAATAAAACTTTGTCTAGTACTCAACTGTATGGAACTATTGTCAGTTTAAAATATATGGCAGGACGGTCAATTGACGCGAGTAGCATTTCCGGTTTATCTTAGGGAACTTTTCAGTATAATGATAATAATAGAAAGTAAGTAAAAATATGTCAAAATGAAATAGAATAGAACAAATAAATATTTTGCAAGGGGAAATCGTTTCGTGTTCATGATAAAAGGTATTGTATCAAAGTTATTGCTGGAACTGTCTCGTGTCTCGTACGGAGCGGGCTGTAATTGATCAGCTCAGTTATTGAAAGCCGATTCAATTTCCACGCTGCACGGTGCACGGTGCACGCTGCACGGTGCACGGTGTACGGTGCACGCCCGGAGAGAGGGCGCCGCGAGGTATGTAGCCGGCCCGGTACAATATGTTTATATATATATAGAAGTAACTGTACATCCGGCATGAAATATATAATAATGATATAAACAAACTTTGAAACACAAATGACAGGAACTGATCCACGACTTCATACTTAACATCTTGTTTCAAAGTGACGAGCGACGGCATAATGCGATGCAGTGTATGTCGCCCTAACCATTGCTACGTGATTATGTTAACACTTAGCATCAGACGAATGTCTCGCACGTGTCGTTGCTTCGTGAAATTAAATAAAAATCTATCTTACAAATATACTAACTAATTCAGATTAACTGTATTTTTTGGGTTTGAATCACTTAGGAAAGTTTTGTGTTTTAATATTGTATTGAATGCCCGCAGCGCAGCGAAGTTAGCGTTAACTGTTACCCGACTGCAACGAGGAGATATACGATTTGATATGGAATTGTTACAGAATGTTATCATCTTAGTAGGTGTTATCAATTAGAGAATGTCACGATAAATTTAACATTTTTGGTATTTTTTTATTTATCTCAACTCGCCATAAAAGATAAAAATTTCACCCCACTAGGGGAGAAAATAGAAACCGAACTGATTTAAAAACTTTTCAAGAGTTTTTATCAATCATTTACTTTACAGTGAAAAGATGTAGATGGTAAGGATGTTCCTGTGAACTTAACTGGCGAAAATGTTAAGGATGTGGGAAGATTGAATTTAGCAGGGGAATGCAGCCGGGTGCTTACCGCAGCGCGGCCGCGCGGGGCCGCGCGGGGTCGCTGTCGAAACTTTAATTAAAGTGAAACGAATGAGAGCTAATATATCATTCGCTGTATCAGCGGCGCGCCGCCGCCGGAAACTGAACTGAAAACATCCAACGCGCCACTTCCTGTAACCTAACCGATACGAAACTGGCATGCTATAACTTTACCTTTCTTAAACATCTCTTGCTGTACACCACCTAGGTGGGTGTAAACAGTGCTGTGTAAAAGTTACCGTATTCCGGTTTGGAAGGCGCTGTAGTTAGTTAAAATACTGGAGTAACGGGACTTAAAATGTTATGTCTCAAAGCGACGAGCACGCTGTGTTGGGACACACCAGTCCACCGGCTGCTACAAAAGCTTGACTAGCTCCGCCGTCGCGGGCGGGTGGGCGGGCGGGCGGATGCTTTACCATCAAACGAACACCTCGCTCGTCTCGTCGCCTCGTACGATATAAAAAAAATAGGTTCACTTAATGGTAGCGGAGGTGATGTACACTACATCACATTGTGTCTTTAGTTATAAAAAGTTATGTCGTTTTTTCAGAAATTTCATTTTTTTAATAACATCTTTTAAGTAGAAGGTCTGAGTACCGAATAAACTTATTATAAAGACAACTTGCAGGCTCGGCAGAGTCAGGTTTCCGATCGAGTAACCTTTCGAAGGGATGATGAACAAAGGCTACATTAGTTTAGCTTTGGCGATAAAAAATATAACTTACATAGTTGCAACAGCTCCAATATATTATAAACTGTGCATATAATATACTAAGCTATCCACATAATTACTTAATGTGGAACTATACAAGTAAGTTAATCTCGCTTAGAGTGTGGGATAAGTGAAAAGCTTTCTCTTAATTATACAAGTGTGGAGTCAATTGCGTTTAAGAAATATTGGTAGAGTAATATGATGTAATAACTTAGTGCCATTATTGCTATTGTCCGTAACTTGAACGCTACGTAGGTTTTTTTAAATATGACAAAAAAATGAACTATAACATATCTTATTGTTAGAGCAACGTTCCACACTGTTTCCCTCCAATCAAGTGTTACCGGTAATATTTTGCAGTACTTATAATAACAAATAGGTAATTATTTAAATTTATCTTAAGTTTTAAAAAACGCAATCATCATTATCATCATCTGATAGAAGCCCACGGCTGGACATTGGTCTCCCACAAAAGTCACCGGTGGACGCACCACTGTACCGATGAACAATTTTATCGTGTGATGAATATAGAAAAAGATAAACTTCCTCATGATGAATTCGCCTCGTACGTCTCCTTCTCGGAGTTAGCACGAATCCCAGCAGTGGGATCCGTGGGACAATTACAATATTGTTTGTTAAAGTAAATGTTTGGAAGGTGTGACGCATCGCATCGGCCGATGTCTTGCACTACGAGCAACTTGCCCCGGATGTGGAATTCCTGCCGGCATTTGCATCCAAATTGCTCACGTACCCTCTTACGCGAACATCATCTTGTTCGGCTTTATGTTATTAAAGTTTGTTTGCCCGAACCAAATTGTTGATCGAGTCGGAATACATTTCAGCAGCAGCCTTGGTGCGCCGGCGCGCCGCGGGCTGCGTGCTGCGTGCTGCGTGCTGCGTGCTGCGTGCTACGCGCTGCGTGCTGCGCGCTGCGTGCTGCGTGCTGCGCGCTGGTGTTGACGAAGCGCTCCAACTCGCGCCACAGCCATCTCCTGCAGGGATTACCCGAGATTTTAGTTCTTACAGAGTGGAACTCGAAATGTCTCTGTCTCTGTCTCTGTTGTGTATTCATTTACATTTTGAAATGATGATCATAATAACTTGCTTAATGTAAATACGACGTGAACCCTTAAAAAAATACTTTCATAAAAATCTATTTAAAATAACCATCCAGAGTCTAGTTGCAAGAAAAAGGGCTCGTGATCTTAAGGTGTTAACATTGAACAACTGGTGCCGCTGGGCACTTAGGGTTGTCATATGTGGGGAATTGTATATGGGGGTGGGGGAGGGGGGATTTGGTACATTTCCCACCGCGCTGGCCCAATGCGAGTTAGTGCAAGCCAGACTCTCGTTTATTAATTAGTAGGTTGCACCACGAGCAGGTGAGCTTGTGCGGGACCCTTTACATCCCTAAGAGCTATAACAACCGTTAATTGTAAGGGTAAACAAAGATGTTTGAAAGCAGTAAAGTTGTTATAAACAGTAAGTACACGGCTACAGGCAATAACCAAAACATCCGTGTAAACTAGTTTCCAGTTAATAACGAATAAAATTAACCAGAATCTTCCTGGAGGAAATGAATATTCATGTTTGTTTTAAGTAGAACTTTAAATTAGGTTCTGCTGTAACATAAGTGGGGTAGTGCGGGGTGCACGAGACGCTTTCGTAAATCAATTACAATTTAATTTCGTTTAAAATTAACTGCCAAGTCAAAAATTAATTACTCGTAAGAGGTAATAAGTCAGACATTAAAGGGGTTTTCAGGATAAAAAGGATATTAATTAACCTTCGTATAACACCTTGTAAATAAGTTATTCCGTAGGGACATTGAGAGGGGTCTCTTTGCCGGGGATTAACCTTAATTTGTGGCATAATTTGTAAAGGTGTCGCGGTATGGGGAAGGTTTCATTATCAAATGCTGATAATGCTGTTTGGGGCAGCTGCAAAGCTTACCGGTGTACTAACTACTTTATTATATCAGTGGTTGAAGAGGTACATTTATATTGAAAAATTGAACCTTTTTCCTTTAAGATATAACATACTTATTCAATCAAAATGTTTATCTCCATTGCTATACATTGTTGTCATCTAAACGGAAGTTCATCCATGCCTTTACAATAGATCTTTGGAGATCTAGGTGCTATTTTGTACTGGTTCCTCTGAAGAAAATCTTTTATGACCTACAGAATTGTCCAAATCATGAAACAAATGTTAGCCCGTTGGAGCAAGGTCTGACGAGTACGGAGGACAGCTTATGCAGCTCCTGCAGAGTTGTAGCGAGATCTCGTGCAGTGCGAGCTGTTGCATTATCGCGGAGCAGCAGTGGTGGAGATTGATTCACGAGTCGGGGCTGTTCCGCTGCCAGTTCGCCATCATTGTTGGAATCTTGGCACAGTAAACATCAATTGCTATAGTTCAGCCAAAGCTTAAAAACTTTAACTTTTCAATCGTAGGCTTTGCTCTAAGGCACGGTAACGGCCCACCTGGGGTCAGCCATTGTACTTTCGGTTACGGTATCACAAAGTATCCACTTTTCGTCATGTGTCACGGTTCCATCCAACATTCCTTTATTTCCTCTCATTCAATAAGTCGACAGGCATTTCCTTCTGCAGTTCAGTCAGATCATTTTTCATGTTATTGATTGGATGTAAATCCGTCAACACTGCAGATACAATAACATTAAACTTTGCCGCTAATTCCTGGATAGTTTGCTTCGGATCGGCAACCATAATCTTCAGTTCAGCGTTATTCACCTGTGCCGAAGGACTTCCACGTGGTTCGTTCTTCAAGTCGAAGTTTCCATTAAGAACGTTTTAAACCAAACGCGTGCGACGCGTTCATTGCCACTCTCCTCTCCAAACACAGCGTTGACATTGCGAGCGGTTTCCGCCGTGTTACTTCCGCCGATCTACTCTTGAGGTTGCCGGATGATGACGATGATGAGTTCTAGAATACTGCAAAAAAGTGTCACTCGAATATCTTACAGCGCGAAGATTTTATGTCAATTCAAAGTATCTATTACTACATACTTCTATGATTAATGTTGCTCTATATTAAATGTCGCACTGCGGTGGTTACTCTTAAGTATAACATTTATTTCCCTTAGACATTAAGATAAAACTTGGATATTTGTAAAACTATTGTAGTTGCGGAGGGAGACATTTCATTAATAGATGCTGCGGCGGCTGCGCGGGGGATCCCTGCTCTGCCGGAGATTACGTCATCTTAACTGCTCGTTGGAGCGGTACACCTTCGATAACGTACTGCTACGTACGCGGTGAACTTACCACGAACTAATCATAGTTTTCTATTAGCCTATGGAAACTGCTGTGACACATTTATTGTAAACAACTATTTCAAAATCAAATATAATAATAACTACGAAATATGTTTTGTACGAGCCCCCGCCGCTTTCTAACATTCCACTCTCAGAGAACAATGCGGCGGAACAGTCGCTGCAACAATTTTTTTATATTGACTACATATTGGCTACTACATCAACTTGTCTCCGTTCCTCGATGTTGGTTATCACACTGTCCGCTCGTTTAAATATTCATAATAAGCTTTTTGCACAAAGTGTTCAACTGTATGAACCTGTTGAAGCTGTTATTTGTAAACTAAACTATACTAAAAACACAGCGCAGCGCAATTAGCTTATAGTTTAGGTACAGAAAATGTTTTGTTGCTCCAGTCACTGCACTATCTATTATATAAGTATCCCGGTAGTCATACATAACATATAAGAGATAAAATATCCTACGCGACCACACTTCCGCCTCATCGTCACTTTGTCCACTACATAATATTATAAAATCATTGATCGATCACAATTCGGTCCCATTGTCAGTTCATCATCGTCAGCCGATAGACCTCCACTATTGGACATAGGCGTATCCTACAAATTACCAACTGGATCGGGCAGGGATTTAAATGGGAGTATTTGGGCCATTTAGCACCATGCTGTCCCAATGAGGCTTGGTTACATTGTCCTTTACACATATTAAATCAAAACCCCTTGTTGTTTAAGAGCCGCAATAGCATGGATACACCCTTACAGATAAAGGTACATTTGACAAATTTATAACATGTCAAGTTCAAGTTACGGGGCCCTATTTTGCCGGTTAATTCTACATTGGGTATCCAATCCTTTAGCTGACAACGAAATATTTATGCAAGACTCCTGCCGGCTAAAACCCCAAGGATTGGCCTCTCAACGTTTTTTTCTGTAATTAGGGCTAATAGGCTTTTGTGCACGATCGCGTTAAAAATATTGAGTAGTAGCATTGCTCGCCCAACTAGTCACCCGTATGTTCAATTCAGCATTGTGAGCTTATGATCACACCTAAGTAAGTGGATATCATAACTTGCACACTGGAAGATGAATGATAGCCATTGATATACTTGTACGAGCACATGTACATGTACACGTACGTTGATATAGTACACACATATACTTTGGTAGAATTCTAATTTGTGCCGTTGTAAATGAAAAAAGTTCCCGGCGGAGCTCTACTTATACTTTGCGCAGACTTGCGATAGTTAAAATGTTATTTGTATGGTGTGCGCACAAAGCTACGTTAATGCTGTACCGTGTTATTGTGATTACAGACACAACTTTACAATTCAGCTTCCCGCCGTTTGAAGTTCATCCCCATTAAACTTACCGAGCTCAACTTCGCTCATTTTTACACACTAATTAAAGTCGATTTAACAAGGACAAAGTTCTTTGTCTTTTGCGTGGCCCGGGAAGTGAGTTCGGGGACGTCTGCAGGACACCCGAACCCACCCCGTACTCCGTACCAGCACAATAATTATGCCAATGAATAATGTATTGCGATCTGACAGAATATACAACGCGGGATAATTTAAAACTTGTCTTTGCCGTGGCGCTGAAACGAAAAGGCGAATCGGAATGGCAAGTAATAATGGATGTAAGGATTATAGAAGCTTTGTTTTTTCAACAATATTGAGTAAAAACTGTGGTGAAATCCGGCCAGAGAGAGATAGGGGATGCGTTCAGGGTATTTTAAGAAGCGCCTGGACAAGATCTGGTAGAGGTAGGTCATTCGCTCCCCATGCCACTGTAATACTGATTACGATCTTCAGATATGGTGGACCGATTTTATAGGGCGCATTCTGGACCTATTTCGTGTAGAGGTTTACAAACTAATTATAAATAAACAATACAAGTACTTAAAATTTTATTAATATTTAAATATTTTAATTTTGAACTTTAGTTAACATTAGGACGTCTAAAGATTCGTCAACACAAATTGCTTTAAGAGCTTAAAGCGCGTATCATGTGCTGCAGCGCGCGCCGTCGCCTCGCTGCGGGGCTCGCGCGACTTCCGGACCCGCGCTAGCACCTCTGGATGTGAGAGCACACTTGTAAGCAGCGGTACTGGCCGCCTGTCACACCGAACATTCGTTAAGCAAAACAAAAACTTAATAACAGGTCATAATATAGTGTTATCTTATTTGTATAATGGCTTAAGTTTGTATAGCACCACACAGTGCCTCTTGTCTTAAGATATTATATTTGACAGTGCGCTTTGTTAATACAGAAATTTCACGGATAACCTTGCTGATGACCCGGAACACATTAACGATAAATCAATTTATCTGTAATAATTATTATGGAGACAGTTAAATAAAGTTCGGTGTGAGGCGCGTCCGTTAAATTCCAGGTTATATATGAAGCGCCGTTGCTGCGAAAAGGAAATGAACGGCTGCCGAGGTCCGCCGCGCCGCCAGCTCCTGGAATTGGTTGCTACAGTCGTGAACCAAACCCACTTCAGAACGCTTGCCTCCTCAGGGACTCAATTCCTACGTATAAGCATAATCGTCACGAGGATCTAACATGATGATGTATAGGGATTTATAAAAAGTATTTACAAGCACGTAAGTAAAAGCCGTTACATACGGGATGACAAACCAGACGTGAGAAAAGACATGAGATGAGCAGCGACGCGGATCGGTTCGAGTGAGCCAAAGAAGAACTGAATGTTAGAAAATAGTAAAGCGTATCATAAATATACTAAATGTGAAGAGGAACAAAGAGAAAGGTAAGAGATTTCCGTGCAGAAATTTTCTTATGCTTACCGCGCCGCCGCGCCGCCGCGCCGCCGCGGGACCGCAGCCTGCCACCGTGTCATTTTAATGAGCATTTACAGCTAACATTTTAAAGCTCAGCTCGATAACGCAAACATGACATTTTCTTGTTAATATGGATCTGTACAATCTCGTTTAATCGTCAGTCAGCTTATCATCGAAGTGACCGCGCGACGTCCGCTGAGCGGATCAGATGATAAACTCATCAAGTTGTTTAATTGGTGTTAGTGTTGCCTTTTATCAGTATCTATCATTCATGTAACCTATCCTTATGGAATCTAGCCGCAACAGCTTGCCAAAGGTCTACTGCTCAACATTACCGTAAATGTAAATAAAAGTAAAAACATAACTTTAGACTGAGGCTGGATGGGTCGGCGCGTCATAGTATTGTAAGTCGTCGTCGGAGCGAATGAGCACTCGCCTCGTCACACGAATGCACTGGTGGTAAGTCTCTGTTGCTACAGACCGGCGGAGTAGGTACCATCGCAGCGCCTGTTGCAGCCGACAAACAGTACTGTGCAAACAATGCTGTGTTCCGGATTGAAGGGCTGTAGCGAGTATAATTACTGGGGTAACGAGGCTCGACTTCCTATGTGTTGGACGATGATCGTAGTGTGAAGAATATATCATCCTAATTAGCGCTACGTTGTTATAATATCACTTACCATCAGATGAACGAAAAAAAATTAGAGTTAGTATTCGTTTTATTCAGTAAGCGCTGTAGGTTTACAGTTACTCCAGGAATACATAGAACCATCCATTCCATTAGGGATTCAGATGTAAGTGCAATAAAAACCCTTCAGCTAACTTCTTATACTTTAGACTCATATTTAAAAACTTGTAATATATTCAATTAGTTGCTTTAAGTTTTCAATTATTGTACAAATTTTTCAATTATTATTATATTTTAATGTTTGCTTGTATATTAAGTAGAATAGATAATTTACTTTGAAGGAGGTCTACATCAAACAATGGACTCGAGGCTGTGGACGGCGATGAGAGCTGGTATCATGGATACCATGGAATACATAAGTGCTTAATGTAGAATTTGAAGTATGGATTAACTTCAGTTGATCGGTTATAATTTATTTTACGTGTTCTGCTATGACGCAAGCGTGGATCTAATTAAAGCAAATAGTACGTGTAGCGGTAATTCGCAACAATTCACAGGAAGACTGCTGGCAGGAGACATAATGCTTAAACCCACACAAGTAATTTCCCCCGGGAGCCCGCAGCACAGGACTGTGTAACATCGCGACGCGTATAAGTCAAAATTTGAGTGTAAATTGTGAATGGTTAGGAGCGGAGGAGCCGCCCCGCGTCCGCGACGTTCACGGACTGAAAGAGAAACTTGTTCATATTTTTATTACTAACGTGATCAATTTGAATAAAACTAAATAATATAGTTTTCACTCAATCATTTGCGAATATGAATATAGTACAATAGTTATTTTCCCGCACTCCGCGGAGATAAGTTAGCAGCGGAGGGCTGCGTCGGCCGGGCGATCGCAATTCATCTCAGTTGCTCTGACACGACCTGGCCATATTTTCAAAGGGCAGAAATTGCGATGGCAATTTCTCTCAAGGCAATTTGCCGGAGATATCCTCACCCTTTACATAATTCGTCCGAACAAGAATTTTTATACGTTTTTGCAAAATATTTGAGGTTTGATGTACGACTACCTTTCTGTTATTCGCGTCCGCTGCGGTTGTTTTATTTATGATTATGACTGATTGTCTCAACTGGATGGAAAGTTCAGTAATGATATCACTGCATTTTTATCGCCTACCTACAAAAGCGGGCCGTAATGGTGGTCATACGATAGCAGAACGTTCTCGCTGTGAACGTAAATATTTACCACGAACAGTTTTTGTCGCCGAGTGATAGGTTGTTAATGCAAGCAGGGAACAAACCGAGAATAACTTTGTTTTGGATGAACTGGCGGACAGAATATAGTTCACTATTAAATTCTATCTAATATCTGTACACAAATAACTGGTAGGAGTTTCTCTTGAAACTTGTGTAATTAAGCATCACTACAAGAAGGAAAGTGATTTCTAAAACTATTTTATGTTAAGGCTATGAACAATAGTTTTCATTGAGTTTTTTTCTTTCCATGCAACGAAGCCACGAGACGAGCAGATCCTGGTGGTATGTGATATGTTCGCCCACATACACGTAGCGCTAGGTAGGATGGAGGATACACTGCAACACATTACGCTCGTTGCCTTAAGACATAGGATGTTAGGTCTCATTAATCTAGTAATTACATTAGCTACAGCGCCGTTCAGACCGGGACACAGTACTGTGGGCACACCGCTGTTTGTCGGGTGCGGCTAGATGGTGTCCGGCAGAGAGCTACTATCAGTTAAGTATTGAATGTATAATCTTATGTATGTGTACATTATTAGAAAGAACAAATCAGACAAAAACTACTCATTCACGTTCCCGACATGAGCGGAGCAAGCCCGCGCGGTGCCGCGGCAGTGCATCGGGGCGCGGCGGGGTGCAGATATAAATCTATCCGCGGAGAAATTGGTCGCACCCCTTCACATATAAAGGGTTCGTCAGCTGAAATAGCTTATTCTTGAGCATTACATTGACACGCATATTTAAGGAGGCTGTTGGAGCTGGATATTTTTACTCGGACTTTTACTTTCATTGAAATCCTGAGAAACGTAGGATATGATGTTTTCAAGAAGTTTTTGTTATATTAGTAACATTAATAACATTTAGCGTTATTACTAGTGACAATAATACTTCTAATTAAACGATAAGACATATAATTCTGAACAGTTTTCCTCAAGACTGTACTAAGTCGGGATTCACGTCTGTATAAATTCTAGAAATACTTTAGTATATCGATTTATTTTGCAATATTTCTTTAGTAATTTATAGCGAAATAAACAAAACCTTTTCGTCACTCAGTCTAGAACATTCAGCGCGTAGTGTGTTCCACTGATGCTGATTGAGCTTACTAAGTTTGGGATAAAAAGAGGAAGGGTGATGTTGAAGAACTTAGTAATAAACATTGTTGTCTTAACTTCAGTGCCTATGATAGTTTTATTGTTGTATTCGTACTTGTGACGCAGTCGCATCCGTACTTCGCAAGTAACAGGTGCTACATTGAATACTAGCTGTTCCACTTCCGCTTTGCAAGCAACATATTAATAATTTATATAATATATTCTCGTCATAATTAACACCTTCGCAACCTCTTTTTTAAGATTTCATAAAATCCGTTCTTAGTTAACCTGTACTCGGCAAAAGGAATATACCAAGTTTAAGGTCTCCATGCCTTATGGATGCAGAAATATCGTGATGAGGTGAGAGTGAGTTCCACATACGTGGAAATCTCTTATATGTGCAAAGCATTTCCACCTATGATTATTATAGATTTCAACAGCTTGCTCAGCGCAGGAGATGAAACAAAAATATATAGGTTTTTGTTATTTACCGAACAAAACCGGAAACATGTCATAGTGCTGCGTTCCGTGAAGCCAGATATAGATCTGGCGAATAAACATCGTTACAATTTTTATGTTTTTCATAAATCGTACACATACTCGTGCTGCTACTGTGCGCGTACTGCGAGTAGTGTAAGCACCTGAGCCTGTGCCGGTGCGTCTGCATCACAATAATTCTCATGAAAAATTTCGTAACAAACGGAAAGCTTGAAACAGAACAACAGTAATGTTGCCGCCCCCTCACTACCCCGTTACATTGTCTTTTGTAAAAACCACCCGCAGCTTTAATATAATATTATAAAAAAACTTTATGCAAGTACGACAATGAATTATGTCGGAGCACTCTTAACTGCACTTCGTATGACAAATGGCTTTGTGTGGCTTAGCACGTACATATAATATATTACGCAAACTTGGAAAAATCCTTGTGAAATGTTAAGTTATAACTTTGCATTACTAAGTTTTCTCTCGTAACTATGAAAACGGATCGCGAAAGCATTAAAAAGATACGACTTTTGCAACATATTCTCCATTTTGTAACATTAAATCAGAAATATGGACCGTGACATATATATATATATATATATATATATCAACCTCTGGACCCCAAAGCTTAGCAAAGGTTTCTCTCAAGGATCTTCACACAAATCGGTCGGTTGGACCATTATCTTCTGTTAATTTTACCCTTGGTTGAACTTGGAAATTTATTACATATCATTAGGCAATGGACCATAGGTCCGCGTACCTAGTAACCAATGAGCTGTCTCGGAAGACCAATGACTGGCAAGCACCATACGTTATCAGAAAAAATATGTTACCTACCAATTGGGTATTTCACCGACGGTATACATCTCATTTCCAAGTCCGTCCAGCGGCAAATGTGCTTAGCAAACATCGATATCAATATCAGGGTAACAAAACATACAACCTTTTATATTAGGGGGACCGGAAAGTAATGTCGTTTTCTTACGCTAATTACAAACACATACATTTTTAACGAGTCTTTATTTTTAATCAATGATGTATTCCCCATCATTGTCAATAACCTTTTGCCATCTAGTGAGTAAATTTTCAATCCCTGATCGATAAAAATTAATTGGTTTTTCGGCAAAATATCTAGAGATGGCATTTTGGATATCATCCAAATTTGCAAATGTTTTGCCACTTAAAAAGTGTTGCAGCGCTCGGAATAAGTGGAAATCCGATGGTGCAACATCGGGCGAATATGGTGGATGAGGCAGCACCTCCCACCCCAATTCATTAATTTTTTCTAGAGTTCGCCTTGCGCAGTGCGGTCTTGCATTGTCATGTTGGAGAATGACGCCTTTTCGGTTGACAATCGCTGGCCACTTTTCAATTAAAGATTGATTGACTCGCTGCAATTGTTCGCTGTAGAGGTCTGCAGTAACAGTTTCTCCAGGTTTCAGTAATTCAAAATGAACAATGCCGCGAATACTCCACCAAACACACAAAAGCGCTTTTTTGGGGTGTAAACCTGGCTTAGCAGTACTCCGAGGGATTTCATTTGGAGAGAGCCACTGCCTTTTGCGTTTTGGGTTATCATACAGGACCCATTTCTCATCTCCTGTGATCAAGCGATCAAAAAACGCTTCTGTGTTGTGTCGTTGAAGCAATAAGTTGCATGTGATTGATCGGTTAGCCTTATTCTGTTCGGACAGATTATGCGGGACCCAAACACCTGCTCTGCTTACTTTTCCAATCTGCTTCAAATGTTCTTGGATGGTCGACCAAGGTTTGTTGAGACTGTTTGACAATTCCTCGATCGTCTGACACGGATTTGCTTCCACTTCCGCCCTTAACACGTCGTTGTCTAACGCTGATGGTCTTCCTGATCGATACGAGTCGGAAAGATCAAAATTACCCGATTTGAACTTGGAAAACCACCTTTGGCATTTACGAATGTCCAGTGCATTTGGATAAACATCGCAAATGTTTTTGGTAGCAACTGTTGCGTTATTTCCCTTGCGAAACTCAAAGAGCATGCAATGCCGGATGTGTACCTCTTCTGGTATTTGGCTGGCCATTTTACCCAAAATTACAAAAAAAAATTGTAATTCAATTGTCTATAAGTAAAGAAATCACTATAACCTCACAATGTCTTTGGTACGCCTCTGAACAAAACAATGAGCTGACAAATGACAATCAAGTATTGGCATGCGCAGAAACGACATTACTTTCCGGTCCCCCTAATATATACAATAAACATATTTCGATGCGGTGTTGGCTCTACCACCAACATGTTTTTATTTTACGAAGAAACGAGACGAGGAGGACAAACACCCGTCAGTAAGCGATAGACATAACAACGTCGCGCTAATTAGGATAATCTATAGATCATCGCATTGTGCTCGTCGCCTTCACACGTAAGATGTTGAGTCTCTTTACTCCAGCAATTTCACTTGTTACAGCGCCATTAAAACCGGAACACATTAACATATCCACATTACTGTTTATCGGATACAATAGGCGCCGCCCAGCCGGTCTCCGGACGTGGAGCCTGGCATCAGTAACATTAAATCGTTGTCGAGTATAATCGAGAGAGTGTGAAACAAATAAAGTCGTATTTGAATTAAATAAACTATTTAAAACCTTTTGAAATTTTAAAGGAGTGTTAAGTGAACTCAAGTAAACAACTCAAAATAAATAACGTGTATAAAAACAGCTTAAAAGCGCCGTACTTAAGTATTGGTTCAAGCTGAACGCGCCGCCGCAGCAAAGATTTGCATCTCAAAGAGCGACCGCTTATCCGGTTATCTCTCAAGCGAACTGTTTGTTATACGACATACCGCGGGCAGGTTTCTTATCCATTCACAGTTTAGTCCTGTAAGATAAATACACAATTATATTTTAATGTATCTGCACAAATATACAAAAGTAAGTAAGTATTGTAAATGTTTACTGTATTATTTGTTTGTTTGTTTGTGGTGATAGTCATATGTACAATCCTCGGCACATATTAGTTCCAGAGATCTGCACTACACCGTAATACATACGTATCTATGTATCTTTAAATAGTTTATCGTAGACATTACACACACACTCACACACATACACATGAATGGTATATACACGTGTGTGTGCGTGCGCTGCACTGCAATATCATTCGTTTCGTAGCAGGCGATTGAAACTTTGTGTACTGGCGGCAAGTCTCTTTTGCCGGAGGCCGTCTTGCTCGATCGATAAACAGCAGTGTGCAAACATTACTGTGTTCCGGTTTGAAGGGACTTGAAGCAAGTGAAATTACTGGGATAAATGAGACGTAACATGTTATGTCTCAAGGCGATGAGCGCAATGTGGTGCAGTGCACACCATTCCAACTAGCGCCACATTATTATGAGTAGGCCGCACTATCACGCGAATATTCCACTCGTGTCGTCGTTTAATTGAATAAAAAAAAACACTAATTAAATGTGGTATTCAATGACAGGACGTCCCATATTCTTAGCGGATGGAAATTGGATCCAATTAAAGTTGCACGATCTACTGTCCGACTCGGACAGCTCCTTATCTAGCTATCAGTATCAGCTCAGATAAGAAGCTGTCCGAGTCAAAAGACAAACAAAACAGTTCATATTATACGGTGCCCATAACGTCTATTGTCTGATAACGGGTAATGCTGCCGACCAGCTGACCCACGGACCGACTGGCACAGCTCATCGGACATACGGCTCCGTTTCCGGTAATTTTACTTCTTATTTTATCCCTAATAACAACCTACCCTAAAAAGAAATAAAGTGTTGTTGTGTATTTTATAACAAATTTCGTTCGAGGCTTTCAACATGTATCCTACCCCTTAAAGAACTAAACAACTGGAATATGTCTGCATCGTATCGTTGTTATCTTAAATAAAAAATAGTCGAATATCATAAATGGCTGGTTCCGTAATGAAACGGAAGCTGATGTTAAAGTGCTCATTCTCATGCAAGCGCTGGCTTCAGCACGCACCTTACAATGTTATTAGATTCTCGTTAGTCGCAATCGATACACGAGACAGTATTAGTTAGTGCGACTAATCTCGCTGCGACTAATGACACTGCGGGGGTGACGGGCCCCGGAGCTCCCTGCAATGTCCGTTATTTGCACATGCGGGGAAGTTCTGAATAAGGTTTTAATTAGTTTCCAAATATGGTGACACCATAGCCAATGGTTAAGCGTAATGAATGACAATTAGTTATCCAAATTATTCAACTGTATGAATGACTCGCAAGTTCTACCGTACGTCGAAAGTCATAAAGCATTACTGGAATATTGGCACCGCCCGGGGGCGCAAGAAAACTTATTCTCAGTGAGGACCCTCGGAGATGACGGAGCAATCGCTGAGGATGATAACATTGCGATTCGAATAAAGGGACGATATTTTGCGGGCCCTCGTAAAGCACACGCGTCTGCGAGCCGACGCGGCGGGATGGGGGTGCGCTTTCAGCCCCTGCGAAGTGTACGACACGATCCCTTCTCTCTCTTTACGAGACGCTGTAAATGATCAGTACAAAACGAAATAATTAATAACTAAATTAATAGTTCATTTAATGTTCCCACTGCTGGGACTTAGGCGCTTCTCTCGTAAGGAAAGAGTCAACGCTATTTATTCTCCACGCTGACTAAGTGTGGGTGGGTGGATGTTATATGCCCAAAGAAGATGTCGTTCTTGTAACGTGTAGCTGTATCATATCCTGTAGGAAATAATAAATCGAAGCGTAGTATTGCTTAAAACATATAAAGAAAATTATTTTTCACTGGTAAGAAGTTGTGATGAGAGCTTTTATCAATACAATGGCAAGGGCCGACGATAATCGTACGCTGTAAGGGTTGCGCGTGACACACACGACAAGGGGGTGGCGCGCGAGGGTACGTCACATAAAAACATGATTCTGACCACGTTTACGGTGAATAAATTGTTTTGATATATATTTCTCCTTTTCGTCGGCGAAAACATACTCTCTCGGGCGATTTGACGGGGAAATATGAGCATAATGGATCTTATTTGATCCGGAAATGAAATTATTTTATACTGACGAGCGATACTTGCGTTTAGTGTCGTTTATATTCTTTTAAATTATAACGTTACTGCATTATTTCAATCGCACGTCTAAATTCATAAACCAAGTGTAAAATCTAAGATAATTTTTGCACGGCACGTCGTTCTTATACGTAACTCGCCGGCCTAACGGTTAGAGCGTGCGGCCCGCACTCCGCAGGTCGCGGGTTCGAATCTCGGCATGTACCGATGAGTTTAATATTTCAGTTATGTACATTTGTGAACTTTAGTTACAACAGCGAGATACAAACGGTGAAGGAGAACATCGTGAGGAAACCTGCTCATGAATTAGAATTTATTCCTTAGACCCTTTACACCTTAGTGCGTGTGATGTCTCCAACCCGCATTGGGCCAGCCCGGTGGCTATGGCCCAATCGCTTTCATATTGAGGGCAGGTCAGTGCAGCAGTGGGGACGTAAATTGGCCGGTATGGATATACATCATTCTTACAATAAAAGTAATAGTGCAGAAGCGGTCTAGTTATTTTTAGTCTGGGGATATACGATATCTAGATAATCCGCACCGCGTTGACAAATATCTATTGCATAAAGAACAGAGCCCGTACCTAGGCGTCGCTACTTATTTAGCGGCGGCCAGCACACGAGTTGACAAAGTGAATTATCCGGAGCGAGGGGCCGCCGGTCGCGGCGCTCCACCTGCTGCAGGCTGGACGCTCTTCGGCGGCGAGTTGGTAACCCAGTTAGAGCGGATGGGGTCGCGGTAATATGCTCGCATTGCGCTGCCGCCGGAAGTGGCGGCCGTCAGGTAGTACGGCGCGGCTCTGAATACTGCCGCGATCTGTTTGTCTAATGTTCGACACGTTTGTGCGAAATGTTACGTTTTATTTCTTTGATATCTTCTCATACTATTACATACTATATACAGAATTTTGGAGAAGCTCAGTTTCAGTGGAGGATATTACCAGAATAACTTGATCTTTGTTAATGTAACGCCTAGAGGTTACAGCGACATACATACATACATATATATCACGCCTCGTTCCCAGTGGGGTAGGCAGAGACCACCTCTCTCCACCTGCTACGATCCTGGCACACCTCTGGTTACAGTGAATTAGATCTATTTCTTTGTTTTAACTCGTCGCGCCGTTCTTAGCTATATGATAGTAAGAAAAAGTCGCGTAGCGTCGTTTAAACATAGTACCAGAACTTTTGTGTTATGTGGTAATAATCCAAGGTTTGTCTTTAATAAGTTTAACCATTATAATGACTACAATTTTAAACACAATACACGTAGTCATGCAAACAAAGTCATGCTAATATCAAAGCGATAAAGAAACTCACACGATTTGGAGAACTTTGCAGTCGGGTAATAATGAAGAGAAATGACTGTAGAAGAAACGAAAGTTTCATTCAACAGTTTTCAAGTAATTAATGGCTGAATAAAAGATATTTGATAAGTGGAGGAGCAGGCGACGTCCAATTTCATGCAAAGGGGCAAGTTTCCCGAGCGGCGACAGTAAACTCTCCGGCAGTCGTGTCGCTGAGGATGGTGTGCTTTAAACTTGGACCTCGCGAATTTCACTTTCTTAGCCGACAACTAGGAGGAGGGTTCGCATTAAAACGCGGACATTTTAAAAAAATAGATATATACAATATATATTATAACCGACTTATACTTCGGTTCGATAATATTTTTTTGGTCTCCACCAAAAATTTTTTTCTTTAAGAATATAATTATGTACTTCTTAAATTTTATTGACGTTGGGGTTTCGTACTTTAGAAGTATGTTCTAGCGCGCCCCACCTGAAATAGAATAGGGCTGTATTTATATATATAATAAGGGATGGGTTTACTCCTTTTCAAGAAGTAAAGTAGTTACAGTTAAGGTTTTATCGGCACACAACATATCCTTGGCCATCGAACACGAGCTTCCGAAAACCTTTACTCTATGTAACACAACAAAACTAAACGACATACAAGTTTATATTGTACATTGTATATTTACCGCTTACTAGTGTAGAAATTTAATTTACTTAAACTAGATTTCTGAAACAAATTTGCGCAGAGCTAACTTCCTCCATCCTGTTTGGAGTTAAACTCCTCGTCCGCGGAGACCGGTTCAGTCAAGTTTCGTGGGCAACTCTTTGGAAAGTGAATCGTGCGGGAACACGGGAACTGGCAACACCGGCCGCGCGCTGCGGCGGTGCGCTGCGCTGCACGGCCTGTTCCAGGTGTATGAACACTCCGCCGACACACGAGGTCGTGACTTATTGGAGATCGGAGGGGCGGTGGACTTCTACAGACGCACCGCAATGGAAATATAATTATTTTTATAAACAATTAATAAAATTTCATAAAAACTAAAATGTTATGGAAAGTTAGCATCACTGAATCCAGAGTATTAGTCCAGAGATTATTATCTCCTTGAATCGAAGACCTAGATAAATGCTGTGAAAATATATCCTGTATGTACGCACACATGTATACCTCACTGTACGTACATATTAGTTGTGTGAATGATTATCAGGTGAATGTTCTCTTTGTCTTTGTCGCTCTATTGCACAACGTGCGCGAGCAGCCGGCCGCAGGCAACCAGCCGGCCGCTCGGCGCCCCGGCCGCGAGTGTTGTTCCTCGTGTGTGAACCAGTGGTTGGACAGTTAAAGCTCTTTTCATAAATAATAATTTTTTTCTATCCCAAACAATGAAATATCTGAACATTTTCCAGAAGAGAATTGTAAAATTAAATTTCGTCAATTAAGCAAGCAGTCGCCTTTGCAAGAAGTATAAAATTAAGTTAAATGGCCGAGCACTCTCTTGAACGCTCCAGTCAACGAATTAACAAATAATTTTCCTACTGGGACGAACGGGATAAAACAGTTTAGCAATATTTTTTCATCCTTATATAAAGATTAAGATTTTATTTATCATTATATATCATGAAGAAAGATTTCTAGAGACGCGATATATCTATTGTTTATACGATCCACGTCGTGCGCGATGAGCCGAACGTTCAAGTTGCGCTGATGAGCGTCGAGCGTAGTGTGGGTGAGCGTAAATATTCATCATAAGTATTTTATCTTGGATATCGTCGCACATTTTAAAAGAACATATAAAGAAAAATAGTATTAAAGTAAAATTTGTCCTTTGGTTCATTGCTCAACCAGCAATTTTAAAATAGATATAGGCCGACGGTCCGGGTATAGGTTGTACATAGTTGTTTAAGTTAGAACGACTGAGGGAAGTCGGAGAGTAAAGTGTCTGCCTGAGTCACTTTTAAGTGAATATCTGGTTTTAGATGCGTGTTAGACGAGGCTCGCCGTCGTGATCGCTTGCTGTCGGCGCTGCGCAATAAACCGGAGTGCTGCGCGCTCTGTGCACTGTGCACTGTGCACTGTGCGTAGCACTAGGGAGTAGGTGCACTAAAACACACCGGTTCGTGTCGAATTCTTAACATATTATCGTTACCACATTCCACCGCTCAGAGATATAACATGTCATGATTGTTTGTTATCACACTCATTTTGTTAGTCACTTTAGAGCGCCAAAACGAATAACGTTTTCGTATGACTTCCTTCGCTGCTAGACGAGGAGTAGACGTTGCAGTGATTCATAACTTTATAATCTAAGATACTTGGTCGTAATTTAGAAATAACAATTATCTGTACTGCGAATCGTAAGTAAAAATTAAGTAACAATGTAGAATTGAATAAAGTGACCGATAAAAATTCTTAGTACAAGAGATAAAGCCAACTTTATTAGTTCTGGTGTTGATTTGTGCGTTTTGTTTCAAAAGCTCGTTGTTGTTCTCAGAGTAACCGACAGGTGGCGCTGACATTAAACAACAAATTAGTTTTAATTTAAATCACATTTTACGTTTAAGTGAAATAACTTTTGTAATGTACTCGATATTTCAAATTTAAATTAAGTTAAACATGAAACGGGGAACATTAATTTATTCACATTTATTGAACACAAATTTGCAAACCAAATAAATCTGATGCCTTTTGTCCGAAATCAATTCTGCGGTTGCGCATAATTAGATTTATGAACCCGAAGCAAACCGATAAATTACATCCGGCGGCGCCGGCACGGCCGCGCTGCGATGCGATTTAACTGATATCTTAATGTTAGGCACCGTCGCGTGAAGGTGGTACGCGTCTTGATCACCACTATATGATAGTAATTATTTCGGAGCGTGTTCACAGTAGAATAGTTGTGATTCTTTGGAATTTAATGGGAAATGATAACAGATACAAATAAGACCTAACATGTATAACAAGCTGAAAACACAAACATCGAAACATTAAGAGTATTCAAGTGGAACAGAAGACGGTCAAGGTGCTGAGTGACGCCTCGTCCAATGGACTATGTAAGGAAATTTCATAGCTAAATGTATAAACTGTAGTTTAGGAGCAAAGTTTTTCATTGGTACAGTTAACAATAAAAGTTGCACACAGTTTTATTCTACGAAACGACAAGACGCGCGAGACGTTCACATGATGGTACATGATACGCTTACTCATAACAACGATGCTCGGAAAGCGTACACAACACTACATTGTGTTCATCGCCTGGAGACATGAAATGTAAAGTACCACGCCAGTAATCTCACTGGCTACAGCGTCTTTTAAACAGGTACACAGTAATGTTGGCACAGTGCTGTTTGTCGATGCGGTGGCGTCTACGTACGCGGTGTGCGGATACAGCGATCTACGTTTGAGCGATGTAGAATTAAAGAGGTTAGGGAATTGTGCTTATATTATCGAGCAGGTAGCGAGGCTGCGGAGGCCCGGAAACAAATCCAGTGTTATCATAATAAAAGCGGATGTGTTATCTCCTAAACTCGGAGGCACGTAAATCTGCCGAGCGCCGTGACGCGGCGACGGGCGCCGGAAACGCGCAGAGCAGCCTGCACTTCCTGATCATTTCAACACTAAGCTCAGTGCGTCTCACTGTAGTCGGAAGCTGAGGCGGCGGTCGACCAACATTCTCTTAATAAAAATAGTAAATTATTTATGATAAGAGAATACTTTCAAAGTGTTAGTAAAAATATATATGTTTTTTCTGACTTTCTCAATGTCAATATTTGTGGAATTGACGCACTGAAAGACTTCTGCAAAAGAATCCTTCAGCCGGAAATAAAAAGAAATAACAATTATTGAATTATTTACAGTACACGTATAGATCATACACACGGAGCCGACGGACGCACGGACGCACGGACGCACGGACGCACGGACGGACGCACGCACGGACGGACGCACGGACGGTAACAATGAAAAATAATTTGATACAAGGGCAACCGTCGAGTGTGAAAAGTGTTTACTTTTGGAGCAGGGCTGAAACTAAGAGGGTTGGTATAAATTACTGCGTGTGTTGTGTTTGTCTAACTAAAAATAGCAGTCCATGCCTGTGATCTGTCTTAGTTCACCAATACACGTTGAATAGATGTTCTCTCTCTCTCTTTCTTAAAAGTGTCGTGACCGAACACGTTTGGTATAAGAAAAAACGCAGCTAAGCAATTTGGTGTTTGTTCAGGGATATTTAAAATACTTAGAAACTAGTTTAATACGATTAGATCACAAAATACATTTTAACACATAATGAATATATTTGTCTACGGATAATTTATTTTTGTTTTGGATATGATAGTCTCTGTCGGTTTGTTACTCTGTGTAGACACGTCGGAGATAGACACGGACTCCGCAATATTGTCGGGCGTGTCCATTTTGACGCGTCTGCTTTAGATGACGGCGGAGGGTGGTGGTGTTGGGAGAGGGTAAGTGGGAGTAAGGGGAGAGCGGGAGTAGGGGCGAATTTCAGTAATACCTGTTGCAATTGAATAACTAACAGTATTAATTTTAGCAAATAGTACAGAAATGTATATTCCTCTCAAAAATCCAGCGAGCGATGGAAAGAGCTATACTTGGCATTTCTCTAAGGGACAAAACCCGGAACGAAGGAACACGACGGAAAACTAAATTTGTCAACGCAGCTCTCAAATTCTGCAAGCTGAAGCGGCCGACCGGAAGTGGGCCGACCATGTCTGTCGTGTCGGAGACGGCCGATGGGGGAGGAAAGTGTTGGAGTGGAGGTTGCGTACAGGACGCAGAAGTATAGGACGCGCCCCCTCCAGATGGACGGACGACATCATGAGAGCGGTCGGAAGTCGGTGGATGCGAGAATTTGAAGTGTGCATTTGGCGAAAGACATTAGGGAAGGCCTATGAATATGTCCAGCAGTGCATAAACGAAGTCTGATAATGGTAATGATAGAAAGGTGGTGCGGCGAAGGCGGCGATAAAGTGAAATGATTAAAAAGTTCAAAAGACGTATTACACGCGGATTGCGTGCGGATACGGATGTCAGCGTAGAGGTTATTTAAGATTTTGCGAGTTTGTGAAGTAAGTGATTGCTAAGAATACTTTTTGCGAATATAAAACTTTAAATGGCTAACTTCGTTTGTTACTGCGGTGCAGTGGCCGGCAGTTTACGGATAGGAGAATAAGTTTACAGCAGTTAAATGATAACGGACCGAATACGATTAAGTTATAAAATTGTTTTAAACAGTTAAAATGTTAATTTTTTTAAGTATCCCAATGAAAGTACACTGCGAAGCACGGAACTGGTTTCATTAAAAAAATGCTAGAGTCATTTGGAACGCTGCTATTTAAGTAGCTTACTCGGTCCTTAAAGTGCTTGAGTTAGCTGTAGCTGTATACCGGATAAGCTGAAATCCTAACCGTTAACCCGGTTTACAACAGCTCCGCTCAGCTAAAAACGAAACCGTTATGACACACCGGCGTGCGCGCGCCGCCGCGAGGCGGACCTGTGCCTATATAATAGGTTGGAAAATATCTCCCTTCCGCCTTTTTGTCTTTTGAATTTCGCGGCTATGTACAAAGCGCTACTGAGCTCGTATCTGGCAATACTATACATAATTTGAAAGGTCTTGACATAACCTACAAAACGACGCTATGCATAATTAGTTTGGATATTGCGTTCAACAGTTATAGACGTGTAAACATGCGAGTTCACTAACGCCGAATTTGCGCTATTTTAAAGTTTTCCTTCGTTAAAGGCAAATCCGCTAGAGAAACGTTCCGTGAGATTAATGGTGTTTTGGGGGATGGTACTCTATCACTTAGAACCGCGGAGGAATGGTTTCGACGATTCAGAACCGGTGAAAACGACACCATGGATAAGCCAGCCGGCGGAAGACCTGTGACGACAAATACCGATCAAATCATGGACTACATCGAGTTAGACCGGCATGTGGCATCTCGTGACATCGCCCAGGAGATGGGAGTTAGTCACCAAACCATTTTAAACCATCCACAGAAGGCTGGATACAAAAAAAAGCTTGATGTTTGGGTGCCGCATGATTTGACGCAAAAAATCCTTCTGGACCGAATCAACGCCTGCGATATGCTGCTGAAACGGAACGAACTCGACCCATTCTTGAAGCGGATGGTGACCGGCGACCAAAAATGGATCACATACGACAATATCAAGCGAAAACGGTCGTGGTCGAAGGCCGGTGAATCGTCCCAAACAGTGGCCAAGCCGGGATTGACGGCCAGGAAGGTTTTGCTGTGTGTTTGGTGGGATTGGAAGGGAATCATCCACTATGAGCTGCTCCCATATGGCCAGACGCTTAATTCTACCATCTACTGCGAACAACTGGACCGCTTGAAGCAGGCGATCGACCAGAAGCGTCCAGAATTGGCCAACAGGAAGGGTGTAGTGTTCCACCAGGACAACGCCAGACCACACACTTCGTTGATGACTCGTCAGAAGCTACGGGAGCTTGGATGGGAAGTTTTATCGCATCCACCATATAGCCCGGACATAGCGCCAAGTGATTACCACCTGTTCCTGTCCATGGTGAACGCCCTTGCTAGTGTAAAGTTGAACTCAAAAGAGGCTTATGAAAAGTGGCTGTCCGAGTTCTTCGCAAATAAGGAGGGGGGCTTCTACGAGGGAGGTGTTATGAAGTTGCCGTCTAGATGGATACAGATTATCGAACAAAACGGCGCATATTTGAACTAAATCCGATTACTGTAACACTTTTTATAAAGCATTGAATAAAGAGCAAAAAAGCGGAAGGGAGATATTTTCCAACCTTATATATGTATATGTATATGTTTCTTTACTTATTTAACTATAAATAGGAACAAAATAAAAAAAGGTTTCACTAAGTTATTTTGTAACCTAAATATAACTGTTAATGTAATGATTGTACTTCAATTAATTTTAATTATATTATGTACATATATTTTACAAGGTATCGCACAAAGTTGTAAGCTCGGCTGCGAGTCTCGCGGCGCGTTTGTGTTTAGGTTGTCACTCACAGCTGACTGAACTCTGAGCGGATGTAGTGAGTGATAAAGGCATTTATTGAAACTATTTATAATAATCACATGTTTCTTAAATTATTTTCCAGTAACAATCATATTACTTTTAAATGTTATCGATGTTATATTCCTTGGTACGTACCACATAAACTATTCGTTATCTAACAGTGAAACAGCGGTCAATACATATCAATAGTCGCAACATAGCGTGCAACGAGACACTGTAATGTTTATTTTTTGTTTTGGGACAATAAATATAAAAGCTCCCCTTGATAAAAAGAATGAATAAAGTTACCATATTAATGCGGCCTACGCGCTTGCAATTGCGTCAAAAGCTTATTATAAAGTTTAATAATTATAGTAACGATTCAAATTGTTAATTATAAATGACTTCAACTAATAATAAAGTTCCGCGTAAACTCTGAAGCAGCAAGTACTTTAATAAATTCTTGATAACTTCGATATCACGTACAGGAAGCTGCAGAGTTGAGATGAACAAGAAAATAAAGATTTATGCATTTCAAAAAATGTTAAAAAATTTAAACTGCATGAAAGTTTCGTTTCAGTATTTCACAGGATATACTTATATTTCGTAGTTTATTAAATTTATATAGCCAGCGGTACCTCGCCGGCCTAACGGTTAGTGCGTGCGGCTTTCATTGCGAACGTCGCGGGTTCAAACCTCGGCATTTACCAATGACTTTAATATTTAAGTTATATACATTTGTGAACTTTAGTTACAGCAGCGAGATACAAACGGTGAAGGAAAACATCGTGAGGAAACCTGCACACTGACATCATCATTGTGTGTGTGTGTGTGTGGTGGTTCCAATAAAGTGGTAACAGGCTTGACCCCTGTTACATGGGACCTAATCTGACCACATCTGGCGAAATGTGGGTGTTTATTCACCTCTGCCTACCCCTACTGAGTAAAAAGGCGTGATAATATAAAAAAATAATAATTTATAACTGCATGAAAAACAATTGTAATCTTTTCTTGGTGAGCTAAGAACAAACATTCTATTTGCACCGAACAGGAAAGTATAGAAAAGAAGGAGTAAGATGTAATTAATTAAATAATTATTTTACATTACCTTAAAGTGTCGCAAATCTAAATAAAGTTTTTAAACAAATGAAAGAACCACTGCCCGAGACCAGTTGTATGCCAGCATCGAGTTTACTTGTGAATGCACGCGCTGGAGGAGTGCAAGTTGCACTGAAACACAACATTTTTATAGTTGTGAAAGCTTTGCAAGTTTTCATGTAACTTGGTCGAGGGTTTGTTCTATACATTTTAAATCTACAAGTTAGTCATGAAACAATTGATTTAACCGCTAATGTAAGGGATATTTATATGTTGTACTTACAATATAGTTCTTTGTGTTAATAATGTGTTATTTTTATTTGTTTAAAATGCGATTACTAATTGGAAGCTAATTACTGAACCCTGCGCGATTAGTTGTGAGGGTGGTCGGGGCGCGCAGGAACCGGCGGTGTACAATGTACCATTTCACCATCACTGCGGTAAGGCCTACCCTTTTATACACATAGCATTATTAGGTAAGATATGTTTTTATCGTCCATGTAACATGACGTAGGCGTCAAAGGGAAAATTTGTTCCAATTTTGGCGTTGCTGTTTTCGCACATATAATTAAAACTTAAGGTTTTTGTTTGGACAGAGGCGTTATATGTGACAATGATTTTAATTTTTTACATTTTCTATACGAAATTCCAAGCTCTCAGTAGATAATAAGCTACTCATCTACGAAATGCTCTTGAAACCAATTTGGACATACGGGATTCAACTATGTTGTTCGGCTTGTGACTAACATATGTATCATTCAGAGGGCTCGATATTATATCTCGAAACAAATATCCAACTGTCCGTGGTTTTATAAAAACATTTGAAATTCATGAGCACTTCAAAAATCAGGACTGTTAAAGAGGAGATCAAGACCTGGAGTATGAGATACAGAAAAAGGCTAGAAATGCATCCTAATAAGCTTGCCACGCAACTAACCACACCGGACTTAATAAATAGACTTAAAAGGCGAAAAATCCTGTCTTGATAGACACTTGGCAGAGTGGAGCAGTCTCGACGGAGACTGCTCTGACCGCCTAGCAGCTCCAACACATCTGCTCGTAGTCTAGCTGACTGATTGCAAGATAGACATTAAAAATAATCTGTACACTGTATAAATTATGTCTTTAGTGAATTTTAATTTAAAAATTATTTGCATATATTTCTTAATTTTTAAGTAAATTTAAATTTTTAATGAAATTTCATTATTTTATGAATAAATAATGTTTTTTTCGCAAAATACCAACAATTAAATTCTTATATTTACTTGCCGCTAGATAAAGTCGAAGTGCACATAACTTTATTCTGTAGAAACATTTTTCTTAGAAATAGTTATATATCAAAGTTCCGTTCTCGGGTACTGAAACCACCTAAATATAATCTCCAGGGGAGGGGAAACACGTCTACGAAGTCCCACGCATACAAATATTAAAAAATGAGTGCTTAAAAAAAGTATGACTAACGAGTGCCTGCCGCGTAGCCCCATGAAGAGCCGTAGCAAAGCGTAGCACCAAAGGCGCGTGTGGCCGCGCACCACCGCGTAACATCAATGCGTCGCGTAGCTCCGCGTAGTCCCGCGTAGCACGCCGCCGGCGGTGCTGGCCGGGTCACGTGATTAATGATGTTGTTTGTCGTCGGGACAAACCGCATTTGATTCATTGCCGTGCCCATACAAGACCTATAGATAAAGGGCTTATTTTGTTTTTAATTCTCAATCAAAAAAGAGGTTACGAAAGTTTCACCAACATATCCACCTCTATGAACCTGTCAAAGATATATTAAGAATACTAAATAAATGAATTGATAATATCTAATAGTTACATTTAAATAAAACGTTAACAATTTCATACAAGTTTTTATATGATACTCAATTGCATAAAAAACTAAATTAAAAATTTAAATCTTTTGTTTCGTACATTTCCAGTTATATCCAGAACGGCAGGATTTGTTTTGAGAGGACTCGAACTAGCATACGGTTGTTGATTTAAAGTACAAATACCACACGCTACTTTCAGTAAAGGAGGAATTGTTTCAAAACATTTACGTGAATTATAAATAACAATGGTAATGAAATAAGTTCATGGGGATACAATATTTATCAAATATTAGTGACATATCTTTATGATACAAATATCTGACAATCCAGCGTACACGTGTCAACAATCTTCCTGGAGCTAAGTAAATTGTTTAACTTCCATTGTCGTCACGCAAGCAATGCCAACATGTTAATGCTTTATGATTTGGTGATTTTTTTTAAAAAACACAGCCATTCTACCGCTTGCTTCGCCTTTTTTTCATCAATTTAACCTATCAGCCTTCAGACCAAAAATGCGATTCAACGGCTTTGTTTGTCTGTCTGCGGCATTTGTAAAGTATTTTTGGAAGTTTTTTATAACTAATCCGATCATAGGTAACTTGCCGGCCTAACGGTTAAAGCGCGCGGCCTTCATTCTGTAGATCGCGAGTTCAAATCTCGGCATGTACCGATGACTTTAATATTTAAGTTATGTACATATTTGTGAACTTTAGTTACAGCAGCGAGATACAAACGGTGAAGGAGACCTGCACATGAATTAGAATTTATTCTAAGGTGTATGCGAAGTCACCAATCCGCTTTGAGCCAACGTGATGACTATGGCTCAATCACCTTCATATTGAGGGTAGGCCTGTGCCCCAGAAGTTGGGACCTAAATTGCCTGTTATGGAATCCGGTCATGAAACAACGCGATACGTGAGTACACCGCAGCCAGCACAGGCAGGCGCATGTAATGTTAAAGTTTGGAGCAAGGCCTTACGTGTCTGCGCGCGAACTGTACGCAGCAAGTTGCCTTATTTCACCTGAAATCAATTTAAACAGAATATTTTGTGTAAATCATATTCTAGCAACAAAAATTATACGTGTCATTTTATTAAAGGGTTTATCTTTAGAACTAATCATCTACATCGGCCGGTAGACATAGTCCTCTCCTAAAGATCTTCATGTCGATCTGTCCCGCGTTGTTTAGAATGAATACTTGCATTCATTTCATAATATTTCTTGAAAAAATAAATTGTGTAGCTTGTGTTTCAGGTCTAGCCATTTTGTCTCATAAAAAGGCACATCGTATTACATTTATAAATATCTACGTTGAGTTTACCTTTACTAGTATTAGTGAGTTATTAATATATGAAATCACATTATTATCATCATCATTTCATTGATCTGCTGAAAGTAGGCACTGGAAACATCCCTAAAATCACTGTTGTGTGTACAGCAAATAATTGCTCTGTATACAACTCTCGGATTTCGGATTCAACTTGCGGATAGGGAAGTGACGTATGTTTTTAGAAATCTTAAAAAAACTGCTACACATATCCCTAGAGTCGTTTCACCTTAATATCTGTTTATAACACGCCGATGATAACGGAGATGTTAGTGATGTGCCGTTGCATGTCGGCAGGGCGAATAAAGGTTATATAAACAGAAATTAGTTGTTGAATAGACGTTAATATAATCGGTTAAAAGCTATACGATGCGTCCCGGGCGGCGGCCGTTGTGGTTATGTACGTATGAGTACGATGATAATGAAATCGGACCATAAAAATGATTCGTGTAACAAATAATAGGGCAAATTTTGAAACAACACAGCGCGCAGTGTCCGGTTAGTCAGCTCCATGGGCAATATCGCTATCGTTTGTCCCGGACATGCGCTCTGCGGCAAACTTCACAACGACGTCGGAGCCGGAGCGGCGGCCCCTGTTCCCTACGGCGGAGAGCTGCGATTGCGTTCCGACAACGACGCGAACGTATTGGTTGCACCTAACTTCCGAAACGACACATTCGTTTTGAAAGGTTTTTTTTTGCAACAATAATTGTGTTACAGTGAAATATATTCGAAAACCATTCGTGCAGCTGATTTTTTGTATTCTGGAATTTTTATTTCAATACAGAATATAGAAATTTTTAAAAAATGTTGATTACAAATAGAAAATGTAATAGTTAGTACATTTTGTGTAACACTTCTTTCCGTTTAGACGTCTTCATTATCATCTTAACTGATGGATGATGTTTTATTCCTGCACATAATTTAATCCGTAATGCAAAGAGAAATCTTGTTCGCGGATATTTTCAATGTAAATATTACTACAGCATCTACCTTTACTGCTAAGAGGTATCATAAAAACATTGATGTGTTAAATTTGAAAATGTATTGTAGCATGTGAACATACTAGCGTAATGGAATGTATCTTTTCTATATGATTTTACTATGTTACCTGTTTCCTCCAAGTGTCGAATTCGGAGGACTTAGCATTGCAGCTGGAGATAAGATTGTTTATATCCATACCTAGAACGAATATGATTTTGTGTAAACTATTCCGCGTCCGCGAGTGATTCAATCAGAGCAATGCGTTAGTCGTCATTAGAACTAGTGCTAATGGACTTATCGCGCGGCGCTCGGAGCGCGCTGCTGGCGACCTCGGCCGTCTTAATTACAGGTAATTAATGACAACGCAATGTCAATTTCTCTACACATAGACGACGTATATGTATGTCACTTATCGGGTCTTTAATTACATTTAATACGAAATGTCAACGCGAAGACAGTCCAAAGACAAATGTTGCATGTTTGCTCTCTATCTTTTACTTAGAGGAGAATACTACATACACTTTAATATTATAGAATTTTAATATTTATAATAAAATATTTTTTAATGTATAAAAAGTTGAAACATTAGCATCTTAGCATCATTTTGAAGCCCGCTTTGAAATTTGTATCGCGGCGACCGCGCTCCGGCTCGCGCCCCGTCTGAATTTACATCCTTGAATGGATGCGCTGGAAAAACTTTGCCCCGCTTTGAAACATTAACATACTTTTTTACAACTAGTAAAAGGCTTGGATAAGCCACTTTAACTTCTAACAGCTTTTGTAAAGCATATCACGGGGTAACCTGTTCTATTTATACTTTTTTATACGGAAGTTTTTCTGATGAAACAAATGCAATTTCCGCTCGAGTAGCAAGAGCACCTCGATAAACCGATACCGCTCAGGGAATTTCAAGAGAAGAATAATTTCTACAAGGAAGCGAAGCTGTGACTGCTCCTGGTAATGAAGTAGTCCATTGGCGACCAGAGCTATCGCATAAACTCTCTCTATTCATATACTCATTTACGCGGCACCACTTTATGCTTTCTGTTTTGAGACAAAATGGTAAATCTCGTTGAGCCAATGATAGCCGCCACAGCTCTCTTTAGACCGGAAGTAGTAGTTTACAAACTACACTAATATTTGGTAAGTAAATAATATATTTAATGTTATATTTGATTTTCACATTTAAGTAGAACTTAAATTATTGCTTTTGTGCAGTACGACCGGAAGGGGTTTTGAATGTTTTGTCGGCACCGAAAGTAATGATGTTTATGTAAATAATAATTTTATTTCAGTAAAGCTCGATTAGTATGCTGATGTTGCGGTTAATTAAAATAACTACTCATTTTGAAGCGTTAAGAGCGATGCGGTGCTGTGTGCAAGTCCAAGCTAGCTCGCTACTTATTGACCAGCACTGTACTTGTTGTATTTTAACTTTGTATATAATGTTTCTGTATGTTGTTAGTATAATGTATTATATATGTAAAATAATACAGTAAAACGTCATTATTTTCATTTACAGCGAAGTAATTTTTATGAAATTATTTATTTAGAAGAACTAAACTACACTATCCCCATATTGGTGACCGAACTTCACCTGCAAAAAAGCCCCATACTTTCATTCTATTATCAACGATTTAAGCAAAAGACCAACGCTTTAGACAAGTAAATAAATATTAATCCGTATGTCATTGGAGTGTGCCTCGTTTGCTTTAATACCAATAATATAAGAAAACCATATTTAATACGTCTTTACGTATGAAGTTGCCGTTCCGCAGGGCCGGCCATTACAAAACAAATTAATTATTGTTTGGCTGAGAATTGTAATTACAAGTTCATTTTATTTTAAAAACATGGAATTGTTTTTCCAAAAGCAGTCATTCGTTTATTGATTGGTGTTACATTTATTGTTTGTTATATGTTACACTTACATTGAATTTCAATCATTTTCGTCTTCATGGATACGTTGAAAAATTAGAGTTATTATGGAATATGAGTACCGTCGTGGCAATTAGCAGCAGCTTTCGACGTTAGCGTCAAAACAATATTGGTCCATTTGCGTCAAATTGGCAAGGTGAAAAAGTTTGACAACTGGGTGCCCCGCGAACTCAACGATCGCGGGCGCGGGGTACGCGTCGAAACGCGCTTTGCACTGCTCAACAGACACACAAATGAAGGGATTTTGAACCGCATTGTTACCTGCGATGAAAAAAGAATTCTGTTTGATAACCGCAAGCGCTCAGCAAGTTGGATGCATTCTGGTTCAGCACCTAAACAATGCCCTAAACGAAAACTTACCCCTAGAAAGGTAACGATCACTGTTTGGTGGTCAAGCGCCGGTGTGATTCATCACAGCTTCTTACCAAACGGGGTGAGCATTACTGCAAATGTGTAGTGTGAAGAACTGAACACAATGATGGAGAAGCTGGCACATCTCCAACCAGCATCGGTCAATCGCTCGTCTCCGCTGCTCCTGCACGACAACGAGCGACGTCGTACTGCACAGCAAAAAGTCTCCAAGTTGCAAGAACTGGAGTTGGAAGCTCTCCGTCATCCACCCTACTCACCAGACCTTGCGCCTACAGAGTACTGCTTTTTCCAGAATTTGGATAACTTCTTGTCGGGAAAAAAATTCAATACCCGAGAGGCAATACTTTTGAAGAATTTGTTGCCTCCCGTTCAGCTGATTTCTTTAAGAATGGCATCAATAAACTGCCACTGCGTTGCCAAATATGCATTGATTGCGCGGGTGATTACTTCGATTAATACAAATAAAAAATACATGAAAAAAAAATTGTTTAAATATTTTCATACAAAATGGCAGTTTCATTAGTGTGAAGAACTATATATAAAACAAAATCGGCAGGATTGAGCTAATGTTACATTTCGTTAACTTTGCGTAGGACTATTCAATACTTTAATTTGATCTGACATATTTTTAAAGTGAAACAAAAGTGAGCAGTGAGCAGTGTACATATGATACTTACTTCACACCGAGCGTGATTGTCTCATCACGTGTACTCAATAAGCGATCCGTCGCAAACAGCCGCGCGCTCCGTGCTTAATCATGTGCCCGGACTGTCAAGTGCGTGTCGGCCGGCTCCGTGTGGACCGGTCAATATCCATTAGTGGCTCAGATGTCGGTGCGAGGCGGATGTGAAAATTTAATTTCGTTTCTACTATCCAGCTTATAACTGCTGCACTATGAGTTAAACGCTTCCCATTAACAAATATCATTTTAACTGAATTTATTAAAGCATAAATTCGATTCGATTCATTTATAATACATAATATGATTAACGTATACATAATATGAAAGGTTATTTTCAATAACATTTTATAACTTAAGTACCTCTTTCTATAACAGTCGTAACGTAATGCAGTTTTCGGGACAGCGCCATAATTCATTGAAAATTTAATACTAGTTGAAAGTACATCGTGAAAATGGGGGATGTAATTACAAGACAAAGTTTCCGTACCCTGAGCTTAACACACAAGCGACGGTCTACTAGACTTTACTTGATGGAAACTTTAGCCAACCGCACTGTCAGATAGTTGGTTATATTAATAACTGCGCTGCTGAAATGAGCGGCGACAGCGTCTCGAACCCTGGTCATTGATGCTTATTGATTCCTAATCAACACGCGTGGCCATATTATATTAATAAAATAATAAACTCTCTTAAACAGAATCTACCATTTAAATTGAAGATAAACTGGAGTAGACTGAGAAGACTGAATGGGATCACTGCATGTATTTTTAAGTTACTTGTTCAATGTGGAAGTGAAATACACAAGCACAAGTATGTGCAACATTTGTAGCTCTCAAGTATCGTGCTCCCTGAAGTATCGAAGAGGCCGATGAGCAATAACTTGAAAATTAAATCATGAGTTGATTAAAAAATAGTAGTTGTTGTCCTACAAGAACCAGCTGTTTCATTAAAAAAGTAAACAAGTTTTATCCAACTTCGATTTCCTTTGAACAAATTTTCCTTCCCTGTGAAAATATAAGTTATATTTATTTCCGCTTCTAGCGGTGTGGATAGAATGTTGATTGGGTGAGATGAAAGCTGTGTAATAAGCGACATGTTATAGTAAGTCGGATAAATCATTAAGTTACCGGTGAAAGGTTTCCGTTTCCGGAGACCGTTTGGGTAAGTATTACCGTAGTCACTGTTGCACCGGACAATTAGCAGAGTGTGAACATTACTGTGTTCTAGTTTGAAGGGCGATGGAGCTATTGAAATTACTGGCGTAATAAGACTTAACCTCTTATGTTTCAAGGTGACGAGAGCGATCTGATGCAGTGTATACTATCTTAACTAGCGACATATTGTTGTGGGCAGACGTATCACTTAGTATCAAGTGTAAGTACCGCTCGCATTATCGTTAGGAAAGATTTTTTTTTATTGATTTTCTTATAATTATTCGTCTATTGGTCAGATTGGTAAATATGCCATAGAAAGTTGGTGTGGGATTATGCTTATCAACGTTTTACTACCGCGTTATGTTATAATAGTATAAAGTTGAGCACGTAAAATTATATCATACACGAGTAATGAATTAAATGCATTTGTCCCGGTGACAAATAACAACATAAATTACGTAGCCCTCGCGAGCGCTACGGCAGGCTACGGCTCTATATGATTTCGTAGCACTACGCGGAGTCGTAGCGCTACGCAGTTCACATTATTTATTTACGTCAGCTATTTAACATAATTTACGCCGGGTTCTATTAGCCGCCGCGCCTTATCGTTTTATCGTCATCATTGTCATCAGCCGATAAACGTGCACCGCTAGACATAGGTCTCCTCAAAGATCACCATATTGATCAGTCCTGCACTGCATCACTTCCACCGGCAGGTCTCGGCCTTCCCGAGGCAGTCAGCATGGCTTACGGGACCGTCAGGTACTAGGGGCCGCCGTTTATAGTAATTCTGGGTATTTACCGCCACGCTGGCTCAATGGGGGTTAGTGGGAGCCAGAGCCCTGTTTGTTGTTTAGCGGAGTGCACCATGATCCGATGTGGTAGGTTTGGGTCCCGTTAGTTGTTGTGTGGGACCACTTACATCCCTTTATCGTAACTGCGTCATATTCATAATACCCGAAGTGGCGACACCCGGGGTTACATCGCCTCGTATTATACAATTTGAAAGGCTCGAAAAGTATAACGAGTACAGCGAGAGATAGGGACGATGAATCATGAGCGGTTTGGCTCGACGACAAATCACAACATAAATCATGCGGACGCGGCGAGCGCTGCGCAGGGCTTTGAAGCACTGCAGCGCTGCTTTGTGTGATTTATGCTCTGTTTAGCTTAATATAAATTTAACTCGTGCTGTTTATATTTTAAACAAGGACAAAGAAAACCGTATGCGCACACCCATCGCGGCCTCTGACACAGGTACCAAATACGAACGTCTCGTATTGACGTTTCTATGTGTCGGTACCGCAGCCGGTGCAGCTGCATCAGTACGTGTCTAACCACTCAACGTGACGAGCGCAGTTGCCGTGTAAACAACTGAAATTGTGTTTAGACATACACCAGAAGTAGTTGTACGAGTTGCTGAACAAAATGAATATCAGTTTTTGCAAGTCTCTGCACGTAACATTCTCAAATTTATTGCGATAATAGGTGCATAAATCTCTGATTAGCTTTAAGGTTTAAACATATACGTAGTTGTAAGACAATCTTCTGTTAACGTTTCCCTTTCAGTAACCCAGACAGGAGAATGAGTTTAAGTAATTTATTCTTATAATTTCTCAAGGCGAGACAGACGTCTGTTAAATTATCTTGTAGTAAAACAATAACAGGTTTCGGTTCAAATTAATGTAAAAGCTATATTTCAAGAAGCATGAAAAATACGTTTACAGTTTCATAGCAGGTGTAAAGTTTGTCTTTCGGCGGAAATTTATTCAAATCGTGTGCAAAACGCCCGCCCGTAGTTTGTTGCGTTAAATAACATAACTTAGAACTTCGCGCGTTACTTGCATCGGTAGCAAGTTTGTAATGTATTATTACGACTTATATATTATGTGTAGAAAAATTTCTCTTAGATGAGGCTTTTCTAGGTTGACACCACAACGAGCTCTCATTTATAGTATCAAGAAGAACCAAGCAAATATTACTGAACTGGTGTAGTGGGCACAATATTGCGTTTAACGTATTGAGATATCAGAAATCTTAATTCGTTAAGCAATGTAATGTTTATGTAATGTCTCGCTTGTTTTTATTCTTATTATTCTTAAAGAAAAATTAAATACCTATCAATTAAATATTAATCGATGTATATAAAGTAACAATATGAAAAACAATCTTGTTGTCAGCTCTACGCGACCGATGTGAGCTCTCATAACGCTCCCGCACTGCGCCGTGGCCTGCGGAGACATAGATAAGTAATAACATAAATCCTTGAAGAATGTAAATGGTTTAGACCAGCATTGGTTCATATTGCAGTAATAAAGTGCGGGCCGGTGGCCGCGCTGCCCGCTGCCCGCCGCCCGCTGCCCGCCGCCCGCCGCCCGCCGCCCGCTGCATAAAGTGTACCAGCCGCCTCGCCGCCTCGCCGCCTCGCAGCCCTCCCAACTAATTCCAATTAACGCGCTGTTTACTCCGCTTAAACTAAATTAAACGTTAAACTGACTAATGCCGCCGGATGTGGTGACCGGAGAACCGGGCGATAATTTGTATGGTTAAAGAATTATAATATGAAAAAAAAAACTTTACAATAACTTACGAAATTATCTTGACAGATTATTAAGCGCCCTGAGTACGATTAAGTCGTAGTAGTTGTATAAGAAAGTAACTACACAAACTATAGCTAATTATAATTATTAGGCGACTGTCGTAGCGATTACGTCCGTCGCCAAACATAGCAGCTAAGGTTTGTGTGTTCAGTGAAATTGTTGGAACAGGACACAAAGTAGGTTCAGGGCAGCAATAGTTGTTGGGAGATGCTAAAACGGAATTGGAACCGGCCGAGTCGACAAATGTTATAATAAACGAACAATTGGCTAAACTGACAAAACAGAAAAATATAAAAGTGCGAGGCTGCAGCGGAATTTCCCGGCGCTTTTCAGGAAAATAAATTCAAATCGAGTGCGAAATATTCCCCCAGTGAGAACTTTGTAGAGCCATCAACACATGAATAGCGCAAAAATACTGTTTCTAAGTGTTCCCCTACCCTCCCCGCCCCCGTGCGCCCGAGTTCAATCATTTATTCACCTGAGTTTGTGTGTTATGAAATGTGAATGCATTTGCATGTTTTATTTTATAATGTAATCATTTTTATTTATATTTTATCCATTATGAATACATCTGCATTCATCTCCCATTACACGAATATCTACCTTATGCTTACTATTACCCTGTACCGTACACTGTTCATTGGACAGCTTATTAGCGCATAAAGAACTAATGATAAACGTTTCTCATACCCCTGTTATTAATAATTTTGTATATATCTTCATCGACCGACAGACGTCCTCTGTTGGACATGATCTCCCACAAAGATCTCATCGATCGGTCCTGCGCTACCCGCATCCAGCCTACCCGCGACGTTCAACACAGTCAACATGACGTCCATTGCTGCCGGACAGCTGGGCCGTCATTTGTCGGTCGTCATATGGAAGGATTTAGGCCATTTCCCATCGCGCTGGCCCAAATCGTGTTGGTGGAAGCCAGAGCTTCTTTTAATTAGCGGAGTGCACCACGAGCAGGTGAGGCTTGGAATCCGTGAGTTGTTATGCGGGACCCCTTACAACCCTGTATTTTATTTTGTGTTAATAACAATAATAGTAATAAGAAATAGGCTTGCTTAAAACATTAAAAAAGTTTGTTTTTAGATGACGTAAGTACCTATTTAGACAGTCTGGCAAAAGTATTAAGCAGTAAAATTGAACTTCACATATTCGCTGCATGTGTGCCCCCGTACACGCGCACACACGCACACACACACATACGCACATACGCGTCGGAGCTGTGGGGCTGCGGGGGCTACACCCCGGCAGAGCGGGAACACGCGAGCTGGAAGTAAGTTCGCAACTAAACCTCAAGATATAATTAGCACAAAGCAAACTTAATTCGCGCCCCGCTTCGTTATACAAGTGTCGGAGTGCTTGCTCCTCTTGACGCCGGGTTTAAACTCTGATACGAGGGTAGTTAACTAATTGAACCAGCGGCGGTCACTTGACAAGTTGGATTAAGTTTGAATATAGTCCTCAATGTCAAGTTGGAAATTTATTAAAAATGCTGTGACAGTTGCTTAACTTAACGGTATATGAAGTTAGTTTAAAGGTTACAGTAATAGTACATCATATTAGTTTAGAGCTAACTATTCTGAAACGTTTGAAATAATTTTTTTTCATCATCTAGAAGTTAACACGTTTAACTTGCATAGTTTTGTTTTGTAAAGATTAGAAAAGCTTAAATAAAAATCTGTGCGATATTAATATGCAAACTTAAAACTACACGCGGTCATTACGTATTTATAACTTGCGACTGGTGCGCCGAGCGTGGCACGATCGCGGAGAGCTGTGACATCAGTACACCTGCCACCACTCCTCCGCTAACATAGCTGCTGCGAAGCGCTCAAATCGGATAGGGAACGATGTAAAAAACGCAATAGAATTCGCTCATAGTGTATCCAGTTATTTTCCAATAACACATCGTAGTCGTCACTTGGCCGCAGGGTCTAAAAGACGCCGTATTTATGATGCAGTAGGAGTTGTGTACGCAGCCCGACCGCACTCGTGTGATTAATAGTCGAATTACACACGTCCGCACTCCGCACCCCGCACCCCGCACCCCGCACTCCGCACTCCGCCCCGCCCCCGACCCCGCCCTCGGACGTCGCCGCCCGTTTCGTTTGTCGCACAGTGTCTAACTTACTCAGAACTTGATGCAGCGTTTAAACTTTATGAAACTTGGAGAGGATATGATGTAAATGTGTTACTACTTCACGCGAGGAAAATGCTTGATGTTCATCACTGGTGATAGGTCTCTGTTGCTGGAGTTCGTCTCGTTGCCAAACTGAAGTGTATAAACATTACAGTATTCTGGTTTGAAAGGCGTTGTAGCTATTAAAGTTTTTGGGATAATAACAGATAACAAATATCTCAAAGCGGCGTGCACAATGTGAAGCAATGCTTACCGTTCTGACTATCGCCATGTTGTTATGCGCAGGCGTATCGCTTACCATCAGGTGAACATCCTGCTCGTCTAGTCGCTATGTTAAATAAAAAAAACCTCATTAACCACCAATAAATCGCCCCGCTTGAGTAGCGAGTTTGTGTTAACAGTAACGATATGTTAGTGACTTTATCAATGCTATATTACCGAAACAATTATTAACGTCGGGGGGAGCTGTCGGGTGTGAGCGTTCGGAACGGAGCAGCACCGGGGTGCTTGAGAGAAGTCTGTGCTCGGCAACGAGAATCTGTTGTATGATCATCATCATCATCATCAATATTCGCTGGTGGACAAAAGTCTCCCCCAAAGATCTCCACATACAGTTAGAGTGGTCCTCGGTAACGCTAGGCACTAGGTTGGGGGGTAGGGGTTTATATGGGAAGATTTGGGCCATTTTCCATTACCCTGGCTAAATACGGGTTGGTGGGAGACAGAGCCTCGTTTGTTGATTAGCACGCGTAGGTGAGGTTGGCTTGGGTCCCGTGAGGTTCAGACAATAATTATGATTGTTTATGAAGAGAGTAATTTAATGTTTAGATATTTTTTAATGAACAGTATACAAACACGGCAAAGGCTTTCGTTTGGCACGGCCGCGCTTTCAGATGAAGCACAATTACAGCGAGCCTGTTGATCAACAAGCGTCCCTGGCCGGCTTGCAGCAGTCACAGTTAACTGGATACCTCGGGCCCCTCAAGTAATTACCTCGAGGCGAGCTTCATCTGTATTTTGCTTTATACCACAATTTCTCGGCTCCATTTTAACTCACTTTTGTTATTACCACTTACCGAGACAGTTATTTTAAGTATAACTCGACGCTGCAAGTTAATCACTTTGGTGAAGTCTTTGGATTTCTATTGTTCTTGTGTTATTAGTATTCATCACGAAGTAGTGTTCTGAATTTATTAAGTCTTGAAGAATACAAGTTTGGCAAGTTAGCACTGACTAAAGGTCACTTTAGTTCACCAGTGGTAGATCTTGGTGTCCCGTTACCGTCTACGCTGGTTACACACGGCAACAACCTGCAACCTGCCCGTTCTCTATACATAATATATAGTCGTTATGAAGTGCCTGTGTGTAGTACTCTGTCTATGTCTATTACATATATATTTCCGTTATAAAGTTAGTCTACAATTGCTGTGCCACATGACTCCCAACACTACGACTACTGGTACACGAGCGCCACTCGAGGACCGAGGATCTTGTGGGAGTCGCGGGAACCCATTGGATGCAAACAATGCGGGACCGAGCGATGTGGAGATCTTTGAGGGAGGCCTATGTCCAGCAGTGGACGTATATTAATAGAAACGATGATGATGATATTGATCAAAGACTTTCTTCCGCGCATTCATATGGGGGATCTGAGCTATTTCTCAACACGCTGGCCCAATGCGGGTTGGTGGGGGCCAGAGCCTCGTTTGTTGATTAGCATGGCGCACCACGAGCAGGTGAGGTTGGCTTGGAACCCGTGAGTTGTTTTTCGGGAACCATTATACACCCTATGATCCTTCCATATGAGTCCCTACCCGTTGCTGGGATATTTGGGAAAAGTCTATGTCCAGCGGAGAAAGTATATCGGCTGATGATGATGAAACTTTCATATTTGCGCGGAATAAAGACGTTTGAATAAGTAATAGTATAATAAAAAATATCGTTCTTTTCATGAGATGTTTGTACTTTGTCGTCAGATTCTTCACGTCACGTATAAATGCGTGAGACTAGTGTAGTCTAGAAAGAAAATTATTAGGGCTTTACCTGCCTTCTGACTTACGTGCTCCATAACTTACATCTGAAATCACCTATCCAATGTAACGAACCGCCGGCGCCGGGCAATTAATCACGAGCCTAATCTCCCGCGAAGCAGGTGGAACTGTGCACAGCTCTACCAGTTCCGACTGGCACCGTTTCTGTGCGTTACATCGAAAGGATTAATTGTAATGAGTATTGGCATGTCGAGCTCATCTGCAACTACAATCAGAGATCAACATGCTTCGTTCGCTGACGTGGTGACGTGCTGACGTGCTGACGTGGTGAATGCAACCAATATATATATTTTTAGAGAGAGATGTTCGTAACTCTTGACGTTTAGTCAGTGGCAGATACGACTAAAGTGTGTTTTATTTAGGCTGCTTTAATATTATTGGACTCGGTTTCACCAAATCCATTTTTAAAGCAGTGTTGCGTTTTAAGGAAAAAAAGAGCTTTTATTTAGTACATGAAAGTATATACTTTAGAGGGGTGCTATTAGATTTAAAATTATTGAAGTTACTAGACTAACTTATGTATTAAAGCGATGAGCACAAACTTCTCGAGTTGCAGTATTATAACGACGTTTTCTTTAATAGAATAAAATGTGTTTATAAACACTAACAAAGTTATGTTTTAATAGCAATAACGTTAAGGAATCTCAATGCATTGTTTACAATAAACAAAAGCAAATGTGTTTAAAAGTAAGTTTTTAAATAAGAAAGCACAAAGAGTTTATATGTTCCCGGCGCAAAGTGAACGCGGCCGGGCCGCGCTCGCGAGCTTTTAGTCTAGACTTTATTGCATCTATTAAAAAGCTCGCTTTAAATCCACCGCACGAGCATACACCGCGGTAACGAGTTTATAGTGATCTCGACTTTCTTCTCGGTGACTCGGAAAGATCTGTACCGGTGTATCTAAATATTTTTTTAATTTACAATTGGCTCTTATCATTATGAAAGAGTTTAGGACATAGATAACGAAGTAGGTTCGTGCAGAATACGCCGTCTCTTTGTATTAACAGACTACACTCAATAGTGCTGCCATGGCAAGAGTTTGAAAAGCTACTATTATGCAAACGCTACATGGCTCCCAATCAGATCATGAATTACTCTTTTATAAAGTAAGCTTCACTGCGTCACAGGGGCAGCCAGTTCAAATAACTCTAAAATACAAGTAGTTTGTCTATGTACGCCAGTAAGAGAGGAAACGTTCCTTTTAACTTTTATTACCTTTTATAATTTCATAAAGCTTTTCATTTAACAAAACCATTGCATAAGTCGGCACGTATTTTCCTTCTTTTATAAACGACGACGTGAGTCCAAAGAAATATCTGATGTTTCTAACAAAGGCAAATCAAATTGTGTCCATTTGTTACTTACTACCAATTTATTACTCGTTTCAGTTGTTATAACAAAAGGGAAGGATGTATTTATTTTGTAAATAGCGAATACAACGAGGGAGCTGGTTAAATGCCATTGCCCTGGATTACGATCGATGAGAAGGTTTGAAATGATGCATCAAACCTGTTACCCTGCTGGTATTATTTGATGCTAGTGCTTTCATTCAAAGATTTAAAATTAAATGAATTTCTTGTGGTATCCCTTTAAATTTACAGCTTTTTTTATAATGAAAGTGGTGGTACTTTTATAAAGTGCCGTAGTACCTGTCTCTGGCACCGGGACCTGATGATAGTAATAACAACTTTTAAAATATATGACCGACTTCCTGGCCCTAAAATAGGCTGCGCACACGATTTACTTTTCTATCCTTTGTTGGATAAATGTCCTTTTATTGTATTCTACGCGTTATCGCCGCGGACTCTATCGAGCGGCAGATCATCATTTCATTGCCCGGACTGGAGTCCGTCTCGTGCTCTCGGTTTTTATCAGCGTTTCCGGCGGTGGCAGTGGTCTCGGCGGTCTCGCCGGTCTCGGCGGGTCCGGGCGGCGGGTCACTTGGTATGCCGGCCGCGGCTCGGGCCCGGCAATCTTCCAAAGCGCCAAATTAAACCGTCCCACCGCGCCCCATGTAATCCCACCATTTGTCTGGATGCCGACCAGATCGAAATGTGTACCTTAATCTTTGAATTGGAATTTATTTATATGTTTCACGGACATAAAATAACTTACGTCCGATCGCCGGCCGATTTCTGGCGCTCATGATATTTTTCACCTGAAAAATAGTCGGTCGGTTTTTCGTCAGTATACATTAGCTCGATTGTTAAATATCTTACTTACAAACCTGTTGAAAATATTCAGACGTCAAACGATATGTGTAAAGCCTCGTATGAAATGGAATGTATTAGGTTACGAGCGACGGTTTTCAGCAGTACACGGTACTAACGCCGCAGCGACTACACGTAATTTAACAACTTTTGTAATGAATAAAGTAAGTTTAAAATAAAATGCACCTAGAATTAAATATTCCACACGGACTGCTTTGATATTTAATAGGGGGACCGGAAAGTAATGTCGTTTCTGCGCATGCCAATACTTGATTGTCATTTGTCAGCTCATTGTTTTGTTCAGAGGCGTACCAAAGACATTGTGAGGTTATAGTGATTTCTTTACTTATAGACAATTGAATTACAATTTTTTTTTGTAATTTTGGGTAAAATGGCCAGCCAAATACCAGAAGAGGTACACATCCGGCATTGCATGCTCTTTGAGTTTCGCAAGGGAAATAACGCAACAGTTGCTACCAAAAACATTTGCGATGTTTATCCAAATGCACTGGACATTCGTAAATGCCAAAGGTGGTTTTCCAAGTTCAAATCGGGTAATTTTGATCTTTCCGACTCGTATCGATCAGGAAGACCATCAGCGTTAGACAACGACGTGTTAAGGGCGGAAGTGGAAGCAAATCCGTGTCAGACGATCGAGGAATTGTCAAACAGTCTCAACAAACCTTGGTCGACCATCCAAGAACATTTGAAGCAGATTGGAAAAGTAAGCAGAGCAGGTGTTTGGGTCCCGCATAATCTGTCCGAACAGAATAAGGCTAACCGATCAATCACATGCAACTTATTGCTTCAACGACACAACACAGAAGCGTTTTTTGATCGCTTGATCACAGGAGATGAGAAATGGGTCCTGTATGATAACCCAAAACGCAAAAGGCAGTGGCTCTCTCCAAATGAAATCCCTCGGAGTACTGCTAAGCCAGGTTTACACCCCAAAAAAGCGCTTTTGTGTGTTTGGTGGAGTATTCGCGGCATTGTTCATTTTGAATTACTGAAACCTGGAGAAACTGTTACTGCAGACCTCTACAGCGAACAATTGCAGCGAGTCAATCAATCTTTAATTGAAAAGTGGCCAGCGATTGTCAACCGAAAAGGCGTCATTCTCCAACATGACAATGCAAGACCGCACTGCGCAAGGCGAACTCTAGAAAAAATTAATGAATTGGGGTGGGAGGTGCTGCCTCATCCACCATATTCGCCCGATGTTGCACCATCGGATTTCCACTTATTCCGAGCGCTGCAACACTTTTTAAGTGGCAAAACATTTGCAAATTTGGATGATATCCAAAATGCCATCTCTAGATATTTTGCCGAAAAACCAATTAATTTTTATCGATCAGGGATTGAAAATTTACTCACTAGATGGCAAAAGGTTATTGACAATGATGGGGAATACATCATTGATTAAAAATAAAGACTCGTTAAAAATGTATGTGTTTGTATTTAGCGTAAGAAAACGAAATTACTTTCCGGTCCCCCTAATATTTATAATTTACGCATATCTAGAAGTGTTATCGAAATCGTGATGTTTGGTTTATTTTAAAGGTGATGCCTAAAACGGCGGCCATTTGCTATGTTAAAAGCAGTGACGTCACTCAGTTGCGTCGCTCCTCAAATCGAGGTGATTTCCAAGTCTCGTTAGCTATTTGTAGTTCACACGTGGCGGGCTGTACGGCTCGCAACCGCCGCCCCTACCGCCACCCCTGTCGCCACCCATGCTACCGGGCCCGAGGCTTCTATATTCTTGTTTTGAGCGGGCTGGAAGCCGCAGCGGCTCTTACAGCTCATCTGACACTGGGCTCGTGGACCCGGATCCACGGCCTGAGTTTCTATAAACTAAAATGCGCTACGCGGGATGTAGCTGTCTGGCGGATGGTTGTATGTGTCTGGTTCTTGTAGTGCTTTATCTGGCGATTCTACTCGGTCGTCGAGGTCGGGCGCGGGCCCGTTCCCTGACTACCTTCGCCTGTATCGGAATTTCTGGGCGGTGAGGACCGCCCACGATCGCGGGTGTACTTAGTGTACGCGGTGTGTGAGTAGCTGCGGCGCCGCGTTCTGAAGCGAGGGCGGCGTGATGATGATATTCGGAGCGTGTTGGTAGTGTCCGAAGTGTGTGTGGTGACGTCGGTGTTGTCGGTGACTGTGGGCGTGTGTGTGGTTTGCGGGACCCCTTGGGCTGTCGGAATAAGCGCGTGCCGCGGTCTGCGCTTTTTCGTCCTGGGATTCGGAGGTAGCTCGTAGTTGGCCGCGCTGGCCACCAGAGGGTTGGGATGAGTTGCCGCCTTGGCGAAGTAGGTCGCGGAGCACTCTCTGAAGTGCTCCTTGATCGTTGGGAGTTTAAGGTCGCTGTGGATGTCCACGTTGCGCTGGTACCATTCGGCACCAGTCGCGATGCGGGTGAAACGGTTCTGGAGAGTCTGGAGAGGTTTGAGACGGTCTTCGGACGAATGGGCGAAGACAACGCTTGCGTAAGACATTACAGGTCTTACGCATACCTTGTAAAGGTGAAGCTTGTGTCTGAGAGAGAGCTTGCTCTTCTTACACAGCAGGGGGTATAGCTTGCCCAGTACTTGGGCCGCTTTCTTTCTCGCCTCGCGAATGTGGGCGATAAAATTGAGTCTGGCGTCGAGCGTGACGCCGAGATATTTGACCGAGTTCCTCCATGGGATGGACTGGCCGAAAAGGGAGATCTGGCCGAGTTTATGGCCGCTTTTTGTCGCCTTCTTGAGAAGGGTAGATGACTTTCGGTGGGTGAAGTGAATGGCTTCACTTTTCTCCGGGTTTACGTCGATTCGCCGCGTCCGGAACCACTCGCCTAGGCGGGTGGTCGCGTTCTGTAGGCGCATCGTTATAAGACCCGGGGCTCTGCCGGAGTGATAAAGAGCGGTGTCGTCCGCGAAAAGGGCCATCTTGACAAAGGGGTCTCTGGGTATGTCGCTCGTGTAGAGCGAGAAGAGTAGCGGAGAGAGGCAAGAGCCTTGAGGGACGCCGGCTTTAATCTGCCGGGGCGAGGAGAGAGCGTGCTCGACGCGAAAGCGGAAGGAGCGATTCGAGAGGTAGTCTCGAATGACGGTGACTAGACGGTCTGGCACTTTGTGAGAGTGAAGCTTGAATATCAAGCCTTCGTGCCAGACTTTGTCGAACGCCTTCGCGACGTCGAATAGGACGGCGCAGGTGTCGATCGTTTGTCTGTGCTCGAGACCGGCCAAAATGTGCTCGGTCAGTCGGTGCACTTGATGGACGCAAGAGTGGTTGCTCCTGAATCCGAACTGTTCGTCGGGGAGGAGATTGTTCTCTGCGGTGAAATGGCGCAGACGCTCTAGAATGATGTGCTCGTAAAGTTTGCCCAAGGTGTTCAGTAGGCTGATCGGACGGTAGCTGTTGGGTAGGTTCCTCGGCTTTCCGGGCTTCGGAATACCTATCACTACGGCCTCTTTCCAGGCGTCTGGGAAGGAGCAGTCGGCTAGCAGGGCGTTGAATATGGCCACTAGCAGACCGACGATCGGGGGCGGGAGACTTTTCACAACTCTGTTGGAGATGTTGTCGGATCCCGGGGCTGATCTGGTTTTCAGCCTCTTTATGATGTCAACGACCTCACCGGGGGAAGCCGGTTTTAGAGGGGGACCTTCTGGTGGGAGGGCTGCCCTGCGACGCACCTCGTCCTCGACCAATTTGAGGTGATCGGGGTCCACTGGTGCGGTAGAGGGAGTGCACTGGCTCTCCAGACTGTCGGCGAGACAATCTGCTTTTTCGGCATCCTCCAACGCAAGGGAGGAACCATCGATCATTACGAGGGGAGGCATGCGGGCCATGTTCTCCGCTTTGAGACTGCGGGCCAGACGCCAAAAGTTGGCGCTCGAAGGCTCCAAGTCGCAAAGCAGATTGTCCCATCTGTCGGATCTGAGTTCGGATATGCGCTCTTTTACCAGCCTTTGGAGGCGGTGCAGTTTTATCCTGAGCTCCTCGGATCTGTATCGTGTATAGAGTCTCATTGTGGCGTTTTTCGCTCTTATCAGCCGACGAATGTCCGCCGGGAAGGACCCGAGAAGGTAGTCCGACTCGGGTACCGTTCTCGACGATTCCTCGACGGCTGTGGCGATATGATGCGTTAATGAGTCGATCGCTCGGTTTGCAGCGCCGAGCGAGTCGATCGTATCAGGGATTCCGTCTAGATGCTGGGGGTTCGCGGCCTTGAGTTTGACCTCGAGGCTGCGCCAGTTGACGATGGTTTTGGTCAGAGGGACCTCACCAGCGGGCCGGCCCAGCTTCATAAGAACCGGGCGGTGGTCGGATCTGAGATCGTCTATGGTCTCGATCGAATGCAGTGGGACGGTTACGTTATTGAATAACGCAATGTCTAGTGTGGATGGGTTGTGAAACGCGACGGTAGGGTATCTCGTCGGGGTTTGCGGAGCTACAATGTTAAACTTGAGCTTATCCGCGAGCTTGGAGAGGATTATACCATTTCGGTTTGACATGATCGGGTCCCAGGTGCTATGCCTGCTGTTTAGATCGCCGGCGACGATGACAGCCGGCCCTAGGTCGAGAAGGGTTCTTATGTCTGTTTCCCGCATTTCTTTTGTTGGGGACAGATAGACGGATGCTAGGACGATCGGTTGATGACCGGTGAGGGAGATTTTACACGCCGAGACTTCTATTTTGGCGAGGGTTGGACTAACAAGCGGTATGCAATGCAGGGCCCGCTTGAAGTAGATGAGTGTGCCGCCTCCTGGGGCGGTCAGCCTGTCGTGGCGGATAATATGGTAGTTCGCGATTTTCGGATCGCGATGAAACGGTTTGAGGAATGTTTCCTGAATGAGCATGACGTCGACGTCATGGTTCCTAAGAAACAGGCTTATTTCCTCCTTTTGAGAGCGGATGCCGTTCGCGTTGAAGTACGCGACAGTCAGCGAGCGGGGTTTAACTCTTCCTAAGATCCGGTGTATTTCCATGACGTTTGAATGAGATGGAACACCAAAGGTCTCGGACAGAATCCTGGGCGGTGGCTAGACAAAGGGTTGTTCGAGTGCGGCGAGAGTGTCGGCGTGCTCGATGCAAGCCCTCAACCTATCATGCGAGCTTTTCGCGGCTCGCAATTTTTCTCCTAAGAGAAGAATATCTTTGATGCTCACCTTTGAGATGTAGGCGAGAATATTCTGTAGCTCCGAAGGCGGAGGTGTTTGGCTGGGAGCAGCCTGTGGTTTCGGCGGCCCCGACAAAGGGGCGGCTTTTGGAGCCTCGGCGGCTTTTGGCTTAAGGAGCGGTTTGCTCCACGCCGACACCGCCGGCGGAACGGCCGGCTGTGCGGGCGGTGGCCTGGACGAGGCAGATGGCTGCGGTGCAGCCTTTGTGGGGGCGGTGGTGCGCCGTTGTGCGGCCCCGGGTTGCCTACGCGGGGCTTTGGTGCACCCGCGATAATTCGCGGGGTGTCCCTCGGTTTTGCAAAGGACGCAGCTCGGTGGGTTTGTCGCTTCCGCGGTGCGGGAGCATTCTTTCGTCCCGTGGTCCCCGGTGCATTTGACGCACCTCGGGCGGGCGAAGCAATTACGGGCTGAGTGGCCGTAAAGTTGGCATCGGTGGCATTGGCCGATGATGCCTTTTTTGTGCGGGACCTCTACCCTCACGCTGGTGAGGTTGCACAAGCGGGTGATCTCAAATATCTTTTTACCCTCCGGAGAGAGTTCGAGACTTGTCAGGATGCGTGGGAGTGCGGCCTTTGTTCGCATGCTAGTCATGCGACGGGCTTCCAGCACAGGGAAATTTTGCTTTTTTAGGTCGTCGACGACCTCGGAGATGTCGATCTCCGTTGGGTTTCCGCGTATGACAACGCGGAGGTGCTTCTCCTCGGGGAGAGCGAAGGTGTGGAAGCCGAGTCCGGCGTTCCGCAGGTGCCTGGTGGCAGCCCGGATGTCGTCAACCCTGCGCGGTGTTCTGCGCCTTGGGGCATGCGATCTTGTGGTCCGCGAACCACCTGGAAACATCGTTCCACTTGCTCTTGTCCTGGAGGACAATCGGGGGAGGCGGCTTCGGGCCGCGTTTTTCGGGCGGGGCCGAAGTGCTGGGGGGTTGCGCGAGAGGCGCAGCCTTCTTTGCCGGCGTGCTGGTCGGCGAGGAGCGGTCCGAGTTTGACTCGGAGGGCCGCTTAGAAGCGCGTTAGCGCTTCTTGACGTAGAGGGTGAAGCCCTCTTCGTCGGTGGTCTTGGAGAGTGGACGGTCCACCTCCATATCGCTGCCGCTAGCGGAGTCCTCCGAGTCGGATTCGGAGGAGGCGGGCAGCTCGGGCTTGGAAGGCCCCGCCATGGGGGCCCTCGCCTTGTTGTGCGCTCGAGTCGCGGGGGTCGGGTCCGGAGAGGCCGGGCTGTCCGTGTCAAAACTCACGGATCGCGCGGGAACGGCAGAGGCCGAGTTGGTGAATTGTTCCCAGACTTCCGGGAACTGTTTGCGTGCAAAGCACGCAAATTGTGTCATTAAGGCGTCCGCTTGTACGGACGCCATTTTGTGAGCTGCCGCCCCGCCGTGCGGCGGGGGGTTGTGTACTTGTTCGAGCAGGGGGCCTAGCCGTCGCCTAATGCGATAGACACTATCTAATAACCTCGCCTCTGAGGCGATTAAAAAAAGCTACTTACAGTGCCGGAACCAGGCTCCGGCAGAGTTTTCGCGTTCTGGTACACTAAATCACAGCACTTCACTGCACTGCACTGCACTGACGCGCGCAAGCGCAAATGGCGGCCGCCTAAGCGGCGTTGTGACGCGCACGAGCACGGGCGAGTCGCACTGAGCGGGCTTAACGGTATCGCGCACTGGCAGCGGACGCATGGGACGTCCGATCGGTACGGCGGGCAGAACCCGAATGTTTGGGGCCCCGAGGGTTCGCGGGTGAGCGAGTGCGCGGGTGCGCGGGTTCGCGAGTTTGCGGGTGCGCGGGTGCGCGGGTTTGAGGGTTCGCGAGTTTGCGGGTGCGCGGGTGCGTGGGTTCGAGGGTTCGCAGGTGCACGGGTGCGCGTGGCCATTCGCGCCGAGATCACATCGCACTTCCGCAAGCGGACGCTTTATTTATCTAAAGCGGCACTGAAGCACCGAGCGATCACTTTAACTTTCATTTGCTTTCATTGAAGCTGAAACGCCTTAATCGTTTTATAACTTTTCACGAAGAAGATATAACAAAGGATAGCGTGTCGAAAAGGCGACTAAGATGGACACATATCCGTGAAAAATGAGCAGGTTTTTGGCAACCTATACTAACGTACCGAGCTCGCCCATTCGCATGCCGAGCGGCGACCACAACAATTAACCCCAATTTGTATGCCTATGTTAAGAAGGGGACATCAATAGCCTGAAATGATGATTTATACACTTTTGGATGCGGGGTTTAGTCCCATGCGGGATTGCTTTTTAAAACAAATACTTTCGCATATGGATTGGCATAAAAGCCTATAAAATTTTAATATTAATACTAGCGGCGTTTATCTGGCTTGATGACACGTAACGTCGAAATACTGAACATATTTTCAACGAAACGGTTTAAATTGGCACGCTGAAAATATTTTATTACTGAAATTTGATGATTATATTCGAACGTTCACAGAGTAAACGTTTTTATGTTGATGGGAATTATTCCTTTATTGGCGACAGGTCTTTCAGAGCAGCGCGCAAACATTATTGTGTTCCGGTCTATAATGGGAAATATCACGGCATACGGAATACGTTATATTATAGCTACACTCTATGTTAGTCTCACTGTTATGGACAAGCTTTTTTCTTACCATCAGTACTTCTGCTTGGTTCTTGGATATGAATTATTCATTGTGAATTTACAGGGAGTTTACAAGAAGATCAAAACTACCATCGCCTTTTGTCACTTTGTAATTACGTTATCCATTTATTGGTTGCCTAAAATGAGGACTATATCCCTCAAAGATCTCGACACAGATCGGTCCTGCCATGCCCACCTCCGTAACAAAGAATAAGGGATAATGAGCAAATATACATCTACGCCGGCTCCATTTTCGCCGCTTTACGGTGGAGTCCACTATTTACAGTAATTAACATGGGAAAGTAACAGATTTATCAAAACTAACGTTAATTAACAATTCAGCAGGTATTCTACTGAAAGTATAAAATGTTTTCATCTCGTGCTGGTGGTTGGATGTAAATACGAATAACACCACATCCGAATCGCGCCCCAATCAAGATTTCAGACGTAGTTTAAAAATAGAACAATACATCCAGTGAAATAACAAAATGGAGGGAGCGGGCGGTGGTGGGGGCGAACAATGAACCGCGAGAGCCCTCCGCAGCGTAATCGCTGCGTGGAGCACCTCCTCCGAGGCCGGTACGTGGCAACTCCTCAACTCCACTCCTGGATATAACGAGGCCGCATTTTGAAACATTTACCTCTCATATTCTACCCATATTTTTGCCGCGAAACACTTTTCTATGAACAACTGAAAATTGTTTGTTGTATAAAGTACAAGTGGGCCTACGTTTTTAATATCAGACCTACACGACATATAAACACTCTTTAATTAAATAGTACTAAGAGAAGTGAAGTAACAAGAACGACTTGTACAGTATTGTTTACAAAAAAAATCGTTCACTCCTCCAGTGCAGCAATATAAAGTAAGTGTTAGTTCCAAGCAGAACTTCTGGCCATCAGTGAAGCTACTAAAATAGTATTAACAAGCAAAGAACAAAGCTTCGGAATATACAGTGACTCGCGATCAGCACTGGAATCGGTTGTAAACAACGAATCAACGCATCTCTTAGCTATACAGTCGCGAACAAATATTAAAGCTAGTAAACTCCAAAACAAGGAGATTTCTCTGTTCTGGGTTAAAGCTCACGCAGGTTTAACAGGTAACGAAAGAGCTGATTAACTTGCTAAGGAGGCAGCGCAAAAATTAAAAACTAAGCCAAAATACGACTTGTGCCCGATTTCATTCGTCAAACGTCAAATACGTATAGACATAGACACGTTGGACGAATGGAACCGGCGCTATAAAGAAAGTAGAACAGCCCGTGTCACCAAGCGCTTTCTTCCGGATGCCGCTGAGGCATATGGACTCATGAAGGAAATGGAAATGGACAAACTGCTCACGCAGGTGCTCACGGGTCATGGTGGATTTTCGAAGTACTTGTTTCGCTTCAAGTGCAAAAATAGTCGCAGAGACCTGCGAGCCCTTACAAGAGGAAACGATCGCACACCTGATTGCGGAGTGGCCGGCGTTCGGAAGAAAGCGAGCTGACATAGAAATAGAGTTAATCACAAAATTAGATATAAGAAAATTAAGTTATCTAATTAGCAATAAAGAAATTAGGAACAAGTTTCTAGAATAATGTAAATACGTTGCACAGAGAACTGTAAATAGAAATAAGTGATTTTAAATAAGCGTGTAAATTCATTAAAGCACTAATTATGTATATAGACAAGAATTCTGACACGAGTCAGAAGATATTGGTATAAATAAATAAAAAAAAGTAAGTCATAACCTGACACAGTAATTTGACTACTTATATCAAATACCTTCAACCGCTAGTGTTATTGTAAAGCGGCAGTGCACCTCCTATTTTGTTACAAGGGGATAAAAACAACCCCCGCGACACTGATCCATCACTTCCGCCAATCGTTCAGCGAGCGGTGCGTCTTTCTGCTCATTGTTAACTGGACTGCAAGTAACGGACTTGTAATTGAACGCTGTTGGGACTAACTTGCAAGTGAATTTATACCGGAGTTCAGTTTCAGGAGAAAATAAGAAAGGAAGTCGCTTAAAACTGTCGAGGCAAAGAAAACACCAACTTTACCAAAATATTAGTCTCAAAGACGTTGTCGTTTGGTGCGACAATATATTTATTGATTAAGATGTGTTAGGATGTTTACATAGCAAGACATTGCGCTTCATGTTGTACCTTTTTATGATGTCGGGGTTACCACAGTGCCGTTCTATCTCTTCGGCGTTACCACAGTGCCGTTCTATCTCGTCTGGGTTGCTACAGTGCATGTCTATCTCGTCGGGGTTACCACAGTGCCGTTCTATCTCGTCTGGGTTGCTACAGTGCTTGTCTATCTCGTCGGGGTTACCGCAGTGCCGTTCTATCTCGTCTGGGTTGCTACAGTGCTTGTCTATCTCGTCGGGGTTACAACACTGCCTTTCTATCTCGTCGGGGTTACCACAGTGCCTTTCTATCTCGTTTGGGTTACCACAGGGCTTTTCTATCTCTTCGGGGTTACTACAGTGCTTTTCTATCTCTTCGGGGTTACTACAGTGCTTTTCTATCTCGTTTGGGTTACCACAGGGCTTTTCTATCTCTTCGGGGTTACTACAGTGCTTTTCTATCTCGTCGGGGTTACCACAGTGCTTTTCTATCTCTTCGGGGTTACTACAGTGCTTTTCTATCTCGTCGGGGTTACCACAGTGCTTTTCTATCTTTTCGGGGTTACCACAGTGCTTTTCTGTTTCTTCGGGGTTACCACAGTGCTTTTCTATCTCGTCGGGGTTACCACAGTGCTTTTCAATCTCGTCGGGGTTACCACAGTGCTTTTCTATCTCGTCGGGGTTACCACAATGCTTTTCTATCTCGTCGGGGTTACCACAGTGCTTTTCTATCTCGTCGGGGTTACCACAGTGCTCTTCTATCTCGTCGGGGTTACCACAGTGCTTCTCTATCTCGTCGGGATTACCACAGTGCTTTTCTATCTCGTCGGGGTTACCACAGTGCCTTTTTATCTCGTTTGGATTACCACAGGGCTTTTCTATCTCTTCGGGGTTACTACAGTGCTTTTCTATCTCGTCGGGGTTACCACAGTGCTTCTCTATCTCGTCGGGATTACCACAGTGCTTTTCTATCTCGTCGGGGTTACCACAGTGCCTTTTTATCTCGTTTGGATTACCACAGGGCTTTTCTATCTCTTCGGGGTTACTACAGTGCTTTTCTATCTCGTCGGGGTTACCACAGTGCTTTTCTATCTTTTCGGGGTTACCACAGTGCTTTTCTATCTCTTCGGGGTTACCACAGTGCTTTTCTATCTCGTCGGGGTTACCACAGTGCTTTTCTATCTCGTCGGGGTTACCACAGTGCTTTTCTATCTCGTCGGGGTTACCACAGTGCTTTTCTATCTCGTCGGGGTTACCACAGTGCTTTTCTATCTCGTCGGGGTTACCACAGTGCTCTTCTATCTCGTCGGGGTTACCACAGTGCTTTTCTATCTCGTCAGGGTTCTACCAATAACAAACCGCTAGTTTTCTATCTCCAGCAGAGATCAACCCCTCAAATTGCATACAGCCTTAATTTATTTTCAATATATTCTACACATTAAAGGATTTATAACTTTTTTATGGAAACGCTTTAAAACGGCCCTCAGACCCGTCGGGGGTGTGTTTAACCCCCGCAATGACCAGCTATTGTGTTAATTCTGTTATGCCGTGCTTCGCCACAGTTTGTTCATGCGATTTCTGCATTGAGACGTTGCATTCGTTGTTAATGTCTTACTATGCATTTCTATTTTTAGGTTATAAAGCAATTTCATTTTAATTACTTATAAAAAATAAACTAACTTATTAAATAATTAACCCCGGTAGGGGTCAAACTGAGAGTGGGGATGAAAGTAACATTAGTATGAAAGAAATTTTAGATGCAATGAATAGTATGAAGTTGGGTAAGGCTGCAGGATATGATAGGATTACGGTCGAGATGCTGAGAGCTGGACAGGGCGTGGTAGCTAGTCAGCTGTACTACCTTTTCAATCTTTGTTGGAGGAGCGGCAAAGTGCTAGATGACTGGTGCAAAGCCGTAATCGTTCCGGTATATAAAGGAAAAGGGTCACAGCAAGACTGTAAAAACTATCGTGGCATTAGCTTACTGAGCGTCGTCGGCAAACTGTATGCAAAGATACTGATTAGAAGAGTGATGAATGAAACTGAAGAGAAAATTTGGGATGTACAAGCAGGATTTAGAAGTGGAATGGGATGCATGGACCAGGTCTTTTCCTTACGTAGCATAACCGAAAAATGTTTGGCACATAGCCAAAAGGTCTATTGCGCTTTCGTAGATTTGGAAAAAGCCTATGACAGAGTGGTGAGGAATCAATTGTGGTCCATATTGTCTGCTTATGGAGTAAACAGCACGCTGATACGAGCATTGAAATCACTTTATGAGGGTTCTAGTGCTTGTGTCAGGATAAACGGAGCTTACTCAGACTGGTTTAGCATCCAGAAGGGTGTTAGACAGGGATGTGTGGCCTCGCCGTGGCTGTTTAACCTATTTTTAGACAATTGCTTGAAAGATTTGAAAGATAGTGCTTATGGACTAAGAATGAATGAGTTGACCGTCAAGTGCCTCCTATACGCTGATGATCAAGTTTTATTATCATCATCGGAGAGGGAGTTGCAAGCGATGGTCGACATGGTGCATGGAGGTTTAACAAGCAAAGGAATGAAAGTGAATGTAAGCAAGACGAAAGTAATGGTTTTTGAAAGAGAAGAATGTATGACAAACTGTGACATTATGATTGAGGGACAAAAAGTGGAACAAGTGAAAGAATTTGTATATCTGGGTTCACAGTTTACGAGAGATGGCAACTGTGATGATGATATTGAAAGAAGAGTTTTAAAAGGGAATCAAGTCAATGGGGCACTTCATAACTTTATGAATAGCCGGAACGTCTCACAAATAGCACGACTGGCTGTGCATAGAGGCGTGTTGGTCCCCATACTGATGTATGGTAGTGAATGTGGGGTATGGCAGAAGAAACATGAAAGTAAGATTAATGCTGCGGAGATGAGAAGCCTGAGAAGTATAACTGGAGTGAAACGAATGGACAAAGTGAGGAACAGTGTGATAAGGAAGCGGTGCGGCGTGGTTGAAGATGTAGTGACAAGGATAGAGAAAGGGATGCTTAGATGGTTCGGCCATGTCGAAAGAATGGATGAAAGAAGATTAACGAAAGAAATATACAAAGTAAGAATGATTGGAAAAATCGGTGCAGGTCGACCTAGGCGGACATATTACGATCAAATCGGAGATGTCCTAAAGAAAGGCCGGATCAAAAGCACACGCAACAGACGAGCGTGCATGAAGACGCTTATGAAAGTGGAGGAAGCGAGAGAGGTGTGCCAGGATCGTAGCAGGTGGAGAGAGGTGGTCTCTGCCTACCCCGCTGGGAACGAGGCGTGATATATATATTATATAAGGTTGCCAAATATCTCCCTTCCGCTTTTTTGCTCTTTCGTCAATGCTTTATAAAAAGTGTTACAGTGATCGGATTTAGTTCAAATATGCGCCGTTTTGTTCGATAATCTGTTTCCATCTAGACGGCAACTTCATAATACCTCCCTCGTAGAAGCCCCCCTCCTTATTTGCGAAGAACTCGGACAGCCACTTTTCACAAGCCTCTTTTGAGTTCAACTTTACACCACCAAGGGCGTTCACCATGGACAGGAACAGGTGGTAATCACTTGGCGCTATGTCCGGGCTATATGGTGGATGCAATAAAACCTCCCATCCGAGCTCCCGTAGCTTCTGACGAGTCATCAACGAAGTGTGTGGTCTGGCGTTGTCCTGGTGGAACACTACACCCTTCCTGTTGGCCAATTCTGGACGCTTCTGGTCGATCGCCTGCTTCAAGCGGTCCAGTTGTTCGCAGTAGATGGTAGAATTAAGCGTCTGGCCATATGGGAGCAGCTCATAGTGGATGATTCCCTTCCAATTCCACCAAACACACAGCAAAACCTTCCTGGCCGTCAATCCCGGCTTGGCCACTGTTTGGGACGATTCACCGGCCTTCGACCACGACCGTTTTCGCTTGATATTGTCGTATGTGATCCATTTTTCGTCGCCAGTCACCATCCGCTTCAAGAATGGGTCGAATTCGTTCCGTTTCAGCAGCATATCGCAGGCGTTGATTCGGTCCAGAAGGTTTTTTTGCGTCAAATCATGCGGCACCCAAACATCAAGCTTTTTTTTGTATCCAGCCTTCTGCAGATGGTTTAAAATGGTTTGGTGACTAACTCCCATCTCCTGGGCGATGTCACGAGATGCCACATGCCGGTCTAACTCGATGTAGTCCATGATTTGATCGGTATTTGTCGTCACAGGTCTTCCGCCGGCTGGCTTATCCATGGTGTCGTTTTCACCGGCTCTGAATCGTCGAAACCATTCCTCCGCGGTTCGAAGTGATAGAGTACCATCCCCCAAAACACCATTAATCTCACGGAACGTTTCTCTAGCGGATTTGCCTTTAACGAAGGAAAACTTTAAAATAGCGCAAATTCGGCGTTAGTGAACTCGCATGTTTACACGTCTATAACTGTTGAACGCAATATCCAAACTAATTATGCATAGCGTCGTTTTGTAGGTTATGTCAAGACCTTTCAAATTATGTATAGTATTGCCAGATACGAGCTCTGTAGCGCTTTGTACATAGCCGCGAAATTCAAAAGACAAAAAGGCGGAAGGGAGATATTTGCTAACCTATATTATATATTCATTTTAATATTACATAGTTGTGCTCCAGTGTAGAGAAGCGATCATCTAAGGGTATATGTGTGCTCATAAAAACGAGGAATTATATAAAAAGTAAAAGTTAAACAGTCTCACATCGTGTTTAATGATGTGAGAAAAAAATTGATATCGTAGTCGCCAATCAAAGCTAGACACAGTACAGTACAGTGCAGCAAATAAGTCAACGTCCTGTAAAACTTTATAAAATTCATGCCATGTTTTAAAAGAAGCTCGTCGCAGGGGGTGGTTCGGGACACCAGTTAAATTGTTACTTTTTACAGTTTAGTAGCCGATGTTTTAACCTAGAAAAGACAATAACCCTAGAAACACATAATTCGTTTTGTCTCTTTACCTAGGTCTACTTGTATATTTTATTCAGCCTCCATGTCACGGGAGCGCGTGGCGTGTCGACTGGAGAAACACTGACAGGACGTGGCGAGCCCAGCGGTGGGCGGGCCGGTTGCCCTCCTCCGGAGCGAACACGAAATCCTGTATTACATTATTTACCCCTGAGAGAATTCCTCTAATATTTACCCAGCGCCCCCGTGCCGCGCGTCCTCGCCGATGTTAATGGCATCCGAGTAAACATTTAATATTTGCGGTGGAAATGTCAGACGTTGCTGCTCGAAGAATTTATAAAGAAGTTCAAGAAATACTTATGAAATTGTTTTATTCTTTGAGTTCTGTTTTTTTAAGCCGGCTCCGTGGCGCAGCGGCTGAGCGCGTGCCTAGAAATAGGGAGGTTTCACGTTTGATTCCAGGGTCACATGTAATTGAGTTTACAAGTGAACTATAATGTTATTACGCTGATATTGTTAACCTGCTGAAAGAAACACGATAATTTGAACACGTTTTATCATTCACTGTCGGAGATCAGAAAATATAAAGTTAGTTGTTATTCCATTGCAGATGATGAAAACTGAATAATACCTGCTGCGAAACAAATTACTTCCGGCGTCTTCACCTGCAACGCATGTTGTTTTATAAAGGCTGAACTAAACCAGTGAGGCAGTGATAGCTGCTGCAGTAGGTGCGCCGTGCGCCGTGCGCCGTGCGCCGTGCGCCGTGCGCCGTGCGCCGTGCGCCGTGCGCCGTGCGCCGTGCGCCGTGCGACTCGGACAAGCGCGGGTTCGTTCCCCGGCAGCGTCGTGAGGAAAGCGGCACGTTCACACAGCGACCGCTCTCACTGATATGCGATATACCCTGTACAGTACTTTGTTAGTGTGAATATTAAGTGTTTACGTTTACTGTAAGTTAGGTACTAACATACTGTCAGGTTTGTTTAACGTATCTCACTAGATATACTCTGTAGAAAAAATTAAGAAGAAACTGTATTATTAGAGAAGGCATCCAGTGATAAGATCAAAAAATTATTCGCGTCCTGAAAAATGAGAAGACTTAAAATTACTTCTTAAACGAATTTACTTTGATTTATGAATAAAGTTTACAAGCAAACGTTTCCGAGGCAAAAGTTAGTCTCCAGGTGTCCCTTTAACATTTTTTTTGCGAAACACCAGAAAAAGTATTGTAATTATGTAAATAGGAAATAATTTAACAGACTTTTGTTACAAGGATCAGAAGTTGGTGCGCGTGAGGTACAAAATGGACTAAATTCAAAATAAATCTCAGCAAGATTTTAACAAAAATACGTGATTTTAAATTAGTTGTTTTAGGGGGTTCAAATCCTACATAAAATTGTTTTACCCCTCAGAAGCAAGTGAGAATTGAACTCGCGTCTCTTCGAGTCTCTACAAATCACACATTCAGTAGCTAGAATTGTTCGTAGGTCACCTTTGCCGGAGACTGTCTAAGTAGGTACCACTGCATCTCCTATTTCTCCCGCCAAATTGTGGTGTGCAAACGTTACTGTGTATTAGTCTGGAGGAAATTATAGGTAGTGCAATTACTGAGGTAAGGAGATTTAATATCCTATGTCTCAAGAGGACTAGCGCTATGTGGTGCCAGTGAATAGTATTCTAACTAGCGGCACGTTGTTATGAGTGTTACTTACTATCAAGTGAACGTCTCGCTTGTACTGTCGCCTCGTAGAATAAAAAAAAACATAGTAGTAAGTGAAACATTACAAGATCTTGTCCCTTATTACATTCTTTACTGATGTACGTGTAACGCAGTAATAACAAAGAAAGTACCAGAGCTTTTTGAAACCTCCGTATTCTATTTGTTTACAGCTTAAACAGCGTAGACGAGATTAAGTCCCAGCGGGGGGTGTGTTGTAAATAAAATCCACATTCTCCATCCCCGTTGTTGGCTCCGTTAAGAATTTTGTTTCATTTTTAAATTTAAGTAATGCAATTGCAATTTTATTCACCGGCGGCCGTTGTTACAATCGAGCGCTTTAACTTGGCACATTTTTTTAATTTGTTCCCTTTTCTGTTTTACCCTCTTTATTTTAGGTAAAACCGGGGGTGGGTCTAACAAAAGTTAAAGTTATAATTTAACCAAATTCTAAAAGGGTATTAAGATGTACGAGAGTTGCCATTAATTGTAAAATCGGTCGGCTGCTGTTTATGTGCTACCGCGAGGGAGTAACTACCGGAGATATGTACCTGATATTATACTAGTTATTAACGATATGATTTAATAAACTTTTAAAGGTATTCAAATTCATCATAACTAACATAATAAATAAACAGTTTTCCAAATTAAAATTGAATGGGAATAACAACGAAATTTCTCTTTCGATAGAAAGAGAAAATGATCTCTCGAGAACGTCGCGTCGGGCACGCGGAGCCGGGCGCGGCAGCCTGCGCGGCGGTACCGGGCAGCGACAAAAAAGTCTCCTCAATTTTCCAGTTCCACAGTTGAAATGAAAAGGATCGCAGTCTGCAACGCTTGCTGAAACTTTCGAAGTTGCTCGCTTTGATAACTGGATAAGAGTTTTCAGCTATTGTACCGAAAACCAATTTTATTCCTAACCTACTGATAAAGTTTGAAACATTCTATCATAAAGGGACATATCACATTTTTACTCGTAAAAACATGATAACAATTTCGACATCTACATTAACTTAAACGCTTCCCCGAGCTTCCTTGAGCACGAGACTACTTGTTCGCAGTCAGCGGCTTGCATATTGGCTTGTGGAGGTGTCTTCCGCCAAAATATCCGAACTCATAGACCGTTACAGATGTCTTCTACGATAACATAAAAGATGTGTAATAATAAATAAATATCTCATGCGACAACATTATAAAAGTATTAACAAACATCTAAGGTGTGTCGGGTGTCATAGAAGGTGCGCGCGTGCAATCGGCGGCAAAGCCTTTGCGAGGCTGCACTGCAACAAAACACTACTTTAGTATCAGAGAGGAAGTCACAGCGCAAACAGGTATTCCGGCGGGGTGCCTGCGTGTTCTATTGAGGATATCCGGGAGGGGTTAGGAGAGGGAGAGATGGGAGGTAAAATCAGGTCTTCTTTTTCTTTCGAGCGCTTTTCATGCTGCTTTGAAAACGTTGTCAATATTTTGAGCGGCTGAATGGGCCCCTGCAGCCGACACCGGCGGCGGCCCCCGCGGCGCCGCGTGTCCGACACGACGGCTTTATTCAGTCTATTGAATAATAATACAATCATATACTTAAACAAATAGTTTCACGAACTCTTTCGTATACTCGTATAAGCTGCTGATGGGAGGGCTTTCACAAGATGGTAATTGAGCGTGTACACGCCAGCATATTGTCGTTTCTTTACCGTAATAGTTTCTTAACATTTACTATTAATTAATTTCTTGTCGCAGAAAAAAAAATAAAAAAACTATAGAACAAGTTTATAACAATAACGAGGTAAATATAGTTTGAGAAATAAAGAATCCAATTACGAACTGCTTGTTAATTATGTACATGGTGCTACTATATCGAAGTAAATAGTCTTTGAATCTCTTTCTCTTTCTCTGTAAGAGACCGCTACGAGTCCCGGCAGGGGGAACATTAAATGGGATACACGTCCCATTTAATGTTCCCCCTGCCTGCGTATTGTATAATTATAGCAAGTTAGTTGTCTATACAATTAACTTTGTAAAAACTATTACCAAGATATCAAGTGCAAGTACAAAATGTATATGACATAATACGTTTTATTGTATATTCTAAGTAATAAAAATATGTTTCTTGAAAATGTCTGTATGTGTCGGACGAATAGGATATCACCTTATTAAGCTTAGATTCCTTTTCAGATAGCTCAAAGCAAATTAGAGGCGACGGATCGCGACGGCGCGGGGCATTCGCGTACGGCACTCGTGCTCACTCGAACCGATGTTTTCCTACCCACCACGACCCTCGTACCTCTTTGTAAGCACCGATCGAAAAGGAAAGCTTTATTAGTTCGATACTTGTGCTTCTGTTTGGTACTTTCGACTGCGGCATCCTGTCTCCACACGTAAATAGCTAAACCCACTTTGTGTCTTCTTCATGTTATCGATTGTCGCACATTTTAAATTAATAAAATACTGGGATATATTTAAACAGAACCTGATGATGAAGTAAGTAAATTAAAACTTCACTGTGCTTAATACGATGACAAGAACGAATAGATTAAGGTTCAGTTCAAACAAGTAACATGTCCATTGAAATCGTATTGTTCTTCTCCAATAATGCAATCGTCCCGCACTCAGTAAAACAACCAAACATCACAAACAGCTGTACGCTCCCTGAAGATTAAACTGGTCCAAGACAATTTGATTTGGCGAGTCAGTCAGCTTCCGTACGGGTTCCGCACAGCCCCGCCCGGCCCGGCCCCCCTAACTACTACCTAACGGGATCGGGCCGACAACGTGACGGCCGGGTTCTGTTACGCTCCGAGGATAAAACTTAAGATGCTGATGCGGACAAACGGAATTCTAGATTAGGTGGCTTTCTTTTTTTTCGAAACGAAAGTTCACTTCGCGGTAAGTGATACGCCTGCCGTGACAACGTGGCGCTACTTAGGATCATATGTGAAGCATACTCTTTTTGTCACCTCGAAACAATTTCATTAGCCGAACAGGGCGCTTCGAACCGGAACGTAGTAATATTCGTACAGTACTGTTTGTCAGCTGCAATAATAAGAGCTGCGGTGGTACTTGCCTAGCTAGTAAGGCAACAGAGACCTACCAGGAGTAAGTTCTTAGTAACAATAGAGTACTCTCTTGTATATAAATATTAATTATAACAATTTAACTTATTACAAGTAATTCTTCAAAGCCACAAATAAATTAAACTTAGAATATTTTTTAATAGGAAACAATGAGCCACTTCCTGTAAAGGCTTAAAGTTTAATATCCGTACTAAAAGACGGATATTTTCAGATGCTTGATGTCTTATCTTAATTCTCCAAAATTATTGTTCGGATCCTTAATTCCCAAAGTGGTGGGGGACCTTTAGGCTTCCACGGGAGACTCGACGGAGGTCTACGTTGGCTTTGATCTTCCCAGTTTTTGTTGAGTTTTGGGAATATGGTAGAAATGTAGCTACAGACCGTCAGCCAAAACCAATTATATTTTGAAAATGGTCCTATGAGAAAAAAGTTTGGGAATCTCTGGTCTAGAGAACAATTTAGGCTAAGCTGTGGCATGCTAATGATGTAATGTGTATAATATTCAAATGATCATCTTCGTTTCAGTCTATCGCTGCTGAACGTAGATCTGTCCAGCACGGCCGGTGCGCTGCTATGTACAAGGATTTTTTGATTTTCACCAGAACGTCTCTCCACCAGGCCGATGAGTTTCCATGTCGACGTTTATCAGACGCGTGCGGCATTATCTGTTATTTGTGATAAATTATACTTCGGATATTGTATTATATTAGTTGGTTAAGAGTCACCACACCCCTGCCAGTGACGCCCAGGGTTCCGTGCTGCAGGAGCGTTACGTTCCTAAACAGGCGATTCATAAAAGTGCGCCGACTGTATCCACCAGCGATCTCTGTTCCCATTAACGCGATAAAGTAGCTACTTCCGGGCGCCGTGCCTTGCGCCCCCGCCCCGTCCCGCCCCGCCCCACCCCGCCTTGCAAATTCTTTAGCCATTATAAAAATGACGCGTGAATCGTTTCTTTGCTGCATCGTATAAGAGTTACTGTATAAAGTTTAAGTACGTTTTGTCGGGAAGCAGCCAGTGCGAGCTCGTGAAGGTATTGTGCTGACGAGACTACCGATGTATAAGATGGATGAAAGCAATGGAATATCCTGTTGTTGTCGTTGTTTTACTTTTAAAAAATTGCATCAATTCAACTAGTTAAGCATGAAGGTTGCGTTTCAAGCGATGTAAGATGTTATGCGGTTTTACTCAAGTAAACATTTTTATACTAATTATGTATAAAACGTAATTATATCAATTTATATTACGTTATTAACTGATTCATTTGGATGGTAACGATTCTATTAAACTCACATGAATTTACGCGGAAGTTCCGTGAAACGGTTCATATCTCTTGGCCTTGGGACCGTTCGCCGTGACTTTTGCTATAAATCAAAAGAAAGTTGTTTATAAAGTAATTCCGGGAGGGAGTCGTCCTCTCGCCCGACTCATATAATTCCCCTCGCGGACAGCTATTACAGGTTTTTTTATCTTTTATTAAAACTAATTCAACAACTTGTTTTTTGTTTATTTTTTCTGTACTTTGTGTATATGAAAATTTTATTTAACTAAAACAAGTACTGCTGTTTACGCATGGAAGAGAGCAATAAACTGATCAAACAAAAAGGTCGGATCAAAATTGGTTCAGACATTTACAAGCTATGATGTTGGGAGACGAATTTGTACACATTTTTTTTGTTTAACGAGAAGAGCGGGACATTCACCTGATGGTATAATTATACTTACTATACCCTATAATTATACTTGCAATATCGCCCTTCAAACCGGTACACAGTAATATTTGTATACTATTGTTTGTCGGCTGCAATAGGAGCTGCAGTGGTATCTACCTAGACAATCTCCGGGAACAGAGATCTACCATCAGTAAATTTTTTTCGATCTTCGCAATAGAGCCTAGTTTGGTTAAAATTGTATAAAGCGTTGCTGCACGGAGTAAACAGGCAGGCATCAGCCAGGCAGGCAGGCAGGCAGGCGGGCAGGCGGGCAGGCTGGTAGGCAGGAGACACTAGAAGCGAGTGAGAGGTGAATGAGAGGTGAGCCGGCTCGTTAGCAGAAGTGCGCGTTAATGTTGCAAGCGCGCGCCGGGGGCATCGAGCGGCTCGCAGCCCGCAGCCCGCAGCCCGCAGCCCGCAGCCCGCAGCCCGCAGCCCGCAGCCCGCAGCCCGCAGCCCGCAGCCCGCAGCCCGCCCGGCTCATTAGCGTGCGGAGACGCAGGAGTGCGTCGTGATGCGGCCCGGCGACCGGCCACGCGCCTGCCCCTGCACGTGCGCGCGTCGGTGTCAGCTGGTGCTTTAGTTAGAACATTGTATCTCCTTTAATGTTTTCCACCACTTTCATATCGGGATGTGATCTATGGTACTGTTTGACATGCCCATATTCCATAATCGCACAGCTCGCCATTGGCAAGAGTTCACCCTCGCACCCTCGAACCTCAAACCAGTTTTAAAGACGTCTTCTTTTGAGTAACATTCAAGTTGAGAAATGTGCTACTTGCTGATGCTTTCCTTAGAAGCTACTATATTATATTCTTCAAAAAGAGCACGAAATGGTTTTTACAAAGTTGGTAACTCGCTGGAGAGTGCTGGTGCCTTAATCGGCGTTACTGATATTTACGTGGCTAACGGTGACCATTTGTTAACAGACTGATTATTGCTTACATTTTATAAAAAAAATCTGTAAAAGACACTTTATCCCAATTTGACATGGTGTATAGCGTCATTTAAAGGGGTGATGATTAAGCATTGTTAAGAAATATTTATAATAGTGGGCAGGAGATAAGCAGATACTTCCACTGCCACCGTCCAGTGTGGCCACCAAAAATCGAAGCATCTTAAGTTATTCTGAGGTATTATGCAAACAGTAGTAGCCTACATCGTGAGTACTGTTACGAAAGATAACAACCTCCACTGGATCGTTTGGTAGCCGATATTATTACAGGGTGCGTTTTTTCTTTCCGTCTCTATAAATGATTTGGGTACAACGACCCGCGGCAACCACATCCAGGCAGACCTAGGTACAGTAATCACATTGAAAAGTATATCGCCACAATAAAAGCTACCAGCGGGTTCGCAGCATTGCTGCTCAGTTTTCATTCTGACTTCACTCATACCCTCTCCAGCCTTTGCTGACATTCGTCGTGTCTAATTTGATTGTTTCGCATTCAAATTTATTTACTAACAAAAAAAAGTCACTATCAAATAGCGTCCACCGGTATGCTCACTGTGTCTGATGCATCCGTTGTGCGTCTATTACCATATGTTAAGGGTAAGGCTAAGGTGTAAGGGTTCCCGCACATTAACACACGGGACAAAGCCCACCTCACCTGCTCGTAATGCAATAATAGTTTAAAAACGGGGCTCTGGTTCCCATCAACCGGCATTGGACCAGCGTGATAGGAAATGACCCAAGCCCTCTACAAATGGTACCGAAGGCCATGCTATCTGCATAGGTGGCGAGAAGCCGCTGGTGCGTAAAGTTCCGGACCGATCGATCTGGAGATCTTTGGGGCGACCTATGTCAAGCTGTGGTCATCTATAGACTGATGATAATGAATGTGTCCGATTGAAAGTAATCGCACAAAACGATTCGATTTTTTTTAATTGGAACTTAACGATGCCCTTATCGCTTTTAGTTGATATTAAAATTGTGTAAAACACAAGAAAGCGCTTCAAGTAGTACATCCTTCCCCTTGAAATTTTCCCTACGTGTCATATTTTATCTGGAGGAAAGACATTAAGAGTGTAGCGAGAGGAAATATGGCGCAGACGTGATAACTTAATCTGCTAGGATGCTGCGGGCTCACACAGAAATGTGTAAATAATTTTTATATTTCACTTAACCGTGCTCTTAAAGTAACTTACTTAGATTTGTATTCACCGGGGGATCCCTTTTATGGAGTATTACGACTCCGTTGCCACTTGTAGCTGATAATTCGGGAGGCTGTGCTACGAGTGCCCAGCTCCGTGTATTGCTATCACCTGTTATTGATACTTATAACAGTATTATTTAGTTCCCATGTACTTAAAGCAGGGTATAAAGATTTCCTTTTACTTTTAAATACTTTGATATGAACTATCTTTACCTTTTAAATGCATTATCCGAACATGTAAAACTTGGTAATTCTCCTATATTAACATTTCAGAGGTATCACTAAGTATGTACTATATGGTATATAGGCGCGCGCAGCTCTGCTGGGAGCTAACAACATAAAACCGAAAAAAGAATACTAATCATCAGCACAAAGTCTAAGCTGTACTGAATGCACGGTGAAGTTCCGCGCGCTAATGATCTAGGTGCTGCCTGGAGGAGCGGAGGGACGGTCGTTATCGCGGAGCTGGCAACACAGGCGCTACGGCTAATGAGGGCCCGGCGAGGAGAAGGCGCCTACTGCCTGGATACGTGCAACGTTAACGACGGTACCTCACCCACCTCTGCCCCACCCCCGTAGCAGCACTGTGACATAAGAAACATGTAATCTCTTCAAAGAGGCAAAAGCGCTGATAAATCACTAAGTTGCTTAAGCTGTAAACTAAGTGTTATATTAAAAAGGGGCCGAAGTATTCTAAGGGACAGTCAGTTCGTGTAAATGGAATCGGAAGGTGAACGTAAAGCTCGCCTAATCTCACCTGACAGCGGCCGCCCTGCAGACTAAGCTGCCATCAGCCGCTTCCAATAAGAAGTCGCAAACAAGGAACCGGATCCACTGGGCAGGTGTCGGAGGACAAAAATCCCGAAGTTCCCCCGGCCCGTCCCCGGTGCGTCAGCGATTAGATCGCCGTCAAGTCACAGGCGATAAGCGATCTCTAAATATAATTCATATTTAACATACACCAGTTCTTTTAAATGATGGTAGCATGCTTATATCGCACAATACGAGTGTGCTGACACTGTAGCTATCTGGTGAGGCTACCCCTTTAAGCGGTGAAGTTGCTGGAGCAGTGAGACCTGTGAAATTATGTTTTTGTTTTTAATTAAGCGATGAATCGAGCCGGATGTTCACCTGGTGGTATGCCCTCCAATAACAACTTGATGCTGGTTAGGACATGATATAAACATTCTTACTTAAGTACACCTCATTGTTATAAATAGGGTAAAATTTAACAATTGACTTGGGTACTGTATAGATAAAATAGCTGAAAGCATCATTGCACATACATATATGTAAAAGAGAATTTATTTATGAAATGTAGGAGAAGATTCCAAACCTCTCGTGATACGCGTGGATTGTATGTTTTACCACTGTCATGGTATTGCTGTGTATATACTAAAAAATCAAAATGTTACATTACAACTACAAGATATGTAGTCTTTCAACTCACTAAAGCTAGTATACACAGACTCATTCATTAAAGCTAGTATCACAGACTCATACAATAAAGCTAGTATCACAGACTCATTCATTAAAGTTAGTATCACAGACTCATACAATAAAGCTAGTATCACAGACTCATTCATTAAAGTTAGTATCACAGACTCATACAATAAAGCTAGTATCACAGACTCATTCATTAAAGTTAGTATCACAGACTCATACAATAAAGCTAGTATCACAGACTCATTCATTAAAGTTAGTATCACAGACTCATACAATAAAGCTAGTATCACAGACTCATTCATTAAAGTTAGTATCACAGACTCATACAATAAAGCTAGTATCACAGACTCATTCATTAAAGTTAGTATCACAGACTCATACAATAAAGCTAGTATCACAGACTCATTCATTAAAGTTAGTATCACAGACTCATACAATAAAGCTAGTATCACAGACTTATTCACTAAAGCTAGTATCATGTGTGTAAAAACATGTGTGCTAATATCGCTGAGCTCTTCACTCTTGCGGCTCGCGCGGGTAGTTGACAAATTGAATCTCTTTCCGGCGGAGGTGAGACAAAAGGTCGATTCGAGTTTTATTCGCCATCTGATTCTATCGCCAGGGGCCTTCATTTTCATCAGCGGTAATGGGCTTCCGGTTTGCAGCGGCGCGTTAACATAACAAGGGAGCATACATATATGCATGACCCGCCGCGCTCACCGCTCACCGCTCACCGCTCACCGCTCACCGATACTGCTATCGAGTTGTCCGTGAACAACTACAATCTATTACAAACTCTCACCAGCTAGTGCAGTCATTATAAACAATAATACTTGCAAATTGCGGGTTTTTATAGATTTTACTGAAAGGTTTTGTATTAAACTGCAGGAAAAACGTTAACAAGCGCTCTTTAAATTTAAACCCGCTTACCTACACACCTGTATATTTATTAATAGAAAGGAAAGAAGTTTAATGGTGCGGTGTAGTTGTTATTAATGTTGTAGTGCACTTCTAGGGCTGCTCGTTGCTAGTAAAAGTACTGACGATAGAACTAGTAATATGTCTATTAGATTCTCTGATTTTTTAGATATTTAATTACAACGTTAATTTTAACTCTGAAAATAAGCAACTGTAATATCGCTACAGTAGTTATAAAACTGATGTTAAATTTAGTTAATGTCATAAAAGTTGACGTACTGCACCGCGGCCCCGCGCCGGCCGGACCAACTGTGCTTCCTGTCTCCATTCATTGTTGCTGTACAAAAAAATGTTATTGTTTTTTATGTTAATATTTTGTATGTGATAGATCATACATGAAGAAAAATATCGAGAGGATCGACGGGATTTAAGAACAGCAGCTTCGTGGACGAGTGATATCCGTCAAGCTATCAGCAAGGTGGATAAATTTTCAGTAATCACAGAACTACTTTTCCTATTAAGGAATAATATATACGGACTACGGTTTTGAGTATACTTTTCGCTATCGTTGCCGGCTTTTGTACGTATATAGACAAACCGAATAAACAGGGGATACAAAGAGTTATTATAAAACACGCGATGTGTAAAATTAAAGAGGGTACGTGTGAGGCCTCGTAGCATATTCATTTGTTCTGTCGCATTTTGCCTAAATACGCCGGCCCGACATAAATTGCCTCGCCGCAAAAGCCACAGCGTAATGGTAAACAGCCTCTGCTTATACCGGCCTCACCACCCCTCCACTACCCCCAACCTCACTTCCCCCTCATGGGCTACTTTAAATGAAACTTAGCAATGTACCGAAAACAACAGCAGACGTACAGATATACGTGCACGTATACTGGAGCTTTTATACGCAACATCCGAAAAATCTGTTGTCTGTATGTTAATAGTTTAACTTTCTCATTAAAATGCCAAATACATTTAAACTTTGTAATTATTTTTTTAAATCGACAGCGTTGGCGCTTAACTGCGATCCCACCTGATGTTGAGTGGTGATGCAGTCTGTGGCGCTAAGCCGCACCACTCTATCAACGACGCGCTGCGATCAAATTGTAATTGATTACAAATGGATCCGCACCGACAATCCGGTGTTAACGCGGCTGGTGCTATTTCTGTTTACTTCAAGTTAAAACGTTGTTCAGGAAAAAGTCTGAAACAATTATGTTATAAGTCGTATGTATATATAGTGAAACTGGTTATTTGTGCGACTAACTTGTGCGATATCGGCCTGATATTTATGTTATACGTTTCTCAGCGTCCTGTGCAGTAGCTACATGTTTCCTGGCGATGTTCATGTACATGACGTGGACCCAATATAATTTAATCAGTTTTTTTTTATATAGTCACGCCTTTTTCCCAGTAGGGGTAGGCAGAGGTGAATAAACTACCCACATTTCGCCAGATGTGGTCAGATTAGATCCCATGTAACAGGGGGCGAGCCTGTTGCCACTTTATTGGGACCACCACACACACACACACAAAGATGATATCAGTGTGCGGGTTTCCTCACGATGTTTTCCTTCACCGTTTTTGTATCTCGCTGTTGTAACTAAAGTTCACAAATGTACATAACTTAAATATTAAATCATTGGTACATGCCGAGGTTTGAACCCGCGACCTTCGGAATGAAAGCCGCACGCTCTAACCATTAGGCCAGCGAGCTACTACGTAACCCGTTTGCGCTGCGTCGTCATCGTGCAAAGCATTCAATTACATTTATTTTTTTCATAGCAAGGGTGAGCAAACGAACGAACATTTCACATGATGGAAAGTGATCATGGACTGCCGCAACACCAGTGGGGTCGCAGCTGCGTTGCCAATCTTTAAGGGAATAATACGCTCTTTTCTTGAAGGTCCCCATGTCGCATTGGTTCGGTAATGCCGCTGGCGACAAGTGATTACACAAAGTGGTAGCGTGCGTTCCCCTTAGTTACGAGTGAGAATGTTTTACTTCAAAACACAATGTTTTTTTTAATGTAACCGAGTAAACCCCAGACGCTAGTGCGGCCACTCATTACCGCGTCCACACGCGGACAGTGTCGCACGCGTTGCAGAGCGATTTTTAATGAATGATTTAGTGCCCGGAGTTTTAGCTCGATATGTTGAACGCGGTCGTGTAACTCAAACCGTTTCATTCGACCTTGCCGGGCAACATGAACTCTGTAATATAACCAATGTAATATATGAACCAATTGAATCCTATAAAAAGTCACAGTATTTAATGAATTTGGGATAATTGCAATATAAGTATTACAGAGAACAAACGTAAAGCCTCAAGGTTTCATCAAGTCGGTCGATTGCCTGTCACGGGCTTAGCATAAATACTTCATTTAATTCGAGTATATATAGGAATTATATCGATGTATATCTTCTGTTCTTGTCTTTTTCCCAGCTATGTAGGGCGGCACAGTATGTACTTCTCTTCGATATCCCTCTATCGGCCGTCATGTCTGAATTCACACTCTTCTTACACATGTCATCTTTCACACAATCCATCCACACTTTCTTAGGTCTTCCTCTACCCTTTTAAAAAAAGTATTGAGAATGAACGTGGATGACGTTCATTCTCCAAGAAAACAATTATCGTCATACATTCATTGTAACTTTACAATATTTATAAGTTTTGTACTTTGTAACTAGTTTTACCCCTTGTAGGACACGCAAAGCGTGTAAAGAGATGAATGGTATATGTTCAAAGATGTAATACACTCAAATACATATATCACGTGGAGTTACGCATAAGACAACTTTTGTTCCTAACTCATAACATGCAAATTCGAGTGCTTCGAGTAAAAAAATGTTCCTTAATGAAATATTCAGTAGGCTGCGAGCGGGCAAGGCTATATCGAAACTTTTGTGCGCACGCCAACGAGTTAGGAAATTGGGGAGCGGGTCGCCGGTCCGCAGTTGTAATTAAATGCGTTTTGTGTATTCGTAATGGATCTAATATTGCTGAACTTCCCGGTAACAGCTCCTCGCTCCTACTTACAAAGGTGTAGTGGACGACGAGAACAGATGGTGGATTTCAATATTTTTGTTCGACGAGTGGGGTCGTTCTGTACAACCACGAGGGATTGTAAGGAGTCCCGAAAACAACTCACGGGATCCAAGCCAACCTCACCTGCTCGCGGTGCACCCTGCTTAGGCCAACGTGATGGGAAATGGCACAAATCCAATATGAATCCCTACCCATTCGACGTCGGAATCTTTGGGGAGGCCTATGTCCAGCTGTGATTATCTATTAGTTAATGATGAGACTGTTTCTTCATAATGAGCTAATATGAGCACAATTTCAAATGATGTTTTTTAAAAATGATGCTGCTAGTAGAGAAAAATGCACGATTAAAATACTCGTACTCTCATATGTTGACTTTTAGCTTCCGGTATGGAATCAAATTAACTATACGAGGACGATAGCTAACAAAGCGGGTTCGAAGAAACACTGATACCAATCAAACCCACGCACTGCTCCGGAAACGAAACATGCACATGTCTAAGTGATAACGAAACGCTAGTTAACACGTGCGTACAGCACCACGAATATTTAATGCTGTAAGAATCGTTAGCAGGCACAATAGATCATATGTCCCTTGCTATAACGCGCTTCGAACCGGAATATTATTATTTGTATACGTTTTAGATATTATTTTATGTTTACACCAGATATGCGCCGTCACCAACTTGGACTTCACCATGTTAACTTGTTAACTAGCACTCATTATTATATAATATTACCAGAATGCTGTTCAGTGCTTGAATCGAAATTACTCCATTAGATCTAAAGTAAGTTTCACTGCGTCAAGGAAAGATTAAAACTTGTTTGAATTCAAAAGTACCTGCTTTAAATTTCCCACATCCCCGCCGCGCCCATATGAAACTCGCGCCCAACTCCGCCCATTCCTCAGGAGTGTCGCGAGCTCGGGGGCCCGCTGTTATCAGTTGTCATACAGTCCGACGGAGTTTAACTGACTTTTTCTACTAGTTCATTCCGCAAAGTTCCCGAAAGTCCCCTTCCAGCAAGGGGGAGCGCGGGTAATGGGTTTACGAGCCGCTCGCTTTATACTGCCGGAGATTATTGCCGGGGGATGCGCTTATCTGACCATTCTTACTACATCCGCTTGTACTGAGTGTATCCTCGATTTCGTTACGGCTTTTTATTGGTTAAGATATTCATCTTGTATTAAGGTGTTTACACAGCATCTCATTGTTACTTTAAGTTTGTGTTTAATTTTTTTGTGACTAAAAAATAAATGCCGCTTTACCTGTGAAGTGCTTAACGGCGTCTAAACGTAACTGTTAAGTCTGGCTCGACGCTGACTTCTCGACTCTTATTCGCACCCTCACTTTAATCACAGGCTGTGATGTTTGAGCATAGTGTATACGTCGAACTGTAGTGACACTTCTTATATTATTTTTTTTCTATTATTTCAACTTAAAGCAAATCATATTTTTTACCATAATAATGCTATCTATCTAGTAGCCTATTTACACAACGCGGCGATTACTTCAAAAGCAGGGTTGCAGTGCGCAAGTCTCACTTTTTCACTGTTTAAAAGATTTTTTTATAATGTATTGATGCTCCTGAGTTCATAAATGATGTACCAATGACGGTATTAAAACATTTTACATAAACAAAGTTTACATGTACATGTGTATAACCGAAATTGTTAACGGTTTGCCTTGTTTTATGATATGAAAAAAACGTTGAGTAACAAATATATTATGCTACTATACTACTACATGAAAAACATTGTGGAGATCCTCAATAAAATTGAGTAAAACCTGTGAGGCGTAACGATACGAGTACATACGCACCTAAGTTAATCGAAGGTACTTTGCGGTCTCCTGTCGATCCTCACATCGCGATCAGTATGATTCGAGGCAATTTACGAAGATGTGTTATTTATCTGACATTATGAAAACTGGCGCTGCTGCACAACTATGTCTTCATATAGGAACAATAATTTGATATAATCTAGCGCTGTAGTCATTATCTAATCTATTTATTTACTTCATCATCACTTTCTAAGAAGGAATTACAGCAGCATTATACTTTACTAGATTAAACTTTAGATAATAGATAAGTTATTTACTTATCTAATAAGTATCTAGGTTTAAGCTTAGACGAAATGATAGCTAAATAGACCACATTTGACATTCTATAAACCTGGTTATAACTATACCGTGATTAACTATTTCATTTGTGATGTTTCACAATTAATGTACGTACATTACCATAACATCACGTTTGTACTGTTTTGCAATAAGAAATGGCGCGCCGTCGTCCCCGCGGTCGTGTCCCCGGAGCGAAGGAACAGCTCCGCGAGGATCATCAACACCAATTATTATTCATGGCCCCGCGAGGCGGCCGCGCCTCTATCTGGCTGTAGATTGGATATTGTAATGTGATCGAACAAAATTGCTTCATAAACCAACGATTACACCGGCGTCGTCTCTCATTAAATCATCTCGTTGGTGCCTTATTGCCAGCTGATATCCTTCCCAAGCTATGTGCGGTACATCAAAATTAGGTTATGGTTCAAAAATACCGTCATGTACGAAGCGACACCTATCGGCAAATAATAACAACCATCACCAATTCACAGGGACAAGAGCATTAGTGGTGGTGTTATGTTCTCGACTGTTGAAATAGAGACGCTGCACCAGCATATTCGTATGGTACATCTCGTTACTTTAGTAATTTTGTCCAGGTCCAGTATTTTTAAGCCAAAACACCGCATTCTTCCCAAATTCTAAAAAGAAGATGATTAGTGTCTATTGTCACACAAACTGACGACTAAATATAATCTTCCAATACGAACGTTTAAAGCTAATTTCTTCATACCAGCATAGATCCTACTGAATTGTTTGGGATTTTGTTAATAGTGTTTATATAGCTCGCTGGCCTAATGGTTAAAGCGTGCGGCCTGCATTCCGAAGGTCGCGGGTTCGAATCTCGGCATGTACTGATGACTTAATATTTAAGTTGTGTACATTTGTGAACTTTAGTTACAACAGCGAGATACAAACGGTGAAGGGAAACATCGCGAGGAATCCCGCACACTGAAATCATCTTTGTGTGTGTGTGCGTGTGGTGGCCCCAATAAAGTGGCAACAGGCTCGCTCCCTGTTACATGGGACCTAATCTGACCACATCTGGCGAAAAGTGGGTGTTTATTCATATCTGCCTACCCCTACTGGGAAAAAGACGTGATAATATAAAAAAAAATGATATAAAAAATAATATAATTAGTTAATATCCTGGCCGCAGCCGCGTCAGTGCGGACAGGAGTTACGGGGTGATTGCTCTTACCTCAAAACGAAAATAATTCTCGAAACCAGTTATTTCTCACATACATCCTGCGCCACAAATCGTAACATTTGTTGAAATGTATGTTGCTGAGTTTTTATATATTATATATCACAATGTAGCTAGTCTGACAATAGATTGATTGTTAATATCTAAGTGGGTCAGAGAGGATCGAGGAAACCCTGTAACAGTCCTAACTTCACTTATATACCCCTATAAACGTCTGAAGGAGCTTCGTATTAAAGACAGACGGTTAGTCACCGCGGCACGGAGACAGGTGAGACTTTTCATGGCCAGATTATATTAGTTCTGCGCTCCCGTATTCAATGTACGGAATTTCTTTACGAGCTGAAAATTTATCAATAGGTTCGTTTTATATACACACACACACACACACACACATAGACACAGATGTTTTGAAAGAAAATCTTCTTTCTCTGTTGTCCCGAGCTCATTGAGCAGCTCACGGTGTGCAGTGCACGCGTTGCAGCTCACGGTGTGCAGTGCACGCTGTGCAGTGCACGCTGTGCAGTGCACGCTGTGCAGTGCACGCTGTGCAGTGCACGCTGTGCAGTGCACGCTGTGCAGTGCACGCTGTGCAGCTCACGGTGTGCAGTGCACGCAGTGCAGTGCACGCAGTGCAGTGCACGCTGTGCAGTGCACACTGTGCAGTGCACGCGGCCTATTTGTCTTCCGGTCGGGGACGCGTCGCAGAAGGTTCGGCTGGCTGCGATTTGTTCGCTTTCAATAAATACAACTTTGAAAGATATACACAACGTTCGTACGATATGCTCATTATTAGTCACAGGTAAAGGTGCTGCCGATTCCTTGTAATTATTACTAACTTACACAAGCACTGCTAATAAGTCTCTATTGCCGGAGACGATAAATAGTACTGTGCGAACATTACTGTTTGATAGGCACTGTAACTAATGAAATTACTGGGGTAACGAAACAACACCTTATGTTTGAAGGCGACGAGCACAATGTAGTGTTGTTTATACTGTCCCAATAGCACCGCGTTGTTATGGCCTGGAGTGTCATGTGTGTGTGTGTGTGTGTGTGTGTCAGGTGAAGGTATCGTCGCGTAGTAGACTAGAAGTAAATTAGTGAACCAGGTTGGTTGTATATTATTGCCCACCTTGCACAGATGGATTTCTTTGATATATATAATATATACAATTTAACTTCATATTCTTACAGCAGAAGCAGAAGCTATGTAAAAAATATTTTTGTTAGGACTGAACTGATTTTATTTTAATTATAGCCGCGGACGTCCTCCATTAGCCTAGGAAGAAGATATTTCAAAAAGAGCTAAACCATGAGCACATTTGGTAGGGAATGTTACATATAAACTCATGAATACGTCCTTCGACACTTTCTAGTAATATTAAAAAAAAAATAGATATACATGATATGTACACATATAAACTTAAAATCTGATCAACATTTGAAATGATGTGTGTACTACTGGGTTGTCTGAAAAATTCATGCTGTGTTTCGGTAGGTAGCGCGGGAGAGCCGACTGAATATGTCACAATCATTGAAAACAAATGACGTCTACATATTCTAAAAGAGTAGATAGACCTTCAGCCATTTTTGGAAAAAAGTTTAAAGTTGGAAATTTCGACCTGGAAAATCAAGAACTTCTAGATCCGCACGTCCACCACAGACGAACATATGATTAGAACAGAAATCGACAACTACCCGCGCTCGACATTACGTCTAGTAGCAGGAATGCTAACTAGGTAAAACAAAATCAATCACACACGATCATACCGTGAATATAATCGGAAAAGCGTCCTGTTTCATCACAAAAACGCGCGACAGCAGGTATCATTGAGGACTCAGCCAAAATTTTTGGTGTTTGGAGAGGGTGTCTTACCCTATTCACCGTTTTCGCCAAATTATGCGCCTCCGGATTATCCTATCGGGTCTCCCACTTATCCGGTCGTTAAAAAATTCTTTTAATGGGAAAAATTTCGACTCTTTGATAGAAATCAAAACTCATTTGAACGAATTTATTGCGGAGAAATCTGAGAGGTTGTGGAATGACGGAATTCTCAGGATACACAAAAGATAGAGAAAGATTGTGGAGCAGAATGGTACCTATATATTTTATAAATGTATATGAATATTTAACTGAGCTACATTTTAATTGTCACAAAATATCGGTAGAACTTTCCGCACAACGTAGTAATAAAACCGGTACAGCATCAGCAAATGCAAAAATCTCTTTGATACTACACGTCGGCAATCAGTGAATGAAATCATGCTGCAAATAATACTGCTTGTGCGCTGTATCCTAATTCAGAAACTGGATACTCTGGGTATTGTAGTTCTTGGTGTCGGTAAATTTATGTCTCATGTGATAGTGATGCACTGCAACCCGGTGTGGATATAAATAACGTTAATGTAAACATTTTAAAACGACCGCCACTAAAAACTAGAACAAAGCGGACTTTCTGGGAACAGGTGAAATTATCGTTAGTAATTTAACTATCAAGTTATATCTTAAATCGAATAGTAGTACATGGAAAATAACCATTGCCGATCGGTTTGTGAATTACAACTCACACCCACACTACACACACAGCCATATGTGTGTGTGTGGTGTGTGTGAGATGCACATAAATATATTAAAATACAACCCTTATAAAACCTGTTTTCACGTCACGTGGTTTGATCTAAGATTTAACGTTTCTTCGGTATATTTTTCGCAACTAATCCAAAAACTACTGTCCGGCGCGGCGCTGTGAAGTTTGTGCTGTAAAATACAGGTCACAAGTCAGATTTTGACTTCTGTTTGTATAGTGGAAGAGTTTTTACATATCCGTTGTGTGGTAACACTCGCATACTGTAATATGCTGACATTATAATAGTGTTGCTGTTAACGTGAAAGCATTCTGGTGATAATGCCCCAGCACCTGTGGCCTTTTTCACTAGAGCATATGATTATAAGGTCTAACACATAGCCATGGATCAAGAATAAATCAATATAGTGTTATCACTGCCTACTTTTAGAACTTTATTTATTTAATGTATAAAAAATCTATAAAATAAGCCATTTTTGACTCGTTTAGTTGTTTCTGTCTGTATCGGCGCGACCATACGATCAATCAGAATGCGAGCTTGCTTTTTAAAGGGGGAAATGAAATGGTGGGAGAAATACTGCCTGGTACTATGATCACCCCGTTCCTGACCGTCTATTGGCAGCGATTGAAGTGGAAGGTTATCCTACAAAATATATTTTTTTTGTGGAACGTGTGTGTGTTCATGTGTTATATGGTTCAATAATTATAAAATGTGCTACCCTACGATCGTTTTATTAATCTATGTTAGACACGCACACGTGTGATCCAGAGGCTGAAGGAGGTTTGTTCCGACAAGTGTTTCGTTTCACTCATATTTATATGATACATAACCTTATTATAATATTGTTTAGCAACGGTTAATACACTGCGGTGGTTACTCATAAGCACCTACCTTCAAAACTTGTCAATCGTTTCATGTTACGAAAACATGTGTCTATTCTTAATTAAACTGGAGAATGTACCATTATATTTTGTAAACGTACATTCGCCGATCAAATCCCTTTGAAACTTTGCCATTACTTAAGACATATTTCAACATGTCGGAACACGAACGCAAACTCCTCAGATCTTGTAACAAATAGTATTGTTCTGTATGTTTGACAACTTAAAGTATGCGAACATCTAAATGGAGCTGAACGCGCGTAGGCAGCGGTATATTTGTACGGGATCCACACAAGATGTTGTTGTCTGCGAGCTCCATGGAGCAGTGTGTGTGGTAGTTATGAGCAAAGTTTCAAGAGTACGAGACCTTTATTTGTTGTAACAGCCTTGTTATTATCATTTGATTCGTCAAACATTTGCTGTACACAAATATGTACAAAGAGTAACCAAAAAATTAGAGAATGAAAAATAAATTCATTTACTTAATTATTGTCATCATCAGCGGCAAAAGCGGACTATTGGTGAACCTGGCTCTCCACTTATCTCCACACCGATCAGTCCTGCACTGCCCAAATCCAAGAGCTATTGTCACTGCTTCTCGTGGATGCTCTAGGAACAGATACGTTTCCTGATTTGAGGTCCTTACTTGCTCCATCGGTGCTTGCTCGACGGATATATGATCAAAGTGCCTTGCGTATTGCCATTTCTGATTCAATAAAAGGATATTTTTAAATAAACTAGTTAATAACAAATCTAAATATGTCCAATTATATTTATATATGTCGTATCGTGGAACTTATTGATGTGCTTAAAAGGGAGAGGATATGAAAGGGGCGTTTCCGTCGGAGTGCACCGCTCGCCGTAATGGGCACTCGCAAGAACAAGCCATTCATTTGTATGCTCGGCCGCCGTTCGACAGCGGCCGTGTAATTTCACATGATATATTTGACTTCAATTGCGTCCGCAACTAAAATTAGTGTCGGAGATAAGAATAAAACTGCGAACATTAACGGATTTTTTAACCGAACAGTCGCCCTTACTTCACAGACTAATTATTAACCTTTTCCTTAAGTTGCTTGCTAATTTGGGTGAACACAAATTGCTATTTTTTATCTTTCACGATTTAATAACATAGTAGACATTTTTGTAAACGCAGTGATTTATAGACTCGGCCCTTTAGTATTTAATATTCCGAGAATTTTGTTTAAATCGGCTTCATCATAAAAGCCAGACCAGAGTGTGTACAGATTCCGATGTACAGAGTACAGAGGGTCATTTGTTAAATTTGAGAGAAAACCAAAAATAACAAATGGAGGCAACAACTGAGTACTTTTTGACATCGCGTTTCCAAAGTTTTTTAGTTATATCAATAATATTGCATCCCTGTTGGTTTACCACTCAGCTTTTTCATTTGACATGAACTGTTACTCGGGATCCGAATCCGATGCTCGTGTCACTTGTGAAATTCCAAAAACATTGTACAAGCTAAATATTTTACGACGAAGGCATAATTGTAATTGTGTATGTTATATGAAAGAGGTAAAGTTGCACTGAACAACAGTGGGTGCCCGCCCCCCGCCCCCGCCGCCGCACAACCTGTTGAATTTTGATCAAGTTTATTGGAAGCAATTTACAATGAGATGAGTGTAATCGATTCGGTGGAGAGGAAAGACGGGCGGTAATTTAGTTGCGTGTTCCTGAACCACGGGCCGTCGCTTTCAATTTAACGTTGCCTTGGTTCGCGGCACCGGTTCACTCCTCAACAACAAACTTGTAGCTTCGAGTATCCTACATCGTTCAAATTATGAAGGATATTAGCAATCTCATCTTGTCTCGGTGAGAAGTATTACAACAACTCCTGACCTCGATAATTCTTTTTTACTATCCACCTGACAAATAAATCTAGCTGCTCCGAAATAATCTAATTTATCGGTCTTATTTAGGTTTTGTTCAATAGTAATCCGCGTATTTAATTAACAAACTCTATCCTGGCGTTAAATAAATCCTTTGTTGAATGGGTAAATATTAGCAGCGACTTCCCGACTCTCTCTCTCTAACTTTAAAAAGTTTAAAAAAGAAATTTTTTTAAGCTGTTCACATATTGGAATAAATATTGTATGTTAGGAATACTCGAACACAACAAACTTCTATACATAACTGCGTTGCCGTGAGAGAGTTAACACGTAGCAGCTGTAACTAGGAGTATTTTTATCTGCATATTTATAATGAAATGAATACTAACAGTTAATATCATTACTGGCAACAAGTTATCATGAGTGTGGTATAGACATGTCACTAAAAGTATTATGTACGTTCCCTGTATAACGTTAAGTAAGTGCTGTCAAAAGCTATGCAGGTACTGCTCGCCTCATTACGAACAAATTTATCAACATCAGATACATTTTCGTCTGCGCTCAAAATACTTCCATGCTGATGAAGGTTATTACTCGTTCAATCGGGACGTTTTCTTCGTCAATTGGAGCGATTTCGTTTAATTTTCAGCTAGAAACAAATGGAAATTATACGTAAACCCAATCAAACCGTTCCTCAAAGTGGGTCGAGTGCCTTCACACATTTCACATCAAAGCGGATTGATACCGTTCAATGTAACCAATTAAACGAAAAAAGCGGAACTCTGTACACACGAGTATTTGTTCGATACACACGCGCGTGCTTGCCTGCGTGGGGGATGGGGGCGCTAGTGTCGACATTGCCCGGCGCCACCCCCACTCGCCCTTCGCGCTTCTAATTACTAGTAAAACATTGAAATGTATCGATGCTGCATCCACATGAAATTCTCCATTAGTGATAGGTTTCTGGTCAAATGTAATGAGTGGAAATTTATATGAAACATATTTCTATTCTATCTAATCTAGTGCATGAACGTAACTGCATCCAGCAATACATGTACAAATTTTGGTTCAATTTTATTATCTTTATTTTTAAATATATATCTGGTTCTGATGATCGTTTTTGCATATATCTCTTTACCGCCATGTCTTCTTCATCTAAAAGTGCCTCTTCAACTAGAGAAGGTTAATATACATTTAAATGTTTGTGCCGTATTTAAGCTATCGGGGTTTAAAAGGATCCGCCCTACATCTTATGGAGCCCAAGACAACCTCACCAGCACTCGGTGCACCCTGTTAAATAACAGACGAGGTTTTGACGCACTAACCCGCACTGGGCCAACGTGGTGGATTACGGCCCTATTCCCCTCATTGAACTCCTACAAACGATGTGGAGATGTTTGGGGGAGGCCTATGGCCAGCAGTGATGTCTGTCGGCTGTTAATGATATAAGCTATCGATTTATGTATATTTTTAAAACAAATTTCATTTGTTGATGATATAGATGACTGTATACTTTACTTGTGGTTGCTGACAAACTAGAAAGAAAAAGGCCCTGGAACCGCAATCTAATTCGTTGGTGTGACCAGATCCGCAACACACAACTCCAGTCCACCATGCTCCCCGAGTAGCTGGAGGTAGGTAAATATGGTGAAACATGATCAAAACAAGATTGATGGATTGAGGTAGCCACGACCTTCAGGCATGAGGAATACAATTTGAGGAGGAGATGACTGTATAGGAACAAAGGTGGAGGTCGTTAGAAATGTACCGATGGAAACATATACCTTTTATAACACTATTGTATTACCGAAAACAAACACATTACCATCTTTAGGAATGGCTATAAATGAAGGTTTCATACATTTCATTTAAAATTTGTAATGTCTCCCCACCCCGTCAGCAGTAAGTCACCCCGACATCGTCTCTCTTCAAACTATGAATTTGATTAATCTCTCGAGTTACAATGTTGGTCAGGTCGACCGCTGAGCAGTTGGAGGGTTTCTGATAGCCAACATTGTTGTTTCCAGTTGCGAAACTTGTTTCTGCTAACAAATTATCCACATTTTCTTTAAGTGATTCCATTTCGGATCATATGGATTAACAGCCAATCATGTTTTGTAACTATGCAACTTAACAAGCAAAGTACTGACGTCTCAGAGAAGACTATTTAATAGTTCTATGTCATTTGACAGATTGTAAAGTAAACAGTTTAATTACCTACTGCTAAGTTTAAACGATTTAGCATACATAGTACAACTGCAACTTTAAAGGAACTGATAGCAGCTCAATAGTTTTGCTGTACGTCGAATTGTACTCTTTCGTCTCCTTATCGTTAAAGAATTATAGTTAATTATATACAATAATTTTGTTAACCTTTATAGTGATCTGAATATAGCAGTTAATCCAGTTTCTATCTAACTCTAATTGAATTAACCTGCACCAAGACTTTAAACAAATTGTTCGATTCTAGGCCAATATTCGGTACAGCTTCATCCAGCTGCGTTACAATATAGATGAGATTATTTCGTCCAGGAACCGCAAGTTATTCAATTATGTAGGACAACGGAAATAAAATTTCTAATTAACTAATTAAGCAATTTGTCCGGATGCAATTAGTGGATTAAAATCGCAGTAAAGCCGGCTCATGCTTCATAAAGCGGCGGCGGCGCGGCATCTGGTACCCTCGATCCCTGATTGACTCCGCGAGTTAGTATCGATTACGTTTTAATGGTTTTTATAGCTTTACATAAAAAAATGGAAAGATTAAATTGTAAGAGAGCGATAACCTCCGGATCTAACCGACAACTCGTCACAATCACCAAGTGAATATAGTGGGAAGGGTACTATGAGCTTTGATTCCGGCACGACTTACAGTGGTAGGGTTTGTTCGAACTCGGCTACAAACTTCTTCAGCATCGCCTCTCTTCTTCATCTTCTTTGGTGAATGAAAAAATTAAAACTTAATAACTTAATGCTCACGTATTATCTCAGCTGTGGTTATACACGTATTTATAATTATCACGATGTAATGCTTGCTTAGCCCTAAACGGGTAAAAAGGTGCGCGATAACCCAGCTGTATCGGCCATTACGCACTGGTCCCAGGTGATATCCGGGTGAGCGGGTGGGCGGGCCGTGGGCGGGTCTAATGGCTACATCGAGGTTGATTCTTGCGATGGAACGAAACGCCGACGTTTGGGCACAAGTGCAAATTCATCACGGACCCTCACCTTGTTCAGTTCCTTTTATTTTATCGATACCTTTTAGTGATGTATTACAAGTTCTAACCACGTTAATAAGTATAACATGTCGTTACGAGATAACCCAGCTGTACTTTGGCTGCGGGCTAGAAGCCTATTATATATATTAGCTTGTCCTATGGTCGTCTACATGGTTATTGAATTAACGGATTTCATAGTTTCTAAGCGAGAGCCCCAGGTCTCCGCACGGAGATATGTTCAAGGTAGGTTGTTGCAAAATCGGCACAGCTTAAACAATGATATGATTTAGTTCATACAATATCATCAGGTGCTTTATTCAACTGCCCAGATCAGTAAAATTTATATTAAGACGATGTATTTACTTCGATCCCCAAGGGTCCACAGAGCTCACCGCGCTCCGGGCACTCTGGGCTGGGAGCAACGACTGCATCTGTGACCTCGCTGTAATTGTTCTCCACAATCCACTTTAACTACATTTAATTAGCCTTAGTGTGTCCCCAGCCGCGGGGCGGGTATCCCCCGGAACTTTTTTATTTAAACTGAACCAAGTAAAAGGTTGGCGTTCAATTTCTTTCGACTCATCTACGACGACTGTTTTTTTTTTCTAACACAAAATTGCCACTGCTGAAACCGCTGAAATGTAAACGTTATTTCAGATACCAACGAAAATATTTTACTCGATTTGATAGTGATATCTGATACTCACCTAGACCGCCTCCTATTAGATTACGTACTACCTAGCGTTTGTAGTTCTACTTGTAGTGGAACATAATATAGATTATACATTACCGGCTCCGGTTCACACAATATCTCTTAGAGCGGAAACTTTACAAATGGTAAACGGGTAACTTGATACAAAGTCCTAATGCACGCTGAGTGGTTTTGCCACTAACAAAGTCGAACATGGCCTGGTACTCGTACCCTCGCGCGCGCTCGCCGTAGTGTACCGCACAGTGTACTCACTACACGGAGATGTATCAATTGTGACGTGTGTGACGTGTGTGACGTGATACTCCTAAAATATTCCAAAATATTATGCCAACGGATTGGCAAACGATGCTACCTGTTCTCTATTTGTTGCGACATCCAGTAGTGGGCGGCTATCGGCTGGTGATGATGATGAAAGATAAAAATCAGTGAAGTTTAATGTTGCAATAACAAATAGCGAAGAGGCGTTATTGTGGTCGCAGGTTCGATTTCTTTTTATTATTTATTATGACACATGTTAGAATAATAATTTTAGTAACATCGGTATCATTATTAATATTATTGTTAGTTAATAGAGCCTCTAAATTATTCACATTGACGATGGACATCTTCTAGTTTGTTTTGTATTGAACTAATCGACGAGACCTGTAGTTTGCTGGAAGAAATAGATAGTGGTATCTACGGAGCCCCACTTTACTCGTCAGAACCACATGGTCATTTGATGCTGTTAAACGAGATGATATTCCGATTAAAGTCTCACTGGTTATTACTCTGTTTTGCCCGAGACCAGCGCAAGATCTATTCTCTTCTTTCAATGCTATACGGCGTGATCGTTATAGTTAGCTCAACGACGTCTCACAAGGAAAACTTTACCACCAAATGATATTTAGATAATAAAAGTTTCGCTTCGCGTACCTTCTTCGTAACTTATTCTTTGACGTTGGACGTAAAACGATCCGTAATTGCGGCTCCAGGCGACCGCGCTTAATGATAACACAGAATTACCACCACCATCACCACCACCACCACCACTGGCAGCACCGGCAGCACAGCGGCGCGCTAACAACAAGAGGCCGAGGTGAGAACTACCTTATTATAAAAATTGCCAAGTCGTTAAGCGACAGTTAAACGGCATTCAAATGTAACACGTACGAAGTGTAACCAAGTTAAAGTTTTATCGGTGGTCAGTTTAAACCTTTAACTCTAAAATCGATTTTAATGAGTTTATCGATTTACATATTTTAAGAAGGTTGTATATTATTGTATAATAATTACATGTTAACGTAATTAAACCAGAAAAAATTACTGAACTGTGTAACTAAGCAATGTAACTTTCAGCTTTTAATTACAACAACTTTGGAGATCTTTTTAATGAACAATGTACAAATATCTCGTGCGTCGAACTGAAGTTATTACCCAGTAAACAAAAAAAGTACTACATAAATATACTATCTGTCAAAGAAAACTTTGTTCCAACTTAGATTGATATATTTTTTTTGGTTAAACATAGTGGACCGTCATTTGTTCCAGACCACTTCCTCCGTGACATCCTTCGCCGGAAACCGGAAGCTACAATGCCGCCGTCTAATGGATCGAGAGGGCCCTGATAAATATCAGGGGGATATTGAAAAATTGTTTTAATGTAGGTAGTATAAAATATTCCACTTCCCGTGCGGGGCGGGGCGGGGCATCCCCCGCAGTAAATGCAACGCAATTGTTTACGAGGCGCACTCGCGCAGTACACGACTTATTCATTTACTTTAGGAAATATCAATTAAAAAATATATTTGTTGGAGTAAAAGTTAATAACATTTCATAAAGTTGCTTCTGGTATTCCTTTAGTTCTCTTTGATACAAATTTAACCGCAAGGTGTGTAAATCAAGTTCTCAAGCACTCCAAGTAAGCTTTTCGATTTTTCTTTCATTTTCTATAAATTAAAAATGCAGACTTGAAAGGGGGTTTTATATTGACAACTCTATTTCAACCCTTGAGCTATCGGCTTAAATTTGTTTTAGATACAACAATTGGCTAAAATATTACATAGGTCTTGCAAAGCGAGAAGTCGGCGCCTTCTCTGTGTCGTGTTGTACCGCTATACCGTTATACCGAAGGGGCGTAAACAACTTGTAGCGGAGTAATGGACTCTCGCGAAACTACGCGGGGGGACATGTTTATAATAAATCGTCTGTCTTATTTAACTTGGGTGGTCCGCAGGTCCCTTACCACTGGTTTGCGTTATTAAAATTTTAACTCTGCTTACTTCGAGTTACTGAGCTAACGAAGACAGGGACAGATGAACACAAGAGAAGAAAACAACAGGTTTGCTTTCTTACACATGGAAATTACTATACCTAATCATATTCATCTCATATCTTTAATTATAACTGCTAAAACCCTTTGATGCTTATCTTCAGAGCATTGTGTGTGAACCTAGGATATCTTATATAACGAACATGTGACCTACATTACGATCGGGTATGTCCTAGAAAGAGGCGTAGCTCTGCCGCGTACCTTGCTATGCTAGGATAAACACGATATCGCTTTAGGTTTGTCGTACTATTGAAGCTCGCTTAATGAACGATGTGGTTTCATAACTCCAGGACTTTTGCTCTCGATTTATGGTGAGCAAGTTCCTTTCGTACTATCCATAATAATCCAAGTCTACAGGACCACTGCTTATATAGACTTTGTAGACGACTTGCTCATCCCATCGCCTGTTGTCGCCAATTGTATGAAAAACATGGAGGCGTTTTGGGGCGTAGAGAAGAAAATTAATTAGGCAATTCGTTGATTAGCCAGCGGCCGCGACGTGGTTCAATTAGCAGATTAAAATTAATATAGGGGAGGCCGCGGCGCCCCCACCGACCATACATATATACATATTATACTTTAGGTATATAATGTAATGTATTTTCATGTGGTTTATTAATATCCTGGGTCAAATAGCAGCTGTGTTGCATTGGTCTACAATGTTTACATCAGTTCTGATAGTTTTAGTTTGTTTATAAATCATTCTATGTTTATATAATATAAGAGTCCACACAATTAACTAACTAATATTAATTTACTATTGAGTTTAGTTTCTTTTTCTTCTATAGAAATGAATCCAGCGTAGAGGTTTTTTAAATAACTTCCACAGTGTTTTTAATACAACACATTAAGCATTTATTTCGTAGTTACTCACGTTTTACATTAAAACATCATCTAAAAGAATATTTCAACATTCAACATCCGTATATCCCTGGCTCGTACAGACAACTTTCATATTAGAAAGACTACAATCTAAAAGCAAACCTGTCCCATATTATTTGCTTTTCTAGTATATGAACGTAAAGCCAAATAATTTTTTTTCATCCAATTTCGACACAGGCAACGCTTTCGCGAATATTGGAAGTGTAGGGGGATCAGAAAGTTGGACCTTTACGGAGGAAAGCTGTTACACAACTTATTTTTAGTTTTACACATAAAGTAATTTAATATTTTGCGGGGTTTTTTTGAATTTTAAAAACCCCCAAATTAAGTTTATTTTGAGAGGTGATATGATGAGGAGAAATAAAGCACGAGATAGATTATTAATATTAAGTTCAATGGTAGGAACCCATAGTGAACAGTACTATTCACACTAAGGTGGAAGCTTACGGTGAAGAAGAAAATCGTGTTTCAAGAACAGTCTTTTACAGGTATCCGTCATACCACAGTCAGCCGTGATTCTCTTTGTGGCTGGTCGCGTGTGCCACTACTGGGAGTAAAGTGGGTTGTATGATATGCTTATGAATCCCTCCGCTATTGGATACCATCTAAAGAGCAATTAGGGCGTTGTATTGTTTCACTATTAAAAGATGCTTTAGTTACTTTAATAACCGACCTCCCTTCCTTCTTTGGTGGGAATGTTCACACCCCTCCACAAGGTCCCGATTCGAAGTGCGCAGTAGCTAGTGTAATTGTTGTGATAACAACGAAAGCAATTTGATGCTGTATATAAATCTTAAGGAATATTTTTACTAGCAGACATTTCGTTTGCCACCAGTTGAACATCGCGACGGCGTATGAGAACTATGTAAAAGGAAGGGGTATCACCCCGCTACCAACATATAAAACTTTTTGCCTTAACATTTATAAAGAGGAAATGAATTCATTTTTCTCTCGTGTGGTATCTTCAACATCTCTTTATTTGACTCAGTTTGAACCGATGGCAAATGGTGGGTTCCTAATTGGAAGGATATTATCTTCACGTTCCTTCTTTATATAACCAGGCGTGACTCCTCTCAGAATACTTAGATCAAAGTACATCTTCTTATTAAAAATTAAAAACTATTCTAAACCTAACAGTAAGAGATAAATAATTTATTTTTCTCATAGTCGTTTCTTAAAGAACTTTATATGTTTTCGCTATTTTTCCCCTCATCTTTGGTACAGTTTAGAGCGAAAGGGTATTATTCTCATTTCCTTAACGTTTCCTATTTGATTTCGTATTGCGGTAAACAATTTCACGGTCGCTCAACCCTAAACAAGAGGAAAGGTACAATAATCTCCGTAAATTATCCGAAAGACAAAGGTCCCCAGGTGATCGGCGCGGAAGCGGAGGGCCGGGCAAATGGGCCACGTCAGGAATGCTTTGTGCAGCGAAACAAAACGCAAACATCGCCGCCTGAGTGTATATTAATCATGTACCCTTTAATCCGACGCTTTTAGCCCAGCGCAGAAATGAATCTGCGCACCGCCTTACTAGTTCTAAGATAAATGATACAGCAAATGTAGTCGGGTACGACCGGTTATAATATAAATAGATCTTAAGAACCGCTCACTGTAAATATTTGCTCTTCACTGATGCTCTCACACATTCATATTTTAAGAACGAATACAAAGTAAAGCAGCCACAATACTGTGGAGTCGCGATACATTCGGCCATGAGATGGACAAAATGTGATTACTATTATTTGTTTAGCTACAACGGATTACAATTCAACTAACATACAGATGTGCTAAACTAAGTTAGTGGCTGATGGTCAAAAATAGCACGAAGGTAACGTTTATACTATGAGAAAAAACAATTACAAATGAAAGCTAAGACAACGAACGAAATTACATGAAAGAAAGACTAGGCAATAAAAGTCGGGGACTGGCAAAGCTACTAAGGATAATGAGGCCACAGGAAGATACGCCCCCTCTCCTCCGCACTCTGCCCCGTACCCGCAGATAAACTTCCAGTACAAGCGTTGCTCAGGAACCGGATATAGTCGCCCATTTGGAAAAAACGGCATTAAGGCGACTGGCACTATGAAACTTTTGCCATTAACTCGCTCTCATTCAAACGCGTTTAATTTAAACGACGCTGACTTGTTTCAGCTGCATTTAGACTTTAAGGTTCTAATAAATTCTAGGGATAAGTAAAAGTGGACATCATTATCTTCGACCGTTTAGAGTCCACTGCTGGACATGGGCCCCCCTCAAAGATCTTCACACAATCTTGTGCTGTTCGCATCAAGCGATTTTGTCGACGTTTACTATTCTATAGAATATATCCTTTGCCGGTGACCGTTGGAGTGCGGATTATTATAGCGCCGGTAATGTCGTCAAGCAATGCATATATTATTATGTTTCGGTTTGAAGGACGCTGTAACTAGTCAAATTGCTACAGCGACGAGAGTATGTGGATAGAAAGTGAAATCCGAATCGCACTAATCATTTCGAAGACTAGCTTGAACAAAGAGACAAAAAAATATAATTTTGATGTCGTCGGTGAGAAAAGTAATGTTTCTTTTACATTTTGGAGTTAAAAGCGAGTACCAAAGCGATGTTCAAAAAAACAACTTGTTTTCTGTAATCTCAGGATGTACAGGTCAATTGTCGTGACAGTCGGAACGTTTGGACAGTAGATGGGAGCGACAATCTCAATGAAACCGAGTTAACTTCACACATTTATCGTTCACGTAAAAGTTTCACTAACGTTACGTAAAAAAACCCCATCACTTTAGCTTACCCTCCACCCCTCCCTAAACTCGTACAAACAAACTTAATACGTTTCCAATTACAACAGCGGAGGCAAAGGCCAACGGGAACTTCCAGAAAGTCCTCCGCGTAACTTCCGGTTTGTTCAGGGGCGGCTCGAGTTGTTCAAATTAAAATATTTAAGTCGTTGTTATTTCACTGAACGATAATTAATGTTTAACATTCTGTCTGTTCGTTTTGTGTGTATGGGTTGATAGTTTTCGCTGCTACGGAGGCAGTGGGGACTGGGCCCGTGACCACGACCGCAGCCACAGTGTCAGACTACGAGAATAGTCATAAGCAGATTTCGATGACGATAGGGTTTTTTTTTTTTTTTTTTTTTTTGATATCGGTGGTGGAAATGCTGTTACCGCATACCCAGCGTCCTTTTCAAGGGGGGGGACGCCGGGTTATGTGGGGCTCGGGGCCACTGAGATGTTGTGCGTGACCCCCATATATATACATAGCGTATAAAACTCCTCCTGGTGGGTGCCCGCGGGGAGCAAAGGCACCCACCTGCCGTCCCGTACCGGCCCCTCGCGGGACCGGCACGTTGGGGCCCCCCGACCCCACAGACGACCGCGCGCGCCCGCAACGGAGCGCATGCCCGGCCGCCGCCCTCCCGTGAAGGAATTGGGCGGCGGCCTCCTCCCTCCAGACTCCCCCCCCTCGTCGAAGTGGGAGGGGGGGACAAAAACCATGACTCCCCCGGGGGGCGCACCCCCAGGGGAAACACGACAAAAGGCCCAAAGGGCCACGCCTAACGGCCCGAACGCCCCCTCACACCGTGCCCGGCTAGGGGCCCATCGCTCACGGCGGGAGGAAGCGGACGGCGTGGTTCTGCCGCCGCGCTCTCCCGCCGGCCCGCCGCCGCCTGCAAGGTGCGGCAGCGGCGTCGGCCTCCCTCGTGCGCTCGGCGGCCTCCTTCTGACGCATCACTGCGCCGCAGAAGGAGGCCACTGCCTTCCAAGACCTCTCGCTGCTCAACATACGATCGATTACAGTCGGCAGCGAGAGGTCACTGCCGACTTGCGCGACGAGGGCGTGGCGTTGCGGCCCCCATGCCGGGCACTCCGCCAGAGTGTGGTGCGCCGCGATCAATCGGCGCACCACACTCGACGCATTCTTGCGTCATCTCTCTACGAGCCACCTGGTGCAGGTACTTGCCGAAACATCCATGGCCTGTCAGCACCTGCACCAGGTGGAACGTCAAGGCCCCGTACCGCCGGCTCATCCACCGGGACAGGTGGGGCCTGATGGCCTCCACCGTGTCCCGGCCGGCGGCAGGGTTACCTAACTCCGTCTCCCACCGCCGGATCAGGGCGTCATGGGCAACGCGCCTGATCCGGCGGACCGTGGCCGGGTCCGGTCGACGCTCTCCGGCATCCCGCAGGAAGAGGTACACTTCCGCGAGCGACTGCGCCTGTAGATGCCAAGGCGCATCGCCCGCGAGAAGCGTACCCGCCGTCCAGGACACCGCACGGTACGCCCGACAGGCTCGGACCGCCAGGATACGTTGGGCCCTCTTCAACACGGGCCCGTTCCTGGCGGTCTCGCACCTATCCACCCATACGGGCGCACCGCACAGTGCCATACTCCGCAGGATGCCAGAGTACAGGCGCCGACACAAATGACCCGGCCCCCCGACATTGGGCAGCAATCTGCCCAGCGCAGCGGCGGTGGCGGTGAGCTTCGGGAGAAGCCGTTCGAAGTGCTCCCCGAAGCTCCATCGCCCGTCCAGAGTGAGCCCTAAATACTTAAGGGCTCCCCGCACTGGGACCCTCTCGCCCCGGACGGGGATGATCGCGCCCCGGGGTGGACCTCTGCGGGGTCCGTGGAAGAGGAGGGCCTCCGTCTTCGTGACGGAGACCCTCAGACCCAGCTGCTCGATCCGGTCCACCACCAGCGACGTGCTAGTGGCGGCCAGACGAGCAGCCTCGTCGTAACTCCTCCCCCGGGCCGAGACGAGAAAAATGTGGAACGCTTCACGATTTTGCGTGTCATCCTTGCGCAGGGGCCATGCTAATCTTCTCTGTATCGTTCCAATTTTAGTATATGTACTGCCGAAGCAAGTACATGACGATAGGGTTGTCTTAAATCTTCTTAGCTATCTACAACTGTATTGTCTTTCCGCCGCCATGGTATAAACAGCTGTTTTAGTTCCGTATGTGATCACGAACCTTTGTCTGTACAAACTCCGAAGAGACGAGTGTCTGCCGCATAGCTTTCCAAACAGAAATTTAGGTATTCGTTTACTTAGGTAGCTTAATTTGGAACGAATAAACATATAACTCATCAATTTCTTACGTAATGGCTTCGAACTTTGGTACATAACACGGTTATTCGACAAGACAATTTAAAGTTCATTTTAAGACAAAGGCAAGACAAGTGGGCAACTCTTGATCGCGCCGAGATGATTTTAATAAAGTTTTACAATATTATAATGAACCGATAGAGTACCAGTTCTCATTCAAGTTGAAATCCCATCTTGGATTACTCCCGACTGTTTATATAAAACTTTCGGTGCGCGATTTGAATACGTACTCGGTTTTCGCAGTCTAGCCAAATAACCGTTGTATGCAAATTTTAAAAAGCATATTTAATTTAAGTAATTTAAATATTTAAATTCTACTAAAGTTTTCGTGTGTTTTCTGCAGTAACATGCACAAGCTATTTAGTTAACAACTCAGAAAGTTCTCTTCAGAAACTACTATTTTCTCTATGACTGTTTACTTTACATAAAACAAGTCCGAGTCATTTCGCAATGATCATTTCATACGACGTACGCGAGGCCCTGTGTAACTTACATTACTAACTTGTAATATAATTCAACTAAATTTTATTTTTATTAAAAAAGTAAATGCCCCGGTGGCGCAGCGGATTACAACCCGTCTTGTAAAGTGGCAGGTTCGATTTCGTAGTGACATACTGTTATAAGTGATGAAGTTTAGTTCGTGACTGGGTTGCGAAGCAGCCAACTTATCTAACACAGTCGTATCAAATCTGATGCCCTAATAAAGTTGTTGTGTTTCGGCTACCAATATACATACATATGAGAACCAGATTATTTGCTCATATAAACAGCAAATTAAACAAGAGAAACACTAGTACTAATACCTGAGACTACTTCGATAAGATTCTCTTAACAGGAATCGTCTTAACTAATATCCATAAACATCGGCTGAGTCGAGGTGACATGAATGACACAACCTAACATTATAAACGACTTGTCCAAAATGTAGTTTCTTTTTTAACTTAATAAAGCAACTAGGAGAACGGCACTGTCGTCTGCTGGTAACCGATGCACCTGCCAACGACAACGCGCGGCGACGTGCTGCAGCATATATACTTTATTTATTTCTAATTTTCCCTGATATTATCATTCAAGGTTTTACCTTATCCTATCATTTACAACATTTACACACAATTATATACAGTTTTTCTAATTATTCATTTGTACACATTATCTATACTTGTGCTATCTAACTATCTAATATACACAGAAATACACAATATTATTCTTATATATGATATTTATGTATAACATAACATGCGTTTGTCCTTATTTCTATTGTTTACTAGTTTACAAATTTTTATACAATAATTTATGAACTTACTTCTAACTAATTTATTTTCTATCATCTCGCGTAGACTGGCTGTATCTGTTCTTAAACCTGACTCCTGTTCAAACTCATACCTCAAGCATGTATGGGACACTCCGTCAGCAAATGAGGAACCGTTTCCTCCAGGGCGTCGCATCACATTTGCACGACGGGCTCTCCCGACACTTGAAACGGGTCAAGTATTAGGAGAATCCGCCGTGGACTGTATCATGTTATGCTCGTCGCCTTGAGACATATTAAGTCTCCTTACCCCAGTAATATCACTACTTGCAGTATCTTTGCGATCGAAAGTCACTAATGATTGCACAGTAAACGCTGGTACCTATTTAATCGGGCTCCGACGACAGAGACCTACCACCAGTTGAAAGTTTGTTAGCTGCTCCCTTTCGCAAACATGAATATAATAACATTCTCACACTACTAAAGCCTCCCCCCGCTAAGTTATTTTACCACCATGAAAAACTCCTTCATTAAGAATTTAAAAAGCATAACTTTGTATTTACTACCTTCTTTCTGTACTGTTTAGTGGATATACTCTGTTCTGATTACTTTTATACCCACACACCTATGTACGTACTTATTTTGATGTCATATATTACGAGTATGACGTCTACTGAAAAACGTAGTCATTTAAGAAAAAAAAACAACCGATTTGTCAGTGCCAACGAAATGTCAAATTAGAGCTGGAAGAGTTATTGGAAGCCGCGCGATGATTGGATCACTCGTTAATCATTCAGAGGGATCCGCGCCTCGAACTTTGTTATCGTTGTCTTGGAAAATTGCAGCGTTTTTTGCACGGGATTGTGACGATTCAACTTAATTTCCTTTTTGACAAGTTATTAAAAAAAAACGTTTGTTCCGTTGTGATGTCCTGTGATATTAATCGGAATTTTTTCTTAAACCATCTACTCAACTAACTGTGACTTCGTAGCTGTCTAAGAACAGAACGGTTTCTGATCTTTCTTCCTGTTTATGTATATTATGTACAATATGGTTTTAATGTCTAATTTAAATTAACAGAATATTAGTAAACAAATTATAATTGATATAGTAGGTATTTTACAAGTGTGTAAGAAACTATAAGCTTTTTTTATAGTTTTTTAGGAGTTTAGAAAAAAATGTGATACGACCACTCCGTCGGGAAGTGACGACCCCACCGCCCATTTGCTGAAGTGTATATGACTATTGAGTACATTTACACTTCACCAAGGTCACCGACATAGCTCGAAGGGTCGCCGTCGCAAAGTGGCAATGGGCAGGGCACATAGCTCGCAGAACCGACGGCCGTTGGGGCAGAAAGATTCTTGAGTGGCGGCCACGTACCGGAAGACGTAGCGTGGGCAGGCCCCCCACAAGGTGGACCGACGACCTGGTCAGGGTCGCTGGCAACCATTGGATGCGGGTGGCCCAGGACCGGTCTGAGTGGAAATCTTTGGGGGAGGCCTTTGTCCAGCAGTGGACGTCTTCCGGCTGATTGGATGGATGGATGGATGACACTTCATCAAATGCAATCAGTCAACCGAACGATGGCGGTATATCCATCCAAGGAAGCGGAGGGAAATTCCGGACGTGGGACGGGCAGCAGCGTTTCACGATAGGGCCTCCGTAACTGCGATCGACAAGCCGCCTGCCAAGCGTGGCGATTATGGCAATTCCCCTCTTATGATGAACCAAAACAAAAACCGGCCCCTAGTCCCCGGCGGCGCCGCTATTCCTGGCTACGGTAGCGGTCACGGTAACGGCGGGGCAAGGGGTGCAAAGAGTCTCCGGAAGCGGCCAGGCTATCAAAACCAACGACATTTGGCCCTGGCAACACTCAACACGCGTACACTGCGGACCAACGAGAAGATAATTGAGCTGGAGGAGGAATTGAGCAGGTTAAGATGGGATATAGTAGGGTTATCCGAAGTCCGAAGAGAGGGGACACGATAACTCTTAAATCAGGCAACCTGCTCTATTTCCGGGAGGGCGACCAGCAGTCCCAGGGTGGCGTCGGGTTTATCGTCCGCAAGTCTCTTGTGAATAACGTTGTCGACATCGTTAGTGTGTCAGCAAGGGTAGCGTACCTGATACTCAGAGTTACCAAGCGTTACTCGCTGAAGGTCATACAGGTATATGCACCGACTACGGCACACTCTGATGACGAGGTGGTAACTGTGTATGAGGATATTTCTAAAGCCATATACAGTTCCAAAACTCAGTACACCGTTGTCATGGGAGACTTTAATGCAAAACTAGGGCAGCGAAGTAGTGGAGAACTGAAAGTGGGGCAATTTGGATATGGACAGAGAAATCCACGAGGCCAAATGCTCGCCGACTTCATGGAGAAGGAGGGCCTCTATATAATGAACTCCTTCTTCAAGAAGCGGGCCAGCCGTAAGTGGACGTGGATTAGTCCTGATGGAGCCACTAAAAATGAGATAGACTTCATAATGTCGACGAAGAGGCAGATATTCAAGGATGTCTCAGTGATCAATGCTCTAAAAATGGGCAGCGATCACCGAATCGTGAGAGGCATCTTGATTATCAACATAAAGCTCGAACGATTTCGACTGGTGAAGCCCACGCTCCGGCCAGCGCCCATCCAACTCCAAATCCCCGAAAGCTTTGCTTCAGCTTGAACTACGAAATCGCTTTGCATCCTTAGGCGAGGGCATTGATGTGGACGATTACAACACCAGGTTCGTAGATGCTGTCCGTACGGCAGGACTTAAGATTTTCAAAGTCCCCCGTACCAGAAAAAAGAAGCCGATCTCTGACCACACATTAAACCTCATGACCGAAAGACGAGAACTGGTCCTGAAGTCTTCTGAAGATGCCTCCAAATATCGGCAGCTGAATAGGCAGGTCTCTAAGTCTCTGACTCGTGACATACGCCGATTTAATACTGACAGTGTTAAAGAGGCAATAGAGCGGAACAGAGGCTCTAAAGTGTTCGCACGAGATCTGTCTATTGGGCAAAGCCGGTTGACGTGGCTGAAGACAGAGGACGGCAGGATCGTATCGTCAAGGGCCGAGGTTCTGGAAAAAATTGAGCGGTTCTATGGACAACTGTACACGACTACATGTTCTCCTGGTGGACTAGCATCAGATCCAAGAGCTGGTCTAGCCCGACACTACTCTGAAGATATCCCGGTTGTCAGCCTACACGAGATTAGTATGGCTTTGAATCAGCTTAAAGTCAACAGGGCACCTGGTGATGACGAAATAACAGCTGAACTTCTGAGAGCTGGTGGAAAGCCGATTCTCGAAGTCCGTCATACTAGAAGGCCGATCGCCTCGGGCATGGCACGGAGGTGTGGTGGTGCTTTTCTTCAAGAAGGGAGATAAAACCCAGTTGAAGAATTATAGACCCATCTCACTTTTGAGTCATGTGTACAAGTTGTTTTCCAGAGTCATCACGAATCGTCTCACAATCAGGCTCGACGACTTCCAGCCTCCCGAACAAGCTGGATTCCGCAAAAGGTTACAGCACCATAGACCACATTCATATGCTGTGGCAGGTTATACAGAAGTCCCATGAGTATAACCAGCCCCTATGCTTAGCGTTTGTGGACTATGAGAAAGCCTTCGATTCGATTGAGATATGGGCTGTGTTGCAGGCCCTCCAACGGTGCCAAATAGACCACCGGTACGTCGATGTTCTAAGGTGCTTGTACGAGAACGCCACCATGTCAGTCCGCCTCGAAGACCAGAGCTCGAAACCGATCCGATTGCAGCGTGGAGTAAGACAGGGAGACATCATATCTCCGAAACTGTTCACCGCTGCATTGGAAGATGTCTTCAAGCTTCTGGATTGGGGAGGATATGGCATCAATATCAACGGCGAGTACATCACGCACCTTAGATTTGCCGACGATATCGTGGTTTTGGCTGAGCCCATGGAGGACCTCAACACAATGCTCGATGATCTTTGTAGAGTTTCACAACGAGTGGGTCTTAAAATGAATATGGACAAGACCAAAATCATGGCAAATGTCCATATTGTACCCACTCCAGTAACAGTTGGAAGCTCTACACTTGAAATTGTTGACAGATATATCTACCTCGGACATACAATCCAACTAGGTAGGTCCAACTTCAAGAAAGAGATCTCTCGTCGAATCCAACTCGAATGGGCAGCATTCGGAAAGCTAAGACATATCTTCTCGTCCAAAATACCGCAGTGTCTCAAGACTAAAGTCTTTGACCAGTGTGTGTTGCCAGTGATGACATACGGAGCAGAAACGTGGCCGCGTCCGCAAGCTTAAGATTGCCGAGAGGGCGATGGAGCGAGCTATGCTCGGAGTTTCCCTGCGAGATCGAATCAGAAATGAGGAGATTCGCAGGAGAACCAAGGTCACCGACATAGTTCAAAGGGTCGCCGTCGCAAAGTGGCAATGGGCAGGGCACATAGCTCACGGAACCGACGGCCGTTGGGGCTGAAAGGTTCTCGAGTGGCGGCCACGTACCGGAAGACGTAGCGTGGGCAGACCCCCCACAAGGTGGACCGACGACCTGGTCAGGGTCGCTGGCAACCATTGGATGCGGGTGGCCCAGGACCGGTCTGAGTGGAAATCTTTGGGGGAGGCCTTTGTCCAGCAGTGGACGTCTTCCGGCTGATTGATTGATTTCATTGATGAAACGACCATTCCGGTCTAGAATGCAGAAGTAAATCCATGAGTTGCGAGAGGGATGCTAAATGTATCATATTCAATAATTTCAAAGGTTGTTGCAAAGACCGGTATAACTGTTAATGTTTACTCGACTCCGTTTTTTTTCATAACAGCCTCCGCGTCGCACCGCGCCGGAAGCGCATCAGCTCGAATTAAATTCACCCCAAAGCGTGCGCCCCCGCGGCGGCGGCGGCTGCGGCGGCCGCGGCGGTACATCGCGTGTCATTAACCAATTTGCTTGATTAAAACTTTATATTTTATATCAATGGAATATCGCATTGATTGACTTACGTATATTTTTCGATTTATTTTATGATTTTTAAATGATAAGAGCTACACAATCTCCGCGGGGATCAAGTCATAACAATGAGTTAGTGTCGAACGATATAAAATATTAAATGTTGAGCAGTGACAGTTCAAGTGAAGCTTGAACTGTCACACAGTCCCGAATAAATTCAATCACAATCCGTAAACAATACATGGAGTAAGTTGTCGAAGAGAAGATTGTATGGTCGTTGCGCTCACCGGCCCCGGCCCGGCCCCAGCCCCGCCCGCTGATACAGTAAGCAAATGTCGGAGTCGGAGCCGGAGCCAGGGCCCGCCGGCGTCGCCCAAAATTTCCCCAGAGGATTTACAGCATCGTGGATCTTACATCCTACGTATCACTTTCGGATTCGCTACGAGAAAGTTCTATTTGCTGACAATTGAAATAAAACAATTTGTTCGGCGATATCGCAATATTGAAATTTTAAATAAATAACTATAACTTAATGCAGATACACTACATACGTGCGAGTTATTTCTAGTTTATTAATTAGTTTTATTTATGTAACTAAGCGACACGACGAGCGGTATATTCATCATCATTATCAGCCGATAGATGTTCACAGCTGGACATAGGCCTTCCTCAAATATCTCCAAATCGAGCGAATCTGCGCTTTCCGCAACCCTCAACAGATCGTCAAACCACCGGGTGGGGGCCTGATAACAATACGTCTATCGGTACGCGGTCGCCATTCGAGGATGTTAGCAATTAATAATCGCGGTACCTCGCTGGCGTAATGGTTAGAGCGTGCGGCTTTCATTCCGAAGGTCGCGGGTTCGAATCGCGGCATGTACCAATGACTTAATATTTAAGTTATGTACATTTATGGACTTTAGTAACAACAGCGAGATACAAACGGTGAAGGAAAACATCGTGAGGAAACCTGCACATGACTTAGAATTTATTCTAAGTCATGTGTGAAGTCACCAACCCGCATTGGGCCAGCGTGGTGACTATGGCCCAATCGCCCTCATATTGAGGGTAGGCCTGTGCCCCAGCAGTGGGGACGTAAATAGGCTGTTATTTAATTAGGTTGGGGAAAAAGAAATCCATTATTTTTTCGGTAGATGGCTGTAGTGATAAATTTCTCGTAAAGTATCGATCAAACAGTTTCAGATCTATGCTCGTTGGAAAGGTGACATTTCGCAGTAAAAAAATTATTTTGCTGTTTTTTGTTTGGTGCATTCAATTGTGAGTTACAGGGTGTTAAAAATGGAAGTGAACAAAGAGAAAATTTGGTACATTTTACAGTTTTTCTTTGACAAAGGCGAAAATGCAAGCCAGGCGGCTAAAATTGTGAATGGTGTTTATGGAGCCGATACTGTAACAGCCAATTATGTGCAATTTTGGTTTCATTGATTCCGTTCAGGAATTTTTGATGTTAAAGATGCACCTCGCACAGGTAGGCCGGTCGCCGAAAATGTCGATAAAATCGGAGAAATGATCGAAGTTGACCGGCATGTTAGCAGTCGTAACATCGCCCAGGACCTAAAAATGGACCACAAAACAGTTTTAAACCATTTACACAAAGCTGGATTCAAAAAGAAGCTCGATGTTTGGGTGCCACACCAATTAACAGAAAAAAACATGATGGATCGAATTTCCATCTGCGAAGCCTTGGCCAAACGGAATGAGATAGACCCATTTCTTAAACGGATGGTGACTGGAGATGAGAAATGGATCACATACGATAACCCTGTGCGAAAACGATCATGGTCAAAAAGCGGTGAAGCACCTCAAACGGTGGCCAAACCAGGACTAACGGCCAGGAAGGATCTGCTGTGCACTTGGTGGGACTGGAAGGGGATTATTTATTATGAGTTGTTTCCATATGGCCAAGCACTAAATTCTGATCTCTACTGTCAACAACTGAACCGTTTGAAGATAGCAATTGACCAGAAACGGCCAGAATTGGCCAACAGGAGAGGTGTCGTGTTCCACCAGGACAACGCTAGGCCACACACGTCTACAGTGACTCGCCAGAAACTTCGGGAGCTTGGTTGGGATGTTTTAATGCATCCGCCATACAGTCCGGACTTGGCACCAAGCGATTACCATTTTTTCTTGCATTACAAAATTTCTTTAGTGATAACAAATTGGCATCTAGGGAAGATTGTGAAAATCGGCTACTAGAGCTTTTGCAAATAGAGAGCAGGACTTCTGCGAGAGAGGCAGACAATAGCAACAAATCATAGAACAAAACGGTGCATATTTGACCCAAATCGAACAATCCGAAGCATGTTAAATAAAGTCCTGAAGTTCATATAAAAATAATGGATTTCTTTTACCCCAACCTATTATTTATATATAATATATTATATAATCGCGGTATGTTCACCTGATGGTAAGTGACACGCCCGCCGATAACAATGTGGCGATAGTTAAGATGGTATGCACTGCACCACATTGTGTACGTCGTTTGAGACATACGATACGAATCTCGTTACCCCAGTAATTTCACTAGCTACAATTCACTTCAAAGTGAAACACAGTAATATTTACTCTATCTAGATCGTCTCCGGCAGTGGAAACTCGCCACCAGTAAGCTCTTTATACAGCTATCTCGTGTTCAAGTTAAAGGTTATTTCGTATCGCCATTCCTTTTCCCATTGGCTACATTGAAAATTATTAAAAATAATATCTTTCATTATTATTTACGCACTTCCTTTTTTACTCTGTATTGGACAAAGATATCGTCTCATTTTCATAACATGAAAAGTGATAAGCTTCATACATTTTTACGGAAAAGGATGGAGCCGGAATTATGTCGAAGCCAAGTACTTCATGTTACAAGGTAAGCCTTGTTACGTCCACATGATACTATTAGTTCTTTTCAAGATCTATATCTATGTATCTTATGGGAAAAGATAATTTACTACATAAGAATTACGCATATTTTTCCTCATTTCATTCACCATACAAAATCAGCATATTATTATTCAAATCTGAAAGAAGGTGCACCGGATGTACTCACCTAGACGGCTTTCTATTAAAGGAGCTTACTTATGTTCTATAAATTAGATACAAGTTTTAATAATTACTTATATTTTATAAGCTAAATATGTTATTCAAAATATATCCGAACAGTGTAAAATAAATAAATAAACATAATATATGTGAGTACATTAAGGGAAGCTGATCTTTTATCATATGGAGCGACATAGTGACAAAAATGTCCACTTATTTGATCATGGTCATAATCAGCTGATGTGTCGGACATCCGCCATTCGGTCGCTATCCGACATTTAGTATATACAATAATCTTAATTTTTTTTAAAAAGGCATTTCTTTATCGAGCAATGAGTTAAAGGTCCATGGGGTCGGTTTCAAGTATCCAACTTTAGCGAAAACGTTTTCGTATGTACCAATAATAAACACCCCGCTCCGGCTTCACGTTACCTACACCAATTAACTTGAAGATCTCCTGTTTAAGTTGGGAACTCGGCTGTTTCCAATTAAAAGCGGAGCGCGCTTATCGGTATATAGTTTACAACTTGTTAAACTTCCGCGCGACAATATTTGCTGAATGTCTCGGGGCTGCTCATTATAACTTACTCCGGGAATTAACTTAACCAGTAACCGTTTCAGCCAATAAATCCAGATGCTCTTTAAGTTGGCCGTTTAAAACTTCGTTTATTCTTGTTAATTTTCAACGAATAGTTGATACATTTGCGGATGTACCTCGTGAGGTGAGAATCTCGGGCTACGTACGTGTACTTTACAAGCTATTTTATTTACATGAAGTTAGTGTTACTTAAGTCCAAGTGTGCAGCTGTTTGCTTGCATATGTAGCATTGAAACGGTTCGTTATATATTACTTGAACACAATGCTCTAGTTGCAAAGATACAAGTTCTTCTGGGAATGTGATACCGCCGAACTGAACTATTGGCATTTAAAGACTAGAGATCTCTAACAGTATGTAATATTTTGGTAGCACCATCTTACTTATATAAAGTAATTATTTATTACTCATTCTATCAAATAACTAAATATTAAATAGAGTTCACGGGAAGACCTAGCGATGAGAGTTGTGAGAAGTTTTACGCGACCTTTCCGTTTCCTATTATTTCATATAAACCCGTCTTATTGAACCTCCCCATCGGCGATATACGATTTTATGTCCCATTTTCTTTGCTATAAAATAACACGCGGTGTTACGTGTCCAAACGTTCCATGCGGATTACGTTTACTTCTCGGTGCAATATTAGCTGCTTATCATTATTGTGGATTGAACATTACCAATTCCCTAATCGCGAAACGAACCCTTTTGAGGGTAAACATAACGTGACCTTTTTCACGCAGCAGTATTGAGCCCTTTATACGCGCAACTTCAAAGCAGGGATCAGATCGTTCAATCGGACCTATTACACGGGGAATAAGGGGAATTTGTTTGGATTCGGTACTGATGATTTGATAAATAATCATTATGGTTTTTTGCTCTACATTTTTTCTATAATTTTAATTCACCGACTCACTTTTCCTCAACCCCTGACGTGTGATAGATCACCCTATTTGGAGTTTGATTTTCTTTTGAAGCTTTTTTTCCACCTATAAATGAATAGGACCGTTTTGTTGTTTCAATTTATTTGTGGACGGTTCGAGTTCGAGGCACAAATAAAATATATCATAAGTATACTATAGTTGCGGTAAATATTTACCTAATTATTAATACTATTTCAGCAAGAAGACAACTGCAATGTTTCTCACTTTATTTTGATAATACAATTCTGAATAAGGGCGTGCTTTAACTATCGATATCATATGTTTCATGGCGACAATTATAATATAATGAAGCTATATTTTGACTTTAACCAACTGTAGTTTCTTATACTGTTTGCTAAAATAAGAATGATACTTAATTTTATCAGAATTGGAAGTCGAACATTAGTAACATTACCCGTTTCCTAGCGACACAATTTCAAAGTACGAACTTTTCGGTAGCGAAGGTAACTCGGTGTTGCCGATTATCGCAGGGAAAGGTCTACAGGAAGGAAATGTCACGCGTTTGGGATTATACGCTCCGTTGTATGATTTCCACGAAAAGTTTTTTATACGAAAATATAAAAGATTACGTCGTATAAAAAATATAGAAATATAACTGTGTGTGCAAGATTTCTATCTATTTTTAAATGACGAAGCGACTAGATAACCAGGGCGTTCCTGTACTCTTTCCATACAAAGCTAACGAGTCTTGCGTTAGTTAGGAAGGTCGCGGAACCCAAGTAATCAGTAAAAGGTGTATTAATATCTGGAAACTTATCAATCATTGAAGTAGTTACAGGCTATGAATCTACTGCTGTTCACAAGCTTCTCCTGTAGCAGGTGATGTGTGTTGGTAAGAGCGCTGGAAAGCTGTTTCGTCTTGATTACTCGGTGATACACAATATCGAGATCAAACCAAACAAAACTAAATGATTGTTATACAAATTCTGCTGCTCTCGTTTTTGTAGAAAATAGTGTAGTTATTATTAATCTGGTTCAATTATTGTAGCTGCGGTCGGAGCCGGCTCGCGTGCTGCAGCGCGTTGCGCCGCAAAGGAAGCGATAACGCGTCTGCATTAGGTAAATCTATTCTGATAGCCATCATCGAGACCTTTGAGTGGAGTGCGAATTCTTTCCTCGAAACATTTCTCATCCGGCTTTATAAAAAATAAATCAAAATAAAGATACGCGGAAAAACAATTAACTAAGTTTGTATTGAGAAACTCTATTATATGATTAGTTAAGAAAACTAATCTGTTATCAGAGGATGCTTGATCACTAACTTGGTAACCTGCGTGTATAGAAAGTCGACTTGTCTTAAGACACAAGATTCTCAGTCTCGTTACTTTAGTTATATCATTAGTTACAAAGCTCTTCGAAGCCTACCACTTTAACTGATAACAGCTTATGGTAATATGCATTAAATATCACTCCTTGTTGTCGTCGTGCTCCTGCAAGTTTAATCTAGTAAATATAGTCATTCCCCTTGTGCAAGATGGGAAAGATCGTCAGCGGATGTGTTGCTGGTACTCTATTCCGTCTGTTTATTTAATCTATTTATTTAATAGGTAAACGAAATAAGATGCCAAGTAGCCGATACAAAATACTGTTACATTGCTTCCGGCTAACGGGAAGGTAATCCACAAATCATTAAATATAACGTACATCCGACAATACGAAAGAAATAAAACAAAGTAATGCGAAATCGCCGGAAGTGCTCTCCGTTACCCAGCAATGGGAGTTCACTTCCGGCGGACGAGAGCCCCGGAGGAAGTTTACTTTGCGAAACAAACTGCCAGTTGACCATTGTCGTTGCTCTCTTCGAAGACAAGTTAAACATGTTGTTAAATTATATAGTGCCACTGCTGGACAAGGGTCTCTCTCAGATATCCTCCATCGATCGAGCCGTTGTTCGTAGGGGTTCATGTGGGAGATTTAGGCTATTTCCTACTACGCTGGCCCAATAAAGGTTGGCGGAAGTCAGAGCCTCTTTTGTTGATTAGCAGGCTGCATCATGGCTTGGGTTCCGTGAGTTGTTATGAACCCTCACACACATTCAGTTATTTAACTATAATATAATTGTATGTAGATGGAGATCGCGGAACACAATCTATTTGTTTACGTACGCGTTGCCAAAACAAAGGGGTGGTTTGCTTAAAGATAGCATAAGTCAATATTCTTAGGTAATAAAAGCGAAGCGACGTGGGGTGCATAAAATAATACTCCAGCAATGAAACGCAAACTCTTGGGATAAATCGAACGCAAAGCGATGAATTTTTATATTTCCGTATCCGTTATATACGAGCTCTTATAGTGTTCCGGGGATACGCACTATCCTCCAGCTTCCCATCTTACGGAGGGTACTGTTACCACCTCTGCTGAAATCAATCCACTCAATAAGTGAAAACGCAGAAACATGTTTAAATTCGTTTAGAAATCTCATCTTATTTATTCTTGTTAACGAAGCGACAAAAGCACCGCTACGTTCACCTGGTGGTAAGTTATACAATCTGTAGCAACGTAGTGTTTGATAACACTGCACCAGGTTTAGCTTGTCGCCTTGAGATATGTCTTATATTAAGTCTCGTTACCCCAGTAATTATGTTAGGTACAGCTACCTTCATATCGGAATAAAGTAATTTTTTTTATGTAATTGAGTGACGAGATGGTCGGCACGTTCACCTGATGGTAAGTGATACGCCTTGCCATAACAACGTGGTAGTGGTTAAGATGGTATGCACTGCACCACATTGCGCACGTCGCCTGAGACGTAAGATGTTCAGTCTCGTTACCCCAGTAATGACACTTGGTAGAGCGCCCTACAAACCGGAACTGAATACACAGTGCTGTTGACGGCTGCAATAGGAGCTACGGCGATACTTAAACCGTTTCCGGCAACAGAGAGCAGGCACTAGATAAATGTCCTCGTGTCCTTTAAAGGTTTTACTTTATTTTATTTTTTATTTACTCTACAGTACTTGCGGTAGGTCTCTCTTGCCAGAGACGATCAATGTACCTATTTTTGCCGTGAAATAGTAATGTTCAAACATAACTATGTTCCGGTTTAAAGGACCTTTAGGTAATGAAATTATTGAACTAACAAAACTTACTATCTCATATCTCAAAGCGTCAAGCACAGTTTGGAGTTGTGTATATGTTCCTAACTAGCGCCAAGCAAGTTTATTACCATCAGGTTAACATCTGTCTCGTAAAATAAGTGCTGGTGTTAAGGAAACAAGCTGAGCGGGTGCACGCAACCCCCGCGCTCTGTTCGGCTCGATGCGAAATTAAATTAAGTGGCAATTTAATTAATTGCGTCTACGGGGCACGCAACACCCGCGGAATTATTTGCCCTTACTGAATACCACTGAAAAATCATGAAACGTTTTGTACTGGTAGTAGGTCTCTGTTGCTACAGACCGTCTAGGTAGGTACCAACGCAGCAACTATTGCAGCCGACAAACATTACTGTGCTAACATTACTCCGGATTGAAGGGAGCTGATGCTAGTCTAATTACTAGGTAACGAGACTTAACACCTTATGTCTCGAGGCGACGAAGTGGACGTCCTGCTCGTCTCAGTATGGAAATGTACTCATGTATTCTACATACACAGTGTCGTGCTTAAGGCTTGGACACTTCCTCTGTAGAGTAATGTCTAATCGCTTGTACAAGTGCCAGGTTCGATTTCTGAGCCACATATTTTACAGTATAGTTGATGTAAAGTTTCTTTAGAATGCGCCTGTCTACTCACTCTCCTGTTACATCTGGAATGGGCTAGGACTTATTCTCATTAACATCCGTCAAGACCCAAGCATGCTCCTCTATAATATCTAGTCTCGTTTATATGTCTACTAAAATGTGGGCAATCTGTAGTCTCGGGCTAGTAAGAATAGGACTAAGGTAAGCCCTGCCTGTCGTAGAAGGCGGCTAAAAGGGTCTAGGAGTTTCACGGGTCTTGAGGGTGGAGGTCCTTTACCGCTCAAGAAGCGAACCTGCGTGGAACAGCGTATGCCTTAGCGATAATGCCTAGGAGGGTTAGGTTGCTCCTCAGAGACGTGTTGACACAAAGTGTAGAGGGGCATCGGTGCGTTCTGTAAGAGATCCCGGAGCTTCTCCGGATGCACTGATGCAGACCACCAAGGGAGTTTTAGTGAGTAAGAATCTCACATAACCCTGACTTCTCAACAGAAGCAGAGCATCTTTCAAAGATTTCTCCTCTGAAACCAAAAAAAGGGCGGTGCGAAGCGGCTCTGTTGCTACACCAGGAGCAATCCTGACTAACTGCGTAGTTTTTAGTTCTTTTTACCTTGTCGTCCTACTCATATATATAATCGATGCAATTGTTAGTCAACTTGGCTAAACTTAAACTTGCCGCCTCTACTTAGTTGCTCTATTGTAAGATTAGAGTTTTATTTAAACAAAATGTTGCCGAACACAGCGAAGAAAGATTTGAAACGAGCTGGAGCTGATCGTATTATCGTGATAATTAAGATACTAAGTATCATTTAAACATATAGTAGATAACTTACTCGTGCTGGTTATTTAAGCAATGTATTATTTTTTTAAATTGAACGTTGATTGTTACAACAGCAAACACAATTTGTTGTCCGTCGCAATGCGACGCGGTAGGATTTAGTGACTAAGCTCCGCCGCTCCGTTGTGTGATGCACGCAATATATGCATGTTATTGAAAAACTCGACCCCCCACCCCCAAACTATCACCACCCACCTCCACACTTCTGTAATATTAGTCTTAGTGAGATATTTTATTTTCTAACAAATCTAAGTATTTATAATAACGCGATAACAAGAACTTACACCATGTGCGACTTTAATGCCGGTGTGGCGCAGTAGCTAACAGCTCGTCTGCCGATGTCCTTCGTTCGATTCCAGGATCGCATGGTTAAGGTTCACAAATGTATTGTAAACCTGTAGTTAACTTACTTGGCTTCGACTATACTACACCTTCGACCACATTTTATATAGTCATCTATTTTATAATCCTATTTTTATGTCCTGTTTCTCAATTTTTCAATAAAAACGAGTAAATGGATGTATAGATATCTCAGGACTTTAAAACTTGAAGCTTGATAGAAAATATTCGCCAAAACACACAGTTGGTAAGCTGTAGTGCGATCACAATGAACGGAAGTCAGTTTTAAGCGCCATAATGAAGTGTAAACCGTTTCCGGCTTCGCGTTCGGTTTTCAGACGCGACCGCCTTCCGTGCAGTTCAGTAATTGCTGACGTTAATTCAATTCCACTTCACTTCGTTGTTTTAAAGTAGTTCTTAAGTGTTAATACACAGCTCCAGTTGGACGGGTAGGTTGCGCTACCGCATAACGCACCGGACTAATGTACAGTACCTCTCGGGTTAATTGTGGAATGGATAGAGCTATTGTTCTATTGACAAAATAAATACCTAACAAATCAGGCTACCTAACATAAGTATAATTTTGTGCTAGACCTATATTTTTAATTATAATACAGCTATGGACGTAAGGGGTGTAAGGGTTCCCGCGCAACAACTCACGGGATCCAAGCCAACCTCACCTGCTCGTGGTGTACCCTGCTAATCAACAAACGAGGCTCTGGCTTCCATTAACCGGCATTGGGCCAGCGTGGTGGTAAATGGCTCTAATCCCTCCATATTCATCCCTACCCGATCGATGTGAGGCCCTTGGGGAGCGCTATGCACGATGCAGTGGACATCTATCGGTTGATGATGATGATGATGATCCGGCCATGAAAACACAGTTCTAAATACTCTTTAATTTTACATCGATATTCAATGAATTAGTTTAATCATTTGACGATAAATAATTTTGAATTTGACTTTAATCACAAATACATTTGCAAGATTCTATGAGTAGGTAAAGAAAATTTTTAACGGAAGACCATTCACTAGGTACTCGTATGTTTGTAGAATATCCGACGGCCGACAGACCTTCCGGTCCGCAAAGCCGGCGCTGCGTCCACACAAATGAGATTTGGTTAAAGTAAACCGGTCAATATAAATGTCGGATGTCCGCGTCGCTCCGTTAGCAATCGAGACCTCTGCGTCTACAAACAAATTCAGGATATAAGCTACCCGCATCTTCGACTCCGCTGAATTGACCACAACAAATAGAACTCTTTTTTTAAAAACAATTATTAAGGCTCTACCTGGCTGCGTTGTTGGCAATAGATTAGTTAAACTGTAAAAGTCTAAACCATTATCTTTGTGTCAAATACTGATGTGGCATCGCTGATAGCATACATACATATCACGCCTCGTTCCCAGTGGGGTAGGCAGAGACCACCTCTTTCCACCTGCTACGATTCTGGCACACCTCTCTCGCCTCCTCCACTGTAATGCACGCTCGTCGGTTGCGAGTGCTTTTGACTCGGCCTTTCTTTAGGACATCTCCGATTTGATCGCAATATGTCCGCCTAGGTCGACCTGCATCGATATTTCCAATCATTCTTACCTTGTATATTTCTTTCGTTAATCTTCTTTCATCCATTCTTTCGACATGGCCGAACCATCTAAGCATCCCTTTCTCTATCCTTGTCACTACATCTTCAACCACGCCGCACCGCTTCCTTATCACACTGTTCCTCACTTTGTCCATCCGTTTTCAGATCGCATCGCTGATAGAATGTTGCAAATATATATATAGTAGTATCTCTTTGGCTTAGAAATAATGTTTATAAACGTGTTTCTATTTACATTAAAAACACCTGTATTTACTCTATATGTATAGAGTAAATATAGGTAGTAGTATCTTGTGTAAGAAGAATAGATAAAAAATATCACCGTCACTATGGCGCATCGCTAGAGGCAACTAACGAGAAAAATTAGAGCAGATCTCTTTGCAACAGCTGATAAGAATGCTAAGGAAACAATCCAGAAAACCTAAGTTTAGCTTTGGACAACAAATAGCTGAAATTATTATATACTTGTGTATGTATTCATTAAAGAGTAGTTGCCATTATAAATACTCGACTTGCTGCTAGTGCACAATGGAAAGAAATTAAATTTGGTACGCGCAGCACAACCGGTTCCGGTTCAACTCGACTTCAGCAACTTGTAAAAACTTGACTCTTCACAATTACGCAAAACGTCTGCACAAACTTTAACTTACTCCGCTGTGACAGATATGAAGTAAGAAAATTAACGACAATCACACCACCATCACTTTAACATCAGGCTTCTCCCGTCGTATGAAAATTATACAAATTTATATTTTAGGTATAATGAATCGGTTTGTTGTTTGATGATTACTTTCTATGCCACCAACGGTAAGTTTGATTCCGCCATCGCCCTTTCACCAGCGGACGTACAGACACACCGAAGGCATTCATCCTTATCAGGACGACCTTCTTAATGTGAACAGCAAAGGATTGAAACAGTCTGCCGGCGTCAGTATTGCCGTGCAGGTATGATGCGGGGATCATTAAGAGAAGAGTGAATAGACTACTTACCGAGTGAAGACTGCATCGCCGCTTATCATCAGATGGTTATGCAGACAAGCGCTAGTCTATACAATAAAAAAAAGTCTTTTTTTGACAGAGACCGTTAAGTGGTGGTACCTCCTGTCGATTCCGTTGCTTTTATACTACCATCATTCGCTGTTTACTAACTACCCACATTAATTTCTGAATGCAACACAAGCGATGCAGTTATTGAGAGAACTGGTGCCAGCGGTTACCGTGCTATATAGAAACTGAACAAAATACAAAAAGTTATCGGCGTCGGTTACTTATAACTTTGGTGTAATAATAAAGCGTTATAAGTGGCGAACCGAGCAGCCACTTCCGGCAACCTAAAGAACTTTGCCCGTATAAACTCTAGCCGAGATATAAAACTGGTGCAACGGAAGTCGCGTAAAAATAAAGTACACTTCCCTGTATGCAGGCCATTAGAGATTATTTTTAACTACCAAATCGAAAAGAGAGGTTTATTCGTTTGAATTGGGTAGGTCAATCCATGTGTCTGTCTGTCTGTGAGGGTCTGTGACACCTGTGTTGGCAATCGCGCGATCCGTGAAGCTAATTGGATCGAAAATGGATTATATAAAGCAATGTCTAGTTTCCTTTTGGAACTAAATTGACGGTCAGTTTTGTTGAGGTCACATTCGCTAATTAATGTGGGTAGCGGTGAATAATCAATAAGTTGTAACAGTGTAAAAGCAACCGGTGCGTGTGTGTGCGTGTGCGTGTGCGTGCGTGCTATGTGTCAGACGAGAGTGCGGATGCATTGCTCGAATCTTCTATACTTATTGGAATATGAGCTATGTTCTATCTATACAACGAATAGTACAATATCAATGAACTTAATATTGGTGATGAGTTGAAGCGCGGGAGCTGTTAATAGGTAATCCCTAACACCTGTTGATCAGCAATATATTTTTTGTTTGAATACGAGGGGAAGTTCATGTAATAATATGGGAATTTTTTTTTTACCGAAGTAACAAGCGAGAAGAGAAAAAATTTTACTGGTTCACGGATACCACTGCACATGAAAACGAGACGGTAGATATATCCGCGGATGTATCCACAGCAGCATAGTGCACTAGTCAATCTGGGTAATCGGAAGTAAGATTTATACATAATATAAGAATATAGCAATTTGTTTTTGTAATATTTTTTTTAAATATCAAAAGTGCGTTAAGTAAATTAAAGGTGAAGCCCAAGATTGAATGCAATGGAGTCACTGTGCCTTTTGCCCTATCTTGGGGCCATAGGATGTTACTAAAATAACAAAAGGTGAGTTACATCAAAAAATTGATTTTTTTTTGTAAAGTTTTGTAAGTTACACGACATGTTCAAATTTTAAACCATCATTGTAAATAACATTTGTCTACCACTTCATAGACACCAAAAGATTTCCGCCCCGGTACGACACGTTGTTTGCATGAAAGCCTCCGCCGTTAATCCGCACCGAATTGGTTTACAAGCCTTTCGTTATTTTCCCCATATAAATAGCATTCGTTAGGTCGTGGGGCGGTCCACGGAACCCTCTCTATCTATATAACTATACCTCACCCCCAGTTTCTACACATTGTTAGAAATCCGTAAACGTCATAACACTTGAAATTCATATGTAAATTGACTGAAAGTGTTATTAATTAGATAAATATCAGTTAAGCAGCTTATCACCATTCTAGTTGCAGCTCCAGATGTTTCATTACGTTCATTTAACCTTCTGCTATGAGTAAGGAACAAGGTGAAGCCGGCACGAGAGCAGTGGCACTGAGGTTACACGGAATTGGAAATCAAGTTCGGACAGCTCGCGTCACATCGCGGCTGCAGAACTAGCGAGTGTCACAGTCAACCACACGTGGGTTCATCTCTCTCATGTACGTTGTTAAATAAAACATTTTTGATTTTGATTTTGACAGGCCACTCTCTTTAACGGCCAACTGAAAAGCAGAAAACACGAGAAGAGGAAAGGAAAAACCTTGCAGTGCGGTCACGAACTTTAAAAAGGAGATCAAGAAGAAAAAAACTATATGTGCTGTGTAAACATAATAAAACTTTAAGTAAGTATAAATCTGAATCTTATTTATGTCTTCTTATTAGTATTGCCTTATTTATAGTATAAATATTGTATTACCAATGATACAAGGTTTTTACTTAAATCAACAAAGCGGTGTATCTAGTTTGATGTTTATCAGTTGTATTCAGAGCCATAGGATCCTATAAATAAAAATACAACAATTATCGTACTTAAAATAGTGCTGATCTGGTACATGTTCGATCTCTGATATATGAATTCAACTACCAGTTGTTTTTATATACTTAACAGATTGAGTCGACCCATCAGCTCTCATATGTACATTGTGAAATGGTTACATCACTAGTCGGCGATCTCAACTTAAGATCTACCTACTTACACACAATAAGTAGTTCTTTTCTTACACTATGCTTATTAAATAAAGTAACTTCCACGTAGCTTCGGGTCTACGGCGTAGAATATTGCGGGGGAGTGCTTGAAAAAGGCGTATTAATAAATAGACCTACACAATGTTCAGCAGAACGTTAATTTCTTTATTTATAACTGGAAAAATTAGATTTTTTAATTAATATAGGTACTTAGGTAGCAGGACTTCCGCATAAAAGAGATCCTAACGACTAAAATCATTGTCCTAATTGCCATGTACTTAGGCAGCTAATTGGCAAGACAATTTTTATTATCTACTGAACAATATCTTGCTACTTAACGCTACAGCTACATCGTCCAGCTCTTATAGCATTATTGTCATAAGTTGGTCTGTGTGTAAATTCACTCATGAACAATGTGTTCACAATCTATTTCACCAGGTGATATATACCATTCAGTAAATTTTCTTGGACATGATTAATATATATTTGGCTCCAAGGCGTTTCAGCTACTTGCCACACTGCAATCGATACTGGTGATGAAGTTTGTTGGGAAGATACGAAAACATTTGGTTTGTTAACGTCATGTTGTACCTCTGCAGCTATAACAGCACAGCATTCTAATCAGTGATAGATTAATATGCAGCGGCAGGATATGGTAGTGATTTACCTAATCCTGAAAATAATCCGAAGCGAACCGCTTCAGCGCGTGGCGTGGGCGCGCTGCAGCGGGGCACGCACTCCGGCAATTTGTCGAGTTTTTTGAGTGCGTGCCGCCGGAGTAATTGTTGGTATTAATTCAACTGTACGTAACAACGCGGGGCACGCGATATTCGGTGTTTTATTAATGTGCATCTGTTGTACTGTCCCGCAGAGCAGCGGACCCCAGCCACGCTCCCACACCATTATACGTATTTCGCGGTATTACTCTTAATAACAATAACGGCGACTGGACATTTATTAATGTGTTAGAGGTACATCTTCCCATAAATATGACACACCAGTTAGGACGTTTGTACGTCGACTTGAGACATCTGATGGCGTGTAATAAAACTTAGCTTTCTGAACTAACAGCATCCTTCACACATTCTGCTTTGAACGAAGAAAACTGCGGGAAGCTCCTGTTAGTCAAGTATTTAACAAAAGAAATCCACTAGCACGCAAACACGAATACATTTTTTAGTGTTAAAGTATCATAATAGCAATGTTTTGTAGATCGTCTTACAATAAAATATAAAATAGCATCAATGTGTCGGCTGCGCGTGTGTACGGTGGTCGGAACAAGCGCCGAGCAGGGCATTGGAAAATAATGTATCTTGTATAATACTCGACATATTGTTGTTTATAATTAAACAAACACGTAAGTACATAAACAATAAATCAATCCGTCGGACACATTAAGTGACAATGACAAACAGAATAAACCCATCTCTTAAGGGGATTCCCCAGCGTCCGCCTTACATTCGGGATCCGGCGGAAGGCCCCATCGGCGGCGTTGTAACTCTATTCAGTAATAAATTAACATTTAGAACGGCCACCCGGAAGCCCGGCCCATTTGCTTAAGTAATTCTGACGATTTACTTAATTTTATGTTCGATTCAATTCGCCGGCCCCACCAATTATTTAGATTCAGAATTGTGTTACTTCACCCCCTCCTCCCCCCCCCCCCCCTTTAGCATTTGTGGAATCGTGGAATTATTGCTAACATTCATTTGTCGGTATGCATGTTATTTTAAATATATTTCAGTTGTATATAAAATATAATAATATTTACAATTCTTCTATTTGAGTTACAGCTAGATCTTTGATATATTTTATTCTTCCAGTGATGAGCCGTTGGATTCATACAATACAACATGGATTGCAATGGGAGAATCCGTTGCAAGTATTAACAAGTTGAGGAAGTGAAGCGGACATACGAATAAATATTCGAGTCCTGCTGTATGCTGTTTAATATTACTGGAAACAAACATTTTTTTAACTTGTTTCTTTGATTACTTAATTCGATTATTATACTTCTTTTTACCAAGAGAATATTCTGTGAAAGTTATCATAATTTTGATATTTCTACCAAAAAAAAAAATATGTTAATGGTTGTCGTTGTCGCTAAGTGTCGAGAAGTGTAAGTTAGATCTCTTAGAGAGATCTATTTTTTATGGTTATAATCCTACGCCCAATTATTGAACCCTGAGGCTGACACTGTAATCGATCTTTGTGTAGTTGTTTTTATTATTGTTGAAGAAAATATTATTTTGTGTATCATAAGATTGAAAGTAAATTTTGAAGGAGGAACTTTTAAGTTAAACGTGAAATTCGTAACAATGTTGTTATAATGTAACTTGTATCAAGAAGCTGGCGACGTGGGGAGCGGGCTGACAATTACAGCGGACAATAGCGGCGACACCGCGGCGTGGCGCGGCGGAGAGCCGACGGCCACGCAACGATGAGGGAACGAGCTGAGACGTGCTCGGTGCAGGCAGACCCGCCCTGTCCGGTGGACACCTGAAAGACTTGAGAATTTCCGAAATAATATTACAATTATACATACAGCATTTTACGAAATAAGCTATTTAAAGCTTTCACTTTTAAGATTCAGAATCTTCTCTGATATATAGATAAAAAACTACGATGTCAAAACTATAAGAGAGAGAAAAAACATCATTTTCTAACAAGTAAATAAGTTACAATCGTAATTAAGAGCTAGAAATTCTACAGACAGCACACCAAACGTATGTTAATCTGATAACACCACGCTTGTTTCTGAGATGAACCATACGGAAGTACTAGGGAAAGGGTTAAGTGAAAACAGAATTCGGTACAGGAAAACTTGAGTACGTTATCTCAACATAACAATGTTTCACATAAATGAAAAACAACCAATAAAAGCAGCGCCGCGCCGCGTCGCACCGCACCGCACCGCACCGCGCCGCACCGCGCCGCGCCCTGCGGAATCCAATTTGTATGGGAAAAATCGAAAGGCTTGTAAAGCAATCCCTCGGGACTATCGGCGCGAATGCACGCAAACAACGGTGTTTGCTCGGGATAAAGGTTCTTCAAGTTTTTACCCGAATTGAAGGAATCAATGTACCTGACACCGCCGACAGAAATCGGCTGAACCGATTTTGATCTATCGACAAATTTATATATCGGTGCGAAAAGGCGAGCGGGTCGTGCGCCTGATGGTAAGAGATACGCCCGCGCATGAAGCGTGTCGCTAGTTAGGACGATATACACTGCACCGCGTTGTGCTTGTTACCTGAAGATTATTCAAACTGGAACACACTACTGCCTGCACATAACTATTAGGTTACAGAAGCGGGCGCTGCGATGGTACCTGGACGGTTACCGCCAACAGAGCTAGTACTAGTATAACTTGATACTGGTAGAACTCCAACCACCATACAAATAATGGATGCGCAGTTTAACCAAATTATTCTTAAGGAATAATTTAACTTTTTAATGTTAAAGTTATTGTTTATGTTGTTTCAAATATCAAATGAAACTCTCGCTCCCCGCAGCGAAACAGTTAAGTATTATATTATATATATATGTTATTAAATCTCTAAAGAGTTGTAATAGTTTTGTTATAACTTGAACCTTTATAAAAAATGTCAATTCTTGTTAGTACAGCTAAGTACATTAATTACTCGAACCACTCTTCTTACCAAAACACAATAATGTCTCCGCAACTTACTTCAAGTTGTTCTCTTGCAGGCAGGAAGTAAAACGGAATACATTCCGTGAACAATTTCCGCATCTCATTGTCGTAAGGTTTTACTCAGCCAAGTTTTATTTTGGCCTATTCCGGTGATATCCCGCGACATGGTAAACTTTCCTAATTATTTTAAATCGCACGAAGTTGTTGCGCTGTTCCGTATAGCGCTCTCTGTGGGACTATTTTTGGCGAGGAACTAATTTCGGTCCCCGTTCGAGTTCGCGGTATGAATACGCCTAGCTGGTTTAACTTTCGCGAATCGCAGTTACGATTTAACAAAACTCGTAACGTGTAGACGATATTTAATATTTGTCGTAATATTATGATCGTTCGTACATCCCACGTCTAATGTATAATTATCTATTAGAGGGACCGGAAAGTAATGTCGTTTTTTTACGCTAAATACAAACACATACATTTTTAACGAGTCTTTATTTTTAATCAATGATGTATTCCCCATCATTGTCAATAACCTTTTGCCATCTAGTGAGTAAATTTTCAATCCCTGATCGATAAAAATTAATTGGTTTTTCGGCAAAATATCTAGAGATGGCATTTTGGATATCATCCAAATTTGCAAATGTTTTGCCACTTAAAAAGTGTTGCAGCGCTCGGAATAAGTGGAAATCCGATGGTGCAACATCGGGCGAATATGGTGGATGAGGCAGCACCTCCCACCCCAATTCATTAATTTTTTCTAGAGTTCGCCTTGCGCAGTGCGGTCTTGCATTGTCATGTTGGAGAATGACGCCTTTTCGGTTGACAATCGCTGGCCACTTTTCAATTAAAGATTGATTGACTCGCTGCAATTGTTCGCTGTAGAGGTCTGCAGTAACAGTTTCTCCAGGTTTCAGTAATTCAAAATGAACAATGCCGCGAATACTCCACCAAACACACAAAAGCGCTTTTTTGGGGTGTAAACCTGGCTTAGCAGTACTCCGAGGGATTTCATTTGGAGAGAGCCACTGCCTTTTGCGTTTTGGGTTATCATACAGGACCCATTTCTCATCTCCTGTGATCAAGCGATCAAAAAACGCTTCTGTGTTGTGTCGTTGAAGCAATAAGTTGCATGTGATTGATCGGTTAGCCTTATTCTGTTCGGACAGATTATGCGGGACCCAAACACCTGCTCTGCTTACTTTTCCAATCTGCTTCAAATGTTCTTGGATGGTCGACCAAGGTTTGTTGAGACTGTTTGACAATTCCTCGATCGTCTGACACGGATTTGCTTCCACTTCCGCCCTTAACACGTCGTTGTCTAACGCTGATGGTCTTCCTGATCGATACGAGTCGGAAAGATCAAAATTACCCGATTTGAACTTGGAAAACCACCTTTGGCATTTACGAATGTCCAGTGCATTTGGATAAACATCGCAAATGTTTTTGGTAGCAACTGTTGCGTTATTTCCCTTGCGAAACTCAAAGAGCATGCAATGCCGGATGTGTACCTCTTCTGGTATTTGGCTGGCCATTTTACCCAAAATTACAAAAAAAAATTGTAATTCAATTGTCTATAAGTAAAGAAATCACTATAACCTCACAATGTCTTTGGTACGCCTCTGAACAAAACAATGAGCTGACAAATGACAATCAAGTATTGGCATGCGCAGAAACGACATTACTTTCCGGTCCCCCTATTAAATAATATATATAAATATGCGGGGGGAATGTTTAATGCGTTCAGGTCCATAGTTTTAAAACAGAGTTTTTTGGAGAGTTCCCCTAACTAAAAGTTAAACAATTCGTTCAAGAGATTAAGTAGTTGTTTTACTCTTTCTTAGTTTGAAACGAAGTTATATACATAAATATCTCAACTACAATACATTTTTATAATAAGGGTTTATCACCAGGACACATCCAATGCGGCATCATTGTGGCGCCGCTGATGAAACCTAGATAAAACTAATACGAGTTAAATGCAATACTTCCGTTTGTCGACGAGCGTTAGGCAACTAACTACACGTTCAGTTAAGTTTTGAAGAATAACATTACACAGAATGTACTAATTTACTAGCTTACTTGTACTTGGTTAACGAGGTTATATGTATCATAGTCATAATTCTCTTTAAAATGTATTTGGTTTTAGGAACAGAGCCATGATACGCTTTCTCGTAACATTGTACTGTTAGGTGAGGTAGTTATAAAGCAACTTGCAGCTCTGTAAGACGGCATGTCTGGTTACACAGTAATGTCTGCACACCGCTAAATAGACAGTACAACATAATTATCTCGATAAGTATTATTTTACTCTGTATTTATATAATTTGGTCCAATACCAACAATGTGAACAATGCAGCCCTGTTCCCCGGGCAGGGCGCGGCGGCTCGCTGCGAGTGTTAAATGCAAACCGATTATGCACGCACGCGCACGGGGAGCTGCGCTGTTACACCAGCAGTTATTATGAACATAATAACTTTATGAAAATTTCGCAGCGTGAAAATATATTTTCCGTGTATCGTTTCATGAAAATGGACACCGCACCGCAATGACGCGCGTAACGAATCGGGATGATGTGCGCTCGCACTGACGCCGCCGCTACCGCCGCTACCTCCGCCACCGCCGCTACCGCCGCCACCGCCGCCGGCCGCTGATGAATATTTATGTACATTACGAATCAAGAGATCCGGCGTGCTGTGCCGGAAATATGCCTTTTTATTTATATGTTAATCAATATCACAATTTCAACTATATACATAGCCGTATAGGTCAGTTCATTATGTTGCAACTTTCCTGTGCAAACGTCACTAGTGACGTGATGACGTTTGTTATACACACGTAACATACACACAGTAGGTTTGCACCACACAAAACCAATGTGATGGTGCTCACCAATAAACTTAAGTACGACAACCCAATATTGAATATGGGCGGAGAGCCACTTTGTCGAACTCGTGAAGTTCGGATACTCGGCCTGACAATTGACGATAGGCTCACGTTCAACACGCACGTGAAGAACGTGAGCAGCAAGGCCCAAGGCCTCTATCGTCAATTGTGCAGGGCCGCGAAAGTATCATGGGGGTTGAACTCGGAGGTGATCAGAGCGATGTATCTGGCGGTGTTGGAGCCGATCATTTTGTATGCAGCGAGTGCATGGGCGCCGGCGGCTAAGAAGCTGCTGGTCCGAAGGCAGCTCGATGCGGTTCAGCGTGGTTTCGCGCAGAAAATTGCGCGAACTCACCGAACCGCGTCGCTGCATTCGGCCCTAGTACTTGCCGGGCTGCTTCCTCTGGACCTTCGGGTCCAAGAAGCGGCCACTTTATTTGAGGTAAAGCGCGGCCACACCCGGCAAGTACTGGGTGACCGAGAGCTGGAGGTTCCGGTCAGCTACTTGAGACTCCCACACCCGTCTGTGCAGCTTGGTGTGGAATTCTCCTGTCTGGGCGAAAGTGCGGAAGAGGTCCAACTTGCCACCTCGGCTGCCGACTCGGTGATTTACACCGACGGCAGCCGCATCGACGACAAGGTGGGTGCGGCGTTCTGCGTTCTGCGGGACGCCGCAGAGGTTTCCAACAAAAAACTCAAGTTGGGCAACTTCTGCACCGTATACCAGGCAGAGCTGCTGGCTTTAGCGAAAGCGACAGGGTACGCGGCCAGCGGGTCGGCGCATTCGTGCGCCGTATTCAGCGATTCGAGGTCCGCCCTGGAGACCGTCGCAAAACCTGACACCCTCCATCCCCTGGCGATCGCAGTAAAAGAGAATACAACGAAAGCGCGTGAGAAAGGGACGAATGTAAGGTTGTATTGGGTGAAGGCGCATGTGGGGCTGGAGGGGAATGAAAGGGCGGACCAACTGGCCAAGGAAGCGGCCCTGAAGAGCAAAAGAAGACCTGAATACGAGGATTGCCCCGTTTCATTCGTCAAGCGTCAGCTAAGGCTGGAGACGCTCGACGAATGGAACAGGAGGTATGTGCAAGGTACGACGGCTTCAACAACGAGGATCTTTTTCCCGAGCGTCAAGTCAGCGTATCGCGTAATTCGCCAGATCGAGCTCGACACGGTCTTGGCCCAGATGTTCACCGGGCACGGGGGATTCTCCGAGTACCTCCACAGGTTCAAACTCAAGGAGAGTCCCGCGTGCCCCTGTGACCCGGAGGTGGACCAGACCGTGGTGCACATCCTGCTCTCCTGTCCCTTATTTGGGCGGGAGAGGGTGGAATTTGAAATGAGAATGGGTATAAAACTAGATATGGAGTCGGTAGCCTCTCTGATGAGTGACGACGACGGTCGGAAAGTATTTCTGGGGTACAGCAGGAAAATATTAGCGAAGGTGATAGATAAAAACAAAGTATAGTAAAATAAACTAAATTAGGAAAATAAAAGAAATAAAAAGAAATAAAGAAGAGAAAAATGCTAAAAATGCTAGAGGGATGATTTTTTACAGGCTCTCCTCCTACAATCCAGTTGTCCCGATACGAGTACGACGAGGTCGTCGCTCCAAGCAGAGAGGAATGAAAGAAAGAAAAGTATGCGGAATGAAAGATAGGATAAGAACGAAAGACGAAAAGAATGATTGACGATAATTAATAAATTGAGAACTAGAGAACATATATATAAATGTAATAAACAACAAATGTAAGAGTGATGATAAATAAAAAATGCGATGGTAAATGAAAAGATTAATAAAGGCCCTGACCCGCCATACGCAGGGGAATGAGAAAAAAAAAAAAAAAAAAAAAAAAAAAAAAAAACATACACACAGTTATAAATGGAAGTTAAATGTAATCTACACCAGTTTGCGGTTAGTATGTCTGATATCCATGTTGAAGGATTTCCTTAAGAATCGCATTTCATTTGAACGGAAGTTAATTATTTATGTCCGGGGTGCGGCGGCGAGCAGCGCGCGCCGGCTCTAGCTGTGCCGGATCCCATTGAATCAGTCAATGGATGTACAGACACGCAACCCTGCTTCCTTTCTTAAAGCGTAGCCCCTGTAACTCCGTAACTGTTTGTATTTTTACAATTGTTCAACTTTACAATTTTCAGTTCCTTCCTTCTATATATTTAACAAACGTCTAAGTGTTTACCAAGCTACTATGTTCAACTGTATGCAGCGTAATCGCATTAGCGTTAAAGCCTTTTTAATGAAGGCAAAATAAAATGTATAGCTTTAATGAATTAAGCTGTAATCTACCTATATAAAAATATTTAATGAGAATGGGTTCTGTTTGTTCGTCAATCACGTGAAAACTAGTGAACGTATTGCCAAGGGAACGTGACTATTCGACGCGAGATGATATTCTTTCATTTGTAGATCCTTCGTCTTTTATTTTCATAAGAACTTTTTTAAACATTTTCATTTCGTATTGTTTATGCGGTTGTTATAGATATTTGCGGTTGCGGTTGCGATTGCGGTTGCAGTTGCTCTCAAACAATATTTCATACAAATTTTGCATCTATCATTACATTACGGCCATCAAAGCAGGAAACACCTAGTATACATGATTTCCATCTATTAATAGATTTCGATAGATATAGAATTATAGATTGCGATGACACAATATCTCCGCAACCTTAAGGCCTGCAGATTTGAAATTTGGTAGAAGTATTCCTTTTGCAGAGTCTACGTCATCTGAGAATGAATTTAAAAAAAATCCTTACCTATAGTAAGTTGCTGAGGTGTATTGACCTGCAAAAGTGGCCAAGGAACAGCTAGTCACAAACAAAACGACACGTATTCATTTACAATATAAAGCCAATGAACGCAACGTGCTACTTCATAAATCAGTTCCCAAACTGTTAGAGATTATGTTCGTGTCATCTTTTTAATATAAAAATTCTATACTATTCATTACATATTTTGAAACGAGGGTGCGATGTTGTGCACCGCAGCAAATCAATTAACAATGTTATTTAACTAACTGCAATTACGCCTGGCGGATTTAAAAAAGACCCCGTAAAGGTAAACCTAGCGTTAAATTTAGAACCCTTTATAGCGTCAGAGATTAAAGAAACTTAACCAGCGAATAAAGTTAACACTACTTACTTCTTACCGTCTACCAGATAGTCCTTCTGGCGCCAATCGACATTTGCCAAAGTTAGAACTTAGAAGTAGCAGTTCGTAAGTATGATATGCAAACCGTTATTGCCGCGGTATGCTCGTAACTTTGGAACTTAATCAAGCATTATGACCGGCGGAACGATGCACCTTGTAAACCCTTAAAAACTTTCATCGTAAAACTTGAAATATTAAAACCATATAACGTAATAAATCCACTGCTGCGCGGTGAACGGAGCCGACGGTGGTATTGAGCTGGCGCGTCTTCGTGGTGTTGAGAACAAAACTATTCATAATAAATTGCATCGAACAGATATGCTCGTTTCGTGGTGGTGCAGATCACCCTTGAACTGGTCATCACCAGCTGATAAACGTCCACTGCTGGACATAGATCTCCGCAAAGATCCCCATATCGATCGGTACTATACTGCCGCATCGATGCGGCTTTTGTTTGCACAGATTCATGGAAAGGATTTGGGCCATTTCCCACCACGCCGGTCCAATGCGGGCTGGTGGGAGCCAGAGCTTCGTTTGTTGATTGCTACGAGAAGGTGAGGTTGGCTTCGATCCCGTGAGTTGTTGTGCGGGACCCCTTACATACGTGTGACCTGGTCATCTTCAGTGCAACAACGAAGAACCAATCCGGACGACCTCTGGAGTAAGGTCAGCTCGAGATAAGCACTTCAATGACCTTTGATCGGGTGTGTCGCAGAGGGAATGGGAGGGTCTTACTTCCTTTGTCCCCGCGTTGCTTTCAAGGCACACTGAACGAATAAATAATACACGTAATCGCTTCTAATGTTGTTAGTAATACATGTGGAGATAAATCACTTCCAAAGCTGTCCGTGCGTTGAAGTGATTAAGAATGTAATTATCTGCTGTATATTTAATTAGATCAGTTGCAAAGGAGGCGGGCACCCTTGCGCGGGCGAGATGAGATTGCTTCCAACTATTATGAGCTATTACAAACACTTGCAACAGCACTCTAAAACTTTGGAGCGAGCAATTTATGTAGTCGGGTGCGCGGGCCCGCCGGTCCCGGTACTCATTTCATATTTCTGGTGGCAGTTCCGCCGGAAGTGGAGCCCCGCGCCGCCGCAGCCTCGCTGTCTCCACGCACCAGATATTCATCCGCATTATCGCAGTGAACAGCTGTAGATGTGTAGCAAAACTCAATATGCATGTGATCCAAACAGCATTGGAATGTTGTTTTCTATAAACTTCATTACTACAGAGTTATGCTCTTATATATATTTTTATTACATCTTAAAGTAATATCTATCTATCTAATAGTCTATCAAGACTGAAGCGATTAATCCAGGAAGCAGATATTATACCTGATCACCAATTCGGCTTTCGTCAACGACACTCTACGACCCAACAAATGCATCGTGTTTATAACACTATCAGACAAAGCTTTGAAGGGAAAGAATACTGCTCTGCCGCATTCTTGAATGTACAACAGGCCTTTGATAGAGTGTGGCATAAAGGCTTACTATCAAAAATTAAGACTCATTTACCTCATGTGGTGTTCCCTATTCTGCAGTCCTACCTAAGTGAGCGTTTCTTTCAAGTTAAAGAAGGAGATGCAAGATCATCTCTCCATCAATGTCTTGCAGGCGTCCCACAGGGTTCAGTCCTGGGCCCTATATTTTATAACATTTTCACATGTGACCTCCCACAGTCGCCCAATGTTACCTTGGCATCATTTGCTGATGATACAGCTTTCCTCACCTGCAATCGTGACCCAAGTGTTGTTTCTTCACAGCTACAAACACAGTTAAATGCTACTGCTAAGTGGTTCATAAAATGGCGAGTAAAGGCAAGTGCCTCTAAATCTCAACATATAACATTTGCCCTCCGAAAAGGCGACTGTCCACCTGTCACATTGGGTGAGGATGTACTGCCGCAGTCTGATCGTATAAAATATTTTGGATTCCATCTGGATCGCCGAATGACATGGAAGGAACATAGAAACAGAAGGGATGCTATCAACCACCGTTTCCGCAACCTACTCTGGCTGTTGGGCAGGCAGTCCGCACTTTCTCTGCACAATAAAACTATGATCTACACATCAATGCTCAAGCCCATGTGGTTGTATGGCATAGAAATCTGGTCCACAGCAAGCAAGACACACATTCAATGCATTCAGCGAGTTCAAAATAACATCTTACGCACAATTTGTGATGCGATTTGGTTCATAAAAAACAATGAACTGCATGAATATCTGCAAATGCCAACTGTCACTGAAGAAATTCAGAATTACAAAAAAAAGCACAAAGAACGTCTGGTTGACCATTCTAACCCGCTAGCCAACAACCTCCTTATACAAGGTGCAACTAAAAGATTGAAACGAGCTGACGTGCTTGACAATGTGTAGACATTGTGGTGTTGACTACAATGCTCTAAAAGCTCCATAATAAACTGATCAAATCTGATTAAAGTCTTCCGGCTGATGGCAGATACAAATGCAAAAAAAAAAACATCTTAAAGTGTGAAAAACTTTTAATAGATCACGAAGGCTTTAAATGTTTAAAAGCAACCCTATTATTCATGAGTATTGTCGTAGAAGTCCTTTTAAACAAGGCATCGGTACATACCGTAAAAGATTCTAGGTAACCTCGCAACGCACTCAAAGTGTGACCACCGAATCACGTGTTCTCCTTAATATTTTTCTTTATTCAATTAGGCGAAGAAGCGGACGTTCATCTGATGGTGAGTGATACATGCGCTCCTAACAATGTAGAATGAGGTATACTATACCGCATTATGCTCGTCGCCTGAGACAACATGTAGTCTTGTGTCATCGTTATCGTGCTATTTTCTTTCAAAGGTCAGCGACCATTAAGACAGTCCGCATTTTGGACACTGCAGCTCTGAAGAACGGATGGATGCTATTTCCAAAGAACTGGTAAGTTATATGGTCAGGATATTGATTGATAATTGATATGAAAGAAGTCTCTGTCCTTGGTTACATCTATCTTCTCCCAAAAGCAGAATGAAATGACACCTTAATGTCTTTGACACTGGTATTTGTTGAGACGTTAAATTCCAAGTTACGATGAGAAATCAAATGCGACAAAATGACGAGCGAATTCCTTTAACGCGCTTAAGGTTTCTTTTCCTTGAACTCCTTCGTCCTTAACTTCGTTTGGCTGAAAAATAGTCAACATATTTTTTTAAACAAAATTACACATTAGCAGACATAATTCAGGCCCAAAACAAGTGTTAAGTTCATCAACTCCCTGTAAACACTCTCCTCAGGAGTGGCGGTTAAAAGCTTTTCACACGCACGCATTTTAAGTTCAGAGTAATATTTAACGCCGCAGCGAATCGCACCATTAACGCAGTAGTCGAGTTCGTTTGCGTTAAACGCGCCTTTTTAATACTAATTGTGATGACGTTATTTACAATCGCTTCCATGCGGCCCCCGAGCGCCGCGCCGCCGCGCCGCCGCGCCGCCGCGGCCCGCAGCACGCGGCAGGTTCCATTTGCACCGAGCAATCACAACGGGATCCTCATTTACTTAAATGCAACGTAAAATTAAAGTTCGCCGGGTGCACGATATGAATATTAACAATATCGCTACAGCGCATTGTTCGCAACGCGATCGCGGTGCAGATTGTTGTTCCCCTCCCCCACTTTAGCCTTTATATACTTTTAAGTTTAATAACGTTTAAGTTCAGTATTACTGAAAGTCTTTTTTTAATTATCAATGACATGGTATTCATACGACTTGAAATATGATTCTCGTTTCCCAGTAATTACACTAGCTACAGAGCCCTTCAATCCGGAACACAGTAAAATTCACATAGTACTGTTTGTCGGCTGCAGCAGGCGCTGCGGTGGTACCTACCTAGACGGTCTGTAACAACAGAGACCTGCCATCGGTAGCTAACCAGTAACTAGCGCATGTATCACAAAGTTGAGGTTCTGTTCGCTTCAATAACTGTCTTTCGGAAAAATCAAATCAACTGACAGCCACCATCACTACTTCCTTTTATAAAAATATCGACTTCTTTATACTATTATGTAATTGTATAAATTTTGTTAGAAGAAAAAATTTAAAAAGCTGTCCCGCCCAACGTGGGGCTCGAACCCACGACCCTGAGATTAAGAGTCTCATGCTCTACCGACTGAGCTAGCCGGGCTGTGAGGATATTCATGAATATTTTAACTCGCTTGGACCCGTACATACGTGGGGAGTTCACAACTTTAATTTAACTCGTGCTGTATAGAAAGCAAACCAAGCCTTTAACAATATTCACGAACATACAGCTAGTGCGGCTTGCCCGTATGTGTACGGATAGGTTAATCAATATCGTGTAATTGCTTTAGTTGTATAAAGTTGCCATGGCAACAAAATGTATTTGTGTTCCTATTGCCAATTAAGCGTATAGCGATAACCAATCAATTATTTGTACCTCTTTAATAACTAACCGGATGTTTGTTCCGACCCGGTTCTAAATAATTCAACTATGCAAATTTTCGTGCACGGTTATAAATAAATTTAATGTATGCATGTATGAAAATAAACTTGTTACCAATAAAACGGGACCTGTCCGTAGTTTTTTAACTAAGAATGTTTCGTTGTGCTTAGCCATCACTTAGGTACTTATTCTCATAGCTATTATTGATTAATACGAAGAATACATCACAGTGCCGCCCGCGCACCGGCAGGCGCGCTGTTGGGAGGCCTCCTACAACGTTGATCGGCGATCTGGTGAAGATCGCAGCAACCCACCGGATGCATCGATGGGGACCGACCGAAGTGGAGATCCTTCGGCGGTGGTCTACGTCCAGCTGTGGACGTTTATCAGCTGATGATGATAATCATGACACATTTTTCAAAAATACAAATGTATATAAACGCAGGAATCAGAAAAGACTTTTTACCACTGCAGCGTGTATTCCTGCCGTCAAACATTACTATGGAAATATAAGTGTTCCGGTTTGTAGGGCTCAGAAACTAATGTAATTACTGAGGTAACGAGAATCTGCGACGATCACAATATGGAGCAATGTGTATCATTCTAGTAAGCGTTTACCATCAGATGAACGTCCGGCTCATCTGGTCTTATAAATAAAAAAGTCCATCGTACGATGTTACCAGATGATTAACGGTAATAGTATACGGTAACATTCCACCTTTGTAATTAGAGGATGTTAGTTGACGGAAGTTTGATGGGAGTTGTCCTCGAACCACGTCTTATTTAACATCGCCAACGGATATCTTAGTTAACGGGATACATAACTCTGTTTACAGCCTACTTCCGTTTGTAATTTAATCTAACGTGGATGACAATAAACTGGTTAGAGGGCCGCAGAGTGCGCGCGGAGTGCCGCAGCCTTTGTTTCTTACAATTTCAACGAGAGGCGAGTTGAAGTTAAACTTCGTTATCGTGTACCCTTAACATATGCGGAAGCGTACTGTTCATCTGTTAGTAAATAATAATACATAAATAAGCCTTTATTGTAAGGGTTTATTCTTTAAGATAAAGGGTGTAAGAATTCCCGCATAACAACCCACGTGACCCAAACCAATCTCACCATCCCGCATTGAACCAGCATGCTGGTTAACGACAAATTTTCCCCCGTGTGCATCCCTACCCGATCGATGAGGGAATCATCAGCGGACGTCTATCTGCAGATGATGTTGAATCCTTTATTTCTTCTGCAGTATAAAATTCTACATTCATACATACATCATATCGCATCATACATCAGATATCGCATCGCGTGGTCGATCTCGTGTCGTTTTCTCTAGTATTCACGCGATTGGCCAACAAACTAAACATGTTATCGTTATATATAGATTCTCTATTTTCTATCTAGGCATCTAAGTTACTAATATTTAAAGGTTGCCAATTATCTAGACGTTTAATGTTATTTGCATATTCGCGTACTAAATACCATTAAGTAAACAATTTTTATTAGTTTGACACAAATTGTTCGTATGACTTTTTAACTTAAAATTCAACTTAAAGTAATTAGATAAAGCAATAAAATGAAACAGAATTTAATAAGTACAAATTCCATCTACGCTTTTCAAAACATCTTATGCACGTATAGTTTTTCACCTCGTGGGAGACGGTAGGGATGCCCAGCTTTGGGAACGTGGAGCAGAATGTTCAAGTTTCGTTGTAGTAGAAAAATATATTTTTCTGTCCGTCTAATTGCAAACTCCTATTTGTCATGAGGACAAGAGTGATGAGTGGAGGTAGTCAGGATTTGAGGTCTTACTTAACTGCTTCTCTTTTCTAACTTAGTCATTAACTAAAAATGTAACACCAAAGAACAATTGTGTGAAACTAAGCAAAGTGTATTATTTGATACGACGCGAAACTAATTCAATTAAGATCCTGACACCGATTGCCGCAAGGATCTCCAATATCCATTCAAATTGCGGGCAAGTTTCAGTCTAAGTGCAGTTCAAGTTAATCTCAAGTCGAAGGACAGGGAAATTTGTAGAGGCAAGGGTGCTAGTTTCGAATGCCGTTATATCGACGCAACATAAACTCGAGTGTTGCGCTAAAATAACTATATAATTAGCTTACCATATATACACGTTCAGAAGCGTGAGATCTCGCCACAGTGAACACTTAAAGAAAAGTAAGTGAAACCTGGTTCCATCACGCGAACACTCCCTTACACGTAGGAAGCATTGATAAGAAGTTAGAAGCGTTCGTTTATGTTTCACATTCACTTACCATTTTAAAACGTAAAAAATTGCTTTGATTATTAAAAACAATAAAGCTTCGGGGCGCAAGGGGTTGCGCCTATATCTTGCGGCGCCCAAGTCAACCTCACCGGCACGCGGTGCACCCTGCTGAATAAAGCTCTGACCACCCACCAACCCGCACTGGGCCAACGTGGTGGGTTACGGTCCGATTCTCCTCAATGAATTCCGAGAAACGACGTGGAGATCTTTGGGGGACGCCTACGTCCAGCAGTGGGCCTCTGTCGGCTGATGGTGATGATGATGACCAAAGTTTCGTGTCTCAAATTATGCTTTGTACTCAGAATTTAAATAATATATGTCCTCTTCGCCTATCAATGCATCTGACTACGTAGGTTGAGTGGTATAAAATTTCCATAGGCATTAAGTCCAAAATCTAGTAATCTAATCTTAGGTTACACTATGGGGTTTTATATTATCAAATAAAATATTTACATAACTCCTTTAGAACTGATATCTACTTATCGCATCGTGATTTGATAAAGGGGCTAAGTAACTGTGATATCACATACGTTGAACTAAATATAGATCCTAGGAAATTGGAGAGTGAGCTGGAGCTGGAACTGGAGCAGTCCTAAGTTAAAGTGGTAGAGGTGTGCGACTAAGGTGTGTGATCCAATGTTACTTGTAATTTAGTCCTTTGTAATATTTTTGGAAAACATTGTTTTTCCGCGGCGATTGGTTCCGCGGAAAAATGAATATTTTTGGTTGTGGCTTATGTCCAGCAGTGGGATCTTTCAAAGTAAACATTAACGTTATATTTTCAATATCATTCGGTCAGATACATTTGATACCCTCCGCAACGAAACATGTAGGGGGGATGCTTCGGTGGGCTTCGTTATTTAATTCAGACCACGCGGCCTTAATGAATGCTGATACATACCGGACTTCCTGTTTATTGTGATGTATTGTAAAAAAATACGTTTTTTTTTATTTATTGTGTTTTTAGAAAAGTATTTTATATAAGCGACGAAATGTTTGAGCGGCGTTATTAAATCAGTCCGAAGTACTACCTACGTACTATTTACGCCCGTTCTATACTTGAAGTGAACTTTGTTATGGTAGTGTGAATAGGATGTTATGAAAGGATAAAGAGATAACTATTAATATATTTATATGGTTTAGGTTGTAACAGAACGAGATTAAATGAGGTTCTATCTAGTTTCCCTCTCGTTCATCACTTTATGCCACTGTCAGCAGCGCGCCCACTGGCCCATCACCTAGACGGTACAGGTAGTTAATATCGCAGCTCCTATTGTTACCGCCGAATAGTAATGTACAATAATGTCATTCGGTTTGGAGGGTGTTATAGCTAGTGAAACTACTAGGTTAACGTGATTTAACACCTTGTCTTAAAAGGACGAGTGCAATGTTAAGATGAATATATTATATTATACTGACTGGCGCCACGTTGTGATGCACAGGTGTGTTTCTTACCATCAGGTTAACTAGATTGCCTCGATTAAAAATAATGAAACTACTAAAAACCATTCACAACGTGAGCCGCAGTTACAGAAGTATATTCACGTAACAGTTTAAAGCGTATCGGAATTTTCCTATATACATTAATATTCAACGGTTTACATGATCAAGGCAACAACGGTTATAGGGTTAACTGTGATATATGCGATTACATCATCCAGTTATGAAAAGGACAAGGATCGAAAAAATAACTAAATTGTAAACATATTGAATAGTTTGATTCATTTTTCATCCTTCTAGTTGAAACAGGATCACACAACTAATTCTGAAACTAAACGGCTAAGTAGATATTTAACTTAATGATCTCTCGAGTGACAACTTATAATCAATAATAACACACAAAAGGTATGTTATATTATCTACTAAAATGGGTAAAAATAATGTATTTACATATAGTTTCCATTTTTATGGTTTGCTTTAAATTTTCTAGTATTTTACATATCAGCTGTCAGTATTCATTGAAGCGTTGTACAGGTTTTCATGTTTGTTTTATTAAACAAGTTTACTGTTAAGAAATCTTTTATTGGATTAGTTCCAGGTCGCTTAGAAACTTTTTTTCTGTCTCTGTTTATATTAGGGGGACCGGAAAGTAATGTCGTTTTCTTACGCTAAATACAAACACATACATTTTTAACGAGTCTTTATTTTTAATCAATGATGTATTCCCCATCATTGTCAATAACCTTTTGCCATCTAGTGAGTAAATTTTCAATCCCTGATCGATAAAAATTAATTGGTTTTTCGGCAAAATATCTAGAGATGGCATTTTGGATATCATCCAAATTTGCAAATGTTTTGCCACTTAAAAAGTGTTGCAGCGCTCGGAATAAGTGGAAATCCGATGGTGCAACATCGGGCGAATATGGTGGATGAGGCAGCACCTCCCACCCCAATTCATTAATTTTTTCTAGAGTTCGCCTTGCGCAGTGCGGTCTTGCATTGTCATGTTGGAGAATGACGCCTTTTCGGTTGACAATCGTTGGCCACTTTTCAATTAAAGATTGATTGACTCGCTGCAATTGTTCGCTGTAGAGGTCTGCAGTAACAGTTTCTCCAGGTTTCAGTAATTCAAAATGAACAATGCCGCGAATACTCCACCAAACACACAAAAGCGCTTTTTTGGGGTGTAAACCTGGCTTAGCAGTACTCCGAGGGATTTCATTTGGAGAGAGCCACTGCCTTTTGCGTTTTGGGTTATCATACAGGACCCATTTCTCATCTCCTGTGATCAAGCGATCAAAAAACGCTTCTGTGTTGTGTCGTTGAAGCAATAAGTTGCATGTGATTGATCGGTTAGCCTTATTCTGTTCGGACAGATTATGCGGGACCCAAACACCTGCTCTGCTTACTTTTCCAATCTGCTTCAAATGTTCTTGGATGGTCGACCAAGGTTTGTTGAGACTGTTTGACAATTCCTCGATCGTCTGACACGGATTTGCTTCCACTTCCGCCCTTAACACGTCGTTGTCTAACGCTGATGGTCTTCCTGATCGATACGAGTCGGAAAGATCAAAATTACCCGATTTGAACTTGGAAAACCACCTTTGGCATTTACGAATGTCCAGTGCATTTGGATAAACATCGCAAATGTTTTTGGTAGCAACTGTTGCGTTATTTCCCTTGCGAAACTCAAAGAGCATGCAATGCCGGATGTGTACCTCTTCTGGTATTTGGCTGGCCATTTTACCCAAAATTACAAAAAAAAATTGTAATTCAATTGTCTATAAGTAAAGAAATCACTATAACCTCACAATGTCTTTGGTACGCCTCTGAACAAAACAATGAGCTGACAAATGACAATCAAGTATTGGCATGCGCAGAAACGACATTACTTTCCGGTCCCCCTATTAGTTTAAATTCATTTTTGTGTTTGGTTTACAGTAAACAATAATATAAGTGCGAATATTACTGTTGGTACGACTCTTAAATCGACTTCTCGTGTAATTGCAACAACTCATCATCATCTCCAACGGAAGAGATTTTACTTTAAACTTAAGCCGTCACTTGCTTATGAGAATTTTGAGAATAAGAGCTTTTTTTTTCATGTTTCATGATTTGTATTTTTTTCGCTATAAAGTAATGATTGTGACTGTTTTTTTTATTAAATAAATTGGTTGGCGGAGTCTCGGTGGAATGAAACAGCAAAGAAGGACGCAATAAAGCGCGGAACGGTCCGGCGTAAGAGTCAGTAGATTGGTCCTGGCCTTTATGTGCGTCATAACTATTTGTTTTACGTTTGTAATAAAAATACTCTGTCTCCGACATTAAAGTTGAAGCTTTAAATTTATTGTGAAAATACCTGGCGGGCTGTTACACGAACGAGTTTCTATTATTAGAAGCCATCGGGAGATAGCGGCCTCTGTGCTACAGCAAACAAACTTACCGGAATTACGTCTGATTCAGTTTAAGGGTTACATTGTAACACAGATGCACACGCAACAACTTACAACACCCTTTCCGGTCGGGGGTTAAAAATCAAATTGAGTCGTAAGTTTATCCCCGACCTAGTCCGCCGATAAGCTATCAGCGACCCTAATTAATTCAGCCGGAAGTGCTCATGATTTAGGTTTCCGTGTAACCATTACACCGGTAATTATTCTGTCTTTTATAGCATAATTATTGTTTAATTAAGATGGAGCTTAATCACTTTGTTTTTGTTTTAATCCTGAAACGTTCGTTCACTTGGAACAAGGTGACGCTGTATACCGCACTAAAATCTAATAATTAAACTCACAACATTAATAACTCGGTATTTTGGAGTAGAACTTATAACTTTAAAAAATGGAGAGATGCTTATCATGCATAATGTTATTATAACCTATTTTTTTTTCTGTGATTATTAACAGCCGATAGACACCGCTGCTGGATATAGTCGTGGTGCTAGAAGTTCCTTCTCAAGGTAGACCGGCGATCTGGTGAAGATCGCGTAACCGAATGGTATAGAGATATTTGGTAAAAACCTATTTTGTAGAAGTTTATCGGACGATGATTACGAAAGATGTTTAAACATCGCATCGTGTTGATCGTTTTAAGACATATTAAGTGGTGTTACCGCAGTAATTCCACTAGCTATATATATATACCCTTTAAACTGAGACAGTCTAATATTTGAATATAGCTCTGACGGTAGAAATGAGCGGCAGTCTCCGGTCTTTTAGATAAAGTCGGTCGGCTAGATCTAAGTACATAAAGGTTTTGGAGAAACGATTTTATGGGGTATAAAGAAGTTTGATTGATAACGAACTAAATTCGAAAGTTATGACATCGATAAAAACTTGGGTCAATCATCTCACAAAGAGTCAACCGATACTTTCAGACTTTCGACCGACTCCAATTTAGTTCTCGTTAGGTCTTTTATTGCGAGCTTCATTTTTATTTTATGCGAACTCTGACTCCGTTTCAGTATTAGCTCGGAGCTATTGCTGCTGCTCGGGCTTAGCTTACTGTTGCTGGACATTTTAAAACCTGCGATATTAAATATCGTCGCTAAGTTTGATGTATGGGACCTAGGGGCGGACTACACACTAGATTCAGGAGTTAACTGATGACAATTTGAATATAACGTCAGTTGTCAGTACAATTTAAGGATCAAAAATTTTAATCCACTTGTGTATGTTAGGTTTATATATTATATACAGATATATTATTAAAGTTTATCACATTTCAATATATGTCTTGATATAATTAAAAACTTTTAATTAATACTCATTTTTGTTATATTTTAAGTAGTTTTAAGAACACTTAATGAAGACAATTGTAATATAAGAACACTTCACAACCTCGCACAACTCGGCTGGCTCAGTCGGTACAACATAGACTTCAACTTAGCGTCTTGGATTTGTATACAATTTCCTAGTAAGTTGATGTTATTTGTACAAATATTTAAAATAAATAATTAGGTACTTTTTCGACATAGTCAATTATAAAGTATAATAACTAGATCTCATAAGTTGTGAGCTCACTGGTGGGCGGCGGTGCTACGGGTGCTACGGGTGCTACGGGTGCTTCGATGGGCGCAACTCGCAACTCCATGAAATGGCACTATTCAATATGCCTCATAACAAAATGTGTAAATTCATTGATTACATTCGCAGAGTGCACAGTTTAATTGTTTGTAATAGTTCGTTTAATACGTATTTCTTCGATTGATCTCATTCCAGCATCTCATTACTAACTCCCTTTAATTATTTATTTCATACAAGGAAATAAAATTCTCTTGGTGTTCCTCTCCCACTAAACCTATCCACTTTAATACTTACCTTGTCACTTGGCATTTGCCGCTTTACACGAAATATATATTACTGACTTTCACTTTAGTTGAAACTTAGTCTCATAATTAGTATTTCCGCTACACGTGGGATTCATTATTCTCTTTTGCTGCTCCGTACTTAGATTAGACTTACGATTTTTAACTATTTTCTTACTTTAATATTCGAATATTTTTACAATGTAAAAGAACTTTACAGTTCATTATCTGTAAGTTATTTAAGTAAACTCTGTAAGCTGCAATATTAATATACTACAGATACGCACACCCATAACTCTGGTATCGCTGCCGTACAAATTAATATAACGGCAAGATAAATTAACTTTATCTTCGTTTAATAATAATTAAGCTGTAAAATACCGAATAATTACCATCATAACGGTTAAACAAACAAGTCCTAAATCACAAGCTGTTCCGGTTTGACTTAATTAGGGTGCCGATAGCCGGCCGGGGGTTACTTAAGAGAAACGTTACAAGTAATTTTGTTTACGTCCCTGTGTTTTCTCAGAAAATGTTCGTTCCTTCTAAATGTATTAAGTCCTGTAAGTCCGTCACTGTCGGGTGTCGGGTGTCGGGTGTCGGGTGTCGGGTGTCGGCTCTCGCAAGGATTCCACTTAGCTCGATCTTCGCGCTGTACGGATCGCTGCTGACAATCGCCTCGCGCAAATCGTCGCTCCGTCCATTTATTACGTTATACGAAATCTATATAACAGTTCTTCGTTTCAAGTAGAAAAAGGACGCATAATTTCTCGAGATAGATCTCTCGTAAATCTTCTGTACTTTCTGGCTCTCGCAATGGACTTGCAAAAGTAGTTTTTGCACCGTCTTTTTTAAACAAAGTACAAGAATGAAAATTTTACTCAATATCCTTCCAATATACTCTGCCTAGATTTTAAACCGTGGATATATAACAAAGAAGTACTAAACTCAGTGACACTAATCACTCAATATATGATAGTTAATATATATTAGTTTTACATCTTCGGTACTTAATAGATAACTTGGCTTATACTCTCATTAGGTATTTGATAAACTCGAGCTTCAATAGTAACTTTACAAGGTATATTCACTTCAGCAGTTAGACAAAGATTGATCAAACTCAAAAAAAATATGTTAAATAATCTTACTGACCTAAAGTGTTGATACTTTAAACCGTTTCCGTTTCAGTAACAGACATACACAACTACAATTTGTCGCGAACGATTACTTGTTCTGATATTAAGTACACATTTTTTAACTGACTACAAATTCTGTTATACAAACAAATAATATTTTGTAAGTCATTTGATTAATTCATTTTCAGTTCCGTAGTTAGCTTAAGTAGTTATTTTGCTATTGCTGACACTTCTTCACAGTGTAAGGGCGCCGTGAGGGTGATGAGAAAGAGGGAGAGTTGCGCTGGTCGCGGGGCGCGCCACTCGAGCCGCCGGCGCCGCTTGTGTTTGTGTTTGTGTTTACTGAGCATTAGCATTTGTGCGATGGTCAGTTGTTTATGCGAACTGCTCAAACAATGGCAGGTATTGTCCGGAACCTACATCACTGAGCTGCAAACAAACGGACTCTTTAACCATCCGCACTACTACCGTGCGGCCCCTCGCAACGAGTACTGTAGCGAGGAGAATTCATCTCGCGTTAGAACAATCTTTGGAAATGATTGTTTGAATCTTAAATCTTATACTTACACTGTCCAGGAAAAACCAACAGAAGTTCCTATTGCAACTGACAAACAGTAGTGTGCAAACATTACTGTATTCCGGTTTGAAGGGCGCTGAAATTGCTGGAGTAATGAGACAACATCTTATGTTTTAAAGCGAAGAGCACAATGTGATGTAAATGGTATATCATCCTAACTAGCGCCGCGCCACCTTGCTACGGGCGGGTGCATCACTTACAATTGAGTGAACGTCCCGCTCGTCTCATCGCTTTGTTAATACAATAATAAAAAAGACTACAATAAATGTATTTATCAATTCATCTGACTGACTTCAAGCCGTATTATTTTACTTCCGGTTGTCTCAATGCGGTGTGTGTCTGTATTTCGACAGTATGATTCATGTTTCGGTGATGGCGTCACTTTTAAAATGTGCAGAACGCCGCTCTGCAAAGCGGAAACAATTCCGCAGCTGTCGCTTCCGCCATTATCCCCTTAATTATGTAAGCCCGCGAATATTTACGTACACCGTGGTAACGAAATGAGTTACAAAATGCATTTTAATGATTAAACTTAATAACTATTTGTGAACTAAATAGGGAAGGGGGAGGGGTGGGGGGGGGTTAGAGGGAGCGCATTATTTTTGTGTATTAATTACTATTTGTAATTACTATTCATTGTTTCTTAAATTCAATGGAGTTAATAGATGCTTCTTCTTTATAAAATGCCTTACAACTAGTGCAGGTTGTCGACCAGCGTGATGCAGTCCTTTCCGTCTCTGGTTCGGCGGAACAATTCGGACGCTCCAGATATGCCAGTCCATTCCCTGATATTCCTCAACCCTGACTTTTTCCTTCTCCTCACCGTACATACGTATTAATGATCTCTATTCAGCGGTCGAGATTTGATCATTAATTCAATATCAATTATGTTGTTTACAAATATGGCAGCTCGCTGTTGTCTAGTTCAGAGCCGCTTAGCCCAGAATCTGACTGCAAGCATTCTGTAGCTGCCACTTTGTAAATATCGCTCCTTTACCCGGTTATGATAGTTTATTTATAATGTAGTTTTTAACTCTCTTTTTTTTAGAAATTTCACAAGCTACGATGTCGTTCAATGTATTTTTACCTGTTTAGAAACTCATCACCATGTCTCTGGAGCGATAAGGCTTGGAGACATAAAATTTGGTAGAGATATTCCTTTTGTCGAGTAAAGGGCAGGTGAGAACGGATATTACATAATTCTTTCCCCAAAGGGAGTTACGAGGGTGTAATAGCCAACAAAGCAGGGGACGAACAGCTAGTTAATCCTGTATGTCATGCTATATGCAGCAATCCCTGGCAACATACAATACATTGCTGGAAATGGGTCGGATGTAGCACTTACCTGAACCGTCTACAGCGATGGGGTCCTTTCACTAGTAAGACATTATAAATTATAATTAATTGTGACTATTAAGAAATTTGTTTTACTAGTAAATATAACAAGGTTCATTTGATAGCTAAGTTAATTGTAACTTAATTAAGGGACTGCGCACTTAATGCCTCAAAACAATATAGCATTACTATTTAGAGCCTTATGCCTTTTGATACTTAATCCGGGCAAAGAAGCTTATAAATTTATTATAGACAAATTTCACTGGTACTCCAGACCTTTGTCCTGTGCACCCTTCCCGAGGTATTAAGGCTGCGGGTTGGAGTTCACTTTAAGTTTCGCTTTAAGAGCCAAGCAACTTATAATCTAAATGCTTACTTTGGTTTCCATTTAAAAAATTAGCGATTTTCTTATTTAAACTTTGAATCAAAGTGATAGTATGAGATGATTTTTTTTATATTATCACACCATTTTCCCAGTAGGGGTAGGCAGATGCGGATAAACATCCACTTTTCGCCAGATGTGGTCAGATTAGGTTCCATGTAACAGGGGGCGAGCATGTTGCCACCGCACACACACACACACAAAGATGATGTCAGTGTGCAGGTTTCCTCGCGATGTTCTCCTTCTACCGTTTGTATCTCGCTGTTGTAACTAAAGTTCGCAAATGTACATAACTTAAATATTAAAGTCATTGCTACATGCCGGGATTCGAACCCGCGACCTTCAGAATGAAGGCCGCACGCTCTACCCGTCAGGCCAGCGAACTATTTTTTTTTAATCGTTCCTCTGCGTGTGGTGTGCGTGAGGCAGGGCCTTTATTTGCAGTTCAATTACCATCACAGTTTTAGTCTAATTCTATTTTCTACATTCTCATCTATCATTCTTTTTATCTTACATACTCTGTTCTTTTTTGAAACTTATCTCTTACGTTTTACATTTTGTTCATTCATTGCACTCTTATAAGTGAAGTCCGTCGCTCATTATCTTCCTTGCGGTTCCCTGGAAGAGACCTGGAATACATGAAAAGTCATCCCCTACAGCATACTTCTTCTCGAGGTTTTTCTTTTTTATTTTCAATTCTACAATTTTACAGTTTTTACTTCTTTATTATACTATACTTTGTTTTAACAATTTTGTTTCTCTTTTACGTAGTATACCTGATCGTTCAGTTTACCGATTTAAGCTCTCTCTACCAGTCTGTTATGCCACGGGGTCAGATGAACCGATTTAAATATGATACTGATTGATATGATTAGTATTGAGCTAGCTGCACTTTGGCAGCGGATCCAAACGAACGTGGACGGCCGCCATTACAGACAGGGTAAAGTATACTAGCATACATATACATACATATATATCACGCCTCGTTCCCAGTGGGGTAGGCTCTATACTAGCATGTATTTATATATAGTATCAAAGGTACATTCGTATTTTTATTTATTTAATTAAGTGTCGAAACGAGCGCGACGATCGCCTGATAGTGAGATACCAGTCCATATCAACGTGGCGAAAGTTAGGATTTTATACAAAGCACTACATTGCGCTCGTCACCTCAGACATAAGACGTCGCGTCTCGTTATCCCAGTAACTACACTGGCTACAGCATCCTTCAATTCGGAACACGGTAATATTTGTACACTACTACGAGCCCAACCACCAGCAATCGCACACTTTTTCCACGTTGTCAAATATTTCAATAGCAGTTGGGCCGCCCATTGTATACTCTCTTTATCTATTATTTGTACTGGTGGTAGATCTCTGTACCGGAGACTGTCTAGGTAGATACCACTGTAGTCCCTATTGCAGTGACAAACAGTACTACGGCAATATTAGTGTTCCGGTTTGAAGGGAGTTGTTGCTAGTAAAGTTACTGAGGTAACGAGACTCAACGTCTTATGCCTCAGGTGATGAGCGCAATGTTTGTATAACATCCTAACTAGCGTCACGTTGGTACGGACCGGCGTATTACTCACCACGAGGTAAACATCACGCTCGTCTCATCGCTTAATTGAATAAGGAAAATTATCATATTCTTTGTTAGTTTCATAAGTAGAAAGAGTATTATTATTTGTGTATTTACTGTGGCCCGGTTTTATGTCGTCCGGTGTTCAGATATGCGCGGGCCCAACTAAATCCGGAAGGGAATAGTTTGATAGTTGGTTTGTGAGAGACAGGCTGCTGATATCTATACATGAGGGGTGTTAGTGCGATACAGAAATTATGGATTGCGAAAAGACCTGGTTACTTAATTCTATTTATAAAAACTTCAAGCGCAACGAGGTGGTGTCATCCTATCTAGCGTCACGTTGTTAATATATATCAGGTGAGTTCCTGCTAGTCTGTCGCTGCATTGAATGAAAAAATTGTACATTTCCGGTCTGCATGTCTTGATCGTATTGTAACTTCATCTTTTGTTTTGTTTTTTATTTGACATTATTACTTGTTTCAGTATTGCTCGTGTGCTGCGTGAAGGCGCGACAAATTAAACGCAAATACGTATCAACGAACGAGTGCCACAGCACTGAATCGCTGTGAACTCCGCGTTACAGCGTAGCGGAGCGATTTTATAAAATCGTCTCATTATGATGTTTTATTATGTACCGGAAGTCCCGCCGGGATACAGATTGTCGGCGCAGTGCGCCGCCGCACGTGAACTGTCAAAGTTAAAGTGAAATTTTATAATCAGTCGCATCGGATTTATTGCACCCCCGACGTTTATTATCAGCGTTAAAATTTTACGCCGCCATTAAAGCAGTTTAAGGTCTGTCCACATTCATTTAATACATTTGTTGTTTTACTTAATTAATGCATGCATGCATGCATGCGTCCGTGTAACGGTCGAACGCTTGTTTGCTTCAATATTTTTAATGTACAATACTACATCATGCAATTATGTATTTTAAGTTACAACGAGGCAATCGGTAGTGAAGTGTGCTGGATGAAGTCTCTATGTGCTGACAGCCGGAACACAGCCATGCTGTTGTGATGTCAAATTTATATTATGACGGTACCAACGGAACTCCTCAACAAGTGGCCCAAATACTTAGACAAGCGCCAGCTACAATGTCACGGGGGTAGTTAAGTTAACATGTCTTTCCCTCGTCTCTTTGGACTACACTAAACATTATATTTTAAAACCAAAAATATCTAAACTATCAGTTTTGTTAGAATATATTTTAACACAGGTTGATAAGACAAATATCATACTAAAGGAAGCGCTGCGGTGGACCTCCCGTCACCTACTTCCAGTATTAAAATTTCTTGCGACAACTCAGTCGTTCTAAACTTAACAATTATTTACTATACTTAAATAAGTTTCTAAACAACACTGCTGTGAAACGAAAACCTGGTACATCCGTAAAAGCCGCAGTGCAGTTAAGTTGCATAATAATCAAGTGGTTCACTCGCACCAATGATGCAATTGTTATGAATTGATCTAGATTTCTTTGCGGAATGGGTCTGATCTAGAAATATATCTATAAAAATGCGCTATCTATTCATTTATAAGTTTAATATAGATATCAAATATTGTTTTTGTTATTGTACAAACACTTATACAGAGTTTATATCTGCAGGAGAGAGACATCCACTTTTCAGAAAATACTATCAGAAGTCCTTTAAGACGGTCTATTATTATTATCAGTGCACTCATATATGAGTTAAGTCTAGTTTTTCTTAGGAAGGTCTGAAGTTTCGTTTATTGCTATGTTGTTAATATTACATATGTCTATCGTCGTTATCTCATTGTCAGGCCAGCTGAAGAACGACTTCTTCTTCTCGAGTTTACTCTACGACTAGTGAAGGTTGGCGGTCAGTTCACCATATTTCGCGCGGTCTCCCGCGAGGTCTGGTGCAGAAGACAACGGGAAACCACTGCATAATTTAACTACTTAGTAGTCAGTTTAACATGGAAGAACGACTGTTAACGTAAAAAGTGCATATTTTTATTTCAGTGCACTTAATTGGCCTTACACGAACACTTTCCCACACTACAACCAGGCACAACATGGACTTTGCAGTTTAAATCGAATGTAAGGTTTCTTCTACGGTTTCATTTCGAAAACCGAAGTAGTTTTTAACATCACAAGACAAGTTTTATTTGATATGATAAAGTAGCGATGTAGTGTCATAATATATGCAAGGCTTGGTTTTAGAATCTTATGCGATATTATTATAACACGCGTAAGCTGGGGGTGTAAGGGATCCCGCACAATAACTCACGGGACCCAAGCTACCTTCACATGCTCGCGGTGCACCCTGCTAATCAACAAACGGGGCTCTGGCTATCACCAACCCGAATTGGGCGAGTGTGGTGGAAAATGGCTCAAAACGCCCTCAAGGAGAGTTTTATGTAGAGATTCGTAAGGGATTTACGAACCCCTACATACAAGGGCTTCTAGTGCCCGCCGGTTTTGCAGGCAACACAGAATCGCTCGATGTGAAGATCTTTGGTGGAGGCCCAAGTCCAGCAGTGAACGTCTTTCAGCTGATGATGATTAAAAAGCTTAAGTGCAATATCTGTCCACCGTCGCACATTCACTGCCCGTACACTGCAAGAGTTGCGACTGAATTTTCTGAAGGCCGATGTAATCGCGTATTGAACCATTAAATCTAAATTCATTGAACATTAAAACTAATGCTGTACCATTCTCATCATACTTAACGATGTGTTCCGTGATATAAAATGGGTTTAAGTGAATTCCCCGTTGTCTCGTACATCATAAAACGAGAGAGCGTTCGTGTAGCGGCGGGGGGCAACATAAAAGTCGACCTCTTCGTGTATGTGAGATGTGCCAAGGGGGTGCCGACTCGCAATAAAAATTATAACTGATTTCTATTCACTCGCATCCCGTAATTCTGTTTGAGTTGGGGTACACATGTATATGTGTAACATTTTATTCCTTATAAGTAGAAGCTATAAGGCCTCAGTGTCCTGAGGCCTTATAGCTTCTACTTATAAGGTCCTACCTTCTTATTATATACGTAGCGCTAGTTAGTTATTACTGCACCGTACTGCGCTTGACTCGTTGAGATATAAGTCGTAAAACTCGTTACCGTAATATTTTAACTCGCTATGGCGTTGTTCATACTGGAATACGGTAATGTTTGCACACTACAACAAAGTAAGTCACCCAAAGTTCAATGTAAATGGCTTTGCCTGGAGTTTATCTGCGTGATTCAAACAGAAATGTGGAGATCCGCATGAGAACTAAGGTCACCGACACAGACTAAAAGATTGCTAGACTTAAGTAGCAGTGGGCAGGGCACATTGCTGGAAGAAGCGACGGCCGATGGGGGTGGGCAGTATGAACCTCGAGTGGCGCCTGCGTTATATAGTGTGGGATGGTCTCCCATAAGGTGGACTGACGACGTGGTGTGTACCTCGGGAATCTACTGGATGAGAGCATTGCGGGATCGATCGATGTGGAGATCTTTGGGGGAGGCCTGTATTCAGCAGCGGACCTCTATCGGTTGGTGATGATTGCACACTAGTGTCTGACGCAAAAATAAAAGCTACGGTAGTACCTGCCTAAACGGCCTTATTTTTTTCTAAACTTTACCACCAACGGTGTAATACTATTCTATAGTAAGTTATGGAATGTTGAAAGATCGTCCAAAATAAATATCATTTAGTAACCGGATATGACGACGCTGGTTACATTGGAATCCATCAGTTATGTCGCGTCCTGCATAATGCTCATACGCGGCAACATTAACTGTGAGTTAAATGTTAACCTTTGTTATAAAACAAACGTAACTCTACACGGGGCAGTGATTTATTATAACCTTAAGGCTGCATACACACCAGAGCTGTATGAGGATACGAGGAATTACATAGACCTGATGTAATCCTTTAAAGAATATCTCTGGTGAATAAGGTACATATCGTGTTAAATACCAAAGTAGTATATGATGGTAAAATTAGTTTGTTTTTTAGGATAAATGGAAGGAAATACTTTTAGGCATTAAATCTACTTGTTGTAACCTAATTGTTTAGTGCGTCAATAAGGTTTATAATAAATAAATAATTCTAGTTGTTAGTGTCACATGGCCGGCGGGAATAGGTAAGGTGACCTGCATTATCTGATTGCGGTGTTCTCTATTATGGAGTTGTATCATTTGTTACGTTATGTAATGATCTGTTTCCCTAGAATTTAAATAATTGCCTACTATTTAATAATTAAGGCATTAATTAAATGTAACAAAACTTGTGAATGGGATCAATACGTCGATGCGTTGTGTAAAGGTAAACCATTCCACGAAAGGATAATTGGAAACGTCGGACTGCGGGGTCGCTTTGGTTCGCCGATAACACGAATTAATAACGGACCCCTTTGTTAAGAGTTATCTCGGTGAAATCAACTTACCCCGCTATTTACAAACGTACGATTTTTTATGTGGATTCTGTTTAAGGGTTTCTTTTGCCGGAAATCGTTTAGTTCTCCCATTGTAGCGCTAAGTTCTATACTCGAATGGTGATGTGAAAATATTAATCTAAGCTGTCGCTGTGTTGTTACGGTAAGGATAAGGGCTGAATGGATAAATGGAAACTTGATCATATAAATATGTTATGTATTAAAATAAAATCTTAAGCTAACTTTAAAAAAGTTTAAGTTCTCTATTTATCTGTGCAAAATCAAACGGAAGTGCTTATTCATTCTTAATATCAGCATATTTGCTTTTTATCACAAATACCTATTACGATGCTAGTACCAAAATATTTATTTTTGACTTAATATTTGTGTGAGGAACAGCACGAGTTTGGAAGTCCACGGCACAAGGTTCACCAAAAAATGTGTTATTGTTCGATATCTGCTTCTCCGCCTGCTTGATGAGTTTTTACGTAACTTAGTTGTAACTCACCACCAGACTGCTTCTAAGAGCACTAACGTCTGTAGGATACGGAGACGTTAGTAAATTGCTAAAACTTCGTAGTTCGGGAGTGTGGGTGTGTGTGTGTGTGTGCGTATGTGTGTGGGATGGGAGGGAGGGTGGTATTTGAAAATAAAAACCCAACACGTAAATGCTCGACATTCTGTATTTGGAAACATTTACAAGAAACAATCTCCCGCTGCCCGTTACCTCTATCAACAAGGCCCATTGACGTAGCCTATAAATTTATTGTTTGTCAATAATGTACAATACTTAGCACCGTTAGATCTAAATTAGACTAGATTTTTACCATAGTATTCTCTATTTACACGTTTTTACATTATATACAATTAATAATTAACTGCACAATACATTACGCTACGTTTAATAAATCTGCGTTTCGCTCGTACCGTTCTAGGTTTTAACAATTTCAAGTATCAAGACAGAGAGTACAATAAAAATTTAATATCGGTATGTGTCGATTAGAAACAAAGCCGGTCAAAGGTAGAACAAAAACAATGTTTTTAGAACAAACAAATAACTTAAGTCAATTGTATATCAATATCAAATGATAAATCGGGAAGTAATATTGAATATACTTCCGAAACAAGTTGACCGGTTAAGTTTCTTATCTACTCGTGTACAGATGTCTTCTAGTACTGAAAACGTGCTTCAAATCGTTAACAATACGTTTTTCAGCTCAGCCGAAATAATAATGCAGTTCATTGGAATTGAGTTGATTTCCATAGAAACGTTAAATAGTAAAAGATCATATTTTGATACAAGAATTAGTTTTTGTATAACAACTTACACGAGATTTAAACTATTTTCAATACAACAACGTTTCACATACATTTTAATTTAGTTATGAAACCAACAATTGAATATCGGGGTAGTGAGTCGCGCCGAGGGTTGAAGGGGAATTGTAAAACAATCGGGAAGCTCAGCCCTCTTGACGAGCCGGCCGCGTGGGCGAGCCGCTTGACTCAACTGGACACAAATTTATTTGTCGCCACGAGAAAAAATATGGTAATGTTACCATTATTAAAATATTTACCACATGCCGTGAACCGCCGTGGGTATTATTGTTGTAATTTTTAGTATACACAAGGCGGGGGTGGGCACAATGGGCCGGTCGTACACGTTCAGGTTATGCGCGTGGTGGGGATAATCCGAATCGAGTCGACAATTGATTATGACAACAGTACCCGGAAACCAGCCGAGTGTCGGAGCGTTTGTTTACAGCGATAATGGCGCATCAAAGAGAGCCATAAACATCGCTAACAAACATCGGATTTCGTGTTTGTCCGACAGACGAGCGCGGGATTAACTCCGTCGGCACCGCTCTAAGGGCGGGCGGTCAGGCGACAGCGCTAACTGGAGATAAACGTTACCTAGATCAGTCACAAAGTCACGTGGGGCCACGAACCCACAGGTAACGTAAATAATCAAAACACAAAAATCTCATCAAATTCAAAATGCAGTAGTCTCAAAAACTAAATCTATAGGAAGTTCCGGGATACTTATAGATCAATTACTTTAAGTTTTCATCACTCCTTAACCTGCTTCGCTGCGCGAGCCCGAGCCCTCAGGGTGGACAAAAAGTCCCTTTAAACAATCCGATTAATTGATTGATGGAAACGTCTCTTTAATTAACGGTGAGAGGAAATGTAATCGCACTTACAATGTAAAATTGTAGTGTTTGTTACTCTGTGTAACTTAAAATTAGTTATTTTCTTAAGTTCCATACATAAGTAAAATAAGGAATTCTATTTTGCGGAACATGTAAAAAAACATTGAAATGGTGTGCGCGATGCGAATGATTGTTGTGCCGCGCCAAGTGTAACATAGTTAAGCTACTATTTCGGAACAAGGTCAACGACCGAAGAAATTTACAAATTAATGATTTTTTTATGAAAATCCATATTATTCTCGTCAGTTTCTTTTATATGTCAATAAACAAAAATATTATACAGAACCATTTCCACCCGTCAGTAGTCGCGTCGTCTAATGGCCACGGATCCCCGCGGATCCAATGATCGAGTTACAAAACGTAGCCCCGTTTACTTAGCGATACTTATTGTATAGGGCGCGGCTGTAGCGGTTGGTTGCAGTCGTCGGTGCGGTTGGAGAGGCGGCTGTCGACACCGAAGTGTAAACCGTCCTGTAAACAGGCGGGCCGGGGTTCAAAGCCCAAGTGGGTGTTGTTTACGCGGGGCCCAAATTGAGACGTCAACTCGCGTACGGAGATACAGATCAAAGGGACGCACGTTTTACACCACGCGATGTTATTAAACAAACAGTTGTATTTTTAACTTAAAGTATTTACATTGAAAGATTTAGAGTATCCCACACTTGTCACGGGCCTGCCGCCGCCCCGTGTCCGTGTGTGCCGGCAGGAAGTCAACACCAAATACACACACACATTTTACGTGTACCTGATAATTTTGTTCATTAAGGAAACGGCACATTTTCAGGTTGAAGTTAAAATGTAAAGTAAAATAAGATATTCATATTCATACTTAGTCCGGTAACAGAGGCGGGTTCAAGTTAGTGTTAAGTGAATAATTAAAATTTGTTTACTACTATTCTTTTATTTAAGACATAAGAGGTACTCTCGTTAAACAAGTAATATTAATAGCTACAAAGATTTAGTAATGATGATCGATGGCTAGAGATCATATAATAACAGTTGCAGCATCTATTTCTTCCGTCTAGCAGCAACGTGCTAACTTTACTGTGTTTCGGTTTAAGGAGTAGTAGCTAATGAAATTACTGGAGTAACAAGGTACCTTTTGATACAGTTTGAGCAATTTCATATGCGTGACGGTGAGGTATCTATGATGAAATTGACATTAACCACACTGGTATATGAAATAGATCGTTTGAAGTACAGTCAACACGATACATTACACAGAACGAGTAAAAAATTCTTATTTACAAAAGTTTAAACTATGAAAGGAACACAGTCAGTACTTACTCGTATTGGTTTATTTACATTCGGAGGGGCTTTACTTGTTGGAAGCACTGTAACTGTGAGAGTGTATTGTCTTTTTTAATTAACAGATGACAAGATGGACACCGTGACGAGTTGCAGCGACAGATGTTATGTTGTAAATAATTATAAACGTTACAATATTTCTTTGAATAGTTTCTCGAACACTTAGTTAACATTGATTTTGTTACTTAAAATAATTACAAAGTTCATATTTAATAAGAATATATATAATTCTCATAGAATTCCTTTTTTTCTTATTACTTCTATCTGTAAGAAGTAGGTTTTTAAATGAAATGATAGAAAAAAACCTTTTAGAAGTAATACAAGAAATTAACAATCTTCAAATGGATAAACCGATTCTTTTTCTAGCAAAAACACTCGCCTTACCGATGAATGGTACAGTAACAGGTGAATAATAATAGGAGAAGCTAGGATTAAGTTGTGCTGCTTGAACTTAGAACATTTTTACTTCTTAAGTAATTAAAAAAGAAAACGATAATTACTGAATGCGTAGTAAAAGAAAAAATAATGTTGTACGTTTGTGCGATTGTACAGTTTAATTAGGCCGTGAAATTTGGGTCTTTCAAAATGAACTCATAACGTAAAAGAACGTATTGTTTTATCTTAATTATTCTATTCACTCCGTCAGAGGGTGGGGGTTATAGGAGGGGAAAAAATGAACTACAGAGAAGTTTACGCCAAGTCGCCATTAGCCAGTTGAATTTTTTCTTTTTCTATTCTCCGATGTATTTAGATAAAGTGAAAAAAAATCAATATAAAAAAAAATTAGGGAGGAGCTTCTTACCGCGATCGGACCAGGAATGAGATTCGTAGAACAACTAAGGTCAAAGATGTAACCCTAAGGACTTTTAGACTTAAGTAGTAATCGGAAAGACACAGTGCCAAGACCGATGGAGCTGTAAAGTCCCAGAATAGCAGTTGCGTACCGGCAGACGTACTGCTATTGAAAGGGAATCCAAGCAACAGTTCACGGAACCCAAGTCAACTTCACTTGCTCGTGGTGCACCCTGCTAATCAACAAACGAGGCTCTGGCTCCCACCAACCCGCATACGGCCAACGCGTTGGGAAATGGCACAAAACCTCCCATATGAACCCTTACAAACGTGGCCAATTTTGAGGCAGGCCTATGTCCAGCAGTGGACGTTTATCGACTGATGTAGTAGACGTACTCCTGGCAGAACTTCCACGTGGCAGAGCGACGATCTGATGAAGGTAGAGGTAAACCGCTAAATGGGGGCAGAGCAGTAGCGGTAGATTCCTGGTGGAGGCCTATGTCCAGCAGCAGGCGTCTATCTTCTTTATTGTTCACACCGACTAGCGCTTAACTACAATCCCATCTGATAGTAAACGGCGATGTAGTTATCGGTGGTACAACGCACAGGTAAACAAAAACTAACTAATAGTGATGAAGAAAATAACCTTAACAAAATATAGAATTGACATTAACTAATACCTGATTGTAAAGTTTAAAGTGATTGAACCGATTTTCTTCAGTTTGTTTTTTATTGGTTTGGTATCGAGAATATTCTTGGACGTCACTTTAAAGAATCGGTTGAACCATTTTTTAATTACCACTTCTGTCCTAGTTACCTCGGTGTTGATGTTTTAATCCATATTGTTTGATAGAAAACGTTTTGTACAGGCGTAACGAAACGTATTGCAGTGCTTCCAAGGTGATGTCTTATATACAGCTCTCCTGCACGCGGTGGGAGGTGGTGACCACCTCGGGGCGCAGGCGGTGAGCGGTGAGCGAGGAGGTGACCGCCGCGCCCGCGCCCGCTCCACCGCCCGCCCCGCTCGCCGCCACCGCCTTGTGCGCCCGCCCTAAGCTATGGTAAGACTGCAACAGAAGCAAGGCTTCAAGTACACCAAACACCAAATAAGTACTTTATAAGTGCATGCTTAAAACTAGATTTTATTATCATATCCTATTATTGTGTCGTCCCAAAGGACATAGTCTTATCAAAATCCTTTTTAGAAATGTTCAGAATTTCCTGCTTCTATGTGATATACATGATGTTACTCTAATATAGTTAATTCACCAAATTCCTTTATTTAAAGGTATGTGTATGTGATAATTACTGCAGACTGCACACTCGGTTCCAGAACTCTGATCTCCTGCAACCTCCATTATCATGTAGTCAGATTATACTCACACTAGTTAAAGGTATCTTATATTCTTTCTTCCTCAGTTCGGAATAGAACCCGCCGCCGTCTGGCTCGGAGAGCACCTCGTCTGCCGGCTTGCTGAGCTTGCTGCTCGACGGCGGCCGCTGGAGGCTCATGTAGCCGTTGGACACCGGCCTCCGTTCTTAACAACGATTTCGTTTTAAAGACAATGATAAAATACCTTGCTGATGAGCGGTACTTACCTGTGCAATAAGAGGATGTGCTTATCTCAACTGTCTTCAGTTCCGTTTCTCTCCTGGCGCATCTATACAGTGTACATACTTGACATCCCTCACTCAGTTCTAGCACAAATGTATGGTTTTACTTACCATACAAGCTTGGTATGATATCCGGATCGGCGTCGTCCGCCTCCCTCGAGTCCGGGGACCGCAGCAGCGGTCCGCGCGCCTCGCTGGGGCTGGACCGCGGCACGACCTCCTGCTTGACCGGCGTCGGACATCGCCCGGCCCGCTCCGCGTACATTGCCTCGCTGTAAGACAAACCGTCTCAGATGTCTATGGCCATGCTTATAAATATTATAAATACACTATTCTTGAATATTATGCAGACTCCAAAAGACTACAGTGATGTCTTCTCTATCATGTTCATGACGTAGTATGCTTCGATAGTCACGTTTGACTTCACAAAAGTCTTATTACAAAATTAAAACTCTAACACTAAACGAACGATGCGCTTTTAAAGTGTTCCGCGAAAGGAAGTGAACTTAAGAACACTTAGAAATGACTTGAAAGACTTTTTTATTTATTTAGATTTTTTAGATAATTAAGTTACAATTTACAATCAGCTGTTTGAAGCTGTCGTAAAACATTCAATTTCAATCGTCACTGCAAATATTATTATGTTATCAAATAAATTCTGCTTTATTACGCAGAGGTATTCGGAGAACATTGGATTACTTGAGTGGAGCGTGCTTGGCGGGAAGGTGGCGGTGCCTGACTGCGTGCCGGCGGTACAGCACGGCAAGGGTCCCGCACACCGTGGTCGCCAGCAGCGCCGACATGGCGGCCACCGACGCGAGCACCGGCGACATACCCAGCGTGTTGCTCTCCCCTGGGGAAACACAAGCTTATAGTCGCTTTCACCAACTTCACTATATCTTCAATTATATACAGTTGTAAATGATTCCCGGGGTGTAGGGGTGAAAGAGGGCAAACAACTCACGGGACACAAGACAACCTCACCTGCTCACGGTGCACCCTGTTAATCCACAAACGAGGATCTGGCACCCACCAACACTAATTGGACCAGCGTGGTAAGAAGTGGGCCAAATCCCCTCCATATGAAACCATACCAACAACGGTACCTGGTGCCCGGTGATACGGGCGGCACACGACCGATCGATGTGGTTAACTTTGGGTGAAGACTATGTCCAGCAGTGGACGGCTATAAGCTGATGGTGATGGTGGTGGTTTTATTTTACTGTAAAGGATCTATAGGTTATAAATATCAGCAGTAATATCTCATGGTTCGCATTCATTAAGAATTAATATGCATTTGAAAATGTAACTCATAGTTCTAGTTATTTATGCCTTCAGCAACACGTTTACGACAAAAATCTAGTACTAAACTTAAAGAAATTTAACTAAGAAGATCCTTTGGTACCAAAGCGTCGGAGTACACAGCTGCGCCGTGCCCCCATGGCCAGGGCCGGGCTGGGCCGAGCTGGGCCGGGCTGGGCTGGAGCGGGTCCAGCGCCGGCCATTCCATTAACATGCAAATGCGGCGCGGGGCCGCTAATCGAGAGCAATTGTGTCGCGGCCCGGACCGGACGTATGTTATTTTGTAACATAAATTTTAATTACGCCATATTCTAGCTCAAGTGGGTCGCTTTATTTCCTTTTAATAGCTTTTTGATTTAAAAAAATATATCCCTCCATAATGATGTTTTATGAATCCTTTGGAAATGCCCGCTCCACCTAATCTATATATAAATAATGAAAATGGGTTAGCGTTGTTCGCCAATCACGTGAACACTAATATACGTGTCCGGGACTAGGAACATTAAAAAAACCATTTAAGTGCTGCAGTTTTCTAACGAACCTGTGAGAAAACCTTTAAAGTTATATTAAATAATAGTTTTTTATAACTTAACCACTATAATGGGCAACCGAGAGGGTTATGCTTGGAGCTTTTCTGTGCGACCGAATCAGAAATGTGGAGATCCGCAGAAAAACTAGTCACCGTCATAACCCAAAATATTGCTAGAATTAAGTGGTAGTAGGCAGGGCACATTACACGAAGGATCGACGGCTGATGAAGCAGTAAAACCCTCTAGTGGCGCCTCTTTTTGTGTTGGGAGGCCTCCCACAAGATGGACCGATGATCTTGTGAGTGTCGCGGAAACCCACTAGATGCAAACAACGCGGGAACGATCGACCTGGAGATCTTTGGGATAGGCCTATGTCCAGCAGTGTACATCCATCGGCTGGTGATGGTTATAATGACGATGAATTATTAAAAGCAAACCACGCGTTTGGGATTGGAATTTCTAATCATTATTATGCGATTTGAATTAGTATGATGATCTATAAATCGGATTATTAATAATTACTAGACTCGGAAGGCGACTGATAATGCTTTTCATATCTATACAGCTTCCCGCAAAAAGACCTTACTAAAAAACCTAGAATGAAATGCCAATCGGTTAAGGAAGATCATGTTCAGCAATTGATGACAGCAGGCTGAAAGGACGACAACGCGAAGCTAATATTATAGATAGTGAAAATATCTGCGCAATGCTTTAGTATAAAAACAGCCCCTAAACTCCTGAATAGTTGAAATGTCATTGTCTTCTCGATAGACTGCATAAATAATGAATGTAATCATGATGTATTAAACACTTTTGTCGACAAACACGGGGCGGAATGAAGCCGTCCATCCGGGTTGCGGGTTTGCGTGTCTACAACCAGCAACTTGCACCTGACAGTATCGCCACCTCGCTGTCTCGCTGTCTCGCTATAGATAAATATTAAGCGCGAACAAAACTTATGCCGATGGTTATCTGACTGCGCCGTGGTTGTTTCTTTCATGATGAATTTAATCTAGATGAAAACTTGATTGTAATAAATTCGAAGCGCGTCTCCGAACTCTTGGCGGAAATAGTTGAACCGGTTTCGATCTAGCTTATCCTGTGCGTTTTCAGTGTGATCCCGCTTATCTGCTGATTCCTTTCGATTTCGTTTTAAAGTTTTAATTCAATGTTAGTTTGAATTTTAAGGAATCATAACTTCCTCAATCAAGGGGTGTAAGGGGTCGCGTACAACAACTCACGAGACCCAAGCTAACTTCACCTGCTCGCGGTGCACCCTGCTAATCAACAAACGGGGCTCCGGCCTCCAGCAACCCGCATTAAGGCAGCCGGGTGAGAAATGGTTCAAAACATCCCGTATGAATCCCTACAAACGTGGAGATCTTTTTGGAAGGCCTATGTTTAGCAGTGGACGTCTATCGGCTGATGATGATGATAACACCTTCGTCATCGAGAAAATGCACTCAAATATGTGCATGTGTTCAAAATCTTTGTGATGTGTCCGTCGGCTGATGATCATGATTACAAAGAGACCGTCTGAGGACTTCATGCAATTTATGAGAATTACCAACATTACGGCCATAAATATAAAAGAGCTTAGTGCTTGCTACATGTGAATAGTTTTCACGCTCTTTCTGTTTTGAGTAAGATCTCTCCTTTTTGATAGAAATCCAAAAAAACACAATAAACGCTATTTCTTTCTCTCGTCTTGAATTGTTTTATGATTATTACATTTCCTTGCCCCGCGTCCAGTTTCAAGCGTAACTAAGTTTTTGCTTTAATCATTAATTTTATACAACTAACCAGTGTACTTGGCTTGCCCCCGCAGAGTGACGGTCTCGATGGTGGTGACATCGCTGCGGCCCTTGGCGTTGACCGCGTACAGGTCTATCCTGTAGCTGACTCCCGGAGGCAGGCCGCGCACCTCGAAGTACGGCGGCGTGCGGTTGGTGGACACGTTGTAGCGGACCTGTGTAATTCAACTGGGGGTTGACATATCATATATACATTTCACAAAGACACCAATCTAAATACGCGAAAGGGACGACCAGAGCTGCGATTGCTAACTAATGAAGTTACAAGCTACAAACTAAACAAGTTACAAAAGATATGAAAAACTGCGATCTTAAAGAAAGCAGTATCCAGAAAAGTGCAAAGTAGGGTGTAGAAAGAAGGAAAGCGGACCAGGTTGTAAGACAGGGTAAATGCTAAGAAGAAGAAAGATACCAATCTATTGCACAAATATTTTACCAGGCATCCTCACTATAACTTCATTTTGACATCCATTAGAATGGCGTAGATATAGTTTACTACTATTTCTTTTCGTGTTATAACTTACCGCAAGCGATGGCAACTCGAGTAGCTCCATGAGGAAGGTCTGCGGCAGACCACCGTCGAAGTTCTCGACGCACTCTACGTACAACGAATCTATGCTTTGGTTCGCAACCGAACAGTTCTGAAGCTGGAACGGGCGACCTGTGTGCAGAGTATATACTGAGCACGACATTGTACTATTCTGTCTAAGGAATCATCGCGGACAAGCAGTAATATTTAGCGCTTGATATTGTAAAGTCTAGATATCAGAAACTCTTTTCATGTATATCCGTCATTTTAATAGAAGAGCTGCGGTGGAACCGCCCTGAGCATTCGCGGCCGGCTGGTGTCGAGGTGGCGTGACTCCAGCAGTACCGTAGCAGTCTGTCACTTCAGCACAGCTTTTAATTACAGGGGGCGTGCGAATTTACATTTAATTACTCGCTCACCCACTTTATACACAATTAAGTGCGCTGAAAAAACTCGCACGATGTATTGAGCATGAATCTAGGGGTGAAATTTCAAATATACTGTAAGGTACTTTAATTATAAGTTCATTTTATTTTTATATTCCAAGTTAATACAAAATAACTTATACGCCAACATATGAAGTGTAGCACTGTGTCTTGTACTATAGTTCATTCACAGGGAAGATGTATAAAACATCGTATGTACTAGCTACGTAAGAAGCTAGGGGTAGACAGTATAAAGGATTGTTTTATTACACTGGAGATAATAGATCAGTGTAAAACTATACTGACCAGCTACCACCAACTGGAAGACGCACGGCACCTTCTGCTGTCCGATCGCGTTCTCACCGAAACACGCCAGTGTGCCGTACTCCATGTCCGTCGTGGGGGTGTAGTTTAGAGTAGAAGTGTTCCCGTGGCTGTTGTATAACCTATTTAAAATTTAAATACAATCATCACAATCAGCCGATAGAGGTCCACTGCTGGACATCGGCCATAAATAAATGAATAAAGTAAATGTCGTATATACACAAAGTGAGCTGTGGCCGGGGCGGAGGAGCAAACCTTTCACAAGAAAGGGGTTTATAAAGGATCAAACTGATTGAATTACAGTAGTGTGTGAATAGAATCTTTAACAAAAAAGGTGATAATATTAATTCAAATAATGAATATATTCATTGAATTACTTAAAAATAATTGGACGTACTTTGCCCCTTCAGTAAGTTAATCAAATATGCACAAAGAGTCTAGACGAAGGCGCTTTATTAAAAAAGCTTTTATATCACCTACTTTACTATAAATATTAAATTGAGAAGAAGATTTTTTTTTAAAAAAAGTGCAGGTAAAAGGCTTTGTTGTTCCCATGGAGTTAGCACCATCGGTGTGTTCAGTTCAATATCATCACAATCTCCACTTTATACAGAGCTATAACCAGTGAAATGACTGAAGTTAAAACGATAGTTAATTATTCAACTTACATATGTACAGTTAGTGTTTAAACTTACCTTGGCGGCAGTTCTGTCTGCTCGCCAGAGTTATTGAAGGTCCAGTGGAAGGAGACCAGGGCCGGGTTAGCGTCCACCGCGCAGTGCAACGCGACGGTCTCGTGCTTCAGGGCTCCGTACAGCTCGTTGTCCTTCCTCTCCGCGCACACCGGGGCATCTAGGATAAGATCAACATGTAATTTTCTCAACCTTCGACATCATAAAAAGTATCTGTACAAACGAATGTTCAACCAATGAAAATAATTCCGGTTAGCAGAAGACTTTCACGTTCTCCGCCATCAGCGATATGATCTTTTGCAGCTGATTATAATGGTGAAAGTTTCTGGAAACCGAAAGATGGGGAGAAGGAAAAAGTCATGGTTGAGGAATATCAGGGAATTGACTATCACATCTGAAGCGTCCGAATTGTTTCACCGAGCCAGAGACAGAGGGAACTGTTCTACGCTGATCGCCTACCTTCATTAGTTGGAGAGGCACTTTAAGAAGAAGTTTTTAAAAAACTGAAATAATCATTTCAATGATCGATAATTAATGGTTACCGAATCAGTTTTTCAAGCTATGTTCGAGTCCTGTAAAAATATATGTTTTACAATATTTCCGTGGATCTATAGACCGGAAACAATTGGTAGATAGGACTATCTTCAATGTGACTTACACAACAGTGTTTTAAATACTTAAAGTGGGTACAACAAAGCGGGGCGGAGTGTCGCAAGCTCGACAGCTCTGAATAATAAGCTGTCGGACAGTAGGAAACGAATTTATAGCACGAAATAAACCTGAAACTATACGAAACAAGAACTACAACACCAATAAAGCAATTCCACCCTAACAATGCAGCGTTTAACAAGGGATCGTTGCGAAGACAAACTTCACCGTGACGGTCGTGAGTGGGGGTGGGAGTGGGGGCGCGGCCGCGGTTCCGTAAAATAACAGAATAAATTATCGCAGCGAACGAGATTGATGGCGCCGCAACCCGGTTGTGTAATCTCAGTGCTTAAGAGGCTGCGCACCAACCCCGAGATAATTTCTGCAGGCGGTTTAATGAGCAAGTTAATGCCTCCGGAGACATCCGGTTAACCGACGTTGTAAGTTTGTTTACCGCGAACAGAGACATTGCATTCGCTTTGAAGCAAGAACCACTAAGAACGAAATTTATATATTCGACGTATATCACTAATAAAGTATTTTAATATATCAACTGCCGACAGACCTCCACTGCTGGACATAAGCCTCCCCAAACTGTCTCCACATCGATCGGTCATGCGCTGCCGGCACCCAGCGGCTTCCCGCTACCTTACAGTCAGCGTGGCAACAGTGGCCGTCGTTTGCAGGGGGTTCATATACAAGAGGTTTGGGCAATTTGCCACTGCGTTGGCTCAATGCGGGTCAGTAGAATCTCGTAGCCTCGTTTGTTGTGTAGCAGGATTCACCATGAACAGGTGAGGTCGGCTTGGGTCTCGTAAGTTATTGTGCGGGACCCCTTATACCCCTACATAATTCTATACATAAAGTACACGAAGTCTGTTTTTATTCATGAAGCATTTTCTATATATTCTTAGACAATGTTGGTTCTTCAACTTCCTGGTATGATGCAACGCGTACTTCCTCCTATACGTTTAGTAACTACGAATACTAGTAATACTACCGAGCATGAGCTTAAAGGAGCCGGCGTATTCCTATAATAGTTTCTTCTAAGGATATACTACATCCTCCAATCCGTACTAGGTCAACATTGTGAAATCTTGACCAATTGCCTATGAGAGGAAACTAAAGTGAGCTGTTTATATTATGTGCACATAGATATAGACCACAAACAAAGGTCTGTATTGTTTCGAAACCTAACAATTACGAAAACTATTTCGCAGTGTATCCGGAAGAACAATCAGATAAATCAGCCCCCGCAAACAATTGCTACGTATAAATAAGGCGCGAGCGCGTTGAGAAGCCTTAAGCGATAAAAATATATTTATCGCAGACAACAGAAACATTGTCTCCGTGTAACGTTCGCGGAATGGATCCTCGTAAATATCACGAATTATTAATTTCCTAAGCGCGGCCATTTCTCCTGTAAATTGTAAGAAGCCTGTTGTGAATAGGATAACTTAACCGGTCCGGATACGGGCGGCGAACGCTTTTAGTTATCCGCAGCCGTGAGTGTAAAAGCTTATCAGGTTATGTGCACCGGCAAGTGGTGCGAGTCTATCCGCGCAATCCCCAGTAATGCCCCGGCGGGCTGCAGGCCCCACTTTGCGGGAGTGGCGCGCCACTTCCGCCGCACCGGCCTAGTATTTGCAGGCATTACCTTCCAAACTCCACCGAGACTTGAAACTTAGCGATGTTAAGTGCGACAATTCTGTTATAACTTGAACGCATTGCCTTTGATGAGATTGCTTTTAAACTTGTAATATTACCAATGAACAAAATCAATAATCGTTCACGTAACCTCAAGTGAAACATTGTGAAGAGTCATTTAAGTAATTCAAAATATCAATACTGCAGTATTCTATTTTTTTTTAATAGCAGCATGATGCAGACAGGACATTCACTATATATATATATGGCAGCAGGATTACACGTTGGTCCCCGTGCCGAATCTATATAGAGAATGATGTGGTGGGCCGCCACCACCATCGGATGATAGGAGCACACCATATGGTCATTTTGTTTAATGTGTATTCTGCGGCACTTACATCGGATTTGTAGTGACACCGGGTTGCTGGTGCCTTTGCCCTCGCTGTTGGCCGCCATGCAGGTGTAGTCGCCGGCCGCGGTCCTGGTGACGCTCTGCAGCACGAGGCTCTGCGCGCTCAGTATCACGCCTGATGCTTCGTTGTGGAAAATCTCCGTGCTCTGTCACAACGATATTAGCTTTGAAAACATGTATAAATGTAATTCTTCTTTTACTTTTCTTTTATTCTTTTTTAACATGTTTTATTTAATTCAGAATATATGCAACTTAGACAGCAAAGACGAAGATAAACTATCCATAGCTTTCTAAAATTGATAACACTATATTTTTTATTTACTTAACTAAGTAAATTATTGATTTCAAAACCTATGACTTTAATTGAAGACATTTACTTTACTAACCTTCTGTACGTTTCGACGCTAATGAAAAAGAGAGTACGATTTGAACGATGCAGTAAATTATATCAAAAACGTTTTGCTCCAGAACGAAGTGGCCGTGTAAGCCCCGGAGGCTTCGGCCGGTCTGATAACCACGCGGCAATAAATCTAAATGCAAGTAAATTTCCCGCAACTAACATAAATATACTAAACAGTTAAACACCGTTCCGTAACAAAGGAAAAACGGAAGCCGCTGCAATTTCGAGAAACAAGCGGAGGATACATTAAACAAGACCGGCTCGTGAGATATGTAGTCGTAAGTAACGCCGACACCTTAGTTAGCTTTAAATTAAATTAACAGCTGGTGCAGCACTGCCGGCGACGGACGGATCTGCGGGACCCGCTGCAGCGTGACCTGCTTCCGAACTGTTGGGACATGCGACTACAGCACTGAAACTTTCAATGAAGCTAATTACATAATCCGTTGAGATTAGGCGATCCGTATATCTCTACTGGCTATAAGATCTTTAAAATAGTTCATCAACACACTGATAATCTAGGTCTATAAAAGTGACTATTTTGTCAACGTAACTATTTCATTAGCGAAGCAGTTAACCGCTCACCTTGTTATACGGAGACGGTCGATGCGTGCGCTAAAGTTTGAGATGACATTTACGTTTCCTTGAACCTTCTTTTATAGCTACAAACTTCTTCATATTATCTATTTGTAGCTTTTTGAATTTCATGTCAATAAGTTTCCAATGATCTCTCCTACAATTATCGTTGCCACCGCAATCTTTCTATATTACTGTAGTATGAAGAAGTTAGATAATTTTGAAACGAGGTACAACCACTCGAATGGTTTGGTCAGTTGCTAATTGAATTTAATATAACTAGAGAGCGACGATCCGTTAGGTACACCCAAGGCTACAGAGATACCTTGACGGCCTTTGTTACGTTCAGGACAAAAGACTACAACGTTTAATAGCAATTTGATATTTTAGTCTATTTTAACGCCAGGCTACAACGTTATCACAAGCCTCGCTTTGATATTTAATATTAAACATTTCGGAAATTCCATTCGGCAAGCAGAATTTATGGTACTCCGAAATGTTCCAAATTAACAATTGAAGCTATCAAGATATATTGGTATGGATACGGTGTACTAACACACATATTGTAAATGTGATTAACATTCATCAACTTACCTTTCAAAAGCTCATATTTTGTATAACCTATAGATTTATGGACAGATCCATTGTGACGATAAACAGTTCAAAATACCGGAAGATATACATTTTTAAATTGAATCAAACACGTATTGATACATAAATACGTTATACTTTAATTTTTTAACATTAACATATAAAATACTCAATGGATATCGAAGGGAAAAGGTTCGTTAGGTGCAGTACCTATCACACATAGCGACATTTGTTACATCAAACGTCAAAAGGAAACATCAACGGCCGAGTAAACAATCTGTTTACGAAAACCATTTAGTATACATAATTCCACTATGACATTAGTTGCTAGATGATTATACAACTTTCGTAATTAAAAGTTGAACATGTAATAATTAAAAAAGTTTTTTTAATTAAGTTAATGCCTAATATAAATACGAGGGGGGGAGGTATTTTGGAAACTTACAATATTTGCATTTCGAGGGGCCAAAATTTAATTAAAAGTTTTGGATTCTTGTACGACTAAACTACTAAAATTATTTCACCAGTTTAGGAGAACGTTCGAATTACAAACTACAAAGCATATATAGATAGATAGATAGATTACAATGAAAATAGTATAACTTTACATAGAATCTTTTTTTTTATAGTATAAGAGAAACATTTGATACTTACGTCGTGAAACCAGACCAATCGATGTGTCTTAGGGTTCGCCCGCACCGTGCACTCGAAGTAAACATCGTCCCCCTCCTTTATTTCGTTTGGGTTCAAATTGGATCCCATCTTGAGATCAACGATCGGGACATCTGCAACGAAACCCTTCCAGTAGAATAACCCTCGCCGTCAGATTTAAATAGATCAGTTGCAAGGGGAATATGGTTATGTGGCAAGACGAACGAAGCGTTCACTAGTTGAAAAGTTTGCTGATGATGTTGAAAAGCATCTGAGTAGGTAATAAGTTAATTATCATTCCAATATATTCATCAGATCCAACGCCTTCCAACCTACGCATGCTACTTTTTGTACGATGGTATTTAATTGATGGAGACTGGACTACTTTTGTCAATCGCACCGTCAAACACTTGAAGTAGGCACACACAACGTCTTGAGCTTTAGACTAATGTGTACTAGTCTACACCTATTCCTAAATTCACTTTGTTAAAAAAAATCAATAGATAAAGCTATTTAGTAGGTTTAGATTCAAACATAAATAAAAACCAATACCATAACATAATTATGGAATACCATTATGAAACATGAATTGTTACGACAGTAATTATAGCTCAGATCAACTTTTACGAGTGTGGTAGTCAAATAGAATGTAGCGGTATCATATTTTTATATCGCTAATAAAATGTATGAGTAGAAACGTTTCAAGACTCGATCGCAATAAAACAAAACATACAAAAACAGTCCCATTCAACGAGCGATACATTCAAATCAACGAACTATGCTTTTTACGTATGACATTGGTTTGATCATAGATCTTTTGCTGAACCTGATTAGGGCCACAAATTACGATTTGCTAGTGATGAATAATTGAACTTCAGTTATAGAAGTCTTTGCAATAAAAAATCTTTATAATAAAAAGTAATCACGAATTTACTTTAAACGATGATTTCTGTATAAATATAACAAAATTTACTTAAGTTACAAACATTTTTAGTTGTTTGAATCCATCTAGATGTGATCGCAAAGCGTGTCACAGTTACGATTTCGTTACTCTCGTATACACGTATGTTGTTAAACTAAGTAGAACCAAATATGTAAAACTTGAACAAACTTAATTTACACTTTTAACTAGATTGCGAACTCAGTTCCATTTGATATATTAGACTAATCATACATTTATAATTAGGTATCATATAAGCAATTATTAAAGATTATATGTAGTAATCTTTACATTTGACAGGATTACTAGTCAAAGTAAAAAGATGGATATATCATAATTGGTAGGAGCGTTAAGCCAGGCTCCAGCAACTCGCTAGTAACTTGGAAAAGTATTAATGTACCCGATATAGATACATACGTCTGGGACACACATTCACTTTCGGCTCATGATCCCGCGCGGGCGTTTAATTAAAATTGATGAAGCAATACAAAGTTGAGACGTAACAAATTATTAATATCTCGCAGTAGGAGGATTATCCCGAGTGGTTCGCGACAACTTTGACCTCCCTGTACCTCAACGTGTCGTCTCCAGAGGTTTATTCAAATCTTACCGGAAGGCAAGCAACCCCATCAGGGTCCGACACAAAATCTTTTAAAATTTTGTTAGAATAATAAAGTAAATTGTAAATAACAATCCAACTTTGTAGTTTCAGAGTCTTTTGTTCTTTATGCCCTAAGTGTCAGGTTTAAAAGCACCGCTGCTAGATAAAATTACTGTGGTAACGAGACGTATCAACTACTGATTAAGTAATGCAATATCTACTTAGGATGACATTGAACATGAAAAAAAAATCATTGATCTCATTTCATATAATGCGCCCAAAGATCACCGAATACTTTATAAAGTATTGATTAATATGTGTGTGTGTGTGTATGCCACATACATCCGCCACGTCCACTGCGCCTACACCCAGCAGTGGACGTTTATCGGTTGATGATGATACCGGTGTATATATTTATCATTAGATCAATTACTAAATTTCAGTCTAAACGGAAAGAGTTCATTTTAAATGTTGAATGTAAAGTTGAAGTTTCACTTACAGTGCACATTCAATCTCCACTTATCTTCGATGGCTGAATCCGGTATGTGTTTGTTTTCAGCGCGGCACGTCAAATATTTGCCGTCGTCTTCCACGCCCGGCACCAGGCTCAGCACGCTGAGTGTTTCGTTGTTCTCCGAGAACTGCGAAACGGCAACACCTTATTGAGATTCTAAGCGGAGCTGTTAACTTGCAGCCTGTCGCATTATTGCTCACCTTCCGCTCGCGCTACTATGGTATATTTATAACATAAACAAACTAAATTTTAAATCACCCCCGACAAATGAAACATTTAACATTTATAAAATAGCTGAAAAGCAAAAATTTTAAATTTTCAGAGGGCTGAACAGATTTTTTGAATTAGAGCTAAAAAAAATATTTTTCTAACAAAGGAAGTACTAGAAATATGAAGAAGCCCTACTATCAAAACTTAATAGCATGGAAAGATAAAGATACTCCTTGTATATTTAACTGTCGTTTTTAAAGTAGGTCAATATAGATGTGACGATGAAACCAAAAATAACTCAGTACAGTAATACTAAATAATGAAGATTAGCAAAACAAAACAGTAAATATGTTTATTTGTAAGTCATCGCTTAATGAACAATAGTTAGTCCGTAAACAATAAAACGAAATTTAACATCCGCACAAATGAAATTGAAACAAAACGGATGTTTAATAACGGAAAGCTTTAAGAATTCAAAACAAAGACTTCAAAAACCGACTCCACCATTGAAAGTTTCACAAAAAAGGAAACAAAGCGAAAAGAAACCACAGAAAGAAGCCGCAGTAACGACATCATATAATTCGCAAAAACATTGCAGGAACAATGGGGGACACGAGACATTATGCAGGGGCGATGGGGGGACGAGTAGGGGAGAGAACTGGAGAGGAATCTATTAATTAAGACACAATGGGCGCGTTGGTTAGACAAAGAAGTCTGCGCTTACGTTTTTCGCCATCCGCTTCAGTTGCCTATTATTCTTCCACCAAGTGACGGACGCCTCCGGGCGCGAGCCGGTCGTCTTGCACTCCACCTCGTACCGTTTGTCCGCCGACACCTGCTTCTCCTTCGTCAGTATCGTCACCGATATCGGCTTCACTAAGAGGAAGATCAGTCGTCAGTTTTCTCATAATTTACACTTAAACAAGGATTTCAATAAATTCATTGTTATGAAAATCTAACTTAGTGACTAACAAGAACTTTAAAAATTTTTTACACGACGTGGAAGAGAAAGAATAAAAAATAAGACTAGATAATCCGATCAAATGATCCAGAAAAGCTCGTGACAATAACAAGGCTTTTTAAGCTGCTTTTCAAAGATTGGCGAAATTAGTTCACTTTATTTCATTCCATCTCATGTGAGAAGGAAGAATTCGCAATCTACAATTCCAGTCCATTCTCTGATGGTAGCGTGCGTCTGCACTGCGACAGTAGCCGCTGGTTGTAATTTATCTGTTCAACGATACTAATACACCAAGAGAATTCTTGAACATTCAAGAGTTCTACTTAGGCTACTTTCAAGTAAAGTCAGCAGCGGCGGAGGGGCGGCCGCCAGAGCTTCGCGCGGAGCTTTCACCCGCAATCGATCACGGAGCTTTGTTAGCCGTCAGTTGCTATGACGTTAAGTGTTGTGGATTAGTTTGTTCCAGCCCACGTCGCATGTTCCCGATGTTTCAGGCTACATATTTGAATACTAATTAAATGCATGTAATGTGTGTCGGCTCCGTAATCACTTCCTTTTCGTAAAAGAACTGAAATGTTTCCTTTGCGTTAATGTAGATAATTATAACGTAAATGTTAATTTTATTGCGACCAACGTTGGAAACGATATTTCATTGTCACGGCTTATAATATACTTTGTAACGTGTGAAATACTTTACTGTGACGAAACTGCCCTTAAATAATGACAATGTTTTTGGATGATTAGGATCAGAACGTTATTACTGTGTAAACGAGGATATCTAAAATAAAATTTGAAAACTTCTAGCTTACGTTGAATATAGCTAACACCTTAGATTATTACACAACTGACACAAGCACACGACTTAAACTAATAACACCTCCATTTTGGTTAAGTGAAATAGAAACTTACAGTTTATATCGAGTATGAGTACTTTGGTTTCGGGCGGCGCCAGGTTAGTGTTTGAAGCCTGGCAGACGAGCCGCGCGTTCAGGTGCTGCCGGCCCACGTTGGGGAACGTCAGCGTGTTGAGGGTCACGCCGTCCGCTCGCTGCTCGTAGGAGTCGTCGATCACCACGTTCTCCAGGTACCAAGTCACCTTCGGTCGAGGTATTCCTGTATTGCAAACGTATAATTATTATTACATTATTATGTTTTAGTAAACACGTTCTTAATAATTAAATTACATTACGTAAGGAGAAGTCCGAGGGCCCGACTCAGGTGTGGTGTGTGGTATGATGTCGATGTGAATCCACCAGGGATATGTCTGGTTAATAAAATAAGTATTCAAGTTGAGACGAAGCGCCACAGAATGAAGTATGAACAAAGGGTTATATTTTGGTTAATAAAAACAAACATTCTCACTTACCACCATTGGGCCAGCGTGGTGGGAAATTTTCCACATTTTCCCATATGAATTCCTACCCGAAATGGGAATCTTTGGGGGAGGCCTGTGTTCAACAGTGGACGTTTATCAGCTGATTATGATGAAAAACAAATATTCTAAAGGACATATTGTGTAAGGGTCCACGTACAAAAACTTTTAGGAAGGTCGGTTACGAACGTCCCTGTAGCTAGTAATATTAGTAATATGTTTTTCCACTTTAAATCTTGAAGTATAGAGTCCGACATTTTCATCCGCTGGTTATTAAGGAAAATTAATAAGAAGTACTTTGTTGAAAGTAAATAAATTTTGAGGAATAAAATGATTTAAAGGTTTGATTACCTCCTCCGCGATATAAACTTGATGAAATTCAGCGAAACAGAGAAATAAGTCTGTTAACGGTTTTAGAGGATTTATGAGTTTTAAGAGTCTTCGAAGAATTGTTTCGTCCACTTGAAGAGGGTTTGAATACTTTAACGATTTTTACGAGCCTGTTTTATTTGTATTTTCGTTGATGTTGACCATTTTGCTGCAGGATAAAGTTGTCCTTTTTCCCCGCAATGGACTAATACTTGAAACTAATTTCGCATAATGTTAGATGGGATTGTCGGTGAAGAAGCAAGCTATTCACATTTTAATAAATAGGATTGACAAATGTTTTTAAGAGGCAGGTTTAGACCATCAGCTACTTTAAAATATCATTACAAACAATTAATTTATTACACCTCAACTAAGCTAACTGCTAATATCTAACACTGGACTAAGCATTGGAAGTTAATGGTTGTAATACTTTATAATTTTGTACAAAATAAAGAATAAACCTCTGATGAAGTTAAACTAACTTCGAAATTCAATAAATATAACACGATAAACAAATAAAGTGTATAATTAGTTATACATGAATTGTCAAGTTACATGCAATTGTTCACAAGTGGCAACTTAACGCGAGATGGACAGTACGCTTGTTTGTCACTGATACGTATTTCAGATGAAGTGGCACAGATTGCACAGAATATTGAGGATATAAAAGGTAAAACAACTTTTTCTAGTGATACTCTTGTAAAAATATGATTTATGAAACAAAGAAGTGCGGAGTCATCTATCAAAACAACATAACTCCACGATCATTATCTAAGCGTTATATTCATTTTTTTAACAATAACGCGACCTGTCCGGAGACCGCTGGAGGTGTCCGCGCCGGCGGCTCAGACAATGGCTGTGAAACGGAGGGCGAACAATGGGGTGGGCGGTGATGGTGTCGGCACACAGCGAACCCATCAACAGCGACATGGCCACTCGTGACGCCACGCCGCGTTACCGGTAACCGACGCTTGACATTCTGCATCAGCTATTACCATACAATGCTTTGTTTTGCAATATTTCTCATGATCCCACAGAGCGTTAAGGCATGTACCGACTCAGTACCTACCTGCCGCCGACGAGCATCTATTCAAGCAACAAGACTTAACATCTTACATCATAAAGCGATGAGCTCAATTGGTGCTGTGCAAACGTATTGACTGGAGTAAGACAGTTTAGATTGTCTCTAACTTATGACCATCCTACTTATCTTAGAGTTCCTTTGATTAAAAAAAGTTATTACTATTATAAAATATACACTTGATGGAATCCTCTTTCAAGCAAATACAATTAATTATAGACACCTCTTTTTCGAGACGGGTTTAAAGACGAGTTTGATTATTTAACTAATCAGTATACTGTGACGTCACTACCTTGCAGTTTGTTTTCCAGTTCACTCTCAGCTCCGTGTCGATCAGCGACGACGAACACTAATCGCGGAGAGTAAAAAATGATCCATCACATTATCAGATCGCATGCGGGGGATCGCTGCAAAGATTGATGACTACACCAGCTTTCGACTTACTAACCATCCAAAAGGAGGAACTTCTTCTCCTCGACTTGAATACGACGTATTTATTTTATATCTACTTTCTCATGTATATTGGAAATGGACTTAATTAGGACTTAAAATATGTTAAAAAGTATCCTGTGATTAAGCGTTATACCTATATAAACAGTGTATGCAGGCTCATGCAAACAAACAAACGAAGACATACGTGTACACAAACGTGTATTTAACTCGGTATTTTTACTGTGGAAGTATTTGTAATAACAACTGTCGCCCGCACACAACACCGCGCGAGTGTTTGCGTGTTTGCGCAAACATTCAACGGAACCTTCCATTATCCGATAGAATAACGGACAGGTCTGCTGTTGTTCGTATTAGTTGCCTCATGATTCATCAGCTACTGTTTCACTGAGAATCCTTTGTGACTGTCCATGTGCACAGTATCAGTCGAAATGTTTGTGTTCAGTAAAAATTTCAATGATATCTGAATTAGAAATGCTTTCCAGTACTTTTGAAAGAACTGGTCCACTGGTTATTTCAATTGTATTTCAATATAATTTCATTTCAAGCTAACAGGAGATTGCTTGAAAATTCTAACTTACCTCCCTGGCTAAGTAAACAAATAGTACACACACTGACAAAGAGTCGTACAGTTTCTGATAAAACAAACCCTTTATACAAATAATCACAAATAATGAAACTTAATTTAAGTATAAAAAGCTACACGGTAACTCTCAAAGTAAACGAAGGAAGACCGTATCCGGTTTTTAGTACTCGACGGGTGGAAGCGTAATGGAAAGTTTTAGTGAGTCGTTAAAAATTTACTCACCGCCCTCCACCTCGCAGATCAGCAGGACGTTGGAGCCCTCGTTGTACGGCTCCACCAGCTTCGTCCTGTCCCTCCTCTTGGCGTCGTAAATCGTCGGCCGACTCGGCGGTACTGCGTGCGAATAAAACGCGTTTTATTTCATGTAACTGAGAACAAACACTTTTGCTCTCCAACTGAGTTTCCTCTAAAGAGGCACTCGCATTTAGATTAAACTAAAGAAACTTCTACAAGGAGCTAATGTTTTTTATTCTACCGCCTTGTCCTCATCATTATCGACTTTATCGTCATTTACTGCTCCACCGCAGGCGTGAGAAAGATCATTCAATTACTTAATTGCATGTTTTAGCGTTCCCTTCGTGAGGCAGGTCCGGACCTTCTTCTCCTCGTTACTCTCTTTTTTATTTATAATCTTCTTAGTTCTATGTTTCACTTTTCTCTTTTATACTTCTCTTTATCTTTCATACCGATTTTTCTTTACGTTTCTTTATTCCTCTTTTTACCATACATCACCTTTCGCACTTGATTTTTACATATTTATATATTGCACTTCCTTCAAATACATCATATTTGTTCATGTTAATTTCTTTCGCTTTTGTAAATTTTGTCTTTATCTTCTTTCAGTTCCTTAACTATTATTTCTATTTCTCGCTATGAAGTTGGCTATCACTTGTTTTCATATTTTATAAATGTGCAGCAGCTTTTGTCTTCACTCAATAGAGAGGCAACGCTACCTTACTTAATTGCATTTAGTTCTGTACTCAAATTCAGAATAGTTCAATTGTATTCTTCTTAGCATGAAGAGCTTTTGTAGATAATACTTTGAAAAGCGGCCTTATTAAGTATTTTAAAAAGATATCTGTGGATAAATACTAGGTTCTGATGTAGAAAAGCAAGACAGAAGCATAAACTTGAGGGCGGTAAGAACGAACTCTAAGGATACTGATTGTTATATATGTGCGGCTGCAATGAACACGACAGTGTGACGATACCCTAAATCGAAGTAATACTTACTTATGACACCGAAGTTAACTCTTAAATTTCTCGTCGGTGAATTTCTAAAATCGACTCTACATCTATAGACTCCGGCGTCGCTTGCCTCCACGTTGTCTATCATGAGAACAGCGGGAGTAGCGCCGCCCCGGAAGAACGCGCGGTTCCCTAACACGGTCGGAGACGACCACAGCCTGGGCTGGTTGTACGTCCGGCCGCGGATGTCGTAGCTGTAACAAAATCAGCAAGTGAAAAATTACAAAATTTTGCAGCTTATCGAAATACTCTTACGATAAACACGTCGACTAAGGGAGAGAATGTAAGAATAATTTATAACTTAAGAATAACTTTAGTCTAAAAATACTTGCTAGATTTATCATTTACTACTTCTTTTAATTGTTCTGGACCGTGTAGCTAAGTACCGCGGTCAGGAAGCGGCGTACAAATAACGCTATGATCAAATCTTGAAGGTGTTCATCATCATCAGCCAATAGACTTCCACTGCAGACCATAGGCCTTCCCAAATTTCTCCGCATTTGTAGGGGTTCATATGGGAGGATTTAGGCTTTTTCTCATCACTCTAGCCCAATGCGGGTTGGTGGGAGCCAGGGCCTCGTTTCTTGATTAGCAGGATGCACCACGAGCAGGTGAGGTTGGGTTGGGCCCTTGAGTTGATGTGCGGGCCGCCTTACACCTCTTTAAGGTGTTTGGGCGAATGAAATTACTTAGCTAACCCATCAGCGTCCCATTGTTAGGAGTAAGTGAGTCGTTACCAGGTCAACGACCTACTTGATGATTTGTCACGTAAAAAATATAAAATACAGATAATATCTTCCATTAAAGAGTTATTGAAGTTGGAGGAGCTTGACCCAATGAATTTGATACGGACCTTAACTTGATACTTCCCTGCGAACTTGCACCACGACGCGACATGAATACCTACGCAGCACAATACTGTGGAAGATTTCTAACTTTTAAATTGCTATCGTTCGCTTCTGTTATCTCGTTATTTGTTAATATGGTGAAACTTGTATAACCTGTACAGTGGCTCCCCATCGGACTCCTTGAACCACAGCACCATCACCACCGCGTCGTCGGAGTGCAGCGGCTGGATGTCACACGGCAGTGACGCCTTCTTCCCCAGAACGCCCTGCACGTCTGATGTCGGTACTGGAAAGAACACACTTGTTGAACACACAATTTCTTTGAGTATATCGAGATATTTTCATCGTTTCTGGCCAACCCGCATTGGGCCAGCGTTGTGGGAAATGACCCAAATCTCTACATATGAACCTCTATACACGACAGCTCCTAGTGCCCAGCGGTACTAAATGCTATGTTGACTGTATGTGGAGATATTTTGGGGGAGGCCTCTATCCAGCTGTGGACGTCTATCGGCTGATGATGATTTTGATCGTTTTATTTTAGTCTGCGAAAGTATTAGGGGGACCGGAAAGTAATGTCGTTTTCTTACGCTAAATACAAACACATACATTTTTAACGAGTCTTTATTTTTAATCAATGATGTATTCCCCATCATTGTCAATAACCTTTTGCCATCTAGTGAGTAAATTTTCAATCCCTGATCGATAAAAATTAATTGGTTTTTCGGCAAAATATCTAGAGATGGCATTTTGGATATCATCCAAATTTGCAAATGTTTTGCCACTTAAAAAGTGTTGCAGCGCTCGGAATAAGTGGAAATCCGATGGTGCAACATCGGGCGAATATGGTGGATGAGGCAGCACCTCCCACCCCAATTCATTAATTTTTTCTAGAGTTCGCCTTGCGCAGTGCGGTCTTGCATTGTCATGTTGGAGAATGACGCCTTTTCGGTTGACAATCGCTGGCCACTTTTCAATTAAAGATTGATTGACTCGCTGCAATTGTTCGCTGTAGAGGTCTGCAGTAACAGTTTCTCCAGGTTTCAGTAATTCAAAATGAACAATGCCGCGAATACTCCACCAAACACACAAAAGCGCTTTTTTGGGGTGTAAACCTGGCTTAGCAGTACTCCGAGGGATTTCATTTGGAGAGAGCCACTGCCTTTTGCGTTTTGGGTTATCATACAGGACCCATTTCTCATCTCCTGTGATCAAGCGATCAAAAAACGCTTCTGTGTTGTGTCGTTGAAGCAATAAGTTGCATGTGATTGATCGGTTAGCCTTATTCTGTTCGGACAGATTATGCGGGACCCAAACACCTGCTCTGCTTACTTTTCCAATCTGCTTCAAATGTTCTTGGATGGTCGACCAAGGTTTGTTGAGACTGTTTGACAATTCCTCGATCGTCTGACACGGATTTGCTTCCACTTCCGCCCTTAACACGTCGTTGTCTAACGCTGATGGTCTTCCTGATCGATACGAGTCGGAAAGATCAAAATTACCCGATTTGAACTTGGAAAACCACCTTTGGCATTTACGAATGTCCAGTGCATTTGGATAAACATCGCAAATGTTTTTGGTAGCAACTGTTGCGTTATTTCCCTTGCGAAACTCAAAGAGCATGCAATGCCGGATGTGTACCTCTTCTGGTATTTGGCTGGCCATTTTACCCAAAATTACAAAAAAAAATTGTAATTCAATTGTCTATAAGTAAAGAAATCACTATAACCTCACAATGTCTTTGGTACGCCTCTGAACAAAACAATGAGCTGACAAATGACAATCAAGTATTGGCATGCGCAGAAACGACATTACTTTCCGGTCCACCTATTACAAAGTTCGTTCGTAATATTACGATTACCATTATAACATGTTATCTTGTTTCTTAACTAAAATGTTATAAGTTTAGTATATGTCAAATTTTATAAAAAAAATAGTTAATGTTACTTCCACCGCCAATATTACTAATGTAATTTAACTGTATAGTTATACTTATGAATTTAAAATATATTATATTATATATTAAGTAGTTTACATGGTGTGTCTTTCAAATCCGTCTGTATATTTGTGAAAACTAAATCTTATTTCTAGATAACGGATGAGGCTAATATAATTGTTGGTACTGCAGTAAATTTAAAAGATAATCCTTAGACTTATATTGAATACTATAAACATGTTTATCTCTCGAATAGTTTATTGTCAATGTCCAGGTCCGGGCGCGCGGCAGTGCGCCCTCGTCGTGCACGCCGGGAGGTATCACCGCGCCGAGTGCCGCGCTCCTCCTCCCTCTCCACTCGACGTAAGTGTTTGACGAATTTGAACAGCACTTGACATTATTCGCCTTAGAAAATATTTATGAAGTAGCCCGTCGTCACCGGCGCAGCTTGTTCATGAGAAGACGTGGTTCTTAGCCCGGTTAGAGATGAGAAAGCGAGCGGCGATAACCCTAGGTAACTATTTACAAAATTGGAAGCTTTTCAATCCCCAATTTAACTACTTTATATAATTATCATTAAAAAAAAAGTTTTTTTTTATATAAAAAAAATAAAAAAAAAAGTTTATTAACATCAATTAGGTTTTCACTGTAATCATATCAGCACTTACGATTTTGGGTTATTCTTGAGCAATAGTGGCTACATAGATCTTGGATCACTTTTATAGTTTCCGACAGACATATGTTAAATTGTTGATTTGAAAATTATTTAACATACATATAAAAAAATCGTAGTATCTGTTATTTTCAATTAATATACATCATCAGCCAATAGAACTCCACTGCTGGAGATAGGCCTCCACCAAATATCTCCTCATACAGTCAGCATGGCCTCCGGTACCGCTGATTACTGGGGATTGTCTTGTGTAGGGGCTTCATATGGGGGGATTTGGGCCATTTCCCACCAAGCTGGATCAATGCGCGTTGGCGGAAGTCACAACCTCGTTTGTTAATTAGTAGGATATACCACGAGCAGGTGAGGTTGACTTGGATCCTGTGATTTGATGTGCGGTATCTCTTACATCATATTTTCAATTAACGGCTTAATAGTAGTTTGACAATGTTTTGTCTGTGTGATTATATTTAATGACGCTGCTTAGTATTTGTGAGCAACACTTTGGTATGAATAATTATATGTTAAGTATGGTTCTAATAATTGATATAATAACAAAAAAAGTCTCAAAGAAAGCTCGCGCTGCGTTCGACTGACCGCCTATGTGAAAGTAATAAATTGTTTATGGAAACGAGCGTTTCCATTGTAACGCGCAACGTTATCGCGCTCTGTGATTCATTGCTCATTTCTTCGCCGGATCCGACTACGCTTCGGTGCCGTAAAAGTTCCAGTAATATGCTATTATTCAGCATAAAACTCCTTATCTACCAATCGATGGTTAAGCTATAAAAAAAATTATATCAAGGTCTCATGTTATGGACATGCAAATACTTGTATTCAATTTTTTGTGGTTACTTCATCTGATTTGCCTTTCTTGCCAGCGGCGTTAAAATCATGGCGATGTGGTGATAGAGAAGGGAAAATTTTTGAAGACAAGCCAAGCTATCAGATGAATGTCTATCTCCGTAAGTCGTTATATGGTTTAATAAACAATATATTGTAATAAGCAAGCCTCCACAGTGAAACAGAACAAAAGTAAAATAAGACACGATAAAAGAGCTATAAAGGTCCACTTTGCTTTCTGTTGTAGTACGGCATGGTGAAACCATTACAACAATGGGTATGTATGGGTATGTAATACACGACAGTTATTAATAATTCAAGACTAACAGCCACAAGCGCTTATGAAATATTAATAATGGAAACTGAACGCTGAAATTATATTTTAGAGAAAATACTACACGAAATGGAGGTTATCGGTGAATAAAGTATTTCACTTACAAAATATTCAATTGAAACGTATTTCTACAGGAATGACATTTTTTTATCAAACAAGCAGTTAGGACATTGTGTTTGTTAACTGGTCAGCAGTAACATCCCCAGAGTTCCATTACAGGACTGAGCTTGCAGTTAACAGCCGATGAATACGTTTTTTATAACTTTCATCTACTAATCTAGGTGACCTCTAATTGCAGGTCTTGCTATAGTAGGTTTCTGTAGACGTGGACTGTGATAATAGATATCATTTTACCGTATATTTTACTGTCAAACTTAGTATGAAAATAGTAAAATGAATGAGGTACCTATGCTTGTCATTTAAGTATCGTAGCGATATGCAAAGTTTGGTACCATGTCACCATCGTGCACAGCGCCTCAATGGAATGATATCTTTACAGCTTCGAAGAAGATACTGAGTAACACATAGGGATATTACTCAATACCTAGACAGGCAGAACTACAGTGCTTAGAATTTAGTTAAACTTGTGTACATCGTTTTAATTTTAGATCTATTTTTATTTCTAATGTTCTTGACATCTCTTTGAGGATTCACTAATATGGAGAACAGCGCTCTGCCGTGCCACCTCCACTCCATCCCCACGAAGATAATAAGCCGCATAAAAAAGGAAAGTTAAAACGATCACGCATAAAGATTATATTCTATCGAGTTAATCTTCCGAAACTGATGCGATCTTTGGTAATCATCGTAAAATTTCATGGAGCAACTTAGCAAAGCGAATGCCCAATTCCGCCGCATGTGCCGGCCTTAAAGTGGCACTAAAGAAATAACGCTGATCCGCACACTCCTTTTAGTACATCCGTAGGTAATAGACGGAAGCTGGCTAGCTCACGCCTCGCGCATGACCTAAATACTATCGGTCTGTATGTATGGATTCTGTACTAACCAGAAACGAGGTAAGTGGTAAATTTTATGAAAACAGCAATGCAGAAGCATTTATATCGTACAAAAATAGAGAAAAAACGCAGCTGTTAAGTTGTTTATCATCATCGTCATTATCAGCCGACAGATGTCCACTGCTGGACGTAGGTCTCCGCCAAAGATGTCCACATCGATCGATCCTGCGCTGCCCGCGTCCATCTGCTTCCTGTAACATTCACTAAATAGTCGGACATCTACACTACATCTTCCGGTACGGAATCGCCATTTAAAGACCTTGGTGCTCCATTGGCTGCCAATCCTTCGAGCGATGTGTGCTGCCCATTGCCAGCCGTGGTTAGTAATCGTTTCGATTATATCGATGAGCTTAGTTCTCCTGCGGATCTCATCACTTCTCATTCGATTAAGTTGTTCATCGCGTGCTCGTTCCTATAAGGGCTAATAACTTTCCTTTATATAATACAATGGTCGGTGCAAACTGAAATGCTTTTCGTATAAAATGCCGTTGCATCAAAGATGTCTGCTGGAGTTTTAGCGGGTGTAAGTTCTATACAAAAATAGTTCATAAAGGTCTCTCTGATCCTAAAACCAACCAACTATTTCGCCTCGCAAGAGACAGAGTTAAATTTGGAGAACTGACCGCCAACCTTCGCTAGTCGAGAGAGAGGAGAGACACCTTAAGAAGAAGAAGATCCTAAAAAATAAGGAAAATGCTATATATAATATGTGTAATTAAATATCCAGAAGGATGGAATTAATGCGTGACGCTTTCTGCGTTCTCTTTCCCTCTCACCTCGAATACGCCTTTTCCCATTTGCATGACTGACGGGCATATCAACGCTTTTGAACGGTAAATAGATACCATAAACTATACCACCAGCTACACACGTTGATGTTATTACCATACGTGGAACAGCTTTGCGACAATAGCTTAATGCCGTCGAATGTTTGCCAGAGTTAAAATACTTTTTGCATGTTTGCCTCATGAAGACATTTCGCGCAAAGGAGACCACGACACTAACGGCACCATGCCTCGCCTGGAGGCAATAATCATAAAAGTAAATTACCAACCGGCTCTACACGCCGCCTCGTTCTTATGTTAATCAACCACTTATTGCACCTGATTTATTCCGTGTTGTAAACAAAATGACTCCATTTTCATAATTCAGCGATTTCTTTCTAAAGTGGTGCTTAAGTTATAACGAGAGGCGATGTTTTGGACTTATTCAAGTCGAGATAACATCTACTCGTAGTATGATCGATAAATATGATCGTAAGTATAAACACATCCACTTAAGCCCCCGAGGTCAGGTCAGCGCCGACGAACTGTCTCACTGAGTACCCGCCTTGAGAAGCGAAATCGTCGTCAGGTTTGTCTCAAGCTCAAAATAAAAGGATTTGTAGATGCATTAGCTAGTGTATGTCTTAATCTGTTGTAACTATATGTTGAACGATGAAATTAATCCAATGAAAATTATGTTTTTTTGTATGAAAACCTCCTCTCAACCTCCTCGATGTGCACACAAGGCGGCTGAGGAAAAGGACAAGAAACAATATTAATATATTCTTGAGAATTATACAAATCGATTACCTAAACAAGTAACTTAAGCACAATGGAGGGTATACAGAGTCTACAAAGGAGGGGGTGGGGATAACAATTTTAATTATCTGTAATCCGATTCGATGGAATGATCCCGCTGAAATTCAAAGTTTTCTGTAGGCATTCACTCAGATATCAGTATTGAATTAATCGCATTAATGAAAGCAGTCGGAAACTTTCATATTTTCAATGTGAATTTCATTAATTAGCGAGGGTACATATTATTTGTAAAGTTATTCAATTAAGGCACTTTGCCTTTACGCAAAATTGTCTGTACTCGGGTTTAAAAGGCACTGGAGAGTGAATTACCTAAGCTAGACTAGCAATTTCAGTGGTGTGAAGAATGTGAGTCTGCAAATTTTTACCGGCTAGAAATACTGCTCTAAGGAATTTCCGCCGCCTCCTTCTGGATATTCTGTTTCCTTTTTTTTTTCGGGATTTCGCGGTAAACGACACGACTGTCCATAAAAGTAATATTATAGTGTGGATGTTTAAGCAGTAAACAATGGCACGATCGATGTATGTTGACGTAAAGGTGCTTACCATCACATAATTTCGCTAGACACAGTTCCATTCAGTACAGGCAAGACAAACGCTTTTTGATACATTTCCATACGGGCCGAAGTGACATGGGTAGCACTAAACATATTATATTATTTTTGTTGGTATTAAATTTACTGCGACATCAATAGTTATAATGATTATAAAGAATTACAAAAAGCAAACTCAGCAATATCCGGTTACTAAAGGCTCCACAATTGGAATCAGTCTTAATGTTGACATTTCGACGTTGTTGGATTCGTTCCTGTTTTCACAAAGGCTCCATCAGGGCTCGTGTTTCCGGTTTTGGATCGATATCACCTCGAATCGTAATTCGCTTGAAGGCGGCCCCTATCTTTTGACCTCAGCACGGAGTTTGTAATTTGAGCACCCGCTGTCACCCCTGACTACTTGCCGTTATTAATTGTGATTGATTTTAATTAGATCCGCCTCTTTGTCATTGTTTGCTTCTGTCGAAAGGTCACATCTATTGAATGGGGATCTGTTTTATTTGTTTGGGGAACATTAGAAAAAAGCCCTTCTTTACTGCTTCCATGATTTTATTAGTCAGTTTAGTTCTGATCATTTCTATGATAACAAAAATATTGCAAACTTATACATATATCATAGGAGACGAAGACGAAACCTGCAATACTTACGAACTAATATAGGATTACATGTACTGCATTAATATACATATATAGCCCATCTAAAGTATACGGTAGTTTATAAACGAGATCTTTAGATCATGATATGATTTTTCTTATTCATACAATAAGCATTTTAAATATGATAGCAGTATGTCAAAGATGGCAGTATAAAAGTAGCTGTTTAAAGGAAGAGAAAAATTAAGATAGAAGTTCAATTTGAAAGATTATAAATAAGTTTTGCTTGTTAAGTTCTTAGCAGCTTTATGTGCTTTTATTGGCGATTATTTTCAATGCGTCATCCAGTACGTCATTAATTTGGTTGTAATTTTGCCATATTTCTACTAAATTAATTTATTAGTTCACAAAAATAACGCAAAAAAAACATGCGGCAGAAGAGTTATCTCGATATAATAAGATGCACCGCACCGTATCGCAGGTTTGTCCCTGGCCCGACGTCCTTATTACGTTACGTCTTCCCTCTGTCGTTCCTCTTTCTCCGTCATCGGCTGCATTTGTTTACATGTTCACGATATTATGTATTATCTTGTCATTTATTTTGTAACCATAATGTTTAAATAAAAATGTATTTATATAACGATTTTGAGTTGTTTGAAAACACTAGTAATAGACAGTGACGAAACTTAACCTCAAATTAGAATGGTAAAATCAAACCACTCGGGTAGTACCTTATTATAAATATATTAATTCAACCAATACAACACTTTGTACCCTCTCTCTTTTAACCCTCGCCTGTGGAACCCCAACCCTCCATTCTCCTCCCGCCGAGTAAAATCGACAGCTCTACCGGAAATCAATTCCTCTACATCACCATTGACAAATCATTGCACTAGCAATTTTTAAATTAAATCTTATTTATTTGTTTTTTAAATTTACAACCACATTGTCTATGTATATGTATAATTTATAAGAACATTTGATTCAGTAAAGTAATTATAAGACGATATAAACGTTAGATGACAACAGTCAAGTGCACAACTCTAATGTTGTACTTGTTATATATTTATATATATAAAATTAGTTATTGATTTAATAATTATTGTAATCATTACAGACGGAAGTAATTTTTTTTTAATTGACACCTTTCACAGTTTTCTAAACGGTTCACGTCGGCCCTTCAGCACTGTACTGTGTGGACTTTTTTCTGATGTCTTTTTTAATTAAATGCTTTATTTACGTGAGCTTCTATATATGTTATAGTTATGTATATAAGCAACAAGAGGCCTCAGCGAGCTAATAGTTTGTTGACAATTCACCGATGACTGATTAAAGACTGTGTGGATTGATTGTATCAATCAGCGCCCGACTTTACGTAAGCCTCTGGTCATCGGAGCTCAATAGCTGCGAATCAATCATAATTTACCCGCACTTATCAATCAGCTTATATGATATACTCCCTATGTACATATTGCTTGGTAAGTGGTAACAAATAAATAAATGTATTTCTTAATTGGTTTCATACTAAAATGTTTAATTTTTATTATAATCAGTATGAATATATTTTCTTTCAAAAGTGATATATATCATGTCACTCGTCTTTAAAGGAATATTTAAAGTATTGATATTTCTACAAAGGATATAATATATATATAAATAAATAAGGAGCGTTAGTATGAACAAATATTTATTAATAATATTACATAATTATAACATCGTATTAACGCTATTAAAATTAAGAAAATAACTATAGTTATCCGATAAAGTAATTACGATCATAATCGATTTAGCCTTTACAGAGTTGCGATGTCAGACACAGTTATAGAGACACGTGTGAACTGGGACACGCGTCCTCCAAACACATAAAGGACGATGATATTCTTAAATTACCCCCTTAATACCTAATAAACAACTTAAACTCGCAACAAAGGAGGGCCCCCTAACAACACTTAATTGCTACGTAGTCGAAGTCGTTATGTTATAAAGTAATCAGAGATTGAGTCATTACTGCGTTTGTTCCGGTCCCGGGCGCGCTATCATTATTCATTACCTCACGGTTTAAAGGAAAAAAAACAATCGCCGCCACAAAAGATACAATTACTTTTTGTAGGACCTCACGCGGAGGGTTATTAATCAAAATTGATTAAGCCTATTTTTAACCTACATCCCAAAAAAGGAGTTTCAAATAGTCGAAGCGTCCATCCATCTAGGATCATTACATCTACGTGTCTAATACGATCTTTTGTTTTTTGAAGATCGTTATAAAACAGTTTCATATCTTTTCTTAGCTTCTCATATCTTTGAACTTCAGCGCTATCTACATTGCGATCTCTGAGGAATCTATGCAATGTCTTAAGGCTACCAATACACAGACACACACACATACACACACATGATATATCTGTTCCGCGTATTTGTGAATCAGTAAATCAGAGTTGAACGCTAGCACAAATCAACAGTTCAGTGGGGCTGGTCAACAACCAGGTCAGATAGCGCTCCGCAATCGGCAACATTGGGAGATAACGACGGAAATATCCGACTAAATATGTGTAGTGCGTAATCCTAGCGCAGGCCGGAGCCAATGGCAGGTAAATTGCATTACCATATGTATAAGCACTGGGCCATTATATCTGTAAGGGGTCGTTCAGCAGCCGCAGCCCGGTCCGCTGATCAATTATACGCTCATTACCCATTTGAATGGGCCAATGTTATGCGGCGACAGGGAGATTGAACCCGATACCTATCGCAGGCGCTGCCGTGAAATCGGATTGCGTACATATTGTCACTGGGAGCAGTCAGCTGTCTATTGTTAGTCCTTGCGAATTCGTTGCCGGTCATTCGTCACTGCACGCGTACTTGATCAATAGTGCGCTTATACTTTTATGTAAGATCGTTTATATAAACTGTAGACTAATCAATTTTTTTTATTAATTATTACTGGTAATTAGGAATAAGGAGAAGCTTTGTTTTGTTTATAAAGCCATGTGTTAAATGAAGATCTAAATTAGATTGATAGTTGCAAGCTTTTGTGCGAGTTGATTCTTTTGAAAAGCTCGTGAACGACGTTAATACACGCATAACTTTTTATTATATAACTAACAAAGTAGTTAAAATTTGCTTTTTAGAAACTAATTAAAACTAGTAAAATAGAAAAAACTTAACAAAATCTATTTTATCATTCATACTAAAAAAAAACAAGTATTATATATTTGTAACAGTAAGTGCTTAAGCAACTTCTTATCTACAAAATCTCTTTTCAAATTGAATCAGAAAGCATACATTCAAAGGATCATTTTACCCTTCGAGGTAATTAAAATATTAAAAAAAATATACCCAGGAAGATATACAAAGCCTTAAAAGGACGTATAAATTACTATTAAGAACAATTGATGAAGGACAATTTTCAGATGAAACTAGATCAGTGTCGGTTTAATGGTTTGGCAAATGAAACTCCTAGTTTAAGGGTGACTGAGAGCAAATTCTTTGCATTAACTGATTACTAAGCTCGAATATGAACGTACAATATAATAAAAAAAATGTCATCTCCGCATCAGCTGAATGGATTGATTCGACGAGATTACATACTTCCTCCGTCAGTACTCGCGCTGTATTAAATGAAACCGAATCGTGTTAGGGTCGTACATTATTAAATTTCTCCCTAAACTGCTTTAAGAAATATCTTCTCTTTCTCAAGGGTGTAATGAAAATTTTTATATTAATACATATTACTTAAATGTAGCTTAACTACTTAAGTAAAAAAGTAATTTAACAGTAGTATTATTACGAACAGAGCACAGAGTGGAGTTTGGGAGACTATTCAACCGCAGTGTAATTAAATCGTAAATCTCTTTTCAAAGTTTTACTTAATCTAAATTTGTGAAATTTCAGAAGGCTCATTGAAGGTGCTTAACAATCACATTTATTTCAACTTACAACTATATATACATTTAAAAATTCTGATGGTTCGTTTGTTATTATGGATCAAAGTACCTAGCACTCGTCACAAAACGAAGAGCACATCCCGGTGCTGTATTTATCATCCTAACTAGCCATACATTATTATAGGCTGATGTATCATTTATCATCGGATGAACGTCTTATAAGTCTTGTCGTCTTCACATTTGAAAGAAAATATTTCTAAGTTCCTCTACCTTATTTTTTTTTATTATTAATTATTAATAACAGCCCATTTATGTCCCCACTGCTGGGGCACAGGCCTACCCTCAATATGAGGGCGATTGGCCATAGTCACCACGCTTGCCCAATGCGGGTTGGTGACTTCACACATACTTTAGTCATGTGCGGGTTTCCTCGCGATGTTTTCCTTCACCGTTTGTATCTTGCTGTTGTAACTAAAGTTCACAAATGTACATAACTTAAATATTAAAGTCATCGGTACATGCCGAGATTCGAACCCGCGACCTTCGGAATGAAAGCCGCACGCTCTAACCATTAGGCCAGCGAGCTACTTACCTTATTTTTATCGAAGGAGGAATATTTAAAAGATACTCTGTTTTTGTCTTCACAAAGAGAGTTATGTGGGATTTGCACCCATTAACACCTCTACGGTGGGCAACCTTAGTGCTTTGCAAGAGGTACTAGGATCTCCCACTGCACACCAGTATCTCTGCACTGCACTTAAGCATGTCCCGAGGAATGCCGTAACACTCTCCAGATCCTCCTCTTTGCTACGACAAGTACGAGATCAGTTCATGCTTATCATTCACCTTTAGCTAGCTTAATAGCAAATGAAGGCCTCACTTATAAAACTAACGAACCCGGAAAACCTTTAAGTCGCCTTCTACAGGCAGGGTTTACTTTAATCTTATTCTTAGTACTCCATTATTAATACTAGTTTAACCTGAAATACAGTAGCATATGCTTATTTAATTAAAAGGTTAAAATACAATAACATCGATTCATTCACGGACTTTAAAGGTTGATAAGTAACACCGGGTGCAGTAGCCGGGGAGTAGTTAAGGATTATCCACGCGCTGTCGTAACACGGCGAGTTGCGATTCGTTACCGGTAATACGCGCGCTGCACAACGATTCCATTCACGTGTAATAGCAGCCGTGTCCGTGCGATTTCATTACAACCACATAAAGAGTTGTTTTATCATCATATATAATTCAATCATCGCCGACCACATCGACGGTCTCCGGTAATATAGACTTCATCATCATTAGGTGCCCTCTTCAAACTAATGTTTGGTGATAAGATTGAGAAAACCAATTCGATCCTCAGCTATTCTTTTTACTGATGGTATTTATACCCGCTTCATTCCTTTATGTTGTCAAACTATTTCTTCCGCTGTCTACCAGGTGCACGTATTCCAAGAATTTTGCTCTCCAGGATCAACCTTTGGTACATATAAAGGTATCTCTTTGAAAGTGTCGGAAAAATGCAACTTTCATTTCATTCATTAAACACAAAAACGGTATAAAATATTTGTTATCTCTTGTAAGTTGTTATTTTATGAACCCTTAGTAGCTCTGGAAATCTCGTGAGGTGGTAATGAATCCGCTGAACAGCGCAGCGTTTCATTCGGAGCTGCGGCGGGTGCGGCGAGTGCGGCGGGTGCGGCGAGTGCGGCGAGTGCGGCGGGAGATTCATAAAGAGCCATTTCACCGCTCCGACTGCAGTTTCTATGTCATGTCAGCGATTGTTGTTTTTGTTGGCAACTTTATCTGCACGAGCGCCGCCTCCGCCTGCACCGGTCTAGCAGGTGCACAATGCACCGTTGCGCACAGAGCGGGGACACTAATGCTTAATGCTTTGTTTAATACTATCTCTGTGGAACTTAGATATTGCGCAAGCAATAGGTAACATAGGCAGAACGATTCACTTATCTCACAGAGATTACACGATGAATTTCTCTACCTATAACTGGAGAAATTATTGGTTTATCACACAAATACTACCCGGTTTTAAGGATGATTATTACTACGAAAAACAACTCACTAATAAACTTCATTGAGAATAGATTAAACAGTTCACAATTTAATTACAGTCCCCTATCCGATACTAATTATAGTTGCTCGGAACATGTGTCCTCAACAAATTAAACGATTGTCTGATTTTAATATTAATTAGTTTAAGGTTCAAAATTATCATATCATAAGTACTCATTACGTATGTTAGTGCCGCATTATCCGGCGTAATAAAGATAGCCCGTATCGAATGGGAGGGAAACTCACAGTAACGAGGGAATTATACTAATTCCTTAACGGTGGAGGCATTCCTGATAATGGTCATAAGCGACGACATTTTCGAAAGAAATTAACGTCCAGGGGATTAGAGGTTAATTAAAGCACTCCGGTACCCCCTTGACATAACAGAAATTAATAGCGCTCGAGAAATTTATATGAAGCGATTCTTCAAGAGCGATGAGCGCGATAGAAGTACAGCGCGATGGTTTAAGTCGTAGACGAGCTGCGATAACACGAAACGGCTAAACCGACGTCGATATTGTTGAATGAAACACGATGAAGATGTAACGCGATGTAATGTGATACAACAGAGATAATGTTTAAAAGAAACCAAGAGGCTAATGAAATACATTTAGATATGGACGAGACAATCGCCCATCATTAAATACAGATTTCTAACAAAGAATTGTGTTCAGATAAACGCAAAGAATACTTGGAATAGATAAGAGACCATATATAAGAAAATGACGCCTTATTACTAAACAATACCGAGGAATAAAATAAAAAAATTGTTTTTAATGTTAAGTTCAGGACAATGCGGCATTTTCTTCAATCCTTAAACATGAGTGCAAAATTTATAATAATGTCTAAGAGGAATATTCCAAGAAAGATATTTATATATATTATTTGTTAACTTTAGAGATTTATTTAGTTCATATACAATTTTGATTGATATTTGATTGGATATACAAATTTTATATTTAGTGGGCAAACTCAATTAATTTTATCATTCAATGGCTAATTAGACAAAAAAAGTATGAATAGATGTCCGCTTTTTACTTGCACAGGTAACTGAAACAGAGGATGCCAAAAACCCTCTGTCAACGCACTACGATAAAGGCCGTTGAATAATGACCGAAATGAGCGAGTGGGTGGACAATATGAAACCAGATCGATAACTATATTAACTGTTGAAAAATTTGGTCATAATGGTGATTGATTTTTTCCAAACGGCTCCGCTCGCAGCTTTCTAATCGCGGCGGTAATTTACATTAAAGGTGAAGTTCATATTAATCATTGTCTAGAAGCGGCTGAGGATTCGAAACATGATTTCTTATAGAATCAAATTTAATTAAATAGGGCTTTGATAGCACGTATCGTGATGTACGATTGGACTTTAAAAGACTCATAAAATTATTAAGATGATGTCAATGATTGCTACCTGTTTTAATTTCTGTACAAACATTTTAAAAAGTAAACGAAGTTATGATTACACGCTCACTATTTAGCGATGTAAATAATCTTCGTAATGCAAAATAAATATTGTATATCCAATGACGTAAAGGTTAACACCAGATCTAAGATTAAATCCAAATGAGACAGCAGCACACGGCCGGAGGCGCGCGCAGAGCAGGCTCAGTCGTTAGTTGTGTAATAACGCGACAATGAGGAAAAAATTCAAAAGTTCAATACGACGACGACCGTATACAGAATATAATAATACTTCTTTATCAAGCAGCACAATTGCGAAATGTTATTCGAAGTCGTCTCTGCCATCGATAAAAACGTCAGGCCTATTCTCGGAGGTTCCATTCTACAATTGAGTTTATTTTTAAGGCCAATCCATTGTGACGGTCTGAATGTGAGCCCCGTGACCACCCGTGGAGGATGTCAAATGTATAGAAATTTTAGTTCGGATGTTTCAATTTTCTACTGTATTACGAATTGAAAAGCTCTATAAATTAAACTAATATATTTTCGAACACAAAACTGTTACATTAAAAAAAAAATTTTTTTCAGATATAAACTGATATGCTTAACATTTATCATAAAACGCGAAACAGACATTGTGAACGTCAAAATAGCTTCCACGTGTGCAGAAGTTGCTTTACGTCCCTTTAATGTACAACGTGTGTCGCAACTTTTGTGCCCATTTAAGCTCACCGAGCTCGCTGAATCCTTCTAAGAAAACTACAAATTAAACATGTAGCCGACTAACGACGGCGATGGAGACACATGTCTCGAGACATTTTGAATGTGGGTCGCGCAACTCCTCGTGAGCTTCGTAATATATTAATGTTTCACGTCACTTTGGCATCTGGTGGAATTTGCGAAAGCGTCCGGGGCAAGTTCCCTTAGTTAAGCTACAGTTAAATTATATCTGTCAGTAAGTGTCATACAGGGAGGCATTCACTGCAAGCGCGCAACGGACATTCTCGATCATTACTTTCACATGATTAGAATTCGTTACCATTAGATTTACAGAAAAATAATGTTAAATTGTGTAAAACATTAGAATTTTTTTTTTTTATATTGTCTCGCCTTTTTCCCAGTAGGGGTGGGCAGAGGTGAATAAACTACCCACGTTTCGCCAGATGTGGTCAGATTAGGTCCCATGTAACAGGGGGCGAGCCTGTTGCCACTTTATTGGGACCAACACACACACACACACAAAGATGATATCAGTGTGCGGGTTTCCTCACGATGTTCTCCTTCACTGTTTTGGTATCTCGCTGTTGTAACTAAAGTTCACAAATGTACATAACTTAAATATTAAGTCATCGGTACATGCCGAGATTTGAACCCGCGACCTTCGGAATGAAAGCCGCACGCTCTAACCATTAGGCCAGCGAGCTACTTTTTACAAGAATAATTATTAGAAAATACTAATAATATACAAACGATAGTCAATACATTTTAATTAAGTTGATAGATCTAGCGTTCATAGATATAGCGATAGAAACAATAGAAAGATATCGAAATCGATTCAGTCATTGAGTGCTACGGAGCGATACAAACATTCACGTATAGTAAAATATCAAAGACCCGGCAAACTTAACGGGGATGATATAATCATGAAATGTGTTTGCAGTAATAACGGAAGTAACATGTAAACAAGAGGGCAGAGGGGCGGAATGGAGTGTTAATTAAATATGAAACGCAGTGGGCACGAGACAGAGGGCGGTGCACGCGCAGAGCGGAGGGTAGCCGCGCGCCCGCCCCACGGAATTGGAAGCATAACTTCTGTTTAGCGGCGGCCGGGGGTGCTGCGGGGGGTGAGCGGTGGATAGGGGCACGTGGACGGGCGCAGGTGGGCCCGCCGGCCTCTCCGATTCGGATGCGTCAATATATTCCTGTCCGCTGTCTGCTTTGATGCTAAAATATGCCTCCGCTTATTGGAATCTACTACATTGCGAAACTGTAAATCTCGCTGCATCGTAACAGCTATTTACTGCTGCACACACGAGACCGCCGCCACCGGAAGTGCATCATTGCGAATGTGCGGAACCACATCCGAACTTTCAACAATCTTTTTTTATGATTAATGAATTTCATAAACACCTAATGTATAGAATTAAATAAAATGTATAGACATTTTATTAATCGACGAAACGAGCGGGCCGTTCATCTGACGGTAACTGGTGCGTCCAATGCGACAACGAGGTGCTGGTTAGCATTTATATACTCAGCACCACAATGTGCTCGTCACCCTAAGACTAGATATTAAGGTGTCGTTACCCCAATAGTTTCACTAGCTACAACGCTCTTCAAACCGGATCAGAGTAATGTTTGCACAGTACTGTTTGTCGGCTGCAACAGGTGCTGCTGTGGTACCTACCTAGATGATCTGTAGTAACGGAGACCTACTATCTGTAGTAGCTATTGCTCCATCAAACTGGATCACAGTAATGTAATACACTGCTATCTGCCGACTGCAACAGGCCCCGCGGCGGTACCTAGACGGTCTCCAGCAACAGAGACTCTACCACCAGTGATGCTGCCAATATTAATAACTAGTAACTGTATCAGGGCTTGCGTTAAATAATGTTGTAGTCCAAATTAAAGTTACAACGATCATGTTAATTCCTCTTGAAAGTCATTGGCGTTTTTTTCTATAATAATATATGAAAGTTGTTTATATTAGTGTCAATTAAGGGAATGTGCCCTAAGCTTTGTTACAACATTAATAATTTTTATTAATTAAAATAAAGTTAAAGTCGCATGTTTGGTACTTTGTTACAGATAATGACATATAATTTCTCTGATGCGCCGCGGAACCGGAAATCCAATTATAGGGAAGAGGTATGCCGCTGCATTTTTTACACGACACTACTCATCTTGTTGTCTGTGGAAAGCGGCTACATTTTGTAGTAAATGTACTTTAAAAATTAGGTAGCTTCCAAAAAAATTAGTACTGTAGTCAAAGAGACTGCAAGGAAACCGGCCGATAAACATTCATCATCATCAGAATTTAAAGCCTTTTTCTTTATAGGTGATGTTGCGTTTGCAACTGGATATTTTACTTTGATTGTGTTGCATTTATATTAGTAACTATGATAACCATAAAGCTAGAACAATATCGTATATTACTAAGCGACAGGTTTCCGTTGGCGAGACTACAAGAGACTAATCGCCATTGCAATCAGCAACAGCGTTATAAGAATTCATCGTATATTCTCGATGTTCTGCTTGCGTTGTAAACAGAAGACACTGTTCAAATAAGGGGGTGAAATTGTATAGAACCCCTTAAAGCCTGCCTCGAAACTCAGCATTCAATAAACGACTGAAGCCTGACATGGGAGACCCTATCTTATTTGAAAATCAAAAAGCAGTTGGCATGCTTCCGGTTCCATTCAAAAATGTGGACGTATGATACGCAAATAAACACAACCGTACCACGTTCTGATGAGTGAGGAACTCATCTGGAACTCGACGGCGGTTCCGTCTCGGGCCAATCTGAAATTTTCAACAACTCCGAATAGGGAGGGGTTGCGAAAATTAATCTGATTGATTAAACTTTAAAGTTAACGTACAATTTTGTCTAATTATTCCATGATAATATTAGTTGGATGATAAATCTATTCAAAATCTATTAAATGTTATAAAACATTGTGAGGCGGGATTTAATACTTTTATAAGCTTTCAATTTCATTGACCCTAATTGCTCCCTCAGTTTAAAGTCAAAGTTAATATTTAAATAATTCAATAGTACATGTAGATAGGTCTGGTTCAATCTGAATAATGGTCTGTTAAATATAAACCAATTGTTTGTATATATAATATTGAAGCTTCGAAAACTTATACGTATTTCATAGAAATAAAGTACAGTAAGCAGACCTTTTCATAACATGAGACAAATGTTAAAAAATTAGAAGAAGAAGAAGATATAAATATAAAGTACCCGGCTGTAACATCATAACACGAGGTCTACTATTCTGATTATTGTAAGTTTATTATAAAGAAATATTAGAATAATATTCTCATGCTTAAAAATTTCAAACGCATATAAAAGATTTGAATGTGTCACAAAAGCCACATTTGAGAAATGTGAGGATTACATAAATATCGGAACCGGATGTCGTGAGCCACATGGTAAGGGTGTCCCAGTACACAATCCCCTGAAGGCCAGGTGCGGCGCGGCTCGGTAAACACGTGTCTGGGACATGTTTGGAGGATCCACTCACTCTACATTGTGTGCTCGCTCAAATAACGAGCGATTGCAGCCTCTCCCCTCTCACGACTCTCACTCGGTTTTTCGTTTTTTTTCTTCTCACAACAGCCCTCCTGATTTCGTCCATGAAATTTTTAAGACGCTTTCAAGAACGTTTCTTAATGATTATCGTTTTAACGAGGCCTTTAGTGTTTTTGTAAGCAAAATGTTTTTTTTTATTCTAGCTTCCATAAACTACTTCCTGTATTTCATGTAAATCTTTTTATCTTTTTGACTGAGACTAAATTTTTTTATATATTTTGTAATTAATAAAATGAATAAATTGACCTCAGAACGTCAGTTTTATGGTCATAAGCTTAGTAGACACTATTCCAAAATGTATTTTTTAACAATTCTATTTCATCATCAGCCGATGAACAGACCACTCCATGTCCACTGTTGAACAGAGGCCAAATTTCCCCGGAAGTTTCGCACACCGATCGGGTAGGGATTCGTGTGGAGGTTCAATTTCCACCGCGTTGGCTCAATGCAGTCCGCAGGTGGAATTGCAATTCTATTCCACAAATGAAAATTAAAAAAAATCTTTATTGGATTTGAAAATAAACATTAACATCTTAAATCCAATTGAATGTTCACTCATTGTAAAGGTTCCGAACATCCTCTCACGCGACGCCGTAAAGGCCTTATTGCATCATAAAACGAGGTTAGGAGCCTGGGGAGATAATGCACAGAGAAAATGGCTTCAAATTCGTTACATTACCCCGCCAATTTGCCAATGGAGTACCGTTGCAATCAAGTTAGGAACGGTCGGGCGCACTCGCTTGTGCATCATAACGACCCCTTCTTCCTCAGCATCTCGAGATGCCTCCTTGATTAGAGACAGCGATTCGCTGGCTCGGCACTCCGCGCCGGAATTTCTGTATTTGAGATAGTGAAATGCGCGACCGTTATCAACGACTGTCAAATTTTAATTTTTCTTTCTCTTCCAGTGATGGAATGATGGAAGTTTTTGCGGACGTAAAGTTATTCAAGGTTTTTAACCAACAAACTGAAACAAGCCAAATTTCAGCAATTACATTTATATTAGGTTTTTTAAACAAAATGAATGAGCAATAATTCTTGGCTGAAAATCTTACAAATCTCAGATATTTTGTAGAAACATTGGTGACGAGGTTTAACATTTTAGGAGTGCTGCTAACCATTCCCTAAGCCTCAAGACGATGAACTGAATTTATTGCCAAGTATACAACTTCACCAGCATCTTATTATTATCGACTTCATTTCCATATTATAATATAAGACGTTTCGCGTTTTCTGGTTATATCATATCTTAAGTATGATCTCCAGGATAAATTCGGATCGTTGAGCGAATTTAAGTAGTACTCTTGTCCTTGCTTCTTCACTTATGTTCCGAAACAATCACCTTTATTAATTTAGTCACAGCAACCTTTTTAGATCCTCTTCTACATTTTTTCTTTTCTATCATTTCTTATCACAGTGTTTTAACTTAGTCAACTCTGTTACAAAATTTAAGTTGATAAAATCTCCCCCACCCTTCGGAGCGTAGACATCGCAAAAATTTATTACTGTTTAAAAATTTCATATCAAAGTGAATTAAGAATTTTCATGAAACCGAAATAAAACATCAAGAGCATAGCGCGAGTCGAGACGAGTCTAATATAGAAAGTTTTATTTAATTTCATTTTTCTCTACAATTCCATTATCTCCGGGGCGCAACCCGCCCCTGCTTGAGACGTTTGCTCAGAGCCGCGATGCCGAATTTTATTAATTTTACCTTTTCGGCTGAAGATCAAAACAATGCTGATTGAGACCATTTTATTCAATATTGTATTAGGGTCGGGTGTGCTTTGTTTCCGGCGGAGAATATACTTTTGTATGTTTTAGATATTCCTCTTTTAAGTGGCAAGGGTTTCTTATTGAATTCCATTTAGGAATCCCAATGTCAATATCACTAAGTGCCGAGCTGGTGGTAATTGCAAGGTAATTCTCGTTATTGCGTCTTCTAACAACGGCCTGAATGAAAATTGGAGAAAAGATTTTTTTATCAATAAAACTTATACTATTTGGTAAATTAAAGATTAATACAAGTACAAATAGTTCTGAATAGGTTTATGACAAACTTTTACAGTAATTTCTCATTTCAAGTCATTTCATTAGTTCATCTCAATTCATTTCATATCAAGAAGTTTAATATTAAATCAACTTTTCGCAATACAAGCTGTCAAGTCACAACTTGTCTAAGTTATAACTTTATTTGAATTATTATTTTTTTACTAATAACGTTTTTGAGACAAGTTTCACATGATGTTAGGTACAATTAGAGACGATGATGATTAATGTATATGTCCGTGACATTACATCGACAGCCTGGAATATAGTAATAGCGTCAGTTCGGCCGTATGAATGCAATAACTAGCCAAGTGGATTGAAGAAACTTTACCACAAACTATATTACACCGCAAATAAGCCAGCAATCAAATAAGAGACTTTCGTGTTACAAGGGAACGGTCACCATTTCTATAAATTATATTACTTTTAGCGGTTAAGTTAATCGCTTACAATAACTAACAAATGTTAAGTAGATTAGCGTCAGTAGGTACGGTACACCTTGTTGAAATATCAAAACAGTATTTTATTTAAGTTCGTTTCGGCGACATTAATTCAAGCGCATGTACAAATTTAAATATCAACCGAGTGAACCTGTTAATCTACTTGTTAACTTAATTCAAGCATGATCTTATCATGTAATCAGTTCGAGCGGCGGCGCGGTGCTCTCACGTGTCATAACTCAGCCGTCGTGTTTCGTGAAACACTCCGCAACAAGTGTCCCGGGATCGATGATAATAAAATCGTCTTCAATATCGCTCCAGATAAAATCGAACCGTTCGACAAGCCCCAGCTCTGCTACACGATCTCCGATCCAACTGTTTACATTAGATATATCCTGTTCAGCGCAGCAGATCGCAATTGTTTGTGGGTTTATATACTGTGACAATATCTATTACTTCATTGTGTGGAGCATTGCAATTGTTTGTAATCATTTCATTTACACACAATACACAACACCACATCACCGCGTCACCTTGAGCCAATTAGTCTTTTTACCCCAGTAATTTCATTACCTACAACCCCTTTCAATCCGGAACATATATTTGCACACCTTGATGGTTTCTGGCAACGGAGACCTACCATCGTTTACCTATATACTACCAGTTCAAAATCATTGTTCAAAATAAAACTTCGTTCACTAAAGTTTCTTCTCGTGGTGTGCAGGCGAATCGATATGTTGCTTTAAAGCTATTGATAAAATTAAAAACCTTTAATTTATACAGCTTGTTTTTTTGCACCAGTGACAGAAAAGCTTAATTGTCACGTCTACATCACATCATGTGAATTATGGTATCGTTTCATTTTAAATATTCATTATATCCATCACGTCATGCAAAAGAAGGAATAATTATGGGGAAAACAGTAATAGCTTCCTTATTACCGTTGTTAGCAAACTGCGTTCACAAACCGGCTCTAAATGTTGTGAAAACATTTTTATTAGAAAATCAAAACAAAAACATTTGATAGTGGCTTATAATTCAAATCTATAGTTAGTAGTAGTAGTAGCACTCTTGACTATGTCATTAGCAACATACATATAACATATTTATTCACATGAATCTATTGCAATTACAATTACAAGTACAATTATAAAGATCTATGGTTACCAATAAGAGCAACATATCTCCTTCGCGATCGCGCCGCGGGCGGTAGCTGAAAATCAGTGTGTTGTTCACTACGTGGCAACAGTTACATTGAGCTACGGCCATTTTGTACCATTGCAGTACACACGGCAGTATTGATTACCTAAAATATTACTTTGTCAATATATTTTTGTTCATCTGTGTTCTTTGATGTAATGTTTTTGTCTTTTTATAAGTGTTCTGTACTGCGTGGACAAATAAACTAATTTATCTATCTATCTATCTATCTAAAACAGCAACCTTTCGGAAAGGCCTGTGTCTAGCAATATACATCGATAGGTTCAAATGATAATCATAACTTAGTCTATGTAAAACTAACAACAGATGCCAAAATGAATAATGAAAAAGTGCCGATGAAGTACGAGCACGGATATGTATATGGATTAAACGATAATGAACTTGATATTAACGCAATACGTACACTTGAGCACAGAACAATTACTTATATACAAGCATAAATAACAATAGAGCCATAAAACAATAGATGTAACTATTAATTACACCGACTAAGATGTTAGTGTAAAATTACCGTTTAATTATCAATAAACAAAGCGGCTCTTGGCGGCTCTTGGCGGCGGCTTACAATTAGCTTCATTGTTTCACGCCCCGATATCGAGCACCGCCATCACAGCCATCCATCAATGGCCCACGTTCTTTCTCCACCACATCCATCTCAACATCCCACACACGCGTCTGGTGTCTATAATTAAAGTAAAATTTACTGATAAACTCTCAAGTGTTACATTTACGCGGACTTTTGAACATCCGAAGTTAAATTCCGTGTTATATCTCTCATATAATGAATTATGGGCACAACATTATTCCTACGAAAGAAACATAAATTACAAACGAACGTTAAACGCAATAAATCAAGCGATAATGTCTATAATTCAAAATTATCGTACTATCGACAATTTTCTTTTTTCTTCCTCAAAATGAATACCGTTGGAGGCTTCCACCGATATGAAATTACTGAATCGAGGTCAGAAAATCGGTTAGTTCATTAGCAAAAACCGTGACGTCAATTACCTTTTGGTCAAACAAAAGTCGCTCGTCGCTCGTCGCTCGAGGAAAACAGACACCGATTTCTTATTAACCGACCTGTAATTGGACGGCAGCAGTCCGACTGAATAATGAAAACGGAACGGCACCCAAAGTATATGAACTCTCTAATTAAAGACTCCTCGCCGGGGACAGGGCCGCCGAAATACAATAGATAATTTCTATTATCCGTGGCCCAGTTCCAAGCGGGCGATGTCCATTTGTCAAAGGATCAATTAGTAAGCCGATTACAGGCTGACCACCACCACCACCGGACTTGTCTTCGGGCGACTACGAACAATTATCGACGGTATCGAAACGCGTCACGGTGCGATTCTCCGCTGGCAATTTAATGAGGAAACTTTTATCGAATTACTCTGTAATCATTTGTATTGTTGATATATTTCTCGAGTGCCTTCAAATAAACAATGAACATCAAAGGTATTAGATAAAAGCGGAAGTTTAACAAGTTGTAGTTAGGCGTGTATGATTGACGTTTGTCGCTTTACGTGACGGACAAGACGACGTTGAATGATCTTTCATTTGTTACAATGAAGCAACCAGTGGACTTAATCGTTCAGGACGATGTTCTTATATTAGATGTCAATAAAAAAACTGCTTAGCAAAAAACTAACAGAAATTCTGTTAGTTCAAATCTAGAATATCAAACATTTAGGTTTGTATTTTTTTACTAAAATTACACAAATTTCTTTACTGGACCTCTATCTGAAAAGTGTTATTAAGAACATAGATAATTACCGAAGTCATGCTCTGTAATAAATTGAATAGATTAGAATTGAAGCAAATAATGATACTAAAAAGAAATATTTAGTTCTTTAAGTGTTAACTAATTAAATTCATTCGACGTGTACGCTTCGTGGTGTTTAGCTTATCGTCAACATCATCCATTTTTATCTAGAGTGAGCTAACAGCTTTTGAAAACACGAAGTAACAAAGTCGGAGATGAGGGAGAATTTTTGGCGAAGTTGCTTCACCATTAATTTTTCTCTTACATTGATCAATATTAATTCAGTAAGTGAATGATGACCATTCAATAGCATACACCAATGCTATTTTGTCAGCAGATTTGAAATAGGAAAGCCTTCTACCTGTAAGCTTTCAAAAAAACTATCCGACCACATGTGCTCTCGAAATCTGACCTGTCATATCCGTGTTAAAGGGAGCGGTTAGCTGGTCCGCTACGGAGGCTTTGTTATATTATATAAAGAAATGATTTCTTTAATTCACATCACAGAGCTACATGATACATAAAACTCCTCGCAATCAGGTGGCTGTCGATGTTTTTAAGGTCGCGCGTGGGCGGCGGCCATACGTTACAGAATTATTCGGTCCGGTACAAAAGTTATTGTAAACGAATTCAAATCCGTGTAAGTTTGCCCACGAGCGTATCATCCCATTGCGGGGACTCGGAATTGTTTATTTTGATGTCGCCTGACGTAAATCTGTAAAACATTATGACACCTCTCGTTACGTATACGATATTGCTTGAATGGTTCGTCGTTATTTTTTCCATTGAAAGTATTTTAATGATATCGCCATCGTTACCGACATTCGGATTTAACATTCCATTAAAGTTATCGGGCTGTACATTCATTTCATTTTGTACCTTAAAAGCTGACAACTGTCCGGCTTAATGTCATTATAAGCATTCTCCACCAAACTTCTTGCGGCGTAGAGAAATAGGTTTACATTAAGGCATTGTTTACTCTAGAATTGGACTCTGACTTTTCGTTACAGGTCTGCACTGGCAGTAAATCCAAATGAAATTTACTAGATATCACCAGTGTACTCCGGTAGACTTCAGCTTTAGAAGACATACTCGTTGTTTCCAGTGTTTTAGCAAAGGTAAGAAGTTAAGTATTGAAATAGCTACCGCCCTTTGTCAATATAGTTTATGCCCTATGTGTTTTCATATCCGTAAATTTAAAAACAAATAATTTTCCATATAGATTTTCTTATATCGTCAGCTGATAGACGGCCACAGCTGGTCATAGATCTTCCCAAAAATCTACATGTTTGTTGGGGTTCATATTGGATTTGAACCATTTCCCACCACGCTGGCCCAATGCGGGTTGGTGCGAGCCAGAGCCTCGTTTGTTGATTAGCAGGGTGCACCACGAGTAGGAGAGGTTGGTTGAGTTGTTGTGCGGGAACCCTTACACCCACCCCCATTCCTTCTATAACATTACATATTTTTACGACGAAAATAGTTTAAATGATCTATACAAAATTCTAGCTAAGAGGATGTAAAAAACCATAGCAACATGCGAATTCCACTAGATGTGGCTCAGAATTGAATTCGAGCCTTCTACAAAAAAGGCAGACATAGTTTAAATTATTGAGCGGTTTACGAGTGAGTACTATTTCAATGCATGTTATTGCACAACTGTTTATTTAAAAAATTATGATCAATAATTGATCACCTTGCAATTTTTACAAGGTGCATCTTGAGCAACACGGTATACTATTGAAGACCGTAGGTGTTGACCTTCGCCCACGGTGACCACAAAACGTCACGCAGTCAAGTTCAATGCAGATAGAATTAACGGCCCGCACGGCGCTGGTAATGCGGCTGGTAATATTTTATATTTTACGACTTCCCGTCTTCTTTGGATGACCATTGTTTTTGAATGTCGATGACCCTAGATCCGTTCAAAGTAATTAAGTTTGATATAACTCGATGTAACGCGGACATCCGATCAAATTTATCGCAATAAATTTGAAACTAAATAACAAATTTGATCACTCGTATTCCAGTGAACAAATATTGCAAAATTATTTTAGCAATAACACCTGTTATTAGCTACATACTCTTTCAAACTGAAATACGGCTATGTATATACTTTATTGTTTCAGCAGAGAAAATAAATTCAGCAATCTCTTTCTTCTTATCCGGTATCAATCTTGACAGATTGATCATGGTCATCAGTCTCGGTGTTGGTCGGAAGCTTAACAACTCGTCGCTTTTCCTCTCTGATGGTTGCCTTCCTAATGCATTCATATGAACGAAGTAACGATGATGAGCTATTTACTGCCGCCTCTCTCTGGTCAGTCCATTTCATAGGCGTTATTCATCATGGCCTTTCCCTGGACCACAAGTCGCTCAACAGCTGCCTCTCCTCGGCGGCATGCGTGCCGTATGCCTAAATTCTGCAATAGTTGGTTTGAAAATCAACTCATTTTTTTTTATTAATTTCGAGGCTTTCTTTTCTTCGAAAAGCGTTATTAGTTAAGATCCAACCCTCCTATAATACAGAAATTCATGTATACAGTTTTATTTAATTCGAACCTTCGATTTGAGTCAACAAATAACATACGGAACTCTAAATACAATTTATGAATAATAAGAGCGTTGAACAACACTACTCGTTAACAATGTGCCCGGTCGTTAGTGGGCAATTGTTATTATCTATGTTGGTATTAGGAATTGTCCGAAATAAAATATCAATAGCTATAACCAAACCGAACTACTCCATTGGATTTAATGTCCAGCCATAAAGATCCCAATTCTAAAGGTTTGTAGGAATGAGACAGGCATGTTTATATCTTTATGGACATAGATCTTTCAAGTAAGTATCACTGCGACGACCGTGTCAAAACATTACCATCTACTGGTTTGCAGCGATAATTAACATCTCAATTCTCAAAAAAAAAAATAATTCCGTCATATAAATGACATCCATTATTAGAATCTTGTTAAACAACAAAACTTGTTGGTAATTGAGTAGTAGATTCGCAGCATCCCTGCGGCGGCTATACTTATATGTAAACGTTATAATACTGTTACGGTTAGAAAAATTATTAAAAATAAAGATAAGGATGATCATGATGATAAAATATAACATTAGCTATATATTAACTAAATTTTACCCATAAATAGCAGCACAAAAAGAAAGTACCGTACAGGATCATTAGGATATCCTGTTTCTATGTCAATGGACTACAACTTGTAATAATCACGATGATATGAGCTTCTTGTCTCAAACCGTGTAAAATAGTACTAAAAGTAAACTTTGTATTATGAAGCAGTAGTAGTAAACAAACAAAACTTTATCCCATTTTAAAGAGCGCTGTAACTATATGGATAACGAGACGTACCAGATTATGTCCTGAGGCAACGAGGTCGACGTCAATGCGCTGGTTTGTAAACCCTATCACAAAGAGTTCATAATTAGGGACGGTCGTATCGCTTACACCAGCCTTTCGATTTATACTCTCCACGCCCTGCTCGTCTTGTTGTGTATCAATTTCTAAAGTACGATGAATAATACAATTTAAACAGAAATTTGACAGTTGTATACAATGATCATTTGTCAAATTCGCTGCCGTCGGCTGGATGTAGGACAATGATATATAATAGAACCCAGCTGGACCCGCAACAAGGTGTACACTCTCTAAATTCTTGAAACACTTCATTGTATAAAGATTACTCACTATACTTTCGATTTTTTTTTTGTTTATTTCGCTAGTGAAAGCTAAAGGTCATTTTGGTCATGAATATTAAATGAAAAGGTGTTATTGCAAAATAATTTAGTTAAAGCGTACAACGTAAAGAGAGACAGACACATTAAAATTCTATAAATGAATTTGTATCTCTTTGAAATGTTACTCTTTTTTACTTACCAAAGCGACAAGACGAGCGGGACGTCCACTTGACGGTGAGTGATACTCCTGCCCAAAACAAACTGACACTAGTTAGTATGAAATACAATGCACCACATTGCGCTCGTCGCCTAGAGCTGTAAGATCTGAAGTTCCGTGATCCCAATAATTCCACTACTTACAGCACCTTTCAAATCGGAACAAAGTACTGTTTGTCGGCTGCAGTAGGCGCTGCGGCGGTACCTACTTAGACCATCTCCGGCAGAAACCTACCATTAGTCTGTTTTTAGTCACCTTGATAATTTTTTTAAATAAGTAACTTTGATAAGCCATGGAAAAAAAAACGTTCAATTTAACTCCAGAGCTGATTGAAGTTTAACCTAAAAATTATGAAAGGAGCGGAACAATGGATTTATCGGGTATTCCGATCTGTAATGGCTTCACTCAACGGTGTACCAAGAAAAAAACTGCTTATTTATCTGTAACGTTTGAGGCAAAGAAATCTTCAAAGGTTAGTAAGCTCGCGCGGCAGAAACGGATAGATAACAAATTCTCGGTAAGCGTGTGCTTTTGAATCATGAATTCTTACAACACTTGTAATGGTTCACCTGAAACGGATAAAGCGTGCCGAGACGCCTCTGGAGACTTCTTTGAAGGTCTTTTGTAAGAACATTTGTACTAGCATTGATCGAAAATGTTTCACATTTTGACCTTTGGTGCTTTGAACAGAAAAAGTGTTTGTGGATATGGCAGGGCACAATGCTCGGTCGATGGGGCAGCGAGGTCCTCGAGTGGCGCCCGCGTACCGGTAGACGTGGTGTTGGGAGCCCTCCCACAAGGTGAACCGACGATCTGGTGAGAGTCGCGGGAACCCACTGGATGCGAGCTACGCGGAACCGATCGATGACGAGATCTTTCACGGAGGACTATGTCCAGCAGTAGACATCTATCAACGCAGACATTTACATTTTTCATTTGGAATCTAAATTTTACCAGTGGCAGGTTCCTGTTGCCGGAGACCATCTAGGAAGGTACCATCGCTGCGCCTATTGTAACCGACAAACAGCACTATGCAAACAATGCTGTGTTCTCGTATAAAGGGCGCCGTAGTTAATGAAACTATTGGGCTTACACGTATTTCAAGCGACGAGCATAATATATCTGCATCACACCACGTCATTATGGACGGGCGTATCACTTACCACTCGGTGCATATGTCACTCGTCTCATCGCTTAATTAAATAAAAAATCTGAAAATTTACAACAACAGAAAAAAAATTAAATCTAGTAGACATTTTTGTAAGCATTTCTAAAGAGTATAACGTAGCTGCGGCGATGGAAAAAAGGATTGAAAAAGATACTCAACCCCTCTGAAAAAATTAGTAAGTAAGATTCCCTGACGCAAAATTCCTGAACGTCCCCCTTCTATTTTCTTGTGGAATTTGCGTTATTTCAGCCCTCCGTCGCATTAAACAATTGTTTCATAGTTAACACCCCATGTTTAGATTTCGCTCCGGGCTGCGGTTCACTCGCTGCATGTCTTTAGACTTGAACATTTCACTTATATCATAGTGCTATTACTTTCAGTTTACGTGAAGTATTCTGCAATTATCATTACCCAACGCTTTTATTTGCAATATTTTGTAATCATCGTATATTTTTATTTAATAACTGCTTGAGGATCACAATAATACCTTTACTTCTTCTTCCTCCTGCCCTTTTTTCAGCTATGTGGGCTCGGCACAGTATGTACATCTCTTCCATATCGCTCTATCAGCCGTCATATCTGAATTCACACACTTCTTACACATGTCATCTTTCACACAATCCATCCACACATTCTTCGGTCTTCCTCTATACTTATAAACATCTACGTTCATTCTCATTACTTTCTTTGTTACATTATGTTTATTATTTCTATAACGGCACCCTTACTTATGATGATGAAAAGAATCACGTGTTCATGCAATAATAATATAAAATAAAAACTAACACACTACTCGATAGATCGAAATAAATGATGCTACTTCAGTATATAGAATGACCTCAGAGTTACAGATGAATGCTAGAGATGGGCTGGACATCATCATGGCTGGTTGACATCTAGTCAAGACGTAGAGGTTTATAGATAACAATTGTCTATTATTATATAAAATCTAGGTACGTCTTCATAGGAAGCGATACCAACGACACCAGTCTTCTACTCTCCACTATTCGTGCTCCGTTTATTTTATAATGTTAAGCATCATTTATAATGGATCTCTACCTAGTTACGCTCCAGGTACAGTGCACCGATGGAGCGATGGTGAATATTTGACAAATGGATGGGTCGGCCGAAAACTAATGAGGCCCACGTGTAAGTAACGGCTGCGGCATCCGGTCAGTTGCGCTCGTGTATACTTGTTACTCGTAGATGCTGCCGTCTACGTACATATACATACTGCTCTATGTATACAATGGAATAGAAATTTAGATATTTACTATAATTTGTCTTTCTCACTAATCAATTAAAGATCTGGAAACAAATATAACTTTACGTAGCAACGAGCAGGATGTACTTCTTATGACGAACTACTATCACATTGTTATCAATGTGATAATAGTTCAAATGATAGACATAAGATGTTGTGTTGTGTGCCCAGTAATATTAATAGCCACAGCGCCCTTCGAACCGAAATATAAGCCACACTTCTTTTGGCAGTAGAAACATGCAATATGGAATGGTATCGTACGTGCTGCAGTAACAAAGACCTACCACCGGAAACCAATGTAATAAAAAAAATAATGTGGCACTCGTACGGATACATAGCATCACACCGGAAGACGTATCGTGATAAGTTTAATTGTACCACAATTGCTTTTGAAGATATATGTGTATATATATATATTATAAATTCACGCCTTTTTCCCAGTAGGGGTAGGTAGAGGTGAATAAACACCGATATTTCGCCAGATGTGGTCAGATTAGGTCCCATGTAACAGGGGGTGAGCCTGTTGCCACTTTATTGGGGCCACCACACGCACACAAAGTTGATTTCAGTGTGCGGGTTTCCTCGCGATGTTCTCCTTCACGGTTTGTATCTCGCTGTTGTAACTAAAGTTCACAAATGTACATAACTTAAATATTAAGTTTAATAGTACATGCCGAGATTAGAACCCGCGACCTTCGGAATGAAAGCCCCACGCTCTAACCATTAGACCAGCGAGCTATTTATACTATATATATATATATATTATAAGCTTGTAATAGTTAGGCCAAGAGCTTTAGCGGTATACTTACAGTGACGGCAGAGATTAATGAAAATGTTAACATGACTAACATTAAAATGAAAATATTTTAAGGAAGGAAAAAAAAATTAAATTACTTAAAAGACAAAAAATACAAAAGTACGAAAACAAACTTCCGAGCATCTGATGAAAGTTTCCACACTTACTATTCATAAACTTGTTGTTAAAGTGAAGATAAAAAGATACTTGATGAAAGTCTCGCGGGACGAAGAAAAAAAATATTTGAATAGGCTCACTCAGAAGTCTAGAGAAGTTGTTATAGCGGCGGGGATGGGTATGAAGGAAAAAAAACAAAAACTCATTGTACCCCCGGCTCGAACAGAAAAAAAAAACACAGAATTCCAATTCGATAAACTTGAACTCTGAACGATCGCTAAAGTTTCGTGAAAAAATGAAAACAGAAACGGCCAATCGGCGAAAGTTTTTAACACACTCGCGTCTAAGCACCGCGGAGACAAACGATTCAAAAGGTTATAAAATAAGAGGAATCTTGTTGGGAACTTTCCAAAATGGCCGCCAGGTGTCCTCGACGGTTTCCCGTCAACTTTGCGGAATTACAGCCACGCCAGTGGAGCGGTTTTATGAAGAATAATGTAATTTCCCCGCGACGGAAACGAAAGTTTAAAAAACATTTTTCGGGACAAACAGCCACCTTCACTTGGAGAATTTATCAGATTTCATCGTAATGATACAACTGTTTATTTTGTGAATACATAGTATATCTATATATGGAAATATTCATAATCATTTACCTGCTATATATACCCCACGGTTATATATCCTTTGATTGGTACAGCTCGTCACATACTAGGCTCGCGGACTTGCACTCTGCGGTGTTAAGTATCTAGGTGTTAGGTCCCTCTCTCTACCTAGCGCGTTCCTTAATTACCTCTTCCCAATCATAACAGACTCAACGTGATTATTAAGTAGTTACTTGTTTCGCGAAACGCCTCCACTTCTGTCCAGCTGTTGCTCATACATAACATATACATACAACTGACGAATCTCGAAGTAACGAGCACAAGATGATGATGTGTTCATCATCGTATCTAGACACACATCGTTGTAGTCTGACTTTGTATCCATTACTAAAAGGTGAATGTCCTGTTGTGCCTTCAGTTAAATAAAAAGGTCTTATCCATGTTCGAATAATGAAAGTGATTGAGATACGTACGATATGAGAAAATTCGTAATTACTACACAGATTATCACTTTCTTTGTTTGGTATACATATACATGAACATGATGTTATCTTGCCGTACGTTGTTTTTTTTAAAAAGAAAGACTATTACTTTATGCAAAATTTTATGTATACTTCATTATCTCATCGGTTAAGCTGATCAAAATGAATATATGAGCAGTCAGCAGTCAGCAGTCCGCGGTGACGCTCCGAACGGCCGTGTTGCAGTCATTAGTTTAGAAATAAAATACGTCAAAGCGGCAAAGGTCTCGGCCCACTGGGCAGTGACGAGAAAGTCGGATTTGATGCAGCCATTTACAAATAGCCAAAGGCTTAAAAAAAAATAAAGTACAAAACACAATGAACAATTTCGAACATGGAGCGTATGTAAGTACGAGGCTAAATTTCTGATATGAACGGTTAAACTGCGCCGGCGGTAGCATCGCTCCTCCGGTTGCAGCAGCGTGGATGTTTGTTTTGTCTTTGTTAGTACTCAACAACAATCTTTAGAGGAAATAGAGGAAACAGTCAAACGTTTGACATCTTGAAGCAACCTTTTCACTCGTATCCTTATAAAACCTACTTTATAATTGAATAGGAACACAATCCCTTATTTATAAACGTTGGTGCGACACCCTTCATCAGGCTGCAGTGAACAAAAAATTGATGGAATGCTTAGGAAAAAGATCATTTGGTGTTTTTTTTCTTAAAGTAGACTAGTTTATAGTCTGTTTATTTATATTACAATGGTGTGTACTTCAAACAAATGGGTAAGAGGAGATTGTATCAATCTGAAGCTATTTAGGACATGTTACAAAGTGGGTTTGGGGGTAGGTTAATGTTTGTTCGGTAACTCGTGTAGTGTAAACGAGATCCGATTCTTATTTACGCGTCGGTAACCGATCAATTCCCGAGAAATGTGTGGGTACAGTTTATTTGTACAGGCGGAGTTTAGCCGATGGCCCCGCTAGTTGGGTGAGACTGACAGTCACCACGTGCACTCGGATGCTCCAGTTCGAGCCGCTGGACTGTTACACACGTTCCTTAGCAGCTTTAATAATATATAAAAACGATTGTCTCTATATCTGTCTGTCTGTCACGTTTGATATAAAAGTAAATAGAGAAAGTGTTTGATAGCAGGAGACGGTTTAAATGAGACATCAAATTTAGGAATACGGATCTAGACTGTATGTCCACTGATGTTGGTGACAGTGGTGACTGTTGGCAGGAATCTTTTTTCATCATTAAATAAACATTACCTTGGAAATAGTACGCAATAGAAAGTTCATGATACTTTCAAAATTTTTTACTATGTACATCACCACCATCAACTTATCTAAAAGATTTAGATCCTAATATTTTTTGTTCTTTTATTGATCATTACAAACAACTGACGATATCTTTTAAAACAATACATAATCAAATAATTTGTAGCGATTTATAAAAAAAAACTAGAAAGTACTTGTTACCGGAGTAGCGGAGAACATCAATTTTGTGTCAAAGTGAAATACTTAAGCTTTCATTGACAACTAAAAGTTCTCGGTTATTCCGTTGAGTAAGCGGCGAAAAAGTTAAGTGGGAGTCTCTACGGATTTAGTTCAGTCTACTTTAGTTCCCTGTCGAGGCCGTTTAAGACGATGAATAGAACCAATCCCTTAAATCATTTCTTCCGAGTGCCCTCTTCTCAATTACTTCTTAGTTCGTCTGCACTTGAGGACATTTTTGTATCATTTTCGCGCTGTAAAAGTTTTTGAAATACGACTGCTTCGTTTGCTACAGTAGAAGTTTTTAATTACTGCTCAATGCCTATCAATGTTAAGTTACTTACTTTGTTTTTGCTTGCCTACTTTGTATAAATTCTGAACCGAATGTTATAATTTTCATAGATTCTATCCTCCTTTAGCTTAAACTTCCTGTGACGGGAAACAGCAAGGAAACCATCATTTTCCAAAAGCTAAAGTCTTTCGTTTTTCACATCCATCTACCCGCAAATAGCCAGCATGGTAAATATTGACTATGACTTAGTGAGAGAAGGACCCTATTCCCAACAGTGGGAATAAAAAAAATTGTGAAAAATAATATAATGCAGGAGCTAAATAAAAAAGCTATAGTCCACTCGCGATAAAAGCTTTGTGATTTGGTTAATTTTCATTGATTTTTACTGGTGGCTGGTCTCTGAAGTCGGAGACTATCTAGGTAGGTAACTACAACGAATTCTTCTATCGTAAAACAGTGATGTGAAAACTTTACTGTGGCCCAGTTCGAAAGGCGCTAATGTAATTACTGAGGTAACGAATCTCAGCATCTTTGGTTTTATAAGCGAGGAGCACAAAGTGGTGCTATGTATAACTAGATAAATGTATAGAGTTATATAAAATAAATAATAATGGATAAATAAATAAAGAATGGCTGTCTCCCAAATTTGAACGCGATGTATAACAGAAGAAAATGGAATGGAGAAAGAATGAGAAATTAAAAAGGGAAAAAAAGAGGTAGAGCACGAAAGAAAGTAATAAAGTAAATGAAATGTAGATAGAAGAAAGAATTGAAGTCCATGCCCACAGCTGCGAAAAAAAAAACATGCTGACTAGCGCCACCTTGTTATGTGTGGGCGTATCACTTACCATTAAGTGAAGTCTCGTCATTTTGTTGAATTGAAAAAAATATAGTTCAGCGGCAAGCCGAACGGTCCAGTTCGGTGGCGCGGCGCGGCGCACATGTAGCCGAGTTACGATAAACAGCCCGGCGGGTGCGCGCGGGGGTTGCGCCCGCGGGGGTTGCTGCTCAGCTGCCTGTATCCGATACGAATGGGTTTTTTTGTTTGGTTGCACTCCACACTGCCCCGGAACTCGGGAGTCCCGCTGGGCTTGTTTTCTCGACCGCAAAGGAACCGCCGCAGGGGCAAGGACTCCAACGTTTTGTATTTTAATGAGCTCGTTTATTTTAGAATAAATTTGTCCTGGCCGCGCCGCCACCGATAACATAAAGTACTTTTTTTCTTTTCCAGTCTGTACAATAAGTTCGTGTAAGTAACGAGCATCGGTTTTTAAATGATATATCTTCTTATTACCAAGGTAGATGAATAGCCATAACCTTTTGTTTCTATTTATTATTAATTTTTGATTTATACGAACAATATTTACTGCGCGTGTTTAGGATGATAGCTGAGTCAATTAAAAAAAATACACATTTCATTTGAAGATTACATAAGGTTTTTGTTTACATAATAGTTAACGTTATCAAAAAATAATTAAATATATTGCATTTGGTATTACTTTTGTTAATTATGTTGGCAACATTTAAATTATGGCAACACTGATTGGACGCGCCGACAAGATGGCGTAGAGCTGTCTTGTGGGATTGGAGTATCGGCTAGAGGAAAGCGAGGATAGTTGATATTAAATAGTTTCAACAGTATTGTATACATTTCATTGTGTAATTCTTGTAAGTAAATTTTTAAACATTTATTATTTGTCAAATTGTAGTATAGTCAAACATAATCTACCATGTACACATAATATAGTATAATATATGTTTAATATACCGATTTGAAGCCTTTATAGATTTGTACTTTATATCTTTTGATTTGTCAAACATTAACATTGACATTGTATTTATACATATACCGTAACATTAATGTAACAACAATATATTATTATGTTCTTCTGTATTTACTTCGATTTATATCGTACAATATAAAACAGTTATTGCTATTGACAGTCCATTTTGTTAAATTTTACAAAAAATCAATACGATTAAGGACTACATTAAATATTTCACACATCTAAGACTTTTAGTTTAAATAAACCGTAGTTTTATATTGTTCTTGTAATTGCAAAGTATCAAAAAGATTTATATTTGTATTAATATTAAAAATAGTCATATTAGCGATCGATAATACAAGTTATCTATGAAAACCGCCTGTTCCTGTGAAGTACTCGCTGTTATTCTGCGTCTTGTTCTGTACAGCTCATATTCTTAATAAACAGATTATTTCCGTACCAAGGCGATGTTTTTAATATAGATTTTCAGGATAATCTTTAATAGATAATCTATTAACTAAGTAACTTAACTTTTATTAAATAACAATATATGAACGGATGTATTGTGATCTCGTGCTTGTTTACGTGTCGATGCTGTATATTGTGTGGAGCGTATAAAAGATTGTCAACGCCTAAGTCCAATGATTGGCGGTCGCGCGAGACATATTTTCATATCACAATACAAGTTCGCAGTTCCATCGGAGCCGGGGATTTTTTTTAATGAATTTACTTTCCAAAGAGCTTTTGTATGGAAACGTGCGTAATCCAGTTGTAATCGCAGCCTGCGACGGCCTTTATTGCCTACGTTTTAATGGCGCCCTGAATCCCTTTCAAAATGTTGTTAAAGCGACGACCCGCTCCCTCGTATTGTACGGCTCGTTCTGCACCCGCTGGCACGGTGCTCACACTGCTGACGGATATTCAGCGAGTCTAAGGTTTGATATAGAGAAAACAAAAAAAATTATAAGTATTCATCATCTAATCCGTGAACTAAAAAGTGGTTTTTACTTTGCACTAAAAAGATAGATTAACACTAAAATCAGTACATACACAATGAGCATGGCGGTTGCCGAAACGATGATATCTCACCATATGTAACCCCAGAAACAAACCAGAGACTTGTTACAAGTTAACTGCTGCGCCTCGGTGCCTCCGTTTTTTGTTTCTTAATGATTTTACAATCAAGTGTCACGGGGTATTACTATCAACAAACTGTAAACAACAATTTATGACTTTCCTAAATTTATATGATTTTCTTCTATTCGCTAAATATTCAAGTTACGGATTTACTGTGAATTGTAACTTAAATATTACACTATACAAAAGAGGAAAATACCCATTCATTATCAGCCGATAGAAGTTCACCGCTGGGCGTAGATCTCCCCACAAAGATCTCTACAGAGTCTGAGAGAAATTGGACCTTAGTCCACCACGCTAGTCCAGTACGGGTCGGTCTATTATTCAGTAATGTGAACCACGTTCAGGTGAGGTTGACTTGGGTTGCGTAAGATGATGGGCGGAACCCCCTACAACTCTCCGGGCAAATGTAACAATGATTAATTATTAACAAACAGTCCCTGTTGCCGGAGACCGTCTAGGTAGCAACCACCGCAGCTCCTGTTCCTGCCTATATACAGTGCTCTGCATACATTACTGTATTCCGGTCAATAGTATGTTGTATGTAATAAAATTATTTAGTATTTTATGTTCAAGGCGACTTACAAAATACAGTACCATGTATATGATACTGACTAGCGCCGCGTTTTGATAGACGGGCGTGATACAGCTTACTAATGGGTAACGTTCTGCTCGTCTCATCGGTTAGTGGAATAAGAAATATGTCTATCCTAATATATCTTTATCGAAAGTTACGTTTAATCGATTTACCCGGTTTTTTCTTACTTTAAAAGGTAGTTATAAACAAAGTGAATCCAATTTAAAGAAAAATAAATGGACTGTAAACATTTGATACACAGTATGACACTAATGAACGTTACGAAATAGTTAAAATATTTAACTATATAATTACTTTTTTAATTAAAACGTAGATTGATTCAAACGCACTTCAAAAGGGTACACATGAAAGGGTGTAGGGGTGAAAAAAAAATCTAATCTGGTACAGGGGAACCTCATCACAGCGGGCGGCCCGTCCGGATTACGTCGGCGCGCTCTAAATGAGCGGGTTTTGGAAAAAAATTTAATTTATCGCCCCGGTTCACACTCTCGCGTGTTTGTTTGATTTTGGACACGGTCATGACAGCCTGCTTGTTATGTATATGTATACACAGTATATATGTACACAGGACTTTCACACGATGATCACACACTTGCCACAGACGCCGGTTCGCCTCCACTTCCTTAGGCTATACTAGCTTAGTAACAGCAGCGATAGACTCCACACAAATCCAACACTACTGCTAGTTGTATATACAGCAAAAAACCTATTAAATACTTTAAACATTTAAAATACATAATAACTCTTTCACCGCAGCCTCCTCTATTATACTTTTTTTTCCAAAACAAAAGACCGTTTTCCTTTTTCCAAGTCACTTCAGCGGCGTCAATGTGGCTTGACTGATATAACTTAGTTCCCATCAAAGGGCCCCGTGAATAGGCTTTCATCAAGCCCGCCTGTTTACCGGCCCGGCCTGTATCGTCATTTGCAATCTAAAAAAAACTGAAATTAACAGGACAAAAAGGCTCTTTGCGCCCTGATTACGTGAGATTATTCGTCGCGTGCGTCGCCATCATTCCTGTGCCATGATGCTGTGCACAAATTCAAGCTTTCAGACAGGCTTTGTTGATGACAGGAGCGTTACCACTCGCTAAATTTATTTCAGATATCAAAGCGACCAAATGACCAGTTAGTTGGACTTGAAGTTAGATTCTATATTCTCTCTATACACTGATTTAGGCAAAAAGGTATTGTGGTGTTGATAGCTATTATACCGTCTACGCTGGTGGTAGGTCTCTGTTGCCTGAGACCGTCTAGGTAGGTCCCGACGCAACTCCTACTACAGCCGACAAACAGTACTGTGCAAACATTGTTGTGTTCGAAAGGCGCTATAGCTAGTGAAGTTACTGCGGTGACGAGACCGAACAATTTCTGTTCCGAGGCGACGAGCGCAAAGTGGTACATTGAATAAACTCCTAACTAGTACCACGTTGACATGAGTGTATTACAGAAGAACGTCCCGCTCAGAGCGAGCCACACGGCGCCACGTACTCGGCCCTCACATTACCCACAGTAGAGAACAATATTTGCAAGAAATAGAATCCATCGTTGTTCTCATTAATTCAATCATCCTCGAGAAGATTAGCAAGATTGTCCAAACATCCCCAGAGCCTTGAAAGTGAACGTTCGATTTCCCTCAGCCCACCCTCGGGCACCTTATTAGGTTAACAATGGAATATCAGATACACGTGAATTAATTCGGGCCGTACACGTAAGTGGGTCGTGTAAGCCGACGTTTAATTGTAACGTACACACATTTACATAAGCAACCCTGATGGCATTACGCGGCCGTTTGCGTAACGCTAAATTGTTGCCGCGCGATTTAATACAATATATCGGGCACTACACTGGCGCAATTACAGCGCAGGAACCTCCTCATCAACGGGGAAACGGTCACCAATTCCACTGACGCTCTGCGAACAGGCTAATTGGCAGTCGGAAGTGCTCGGCACACATGTCCAAAAGCACGTGGCGCTGGTTACAATGATGCACACTGCGCCGCGTGCAAGAGTTTGTCGCCTTGACACATTACAAATTAAGCTTTGTTACTCGAATAATTATACTAACTATAACACCCTTTCAACCGGAACACAGTGAAGTTTGCACTGTACTGTTTCATGGCAGAAATATATACTGCGGTGTTGCTTAGTTAAATGGTCTCCGACAAGTATTAGTGTTTTATAATACTCATAGATTACTGTGGACAGTTCATCATTATCATTAGTCGATAGATGTCCACTGTTGGACATAGACTTACTCGAAATAATCCCTTATCAATTAAGTAGGGATTCATAACAAGGATTCGGGCTATTTGACATCGCTCTGGCCTAATACAGGTTGACAGATACTAGAGCCTCGTTAGTTGATTAGCAGGGTGCACCACGAGCAGGTGGGGTTGGCTGAAATGCCGTAAGTAGTTGTGCGGGAATTTTTACACCCCAATGAACAGTTACCATCACATAAATTTTTCTGTTTGTAAAATCACCAAGCACTACAGCCTCTTTTTAAGCAAAAGCACCAAAAGATATTAAACGCTTTTTAAGCAAAAGCACCAAAAGATATTAAACGCTTTTGTGGTATTATAACAAAATGGTTGAACCGTTTATTTGAAGTAAAGATGCTCTTTGCTATAATTAACAATATGCTAATCGTATGTACATAAAATTATCTGTTAATCTTCAGTGAAACTTTGAAATCATTTTATTTCATAGGTATCAAGTCAATTTAAACAAAACGGTTGATCGGGGGATGTAATATACATAAACGTAGCAACATCAGAAGCATTGTTTGCACCCTTTTCCACGGAATAGATAGAGCTCTGTCAAACCAGTGCCGGGTGCATAGTTTGTTTTAAGATTTATAGAGTTTACCAGCTGCAATAACATGGCCACTTAACACCAGATGAGGTTGTGAAGTAACAATAAATAAAAGCCGTTTAATTTACACAACAGTAATGTGTAAATAAGTCCAATTGTATATTTCCTTCCATTGCCACCACATTCCTCCAGTTTCCAATTCGCGCTGTAAGTTAACCGCTAAGATGTTTGGAGCGCGGCCAGGTCACTACTTCATTGCAGCGGTTTTACGGCTTTGGCACTATTTCGGCTTCGCCGGATTACTCGAGCTGCTTTTTAGTCTTTTACAAAGAAATATCTAATCTCTATAAGGCATTATTTACTTACATTATCAACATAAACGTCTACATCATCAACCGATAGACGTCCACAGCTGGACATAGGACTCCCCAAAGATCTCCACGTCGATCGGCCCGATGCGGATTGGTGGAAGCCATAGCCTCGTTTATTAATTGTCAGAATGCACCACTAGCAGGTGATGTTAATCTGGGTCCCTTCAGTTATTTTGCGGGACCTCTTACACTTACTGCTACTAACATCTACATGTAAAAAATAAGCTCTTTACTTAGTATGAATCTACACATGATGATAACAATAAAAAATCCATTTCGATGTTCTTTATCTGGTTCTCTCTTTGTTACAGCTAATTTCAGGGAGACTGTTTTCACATCATTCTCTCTCACTTTCTTATGTCTCTTCTGTATCCTTTACCAATTATTTTGACTATATTGTAGTGTTTATATGTTGAACTTTTCATAAGTTGTAAAAGGGAATACTGATTTTTATATCTTATGTACAACAGATGTTAAGGTACAGAGGGATGAGTAAAGATTTGTAAGGCGAGTGTTACCTGCAATGCAAGAGAAGTAGCGGCTCGGTGCTAACGACATGAGCGTGGGCCATAAATCACAAGCGGGGCGTACGGTACGAGCGGAATTTCGCAACTACTCAAACGCTGGAGAGTAGTAATTTGGTTTCGCGTAGACGGAACATTGTTAGTGCAGAAAAACCAAAAACTCAAATGAAAAGGGAGCACAAAGGAGCTGGATGTCAAAGAAATGAAAGCCTTTACAGACGCATCCAGTGAAGTAAAGTCTGTTGTTCTTTTTGGTTAAAAAAATAGTGTATAGCGTACAGACGCACATTGTTTAAAGTTAATGTAATACGGAATGCGGCGAACTTATGCAATGGGATCACTTTTTGTTTTACACGGTAGCGTGACAGTGTTCACTTGGGGCGATAAGTGATACGCTAACATGACAACCAGGATTAAGGTGAAAAGGTAATAAATCAATGGTTTCCTCAAAGGGTTGGAATACAGTTATAGGGCAAATTGCAACGCTTTGAGACAAAAATAAATGGCTGCCCGTAACTATTAAGGTCTTTTGCATATAAAGTAAAATTATGATGATATGGAAATTTTTATGCACTGAAATCTCTTTAAATAGGTCGTAAAACCTCAGTTAAAAATATAACTGCAGTTCAACGTTGTACTTTGATTTAATAAGTTATTGAACGCAAGTGAAAATATTTGCCACTAAACCAAATATAATGCACCCCACGGTAACTTTCATTACTTCCTGTTGGCGATTGGATAAAGTATAATAAACTTCGACTACCTGTCGCGTATTGACAAAGCCGACTATAGAGGAATTATTGTAATAAAACAGAAAAGGGCAGCAGCTGTTATAAAATCGTTCAATGATGAGAAACCATAACAGTAAACTATTAAATATGTTTCTAATAATCGCCGTGAAAGGTTTTAACTCCATTGAGGGGTTGTAAACGCGTCAACGTATATTACAGCGGGCCTCGTTCCCAAAGGTTAGGGCTGACGACGCCGCTGAATAAATCACCGCCGTCGTAAACGGCGATCACATACGCGATCCGTCTTAGCACCACCACCACCGCCACCAGCAGCGCCTCAGCCGGCTCAGATCTCGCGCCGCGAACTGTTTTATGGCCCACGTGGTACAAGTCAGACGAGCGAGCGTGTTACATATTCTACTTCCGAAACGAGTCAATTGTATAAACCGATTGTTCATTGATAAGTTTACGTCGTTAAATGAGAGCCTTATGGCCATTGTTAATATCACTATCAACTGATAGACGTCCACTGTTGGACATGGGCTCGTTCCAAAAAATCCCACCTTTATCGGGTAGGGATTAATATGGAGACATTTGGACAATTTCCCACCACGCTCGGTTAATGCGGGTTGGTAGGAGCCAGCGTCCTATTCATTGATTAGCAGGAAGCACCACGAGCTGGTGAGGTTTGCTTGGATCCCGTGAGTTGTTCGGTAAGTGTTTATCAAACGAATTTTCCAAGTTGTAATATTTCTTTTTGCTTAATGGTTGATATTTTATAATTCTTTTGTAATTTATATAGTAAACATTTCTTCGATTATGAAACTTAGTGTATAATAAGCATTCAACTTAGAGCAACGGAGGTTTAATCGGTGTCGAGGTCCTTGAGAAAGGTCCATGCTCAATCCTGAAGGTCTTCAGTTTTACAATGTAATATAACGTAATAATTTCTTCCATTTCATAGTGATACAATAAATGTACACTATCACGACTACGTATTTCAGGTTTAGACAGTATATCATATTTATGCGTCTAGTTAATTAGTAAAAACTAACAGTAAGTCTTATTAGTTGTGAATTATCAGTTCCCAGTCCCTTTTAATCGAGGACCTTGTAGATGCCTACATAGACTACTAACTTCATTATTTCAACGGGGCTATATAGGTTTCATTATATGCATATTCTTCATATGAAAATCTCTATCCGCTTGTAAAATAGGCCAAAACTTAGACAGAGGAAAGTCGTAAAGATAATGTAGGAGTTGATCTCTTATAAAGTTATAACGCCCCTGTGTATTCAAAGGGAAACACGAGTGATAAAAGTATAACTTTAAGTTATTAAGACGTCTGTGAAGTGGCGGCGGGGCGGCGGGGCGGCGCGGGAGCTTCCGGTGAGGTGACTTATGGAGAATTAATTTCTGCAAACTGAACGCATGAATGTTTAATTAAAAGAAACTTATTACTTCAAAGAACGTTCTCAACTTTATTCTAATTCCCGTTACCACGGTATTTTTTAATACCAAACAAGAGTTTTATGGTAAAAATAAGAACTATAGTCGTAGCTCAACAACAGTTTCCGGTAAGAGAGCACCAATGAAGTCGAACAGTAGGAAAACATTTTTAATATCCCCATGCTCACCCCGCGCCCCAGCGCCGCGGCGCGGGACCCGGCGGTGAGTTTAATATTACCTGCAACAAGCAACAAAAATTTCATTAAACTTTATTTTTTCCCGCGCTCCGTGGTATCGCTGCAGAGGAAATAAATATTCATTTCCTGTAACATATAAAACTAAATTTTTAGCAGCGTGGTGAATGCTCATTTGGATGTCACCCTCGGGACGCCGGCTGCTGTTTCGTAAAGTTGCGTAACTTATGTCCCGACCCGCAGGAAGCTGTTTAAACGAGTAAAAGTTTTATTTGAATACTTTCAGCTGTCGAAGTTAAATTAGAAAAAGTGTGAGCTCCTCACCGCCGATACAACTAGCACTGGCACCGGTCGAAGGCAGCTATCAGTCTGTCAGTCAACTGAACCAAGCAATTACCGGGGTTATGGGGTAAAAAAAATGTTACATCAAAGTCAAATGTTTCTTTTTTCCCCCATGATTAAGTTTGAATATTTTATATGTACGGCACGAATCGGTCCAGGTCTACACTTAACAAACTTAGATAACCTCCGCTGTGCAAGTAACCATACAACTAGTTCATCCAGGGAGAAATTGTGATACTTATGTTGTTGTTATTATTTACTTAAATTACCACTATCAAGTTATATCTCTTAAAGAGATTTGTAATTTATTGATTTAATAAAAACTGAAGTAGTGCCTAAGTATTACGTTATCTACCAACGAAGCCTGAAAACATCGATAAGCAGTTAAGGAGATTTCATAGAACAAATAAACAGCCGGCACATTATTTATAAATTACTTTTGGTAAGGAAACAACTTAAAAATTATTATGAAATAAGTAAGAAATTTTTTTATACTTAAGATAATTTAATGATTTTAAATATTACAAGATGTGCATGGTTTGTGCTTAGGAAACGTTTATGTAATGTAGCGATGCTGTATCACGGCGATAAGTTATGGCGGCGGGCTTCCGGCTGATGTATTTATTCCGCTGGGTTTTTTTTTTCCACCGCTTGTAAACGGACCCCTGATAAATCTACCGGACGTTTATACGGGCCCCGCCATTGCGAAGTTCGGTAACGAAAGTCGAATTTTTATGTCCCTTTTGATTAGATTTTATATCGGAATCGCGTCCGGTGCGAAAAATTATTCCAATTTGTTCCGGAAAGATCTTTTAAAAGTAAATCTTGTCATCTTATTACCTGGTCGCATGGTGCAGCGGCCAAATACCTGTCTTACAAAACAGATGTCTTCACCTCGATTCTGGATTCATACGTTGTGGACTTATATTGGTGGTACAGATTTTTTAACAAAATTTGGCTAGATACCACTCGCACATTGGAAGTATGCCATATTGCTCTGTTCCGGCTGTATACGTTTATAACCCTATAATAATCAGTATGAGCACACGTCAGAATGTACAGCCTCATCAACTTAACATTGTTAAATTGCAATCAACTATTAGCTTATTGTAAATAAACAAAAAAACGTCTTTACTTGTAAGCGGTATACAAGAGCTAGGAAGCCACATGCTTAATGTCAAGTAAGTAGAGTTCTGTTATTAGTCTAATTTTCACTACAATACAATTTATCTCGCGTTAAATTGATATCACTTAATACATCACGAGAAGGAGTCCTGGTCATGTGTGTGTGTGTGAGGAGTCATCATAACCTCATGAATGGAAAGTAAAAGAAAACTTTCGCAAACTTCCGAAAGGAACCCGCGCGCGCCGGAACAAAAGCCAAGTGTTTATCGTAATAAGCGATGAAAGCCTCACTTAAATATCTGAAGGAGTTGCGTAGTTAAGAACAAGGGGGAAGTTTGCGAACTAATGCGCTTATAAAATTCGCAGTTCAACGTACAAACCCGGGGGGTTGCAACAATAAGGTTTTATCTATACTGTAACCGAGAAAGTTTGTTCTTATTTTTTACGAGTACGGTTTTCGATGATACAAGATATATTTAATAGATCATGAACTATCATTATCCCACCAACCCGCATTGGGCGAGGGTGGTGCAAAATGGCCTAAACCCCCCGATGACTCCTACAAACGAAGGTCGCTAGAAGCCGCTGGATGCGGGTAGTGCAGAACCGATCGAAGTGGAGATCTTTTGGGAGGTTTATGTCTAGCAGCGGACGTCTATCGGCTGATGATCGACTATCATTATTATAGACTAAATCCCAGCTTATAAATATGTAAATTACATTACTGGTAACACTGTACAAATTGCACCTAACCGGTTTCATCTTCGATTTCGTATTAAGCCACCCAGTAATTAAGTTCAAAACCCTGGGATTCGATTCTCGCGTAAATAGCAATTAAACACCCCCCGGGGATTTGTTGTACGTATTACGGTTCATCCCTTAAAGGGGGATCGCGTTAAAATTCACTAATGACCTTTGCAATTATAACACCGAGGAAATAATTACCCTCACACAACAACCCTTGCAAAGTTCCACGCGGGCCGGTGTAAGCCCCGAAGAATTCAATGCGTAGCGGGCCCGAGCACAATACATTGTAAGAATAAGTGGTGAGCTTAAGGTCTCGGATTATGTGGAGATAATGGGATGCCCCCGCTCGTTGTGTCCTGCGGTCCCGTATAATTATAATTAACATATAACTTAGGGGCCAAGGTGGACGTTATAATTGTTTCGCGTGCGCCCCGACCCACCCCAGCTGCGCGTAACGTGAGGGTGATAACCGCGATTTGGAACCTTCGGTAAATTCGTTCTGAAATTTATTTAGGTTAGGTACAATAACATACTAATGTTTTTCTCCTTAATTTCCTTTAATATCAAAATATGTGGAAGAGTTGATGTAGATCGACTCCATTCGTGAGTATTCTCCGATTTTTTTTTCGATGTTATAGCTGTTTTTATTAAACAAGTTAGTCTATAATATAAGGTTGTCAAATATCTCCCTTCCGCTTTTTTGCTCTTTATTCAATGCTTTATAAAAAGTGTTACAGTGATCGGATTTAGTTCATATATGCGCCGTTTTGTTCGATAATCTGTTTCCATCTAGACGGCAACTTCATAATACCTCCCTCGTAGAAGCCCCCCTCCTTATTTGCGAAGAACTCGGACAGCCACTTTTCACAAGCCTCTTTTGAGTTTAACTTTACACCACCAAGGGCGATCACCATGGACAGGAACAGGTGGTAATCACTTGGCGCTATGTCCGGGCTATATGGTGGATGCGATAAAACCTCCCATCCGAACTCCCGTAGCTTCTGACGAGTCATCAACGAAGTGTGTGGTGTTGTCCTGGTGGAACACTACACCCTTCCTGTTGGCCAATTCTGGACGCTTCTGGTCGATCGCCTGCTTCAAGCGGTCCAGTTGTTCGCAGTAGATGGTAGAATTAAGCGTCTGGCCATATGGTAGCAGCTCATAGTGGATGATTCCCTTCCAATCCCACCAAACACACAGCAAAACCTTCCTGGCCGTCAATCCCGGCTTGGCCACTGTTTGGGACGATTCACCGGCCTTCGACCACGACCGTTTTCGCTTGATATTGTCGTATGTGATCCATTTTTCGTCGCCAGTCACCATCCGCTTCAAGAATGGGTCGAGTTCGTTCCGTTTCAGCAGCATATCGCAGGCGTTGGTTCGGTCCAGAAGGTTTTTTTGCGTCAAATCATGCGGCACCCAAACATCGAGCTTTTTTTTGTATCCAGCCTTCTGCAGATGGTTTAAAATGGTTTGGTGACTAACTCCCATCTCCTGGGCGATGTCACGAGATGCCACATGCCGGTCTAACTCGATGTAGTCCATGATTTGATCGGTATTTGTCGTCACAGGTCTTCCGCCGGCTGGCTTATCCATGGTGTCGTTTTCACCGGTTCTGAATCGTCGAAACCATTCCTCCGCGGTTCGAAGTGATAGAGTACCATCCCCCAAAACACCATTAATCTCACGGAACGTTTCTCTAGCGGATTTGCCTTTAACGAAGGAAAACTTTAAAATAGCGCGAATTTCGGTGTTAGTGAACTCCATGTTTACACGTCTATAACTGTTGAACGCAATATTCAAACTAATTATGCATAGCGTCGTTTTGTAGGTTATGTCAAGACCTTTAAAATTATGTATAGTATTGCCAGATACGAGCTCTGTAGCGCTTTGTACATAGCCGCGAAATTCAAAAGACAAAAAGGCGGAAGGGAGATATTTGACAACCTATATCCTGTTGTATCAAATGCTTATACGCAGGCCTAAGCAAAAGGCCTAAAGCAGTATTTTTTTATTTTGACTGATTTTAATTTGAATGACAACAAAAACATAGTCATTTGCATATATATGATATTTCTCGCCATTGGTACTACAGTTAGGATTTAATTCTAGCTGAACTTGGATCAGAACGGATGTAATTCTAGGTTTAGCTCTTCTCTTAAGTAATAAGTAATGAATAAAGTTCATGTTGATTGTACCCAGACAAGTAACGATTGCAGGCTCTAACTGGAAGTTGTTGACAAATATATTTACCTAGGATAAATAGTTCAGCTTGGTAAGTCTAACTTCCAAAAAGAGGTCAAACCACGACTTCCACTCGGCTGGGTAGTGCTCGGAAAGCTATGCAGCATATCCTCGTCCGAACTGGCGCAGTGTCTAAAGGCAAAGGTGTTTAACGCGTGCGTGTTGCCAGTGATGAGTTATGGCACCGAGACCTAGCCACTTACAGTGCCTGGCCTGGTAAAAAGGCTTCAAGTCGCACAGAGAGCAATGGAAAGGCCTATGCTCGTGGTTTCTTTGCGAGATCGAATCGGAAATTAAGAGATTCGCAGGAGAACTATGGTCCCCATCATACTCCAAAAATTGCTAGCTTCAAGTGGCAATGGGCTGGACACATCGTGTACCAAAAGACGTAGTGCTGGCAGGCCTCCCACCAGGTGTTTCGAAGATCTGGTAAAGGTTGCAGGAAACAGCTGGACGTGTAGATCTTTGGGGGACGCATATGTCCATCAGTGGACGTATGACGTCTGATAATGATGTAAGTTTATATTTAAGTGTGCAAGTGTCAGTTGAATGTGGATTTGATGGGAGAATTAGTTTAGCCGAAAACGTTTACTTAAAAGCATGAATTTTTCTTTGTAATGACTAAGCTTAATTATCGTCAAACGTAATCTCTTGTTGTTAAAACAAAAAAATGTAGCGAAGGTTTATTTGTTGTTGTTAAATAAAGTAAACGAACAGTAATATGTGTAATAAGATTGTCATTACTGAACCATGCAGAGTATACTTCATGTTAACATGATAAGTCATAAAGTGTCTGTAACTCAATCTCACGCGATCCGGCAAACGAAATATTCAAAGACGCGACATACTCTTAAAAATATGACTACAGTCAAGGTAATCAGGTTTAATGTATTTTTTACCAAGTTTCATGTCTTTCGTTGTACATTTAATCTTATATTTAAAAAAAAATATATAATTATGTATTTTGGTGTTTAAGTAGTCTCGCACAATAACTGACAGGATCCAAGCCAACGTCACCTGCTCGTGATGCACCCTGTTAACAAACAAACGAGGCTCTGGCTCCTCCCTAGCCTAAACTGACTAAACCGCATTGAGTCACGGTGGTGGGAAATGCCCCAAATCCCCTTTATAAATTCCTACCAGATCGAAGTGGGAATCTTATGTCCAGCTGTGGACGTCGTAGCTGATGATCTATTTTGGCAAGTAAGAGGTATATACTTTTGATGGAAGTCAAAGCTGTTAAGGCGAAATAATTTAATTGAATAGGATCCTTATTAGCTACAGTAGCATTGTAATTTAAACATAGATAAAATTTTATTTATTTATTCTTAAGCTAATGGTACAGAGAGTGAACTAAATGCTACTGAAGCATTTTCTGTCAATCAATCCAGGGGAAGAAATAAATATTGCATGTAGGAGTAAATATTAAATTGATATACAAATACATCATAATAAATCATAGCATAGGCCAGTATATCATCACCCTCAGCCGATTGACATCCTCTGCTGGACATAGACTTCTCCCAAAGATATTCTTACGATCGTTCTTGTACTGCCCGCACCCAGCAGCGGCAAGACCTTCAACAGTCAGCTACGCCTCTGGTCCAGCCGGGCACTAGAAGCCGTCCTTTGTAGGGGTTGATATGGTGGGATTTGGCACATATCCCACCACGCTGGCTCAATGTAAGTCGGTGGGAGCCAAAGCATATAAGTTACCTTTTAAAAAATGTATGTAGTAAATGTCGGTAAAGTAATTTCTTGATATTTTAGAGTGCAACTTAGCCACAGTTGTTGGCACTATGATCTGTTTGGTGACAGTTGTTAGCACTAGATCCATCTATGAGACAGTTCAGATAAGACGTAGTGTCTCTCAACAGTCGAAAGTGGAGCAGCATGATACCGAAGCATACACCAATTGTTAATTTCCATTAACGAAACGATGACACCTATATTTTGGACTCGGTTAATAATTTATCACAACAAACAATACCCCCATTAATGGCGCGGTAATATTTCACAGCATCCCCTCCACGCAGTACATTATAACAATTCAACAATACACTTGCTGTTTATATTTCCGCGTGGATAGACTATTGCAAGCTCCGCTAATTGTAAATACTGTTCATGAATATTATTATTGTTTTCATACTGAAAACGATGTTCGATAAAAAAAAATTAAAGAACTCGGGCAGTAAATTACAAAAGAATTGATAATGTTTAAACGCATGAATGTGGACAGGGGTTGTGGTGAATGTAACAAACAAAACAGAATCACGAAACAGGTTCAGGTTTATTAGAGTTATGACGTCACAGATAATATACATGGTTTTTTGTTATTCTACTTTCACCTCATGGTAAGTGGCTCTAGTTAGGATAATATACACACCACCACATTTAGCTCGACGTCTTGAGATATAATACTTTAGGTGTCATTACCCCAGTAATTACATCAGCTACATTAGCCTTCATACCAGAGCACAGTAAAGTTCATTACTGTTTGGGTCGCATTGGGCCCGCGTGGTGTGTATGGCCCATCGCATTCATATTGAGGGTAGGTTCTTGCCACAACAGTGGGGATGTAAATTGGCTGTTGAATGAATTGAATGTTTATGGGTTACTATTGTTACAAGGTTGACCGACGACTGATGACAATCGCGGGAAGCCATTGGACGCGAGCAACGCGGGACTGCTCGATATAGAGATTTTTAGGGGAGGCCTATGTCCAGCAGTGGACGTGTATCGGCTGATGATGATGGTGATGGTGGTACCTACCTAGACAGTGTTTGGCAAGAAGCACATTTAGTTTGTATGTAAACTTAATTACATAAGGAGGTATATCGGTGGTAAGTGGTAACGGCAGCGGCGTTCTATACGCGAGGGAAGCAGGTGGTAATATCTGGGGGAGTGTTGACCAACATCAGCTCCACGCATTAGCTTCCGCTTTGTGCAGCAAATAATTCACGAGCTCATTACGGAATGAACGCCCTCATGCAGGACAGTCCCGTAATTACGATGAAACGCGCACAAATGTATACACGTAAACAAAATGTCCGTTTGTTCGTCACGACAGTATGGACACTATTTGCTCGGGTCATGGGGATAGTTAAATAGTTGAATGGCATCGGGTCTGTCGCAGATACGCATTGAGATGACCTAGGTTCAGCAAAGGCTAGGGATAGACTGAAGTGTAGACGACTCGGTACTTAGAAAATGAATTCTTGTTAAGTAAATTATCAACCATGGAAAACGCCTTTCGATAAGAACGTAGCTATGATTAGGATGATATACACTGCATCATATTGTCCTTGTCGTTGAGACAAAACAGCGCCCTTCAAACCGGAACACAATAATGTTAGCGCAGCACTGTTTGTCGGTTAGAATATGCGCTGTGGTGGTACCAACCTAAATGGTCTAGAGAGGCCTAACATCAGTTAATAATGTATCAGGTTGTAGATTATAACAAATAGAGCATTTGTAACATACAATAAATACTACTTACAAACTCGCACTTGGCCGGCGTGATGGGGATAAGACCTACGCCCAGCTGTGGGCGTAATGCAGCTGATAAGAAGAATATATACTAAGATGAAAATAGTAAAGATTGTTTCTAGCAAAATAACATATAGTATAATCCATAGACTTTAATATAACTTAATTCAGACTCGACAGGATATCTCTGGAACCATAATATTTGAAATTCAAGTTCAGCCTCTACTTAGTGGAAATCTCTTATATACTTACTTACATACTTCATTTACTTAAGATCAAATTTTGTAAGAATTTTCCTGTGATCTAACATATGACAGATAAATACAGATTTCATGAAATGTTACCCCTTGTTAAAAAACGTTGCGAGGGTGTTAATAACAGGAAGTGGCTCTGATAAATTTCGAATCTAATTCTATGTTAGGGCCAGCAAAGTGGACAGGGGACGGATAATATTTTAGACGAGCTCAAACCGGATGTTTTTAAATTTTTACATTATATTTACGTCGCGCAGAATATTTAGTTATGTTAGGGACTGGTTCGTAGTTAGGTTTTAGATAATAGAACCTAAATATTCTATCTCGATCCTGAATAACTGAAATTTTAAAACTGAAAGTATTCTCAAAATTTTTATACCCTTAGTATTTATTTCTATTTACTTATGTATAGGACGCCAGTCGATGCGAACAAGACGAGACCGATGATGATGATGACTATGATGATATACTTACGTATTACTTTTGTTGTTATCTTGTGTTGTCTCTGTGCTGGTTAGTAGCGCAGGTCATGTAGTTGGAATTTAATCAGCGTAACAAATACATAGTACTTGTAAAGAAGTTCACGGAGAAATGAGAAATATTATATTGAAAGAAGTAAACAACCTCATTCATCCCTTAATTACTTTCTTTCATGTAATAAAACGTGTATTTCGTATTTACTTTCAGGAAAAATTGTCGCTGAAATTTGTCGACCGGCAAATACAGATTTAAGTTATATTAAAGTCTACGGAACATACTTGTATGTTATTTTTATTACTGGGCATAGGCCTCCCTCATGGATTCTAACTGAGTAAGGGTTTGGACCTTTTTTTTTTTTTTTTTGATATCGGTGGTGGAAATGCTGTTACCGCATACCCAGCGTCCTTTGCAGGGGGGGGGGACGCCGGGTTATGTGGGGCTCGGGGCCACTGAGATGTTGTGCGTGACCCCCATACCCACTAAAACCACCACCGCTTGTCCCGCCATACGCATACTGGAGACGCCCGGGTTTCAGTCAAGCAACTCTCCGGGCGCCTCCGCGTATAAAACTCCTCCTGGTGGGTCCCCGCGAGGAGCAAAGGCACCCACCTGCCGTCTCCCTCACCCGTCCCCATCACCCGGCCCCTCGCGGGACCGGCACGTTGGGGCCCCCCGACCCCACAGACGACCGCGCGCGCCCAAGACGGAGCGCACGCCCGGCCGCCGCCCTCCCGTGAAGGAATTGGGCGGCGGCCTCTTCCCTCCAGACTACCCCACCCACTTCGACGAGGGAGGGGGGACAAAAACCAAGACTCCCCCGGGGGACGCACCCCCAGGGGAAACACGACAAAAGGCCCAAAGGGCCACGCCCAACGGCCCGAAGGCCCCATCACACCGTGCCCGGCTAGGGGCCCGTCGCTCACGGCGGGAGGAAGCGGACGGCGTGGTTCTGCCGCCGCGCTCTCCCGCCGGCCCGCCGCCGCCTGCAAGGTGCGGCAGCGGCGTCGGCCTCCCTCGTGCGCTCGGCGGCCTCCTTCTGACGCATCACTGCGCCGCAGAAGGAGGCCACCGCCTTCCAAGACCTCTCGCTGCCCAACATACGATCGATTACAGTCGGCAGCGAGAGGTCACTGCCGACTTGCACGACGAGGGAGTGGCGTTGCGGCCCCCATGCCGGGCACTCCGCCAGAGTGTGGTGCGCCGTGTCAATCGGCGCACCACACTCGACGCATTCTTGCGTCATCTCTCTACGAGCCACCTGGTGCAGGTACTTGCCGAAACATCCATGGCCTGTCAGCACCTGCACCAGGTGGAACGTCAAAGCCCCGTACCGCCGGCTCATCCACCGGGACAGGTGGGGCCTGATGGCCTCCACCGTGTCCCGGCCGGCGGCAGGGTTACCTAACTCTGTCTCCCACCGCCGGATCAGGGCGTCATGGGCAACGCGCCTGATCCGGCGGACCGTGGCCGGGTCCGGCCGACGCTCTCCGGCATCCCGCAGGAAGAGGTACACTTCCGCGAGCGACTGCGCCTGTAGATGCCAAGGCGCATCGCCCGCGAGAAGCGTACTCGCCGTCCAGGACACCGTACGGTATGCCCGACAGGCTCGGACCGCCAGGATACGTTGGGCCCTCTTCAACACGGGCCCGTTCCTGGCGGTCTCGCACCTATCCACCCATACGGGCGCACCGTACAGTGCCATACTCCGCAGGATGCCAGAGTATAGGCGCCGATACAAATGACCCGGCCCCCCGACATTGGGCAGCAATCTGCCCAGCGCAGCGGCGGTGGCGGTGAGCTTCGGGAGAAGCCGTTCGAAGTGCTCCCCGAAGCTCCATCGCCCGTCCAGAGTGAGCCCTAAATACTTGAGGGCTCCCCGCACTGGGACCCTCTCGCCCCGGACGGGGATGATCGCGCCCCGGGGTGGACCCCTGCGGGGTCCGTGGAAGAGGAGGGCCTTCGTCTTCGTGACGGAGACCCTCAGACCCAGCCGCTCGATCCGGTCCACCACCAGCGACGTGCTAGTGGCGGCCAGACGAGCAGCCTCGTCGTAACTCCTCCCCCGGGCCGAGACGAGGGTGTCGTCCGCGTAGCATAGTACCCTCGTCCTGGGGAGGACCGGCTGCCGCAGCAGCCAGTCGTATGCGAGGTTCCACAGCAAGGGGCCCAAGACCGACCCCTGTGGAACCCCGCTCTCCACGCGCCGCCGATGTAATTCGCCGCTGCCATCAACCCAGACGATCGTCCTGTCCTTGAGGTACGCCCCCAACAGCCCGACCATGTAGGGGGGGAGCCGGAAAAACTCCAGCGCCCCCCTGATCGTCGTGAATGGCAGGCTGTTGAAGGCGTTCTCGATATCTAAGGACACCCCCAGGACCACCTCGCCGTCACCGAAGGCCTCCAGACAGAGGCCCTTCAGGTCGAGCAGGGCGTCCAACGTGGATCGCCCTGCCCGAAATCCGTACTGGGCCTCATGGAGGCCCGGTCCCACCTCGGCGAGGTGCCGAACGAGACGGCCGGCCAAGATCTTCTCGAAGACCTTACCCGCCTCGTCCAGAAGGACGATCGGTCTGTACGCGGAAGGGGAGTCGGGGTGACGGTCCCCCTTCCGCAGCAGGCAAAGCCTGCCCGTCTTCCAGCGCTCCGGGAACTGCACGTGCCGAATGCAGGCGTCGTACAGTCCCCGGAGCTCCTCGCGCAGGTGACTCGCGGCCACCCAGAGGGCCCTCGATGGGACCCCGTCGGGCCCCGGAGCCGTACGTCGACCCCGGAGACGACCCAGGGCCACGTCCAGCTCCTCTTCCGTCAGAGGAGGGCCCTCCTCTGTGGCCCACGCGGGGGCGGTGGTGGACATAACCGGGGGCTGGAATGACGCGTCAGCCCCCGGGAACAACCGGTCCACCACCCCTTGGAGGAAGTCCGGGTCCAGGGCCTCCGTTAAGGGGGCGCCTGCGGCACAGAGCTTCTTCCGTGCCGTCTTGAACGGGCGCCCCCATGGATCCCTGTCGACCCCTGCCAGTAGTTCCTCCCAGGCAAGGGTCTTCGCCCGGGCTATGGCGAGCCGCAGGGTCTCGCGGGCTTCCGCATACTGACCCTGCAGCCGCTCCTCCTCCCCCGTCACCTGCGTGCGCCGACGCCGACAACGCTGCAGTGCCCGGCGACGAGCCTGGGCCGCCGCCCGGAGGCCGGAGAGCTCCTCCGACCACCAGTATAGCTGGCGGCGGTCCGCAGGACGTCGCCGCATCCTAGGCATGGCCGCATCGCACACCTCCTGAAGAGCGCTGTGGATGCAACCTTCCAGCTCGTCGACGCCGACGTCGTCTGAGCCTCGGGGCATGTTCCATCTCTGGAACAGCGCCGCCTCCTCGGCGAGCTCCTTATCGAACTTGCCGAGGACCCAACGAGGGAAGTGGAACCCGGGGCGCGATGATGTTGTGCCGCGCCCCTGAGGAGGGGAGACCTCGAACCTGATATATCGGTGATCCGATAAGGTCTCCACCTCCTCTTCCACCCGCCAATTTGCCACACGGCGCGCGAGCGCCGGTGAGGCAAAGGAGAGGTCCACGATGGACCCCCCCGACCCTCGCACGCACGTGAGCGCGTTTCCCTCGTTGAGGAGGCTCAGACCGGAGAGCAGTGTCCATGCCTCAACTGCTCTCCCTCTCGCGTCGGTGGCGGTGCCGCCCCAAGAGCGAGACTTGGCGTTGAAGTCGCCGAGGACCAAGATCTCCCTCGGTGACAACCTGCCCGCGGCGGCCCTGACAGAGTCGAGAAACACCTCGAACTCTGCCAGGGATCGGTTGGGGGAGAAGTACACCCCGATGACAGCGTACCTCCCCCAACCTGCCGCCGCGTAGCCGTGCCCCCTCTCTAGTGACTTGAAGAGGGGGCAGGCGCCCGCTCTCGCCAGCACCGCCACCGTGCCGTCCAGGTCCCCAACCCAGGATGATTGGGCGGGAATCCTGTACGGCTCCGATGCCACGCCAATGTGGCATCCCCACTCCGCCAACGACTGCAGGAACAAGTCCTGAGCGCTGGCGGAGTGGTTGAGATTCGCCTGCAGGAGTGAGATGTGGGCCATCAATTAATTGATGACCATGTTCTCACCTCCTGCAGGCGCACTATTCTTCTCCGCGACGCGGGAAGGTGTCCCGGCCGCAGCCTTTCCCTTGACCCTGGGGGGGAGACAAGTTCTCCCCCCCATCAAGTGGTTGGACTTCCGACCAGAGTCGGCGCAGACGGAGCATCGGAACTCCGACTGGCACTCGCCGACCCTGTGACCCACCCTCCCGCATCGGAAGCACAGATCCTTCCGGCATTTGGAGAATGGGCACGTAGCGGAGGTGTGCCCGATCGCCATGCAGTTGAAGCAGCGCAAGGGGCGCTGCTCCAGAGCCACGATCCTGGCCGAGGTCCACCCGACCAGGACGCGGCCCTTCTCCGCCAGCAGCTTCGCGGCGGCGACCGGACACGTTACGATGGTGGTGCCCATCCCCCCGGGCCCGTCCCTTACGGACAGGGCCTTCACCTGCCCGGCTGGGCAGCCCGTTGCTGCGACGACCGCAGCCTCGACCGTCTCTTTGGTGGCCGAGTCGTCCAGCTCGGTCACCCGCAGATCCGCGGTTTTGACCGGCCGGACGACGTCGGCCACCCCAGCCAGCGAAGTCTTCATCTTCTCCGCTAGCTGGTCTGCAACGTCGTGGCCGTGGCTGGCACCCAGCTCGAACAGGCGGGCCCCCGCCATAGTGGGCCGCACCCGCACTTGGCCCACGAGGCCCAAGTCCTCGAGGGCGGACGTCTTCACCAGGGAGCTCATGATCTCCCGGTAAGACGTCCCCTCGGCCACCGCCTCGGGCCGCAGCTTGACTATCACTGCGGCCGTCTTGGGCGGAGCAAGCTTGGGCCCCTTCTTGGCGGGGGCCGCCGAGGGTTTGGACCTTATCCCCACCACGCTGGCCAAGTGCGGGTTAGTGCGTAATATGTATTATATGGTACAAGTGCTCTATTTGTTATAATCTACAACCTGATCCAAAACTGGTGTTAGGTCTCAAATACAAACAGTACTGTGCAAACATTATTGTATTCCGGTTTGAAAGGTGCTGTTATGTCTCATCGCTAATTTAGCGCTGTCAATAGGAACTGTGATGGTACCTACCTAGTTGGTCTTCGGCAACAAGGACTTACCACCAGCATTTCATACCATTTACCTTACTCTTGGTGTGTGATCTGGTCAGTACCGTATGCTGGTGCGGTCAAAAAGAGTTGCTGCTGTATCCCGGAAATCAATCCGTCCCATCCGGTTACTTGTATAAAGCGGTATGATATATAATATTATTTATTAATATAACATAATTGTTTATACTTATATAATAATTTGGTATCATCATCATTTACAGCCTTTGTTTATCCACTGCTGGAGCACACCTTCCCCAGCGTCTGGATCCTCAGCTTCTCAATAATTTGATATGCCTTGTCATTCTTTTGGTTATTTTGAATATAGTGATAAATTAACTATGTTTTTATATGTAAGGAAATGTAATTAGGATAAGCCAAGCGTCAAACGACTTGAAGTTTTAGTACTTATGTATACCAACCGGAAGTCAGCGGTGATGAACTGCTCCCGATATGTGTAAAATTGTATCGGAGTACAAACGTCGAGAAAGGTAGGTAAAGTATCATTTTCAAATACACGTCAAAACTTAACCACCCTTAACGACCCGAGGGATGTTGAGGGAAAATTTACAGTAGTCTCTCAAATAAGTTAACAGTTATCTGACTTATCAGCCAAACGGTCGTAGATCGCGGGATAAATCAGATTTGCATAGATTAATAGCACGGACTCGCTCATCCGGGATTAAGCGGAATGTTAAAAGATAATGCGAAAACAATAAAACGGCTGGACGGATTTAATCCTTGAGGGGTTTTGTCTTATGGACCGTTAAAAGAACCGTTTTTGCCTGATTAATCTAATCCCTCATCCGAATGTTCCTCCCCAGCATCCCTCACCTCGCACCTCACACTCCGCTTCCCTGGTCCGTCTACACGATACCAACCGTTAGGAAATCGACCGACGTACCGGAGTCCAGTTCCACATTTCTATTATCACCGTCATCATCCATGAGTTTGTTTAAGTATACATTAATAATACTATCTTCTTTAACCACAATAGAGACAAAATGGGCATGAATTTCTTCAACTAGTGAGAAGTACAGTAATGCTTGTACACTACTACTTCGCAGTAGAAATATAGTAAGTGATGCGTCTGTTCATAACAACGTGGCGCTAGTTAGGATGACGTACACGGCACCACATTTCCGTAATTACATTAGCAACACTTAACTGTTGGACGGCATAAAGTGGGGCTACGGTGGCTACTTCTACTCTTATTACTACTACTACTACTACTACTTACCTACTAGACGTCTTCCAGTTAAATTTTAATTTACCTAAATTGTTATAAATCTGACCTCAGCATTAACTGCTCATTTCATTTTCCCACTACTAAGCCTTCTCTCACAAAGAGTTCTATCACGGTATTTTCTTTAATTCAGCTTATTGGTAATCAAATTTTGTAAAACTTCTTGGTGCTGCTCATTTCCCAGCTGTATCAGGTCAGCACAGTATGTACTTCTCTTCTATATCCCTATATCAGCCGTCATATGTAAATTCACACTCTTCTTACACATGTCATCTTTTACACATTCCATCCACACTTTCTTCAGTCTTCCTCTACTCTTATAACCATCCACTTTGATTCTCATTACTTTGTTATATGCCCTTCATCCCTCTGCACAACATGCCCGTACCACGCTAACCTCTCGCTCTTCAATATCTCTGTCACTGTGAACTTTCCGAATTCCTCTAATATACTCATTCTTAATTTTATCCATCCTTGTCACACCGCACATCCATCTTAACATTCGCATCTCGGCCACATGTAATCTCCTTTCAGCCGAGCCTTTGGTGGCCCAACACTCGGCTCCGTACACATGTAAAACGCGAGTGGTTTATTGCGCAATGCCATCGCAGTTATACCCTCAGCTTTCTGCTGTTACATCCTGAGCTGCTCCATCCACTTGGAATTCACGGTGTGCCCCTTAGCGAATGTAATTACTTAGTCGAACCCATAAACCCTTATAAAGCATTCCCTTACAGATTCAATTGAATTTGCATAATTTATTGCGCATCCGGCGGCGCCGGGATGCAGATCACGTGGTGAGATGTACGAACATCTTTTTGCACCAAAATGGATTTGTTATCGCCCGACTCAAACGGAGGGCACTTATTTACTTTTGTATAACCGGTGCGTGGAAGCTTACGAACGGTTGAACCGGTTTCATTTAAATTTAAACTGTTAAAGTAAAAAAACTCGTTATTATATTATAATTAAATGTTATTTACTCAAACGGTTCAACCGATTTAATTAAAATTACATCTACGATCGAACAAACTCGTCTTGCAATAATTTTTTTTTTTTTTTTTTGCTCGGTTGTACCGCGATAAGTATTCACCGTAGCTCGGTCAGATCGTAGACCCCTGAAATGAGAATACAATAGAATTATCTATCAGTGTCTATCCCTTTACTGGAAGGTAATAAAGATTACTTAACTACATTACTATATATTTATTATGACAGTTAAGGTTTTCGTTTCATTAAAACTCGTGTTTGGTATTAATCCCTGGACTCGCTGCGGGAAGCAGTTATTTCGAATGTCATTAAAGTAAAAGTTCTACAAGGATGACAGCATCGTCCAGCTTCCAATCCTCATCTGTTATGTAGTATACTTCAGAACACATAGTGAGCGGAAGTTTTACCATAAGACGATAAGTTTCTTTCAAATTCTAAAGTGAGACATAATGTTATAATCTGATACTGGTGATAGGTTTCTATTGCCGGAGACCATCTAGGAGGGTATCACTGCAGCGGCACTAACCGTCATCAAACTGTAGAGTGCTCCGGTTTGAAGGGAGTTGGCAACGAGCGCAGTGTGTTGTTGTTTACAGAAAAAAAATGCTTTGGAATTTGACTTTTGACAACAGAGAATTCGCAATCTGTTTTTATAAGCTCATACTCTAGTCAAACCTAGCAGACGCCTTGATCGTGTATATATCTTCATCATCATTATCAGCTGATAGACGTCCACTGCTGGACGTAGACATATGTATAAATCATATTAAAATTTTTGTAATTACTATGGAACGCAAAGGATATTTAATATTTCCAACAAATTAAATCTGTTGCCAGTAAACTTGATTAGCGGGGTCGGTGTTAAGTTATAACTTAAAAGCTTCAGCGATAAAACAAGTTATCACAGATAATATTAAGTTTATTATCAATAATAATATAAACAATATCGTTATTTTTATATTGATTTGATTCAGTTATTGCGTCCGTGTTGTGCATGCATCCTTCATGTAGGTCACATGCGGATCTATTATATAAGACGCGATATGTGAACTAGGTCATCAGGCCATTCCACGTCACCTGTCGACTAATTATAAATATTGCAACTAAGTCAATATCTTGTTTAGTTAATAACTTCATATGTTATCTATTTATACGTATATATAAATGTAGTAACTATAAAACTGGATATATCTGTATCACATCAATACTAGCCAAGGTCAAAAGAAAAATGAGGCTTTCATCTGTTAGATCCAAGCTAATCTTAGCGTACTTTGGACACATTGCCAGGAAAGCCGAAGACAATCTTGAAAAATTTGTGGTTACTGGCAAAGTGGAAGGATAAAGGCCACGGGGCTGCGACCCAAGGCATTAGTCTGACCTGATCCGCAACACCCTCGACTCCACAGTCTACGATGCTCTCCGAGTAGCTGGAGAGAGGACGAGATGGCGAAACATCAAGAGGACAAGAGTGATGGGTGGAGGTAGTCACGATCCTCAGACATGAGGAATACGATTTGAGCAGGAGAGATCTGGAAAATATAGTAGTCTAAGGGTATTGAAATCGCTTAAGTAGTAGCTAAGTTAACTGTAACTGTTTACTGTGTGCTTTGTACTATGGAGATACCAGATTCGATACCAGGGATTTTCAAAATTGCTCATAATCTAACATTGTACCAGTATTATCGTAATCCGCCTGGTAAAGTGTTTGAGCAGTACTCTGATGACGCCACTGTCACATCTCTACCTCATCTTCACTTCATCATTCATTATTAACCTCCTATGGCTCCATGATCAGGCAAAGAGCATCCTCAGTGATACTCCATCGCGTTACTTCTTGTTTTCATTTTCACTTAACATTATTAAGTTTAAGTCATAAGCTTGTGGTTAGCAGAAAAGGATATTTTTTATTTGTAAAGGGTGTGTAAGGGGTCAGGCATCACACTTGACGGGACCCAAGCCAATCTTACCTGGTCGCGATGCACCCTGCTAATCAACAAACGAGGCTCTGTCTCCCACCTACCTGCATTGGGCCAGACTGGAGGTAAATGGCCCAAATCCTCCCATTTGAACCGGCGGTACCGGAAGTCATGCTGACTATGATGGACGTTGGCAAGGCGCCGGAACCAGGGCAGGGCAGGAGCGATCGATGTGGAGTTGTTTGAGGGAGGCCTATGCCCAGCTGTGGACGTCTAACGGCTGATGATGATATTTAGTAATGTTTCATTAGCTTTGTGTTCTTGGTAGGTTAAACTATTGTTTGAATGGTGATCGTCACAACTTCACCCCCACCGCACCCCGCACCCCGCACCCCGCACCCCGCACCCCGCACCCCGGCGCGCCGCTACCTAACAAATGTAACGCCCGACAAAGTTCGCTTCATTAACCGGACCCCATTTCGATTTCCAAAGTAAAGGGTAATAAGGGCGGTAAATCGAACGTCGCGTGTTACTCGTGAGACCCGCGCACGCAGCCTTTGATTAATTTTCAACCGGAAGTGTTACACGATTTCCTACCGCGGACTTACTTCCATCACACAAGACTGCGCTTAATGGTATTTTTATTAAATCGAAGGTTTTTAAGTTACGATTAGTAATCAGCAGTCTTCCAAAGGCGATGAAAATAACATCCTACGTAATTTAGTATAGTTCCTGTATTTACTTGCTCCTTTGGCGCAGCTGTCCAAAGTGAATCTTGGCCTGCACGAGGACCTAAACGGGTCCTCGCGATTCCCCACGGAGATTCTGTGCCCTCGCCAAACGCCGAAGTTGACTACCGAGGGAGTTTTAGTGGATAAAAACCTCCAAATAACTCTGTCTTCCCCAGAAGACAGTATCTTTCCGAAGAGATCCCTCCAAAACCAAAAAAAAAAGGTTACGTCAGCTCCTGGTCCATACAGGCCTTGTACAAATCTAAATTTAACTAGATCTTCAGCCTCATTAATAAAGCTAAAAGTGAAAGATATACAAGGCATTACTACAATTAGTTAAGTTAACAAGTTTCTGCAACGCTGATGTAAACTTGCTGGAACTTTGTGAAAGTAATTTGTTAGTTGCATGGCTAATGTAGCAGATCATGAACTTTTGCTTCAGTTGTTCCACTGACCGGAAACGGAATTATTTACAAAGTTCGTCACGCAAGTACTGATTTATTCAATTTCAATTGATCGCAGCTGAAATCGTTTTGGTCTTTCTTTTTAGTATATACAGGGGAAAGAAACGACATCCTTATAGGATATAAATTACCACTGAAATGTTAAGGTTTCTTATACACTATATAGATTTAAATACGTACATGAATATTTTTAACCTAATAAAGAGGTTTTACACAAAAACTAACATATTTTTAATCATTTCAATTATTATAGAGAAATAAGAGAAAGCCTTAAATATACTCGTAATTTCTCTTACTATGATTGTTTTGTGGGGTTTAGGGGGCCCGCCCAAAAACTCACGGGACCCAGGCAAACTTAACCTGCTCGTGGTGCATCCTTCTAATCAACAAACGAAACTTTGGCTCCTGCCTACCTGCATTGGGCCAGACTGGTGAGAAATGGCCCAATTCCTCACATTTGAACCGGTGGTAACGGAGGTCACGCTGACTGCGATGGACGTTGGCAAGGCGCCGGAACCAGAGCAGGGCAGGAGCGTTCGATGTCGAGTCGTTTGAAGGAGGCCTATGTCCAGCAATGAACGTCTATCGGTTGATGATGATGCTTATTTTGCCATTTATAAAGGTATGTGTGTACGTATTGAGTATTTTTAATGCTGTGGCTGAAGAACGGACTGATACTTCAGAACTAACTGACACTGAAGGCAATACACACAAGATGACGGTTAATATATCCTAGCTGCAATGCCGCAGCTGCAAACGATATGTTATACTTTTATTGACCACAAAGTCTTCCTTAACATTTTTTGTTTCTTTCGCGTTGCTTGTTCCGTTTTAATTGAATCGTCGGTATACACGGAAAGGCTGCGCAAGACCGAGAAGAGTCCCTGTTACTTCCGGTTAAGAACAATTTATCAGGTTCTGTTCCGAGCGGCTGGGCGAGTGAGGCCGGGGCTTAGAGCAAGACACCCTGTCCATTACACCTCGTGAAAAACTGTTACACATAGCTCGAGCGAACAGTGATTAATGCCTGCGGTAGTCTTCAACAGTTGTGATTTGTCTGCAAGAATTGTGTTAGGAGCGCGCCCGTAACTTCGGCCATTTCTCAGGGGCTCCACGGCCTCCTTAGTTATTGATATAATGGATTTAGGCTCTGTTGTCTTTATGCGAGTTATTGAAACATTCCGCAAACTTTAACCACGTCATTAAAAGTTTTCGCGTAACCTCGCGCAAACTTTCCCTATTTGTCTACAAAACATATCTTCATAGATTTTTGAAAACCTGCTTCATTATGCTATTAAAAAAACAAGTTTTTATTACATTTTCAATATATCATGTTTTATAGACTGATAAATCTGAAAAACATATACAATACGTTTAACAATTAAATCATTTGAACATATATCATCGGTACCTCAATCGCTTATATATAGCTAATTGGTTTCCATACTGCAGATATTACAAGAATACGTAAAACAGTTTCAGATTTTAATTTCAAATGCAATTACTCAAATTTTCCTTTTGCCGATACAACGAATCGATTATCGGGATCGATAACTCAAATGAACAAGGTTAAAACGGTGGACGGTGGACGCCAGTTAGAAACTAAATTAAAACTTGAGTTTGTATTACTTAACGCGCTAAACTGGACTGTATCGGATGGCGTTAGGGTTCGATCCCGGTTGGCAGCACGCACTGTATCACAGGAGGGTTTCATTAAAACAGAAACAGCAGTTTCTGTAAAGTAATAATCACTGAACTCGGTGCGGTAAGCGGATATAGAAGGATTCATTAAAATTGACAAAGAAAGGCGTAGACTATGTCGGATAACAGTTACTTCATTTCGGTGTAGAACTTATAATGATTCTTCATTCACACCTTTCTACAGGTTTATTAACTCCAATACCTATTTACCTCCTTCTTTCTCTTTGTCGACAAATCTGAAGCATGTTCTTGTTTCTGAGAGCTTGTTACTAGATCTAACTTACATATTTGAATATTCTATAATTGGTAATAGCATTCGATTGAAACACCTTTTACAAACAAAGACTAGATTAAAATCGGATGAACCGTATGGAAACTGCAAACTACAGATCGACACACGCGCGGGGCTGCTCAAGCTAAGCTGTACAACCACTCTTTTTAGTTTGTAGTTAGAACAAATAACTTGATCACAGGGATAAATGTCCAGATATTTTAAGGCTCGTGCCAAAGCAACAAATCTCCATTTCGATTATTTTTATTTGATGGTCCACAAAGAGACAGCAGTGCTATGGATGAATCCTCGTTGGCTTTAACAAACACAGACATGGAATTCTTTTTATTTCCTTTTTTTATCTAGTGCTTCTGCAATACGGTCTGAAAATTTTGCTTTTTTGCGACAAGAGGAAACGGCTGCATATTTAGGTTATAACGTACAAAGTCTGTATAATTTATAAATGAGCTCCAGTTTTGAAATTTGGATGCATATTTAATTGGAACAAATTTGCTATTCCATCTGGAGACTGAAACTGTGACGACGTCACAAGTTTTCATTATCATTTACGAGTACGTTTCTATTTAGCGTTCGTATGCATTATACAAAGAAGAACATTTCAGTTGTAAAAAGTAAATGGAAAACTTCGTTGAATATCCAAAACGGTGGGTCTATTAAGAGTATATTGTGCTTTTACTCATCCTCTATCCCTTAACCTAAGACTTCTTAAGACACAGTGGTAGATGATGTAAATAAGAGAGTATAAAGTAACACAAAAAAGTCATCTTAAACCTCAGAATATAAGATTATTGATGCACAAACATGTATAAAAGAAGCAAAAGAATCATAAGAAGCATTTGTAACACAAACTATGGACATTGAAAGATTATTCTGTGTCATACTTAGGCCGCATATAATAAAAAAATGTAATGGTCGCTGACATTGCAATCTTATAGTAGTCATTTTACTGAAAAATAGGAAAAGGTCAATCACTAATGACTAAACCGATTGTTTACTACTGATAATTAAAAGGTCACACGATCACGATTCGTGCAGAGAAATTCGGCAACGGAAATAAAGATTTACTTACATGAACATACAAATACACGTCAAATGAAATACTTTTTTTGGTGGATACTTAAAAAAGCCAACCCTCTAAGCGCGCCAGGGAGCGTCCGTTCTCCAATATTAGTCAAACTAAGTTCCCGCACGTTTTTCTAACGCGACCAGCTTTTTATTTCGCGACACGAAATTCCTGCCTCGGCTCTGCACACATTCATTTCCACTTCACTTATTCAATCATCATCATCAGCTTGCGGCAGTCCACTGTTGGACATAGGCCTCTTACAAAGTATTCTAATTTATTTAATAAAACTATGTCCTAATCTATATATTTCGGCCACTAACCTGAAGTTATAGTCACAGGTATCCTCCAGATCTTTAGCTTGTTCTGAGTCTAGTAGTAGTCTAGATAACAAATATTCGACTGCCAGAGAAGAATACCTTTGCCTATAAATTTTATACCTTCTTCTAAAAATATCTTTGTGGAGCCCTGATTTGACTGATACCCAATTTAATGGTCATCACAGAGTACCTGCAGCTCTTAAATTGTTATATTTTATTTTAAAAGCAGAGAGTTTAAAAAAAAAAAGAAATTCAGCAGTTTTCATACATTCTAGTTGTATTGGATTTAATTCTATTAATAATGGGAACCTACGATTGACGCTCATATTTATCAGTCATGGACGTCGTGTTACCCAAACGACTACGGATTTAAATCTAGTTTTTTCTTATAGGATGTCTAGATCAAATAATACCAGTTATAAAAACAACTGCAAAGTTGTTATAAGATTATTATCAATTTTCTGTAATGTAATATTTGTATATGACTAGATACTTAGAGTTGTGAGTTCAGAAATCAGACCTCTTCCCTAAGGCGAAAGGTTTTTTTTACTCGATGCAGCTGCGCGACACGTCAGTGAGCAATGATCTTGCTCGCGACAAGGTGTTGCTAGTTTGCATAATGAACGCTTCACCACCGCTCGTCGCTTCGAGATACAAGACGTTATGCCTCAATATTGCAGTAATTTGACAAGTAATAGCTTGTGCACTTTGAATCGAAATACAGTAATATATACTACCTACAAGACTTTCGGGAGCACAGACTTCCGAGTAGCGATCGGTGCAGCAAAAGATGCGTTTTAAACGCTGGGGTGCGAAAGGTGTACGTTGCGCTAATAAACCGTACGTTTGTCTGTTTGTTTTCTCGCTTTCTGTTTGAGCTGCGCCGCGCCGGGTACACTGCGGTCGCGAACACTCCCCCCATATGTCCCGAAACGTTTTAGAGAGTAAAATATGTACGGGATGATTTACGTGCATTAGGGCGCGACCACCGGCCGTACCGCGCCCGGACCGCTTACTTCGTAATACATTACCCGCGCACTGCGATCGCTGTGTCGCTTGTATATATGTAAATATTAATAGGACAAATTAATTGAAATAACAATCAATAAAGAAAATTATAATATCAGAAGCAGGATGTCTCTTTGATCGCTATAAGGTAGGTGAATAATCCACTGAGCTACGCCCTTAGTGCCATTGCAGCACACACTTACACTGCCATGTCTGTACTGTACAGTGTGTCCACGTAGTCAATGCTGTAATATCCGTGTGAGTGTTTGTGTGCTCTATTTTGATAACAATAATAAATATTTAATAAAAAAATCATTTCATATAAACAATGTTGATTTGTGTTTACATGTGGATACTACTTGACATAACGCTTATATGTTGACAGATATCTGTTAGAAGACATCGTTTAGGTACACACTGCAATTCCTGTGTCTTCTACCAAATAGTAGTTTACAAATGTGACTGTATTATGGTCTGAAAGAAGATGTAGTTAGTAAAATTACTACAGTAACGAGGCTTATACACTTGCTTCTGAAAGCGACAAGCATAATACAGTGCTGTTTGTCCATATCATCATATCTAGCGCTACGTTGTCATGTGAAGGGCTCTCGTCTTGTGGATATTTGTAACCAAAAAAAAAAACTTATTCTGGTATAAGACCATTTTGGAGGACAAACGGGTCATCAGCGATATGAAGGTACTTACGAGACGTGGTGGTTTGTGAACATCTTTAAAACTCTTCTTCAGGAACGCCGGCTCTGGTCGACAGACAAGTAGAATACTTTTGTATGTAACTATATTAATTGCAATGTAACCTAACCTTGTATCTTGGTTCCAATTATTGTCTACATGATATATATAATATATAGTATATTTCCCAGTAGCAGTGCTGTTTTCTACGCTAAGTCTGCACTCTTTTTAAAAGAAGAAACCTCGACTGTATAAGAATAATTACTTTGGTGCTTAATTTCATCAGTATATTGTTACTTCATTGACTCATCGCGTGATCTCCGAAACTATCAGACGTTAACACTCAAAATGTGGTAGACATATTGCCTTTGGCATAGAGAGATCAACTAAGAATAGATTTTACAAAATTCTTCCCCAAAGTGTGTTGCGGGGGTGTTACAGCCAGCATGGTGGACTGGAAGCAACTGATACTATTAGAACATTAACAAGTCGATGAGCGCCGTACCGAAGTGGAACTCACACAAATACCACCATCATATACCACAATGTGAAGTTCCTGCTCATTACTGGTTTGAATTATAGAATAACCTCGTTATTACATTCCAACAATGATACAAACGTTTTGTGTATAATTCACGCTTGAACGTCGCAGCGGGAAGGCGGTACCTCTATGTGATGAGATAAGAGCAATCTATCGCTTCGCTGGCCCGAAGAATATCCGTCCAGCATCAGGATGTGGGTAAACCAATTAGGCACGCCCGTTGCACGTTGTATTTATAAACCTATTCATACAAATATGTAAGCAAGTGAATAAAGACATTAAAGCAAATTATTTTTATTGTTGGCCAAAGGAAAACTATTATTAAAGGGGAACGCTACTAAATTTTAATTATACAAGTACTGTGTGTCGTTTAATGATAGGTTATGTTTCAAGTGCTCGTTACTTGCACCTGAAAAGACTGTTTATCTTTTTCGAGTAATTTATAAATCTGACGTCTATAGCTGAACATCATCGTTAAGATCCCTCTTCAAACTAAAGTTTTCCGATCAGATTGAGGATACCAATTCGATCCTCAGCTATTCTTTTTAACTGATGGGATTTAAACCCGGTTCGCTCCTTTATGTCGTCGGACCATTTCCCGCGCTGTCTAACAGGTGCACATTTGCCTAATATTTTGTCCTCCAGGATCAACCTTGGGAACTCATAAAGGGACCCTCTTTGAAGGTGTCCGAAAAATGAAACCTTTCTTTGCATGATCGTTGTCAGCAAATTAAGTTTGCAGTTAGCTCTCTCAAAGTCTTGAACATTGGAACTGATAGCTGAACATATCAGTGGTGGTATAATATCTATCCCAAGAATATTTATGCACTAAGATATTACTAGAATGACTACGAATTTAGATATCATTTTGGATCTTTATCGACAGCTTTGGAAAAGCACATGTGGTTTTAATATACATTATTGAGAACTTTCTTTCAAACCAATAATATAAAAGTCCAGTAAAAGATGTTCCAAAGTAAATAAATATGAAGCGCTTTATGTGAGTATGAGAGATATTAGTTTTATTATAGAAGCGATGGACATCACTAGAAGGGATGATATTCAAAGAAAGTTATAGAATATATATATATATATGTATACGATAAATAGTTTAGTGTATGCATTTAAGCGACTCATTGTTACAATAATACATCACATGTTTGCATAATGAAGTTTGGCCGGGGTAATGGCATTGCGAGGGTACCTACCACAGTTCCAGTCAACAAAGAGCTGCCACCTTATACCTGTCATACGAAATGAATATATATGTTGTTATTGTAATATTCCACGTACGTATGACTGAGAGCCAATTACCGGCCCGCAAATATATACAATGTCATTCATACGGCTCTTCCTGGACGGAACGAGCGGCGGCTTCGTTATATTTACGTCACGCCCTCGTAAAGTCATATCAACGCGCGGTAATGCGCTAGAGACGCGCGACACACTCCCCTAATAACATATCGGCGGGTTTTTTTTTTATTTAATTTGTCAAAATAACCTTTATAAGTCTTTGAAAAAAAAACCATTTCCGCTATATCCGTAAGTCGAGCAGCTCAGTTCAAACTCACAGGCATATGTTAACTTTATTCAAATACCCCTTTTTAATATCGCTGAAGGCAACTGTAACCTTTTTTTTATTTTATTCTACAAAGTCATAAAACGAACGAGACATTCACCTGATGATAAGTGATACCCCAGCCAAAGTCATGGACGTAAGATGTTAAGTCTCGTTACTCTAGTAATTTCACTACCTACAACACCCTTCAAATCGGAACACAGTAATGTTTCCACACTACTGGTTGTCGACTACAATACGCAAATAATACTTTTCTTTTTGAATAATAGACTGGGTTAGTTGGATCTACTTTACTAAAACACCTACAGCGTTATTTCTAATTAAGTCCTAGGATATCCTACGTAACGTACTATAGCCTGTCTACTCTATACCTAACTGCTCCCTAGGGATATGTCTAATTTCTTCGCTATTCTAGAATTGCTAGACAATAAAGTTATGAGCAACATATTTTAAAACTATACGATTAGTCATTATCAGCCGATAGACGTGTGATGCTGGACATAGGCTTCCCCCACAGATTTCCACATCTATCGGTCCTGTACTGACGTATCCAGCGGCTTCCCGGGAGCTTATGGATAATCATTTGAATGAGTTCATATGGCGGGAGGGTATTTTGACCATTTCGCACCACACTGGCTCAATACAGATTGGTGAGGTGAGGTTCACCACGAGCTGGTGAGGTTGATTTAGATGTCGTGAGTTGTTTTGTGAAAACCCTTACACCCTTACAGTTAATACTTAAAAGTTATTATTTTGTTCTACGATAAATAAACTTAGGTTACTTTAAGTTTGTATTAGAAATGAATTAAATGATGACTAGTGTGTACGCTAAGCACTAGGGCCTTGCTTTCACTATCGCAGACTATTTCCTGTGGCGACTGAAATAGCTTTTCAGTAGATTTAAAAAGAAAATTATGATCAGCTCCTCCTGCATCCACTTAAACAAGTTTTTACTTATTTTAACTAAATATGTATGTAAAGTTTATTAAAATAAAAATCTTGTTTGTACAAACAGTTTACACAATAACTTGTTATTCGTAGAGCTGTCGGTACAATTAATTAACTTTTGGATGGGCAAGTTTATATTGAAATTCCAGTTAAATAACGTTTTCAAGCGATGTTAGTTTACGAGGTACTGCTGAAAAAAAAATTACATATTTTTTCAATTCAAAACAGAATATGTTAAAAATTTTAGAAGTGTATTAAAAAAATACAGATATTTATACTTTTTTTTGTTTTTAGTTTTACCTGGGATCACTCAGAAGGGAAGACTGACGGAGAAATTCGGAGACGTACATAAATGGCAAAAGCAGCAATGAGTAAGTTAACCAGAATCTGTCAAAATAGGAAAGTGTCATACAACACCAAGACCAGACTCGTGCCAGTTTTGGTTTTCGCGATATTCCTAAACAGTTGGGAACCATAGTCAATTCGTGCAGACGACCGAAAGACAATTAAAGCTTTTGAGATGTGGTGTTGGAGGAGAACGCTGAGCTTACCATGGACAGCAAAGAGAACCAACAAAATCACCAACAGATTGTCCACCATAAGCTACAAATAACCCCTAAGTTACTTAGGCGATATTGCCCTAAGACAACCACAAAATATGGACAAGCTATTTGTAGTAGAAAAGATCGAGAGTAAGAGATCGAAATTGAAGAGAGGCCCATCGATAGTACAACCAGACACGCAATATTAGGCACGAACGTTCCGAACGGCATGAGAGTTGCCAAGAACAAAGCGGTATGGAGGCAGCTGGTTGACGCATCATTAAGAGCATTTCAGGACAAGCACTACCTGCAGTCATGAAGTACACGAAAGAGAAGTTTTAACTTCCCGTATAAGTTTACTCCATCACTAAAGTTATTTGGTAGAAACCTGCAGTGTGAGTTAATCTCGACGGTACTGGACCCCTTTGCTATAATCAATGTTTTTTTTTTTTTGTCTATATGTAGAAGTAAAAAAATATATCGATAGTATAAAAGAAAAACCTGTCGCATCCCCCGAAGCCATTTTTTTTTTGTCTAAAGTAGAAACACTCCGAGTAAGGGATAATGTTGTGACGTGGAAGTAGAAAATGATATATTAAAGTAGCGGGCTGCGCGGAAAGGATGCGTGGGAAAATCGTGTCGGTGCGGCGGGGAAATGGCCACTTAGGCTCGTCACTCACTTTGGAGGGACGCGGCAGATTATCACTTTTGGTTATAACGGCGATGAAGTTCTACATGATGTTTAAATTGGAAACTTGATGAGCTCACAGCTACACTTACGGGTACAGCGGGCGACATATTTTAAGTATAACCCGTTATTTTTTTAATGTTTTATAATTTTCATGAAAAAGTTCAAATCTGTACACTGTAAAGTATCTGAAATAATATAATTTCTCAACAGTTAAACATTTTATTTTACAGTAAATGTAAAGTGAATGAACTATCATCATCATCAGCAGCCGATAGACGTCCACTGCTGGACATAGGTCTCTTCTAAACATCTCCACATCGAATGGTCCTCCACTGCCCGCAACCAGCTGTTTCCTGCGACCTTCACACAGTCAGCATGGCCTCCTTTACCGCCAAAAACTAAAGGCCATTGTTTCTAAGATTCATTCATAGGGCGGACTTGGGTCATTTCTCACCACGCTGGCCTAATACGGGTTGTCGCACAAGCAGATGAGGTTGGCTTGGATCTCGTAAATTGTTGGATGGGACCCCTTACACCCCAGAAGGAAGAATAAAGAAAAGAATGAACTATGATGATGATAAATTTAACTAGTTTTTTTGAATTTAATTAATTAGATGAATTAAACACTCCGCTTTAAATCGCTTAAACAAGACTAGAATTTAATGGATTCTGATTTCCACACGCACTTATAGATACGGGACCGATCGATGTGATGTTTGGGGGAGGCCTATGTCCAGCAGTGAACAACTGCCAGCTGATAATAATGATGATGATGAAATTAATATTAGACTTTATATCAATAGTATCTTTTTACTTATTTGCACCAGCTTTACTGGTGGCAGTTCTCTCTGGTCCGGAAGCCGTCTGGTTAGATACCACCGCAGCCCCTGTAGCAGTCGATGAACAGTACTGTGCAGTAGTTAGCGAAATAAGACGAGTATAATATGGTACTGTATATGATTCTAACTAGCGCCTCGTTGTGTGGCAGCCAGGCAGTATCAATTACCATCAGTTGAACGTCCCTCTCGTGTTGTCAGTGAAACAAATTGGTTAAGAGAAGACAGCTGATTGAAGTGATTACCTCGCAGTCATCGGGTAGTACCTGCAATTTCATAATTATAACTTGAGGATTGATCTGCGCAGAAAGAGTTCACTGACTCTTTAAGTCTTTTGGTGGTGTTCTTTGTATTTGTTTTAATTTTATTAATAGTGCAATCCCAACCGAGTGATGTTACTTACTCATCTTCTCCATCAATTCGGCTGCCATCAATCAGCCGATATACGTCCACTGCTAGACATAGACCTTCCTCAAAGGTCTCTATACATTCCGCATGGCTACTGGTACTGCTGCATACTAGAAACTGTGGTATGTAGGAGTTCATATGGGAGGATTTGGGACATTTCCCACTACGCTAGCCTAATATGAGTTGGTGGGAGCCAGAGCCTCGTTTGTTGATTAGCAGGGTGCACCACGAGCAAATGAGGTTCACTTGGGTTCCGTGATTTGATGTGTGGGAACCCTTACATCTCTCTCTCTTCTCTGCTCCATAGAAATTAGGTAGTTTTAATTTTAAGAGCCTCGCGAATAAACATTGGTGGGAACAGGTTTTCTTTTATATGTTAGAAAGCATTGATTGCTGCAAATATTTGTGTTCCGCTTTAGTGAATGCCTACCCTTATTTAGTTGGACGCATTGTTTGCAACGCGCAGCGACTATCGCGCTGTTTGCGGCATAATGCGGTGGTTTAGGAGTTGGTGCGGTTAGTTATGGTATAATGAAGGCTATTTCAGCATGATTTACGTCGGACAGGCAACACTCGGCCGCGGCGATTCTCTGCCGTGCTTGTGTTATCGCATTTAAGATATTTGTAATACGTCAGTTAACCCCATTTAATATAATTCATCATCATCTATATTCTCTGTTGATGTATAGCGCCTGCTAGTGACCGTCCGACTTAGCTTTTCGGATACTGGACTCGTAAGTGATGATCTGATTCTTCGACTGGTTACCGAGGAGCCACCGTTCGCAAAGCTTACTGCGATATTGCGAATTTATTTACTTAAAGTGAAGCTCGTATGTATGAGCGTTCTGGTTAAAAATTCTGCTCTCGCTACAACTGGTGAGTGGCTGAAGATACTGAGCTCGCGGAATTCACGGTCTAATAAAACATCATAATCGTCGTCATCCTCATTTCAGACTATTGTTGTCAGATCTATCCACTGCTCAACACAAGCCTACACAGAAAGTATTTGTCAAATTACTCTGGTTGGTGGAAAAGTATTTGGCGCACTGGTGGGGATAGTCACTAACTCATATTCTGCACGGGGTTGGTAAATAATAAAATAAAATTTTAAGAAACCTCACAATTTCTTTTAAAATTTTTAACCGGTTTTTCGTTGCCAATGGAGGTAGTATAGCTTGCATCGAGCAAGGTGTTTTTAAATTATCTTAATACATAAGAAAACAGAATAAAATTGTAAATACGGAATAGACTAAAGAGAATGAAAAAAAAAAGGATAGACATAAGTATAAATGTAATAGTCTATAAGAAGAGATAGGAAAATAGAAGAATTGTATTAGAAATAGAAATAAGAATGCAATAAAGAAAGTGTGTCAAACTCATTTCAAAGAAGAATGAAAGAAGGAAATGGGATAGAGTATAAAAGAAAAAGAATAAGAATGTAACGTAAGAATGAAACAAAAGAAGAAAAGAATGAAAGGAGAGAAAGGTGAAGGAAAAACAAAAATGAAACCAATAGAAGGAATAAAGCCCAGGCCCACAAATGATGGGTAATGAGTGTAAAAAAAACTCAATACTACGTTTTAGGTTATAACAGGTCATTTAACTTAACCGATACTTGTCAAGTGTTTACTAATTCATATAATTTCAAGTTGAAAAACTGATACCTGATTACCAGAAGTCCCCTAAAGTACAATGCAATGGTTTCTTTAATTATTATCTCCTTATTTTTTTAAAGTACATTTAGTAATAATCACTTTAAAGTAAACTTTTTGTCTATGTCTAACCATTGCCGTGTTTTACTGAGACTCGTATAAATCCTGTCCTCAAACGCGCAGGCTCTATAAACATCCCGCTCCTCCGGTATCAATAATAAGAACCTCTACGTTTTGATTCTCATATTTGAAAAATGATTTCACACGATGTAGGAGAGAAGCGGCGCTGAAGATATTTCAAAACAATCAAACGGTCGGACGAATTTAATGCCGAATATGTTTTGTTTCACGAACCGTTACGGGGGTGCGTTTGCCTGATTAATTTACACCCCGTCCGATTGTAATTGTTCATATCCCCTGCGATGTTTCCACGTCCTTATAAATTACTCTTATATTGTTCATTGTTATAGTAATTTGGTAATATTGGGAATCTGTAAACAGGTAAGGGTATACAACGGTCGTATCATCCCCCATGACTGATAATAAAATAAAGTGAAATAAGGAAATGAAATTTTTTAACTTGATAACAGTTGATATTTCAAAATTGTTTCTTTTAGCAACTGGTGGTAGGTCTCTGTTGGCGGAGACTGTTTAGTTGAAATACCAGCACAACTCCTATGGCAGACGACTAACGGTAATGTACAGCTGGGTTCCGGTCTGAAGGGCGCTGTAATTAGTGAAATGTCCTTGATAACGACATTTAATATCTTATATCTCAGATTAATGTTCAGCAGTGGACTGTATTTTTTTTATATATATATATATATCACGCCTTTTTCCCAGTAGGGGTAGGCAGAGGTGAATAAACCACCCACATTTCGCCAGATGTGGTCAGATTAGATCCCATGTAACAGGGCGCGAGCCTGGTGCCACTTTATTGGGGCCACCACACACACACACACACAAAGATGATGTCAGTGTGCGGGTTTCCTCACGATGTTTTCCTTCACCGTTTGTATCTCGCTGTTATATCTAAAGTTGACAAATGTACATAACTTAAATATTAAGTCATCGGTACATGCCGAGATTCGAACCCGCGACCTTCGCAATGAAAGCCGCACGCTCTAACCTTTAGGCCAGCGAACTACAGTGGACTGTAACACACACATATATATTTATGAAAGTGTCTCTGTAAATATAATGAACATTGGTAATTCAGATCTGTATCAAGACATTTTCGTCATCTCATTTGAGAGGGTTGTTGCTGTGAATCGGCGGTTTAGTTAATAGGTGGTAGTGGTAGTGGTAGACTCTTTCAGCATTAATGCTTCTTTAAGTTGGTGGTAAATCGAGCGTTAAAAAGGCGATCATGAGCTCGATATTAAGTTATATTTAGTGGAATAATCCGCGGCACTCCGCGAAAGGGTAGCGCAACGCTTTTTTGCTTCATAATAAGCATATCAATCATCAGTAAGCAGGCCGCCGACGCGCGGCGACGCAACGCAACGTTCACCTCTAATGATGATGGATGACGCGCAGCCACTGCCTGTGGGCTAGATTAATATTAGAAATCATCGATGATTATTTGCGTTTTATTGGTAGCACGGTAGCACGGTAGCACGGTAATCCACCTTCGATCCTGTATGTTTTGTTTGTTTATTCTCTTTGCGGATAGTTTCTAGATTTCCAATAGGTGATAGAAATATACCCTAGAATGAAACATTACTCCTATATATTATTTTTTATTATATTATAATGTTTATATAGATTATTTCTCTAGGGTGTAAGGACTTGGGATCCAATCCAACCTCAGCTGCTCGTGGTGTATTCTGCTAAACAACAAACGATCCTTTGGCTCTCACCTGCCAAACATTTCACCAACTTGGTGGAAAATGGCCCTAATCTTCCCGTATGAATTGAGTTCCCAATCGATGTGGGAATCTTTGGGGGAGTCCTACCTCCAGCAGTGGAAGGCTATCGGCTAATGAGATCTCTCTACTTATTTTGTGATGTATAAATAAGAATTTTATTACGTTGGTTAATTTTTTGGTTAAAACAAACTTCATCTGACCGTTGAATTATAACCTCTCCATTTAATTGCGCTACTTATATAAACGTTGGTGATTAGTTAATGTTTTTAAAGCTATAACAAAGAAAACATATATGAACGGGACGCGATTTTTTATCTCCGTCCAGAGTTGTTTTTTTTTTTAAAAAAATTGTTAGTACATTTTTCTCTCTATCTTAAGCAGATGTTTACTTATTATTTTCTAACAAAACTTATCGGCATCCGTATCGTAATTACATCGAAACGGCCACATGTTACAAAGAACAAGCTGCAGCGAGAGCGCGCTGACATCTCTTATGACGTTTACTGAATATTTACTTTCCAAATATTGAATTTACATTGATCCCTATCAAAGGTCCGTAGGCGTTGTACGGTGTGATAGGGTGTCGTTACGAGGCAATTTCGTGATGAGTTTATTTTTATTTTCCGGTTTAGATGCGGTTGGTGCCGCGGCGCAGGTTACTCCCGCAGTACCCGGCCATACAAAAGCGGTGTTCCTTTGACACGAGCATGCTCAAAATTCCTATAGGCCTATACTATTTCACGGATGTTGCTCTATAATCCCTCACCGTTCCGCAGGTAATCCCGAGACCTCTAAAAATGCAATGAATGGGACCACGGATAGGATTTTCAGTACGTAATTTTATAGTATTCAAGCTTACGAAATAAGTCTGTCAAAAATTGACGATAAAGTGAATAAGACAATATTAACAAAAAATAAGTTTTGACAAGGTTAAGACTATCGCAATACCAACATCCATACTCTATCTTCGACTGAAACAGATTCATTACGGCCAACCTATTGTGACAACATACTTAAATACTTTCTAATTGTCGTAAGTGTAAATAGGTGAATTTGCAAATCCCGAGATCATCCTAGTCGCGGTGTACTTATCACCATATAAGCTGTCTGAAAACAGGACCCTGGGAGTTATTTACGAGGCCGGGCCCCGCGCAGGGGGCGGACGCGCGCCCCTACAAAATGCCTTCGCATTTTGCTCAATGTTTTTGTTGGCTAATTTATTTCATGTCCGCCGGTTTAAAAACCGCTGCACATTTATCAAGGGTAGCAGATCATCGGTATTGTATTTGTATAACTTGTATGTAGTTGTAGGTGTGTGTTAGTTTAACTGGACGGACGGTTAACAACTGCCCGTGTACATGTACACAAAAAACTTGTGATTCTCAAAAATTTCATCGTCGTCATCATTCATCAGTATCAGCCTCCGTTTATCTACTACTAGACATAAGCCTTCTCCGATGTCTTCCACCAAATGTGTTACTCAGCTTTTCGCATCCTCCTACTTCCGACCGTTCTGACGATTTAATCGGTCCATCTGGAAGGAGGTGGTCCTACACTTCTGCGACCTGTACACGGCCTTCAGTCCAAATCTTTTCAAACCCATCGGCCGTTACGGACACGACAGAAAATTTCGAAGAATCATAGTTTTGTTTATCATATAAAAGTAAATCAAGCCAAAAATCTGCAGCTATACTAACGAGACTAAAGTCGTTCTCTAAAAATCCTGTTCTCGTCCTAACCTACAAATTTCCCTGTTGTATTGCAGGCTGCTGTTTCTAACATCAATCACGTTAAAAATGCTGCTCAGCGCCACCGCCGCCGCTATCTGATATTGCTTACGACACTTGCTGCCTCAGCGTCGTTTAAGCAAAGAGCTTTATCATATCACTCCAAACGGAAACGGTATTCGATCACATGAAAATATATTTTTGACATTGGATCAAAAAAGTGAAGTGTTATAACTTTAACTTTAACATTTGTGCATATCGTCAAGGAGATAAGAGTGCTTTATTAATACATACATACATACATATATATCACGCCTCGTTCCCAGCGGGGTATGCAGAGACCACCTCTCTCCACCTGCTACGGTCCTGGCACACCTCTCTCGCTTCCTCCACTTTCATAAGCGTCTTCATGCTTTATTAATATTCCGTCGTAATAAGATTGAAGTAACTAGAGATGTGGCCAGTAGATAACAAAGTTCAAACAGCAGTTTAGTAGTTAAGATTGAACTGTAATAAATAACGGTATTATTTAATCAAATGTTAAATAAACATTAATGTTTAATATTAATTAACAAATGTCCATTAACATAGACATTTCGGACGGGGAAAGAGAGAGTGAGGTATTGACGGGTGCACCATTGAATAGAATTCAGTATTTAGACGCATGGCGATTGACCTTTCCAACGTGGACATGGTCACTCTGCATATAAACACGTTCAACTCCTCGTTCTTCATAAGCACAGCAAAGGAGTGGAATAATTTTCTTGGCGTCGGTGTTCCCATCCAAACACAACGTGGGTATGTTTAAATAAACAGTGAATAGGCTGCTACTAGGTTAGTTCAACTTACCACTACGGAACAAATCCCCTCTTAACATTAGATACAATCATGGTCACGAGCTGATCTTGTCAATTAAAAACAATCTGTCTCCATTGAGCTGGTGGTAGGAACTCCTAATTTTGAATGATCATTTCCCTGCCGTCTTCATACTTTATGTGGGGTCTGCATAATATGTCCTATTGCGTTATGTTGTAAAGTTATAGCTTATTTGACGATATACGATTTGTCTGGACCGTCCTTCTTTGTGAGTATTTTCTTTGGTGAAACAGCAACCTACGGTTGAGAAGTACAGGCTGACTATTATCGTTATCCGTTAGTCTCCTCTTACGATACCCATGGGATGACAGTTGGCGCAGTTCTTTACTGTCGGTACCACACGACAATTCCTCGTTTTCCGTTAGTCAAAAAAGGAAATACTTGAAAGGAAAATGGGAGACTTTTTTCTCCTTTGCAATTACACGGAAGTGAACAAAGTTCCGGGCGGAGGCGGAGTTCGCGAGCGCCTGTTAAACTAGTCATCACAACTTCGTGTAATGTGTCCGAAATTGTTATTTACTCCCATCGTCCTTTTATTGGCTGGGTTCAGGGTTCGCGAAGGTCGGGACGTACGATCAAACTGTTTTATTTGTTTCGCAACGAAGCCCGGATCGAGTTCCACACCGACCTTTTACGTTCGGCTGATAAAGGTTTTGACTTTACTAAGATAGTATCCTTGATCGTTTCCAATCTACGGCCCAAAATCTGATGTTTTTTAAGTTGAAAGTGTTTTTGTATTTGTTTTTTACACAGTACTAATCAAGCGATAGCAAATATTTTTAATACAGTAATTTAACCTTGATAGGCCAAACGATCAGTAACATTCTTCGATATATTTATTTTACTAATCTCTTCAGCTCTAGCCAATTAGGTAATATATGAATAAAACTAGCTCAGGTTGCCGTATCCTTCCATCAATTCCGAAAACAACGCTTAAAAGCCCCTATTCCTTTCACCGCAACGCGTTAGCTCATTATATCAATAACTAATGAGGGTGCGAGCTCCTGAGAAAGGAGGCTTGTTACTGACGATGTTCTCGAAGACAAATTACTCCAGCCCAATAATAGAGGTATCATATTTAAAGTGTAAACGTGTATTTTATAGAAAACCACCTAGTGGCAATCCTGCCACAGAGAAACTGTATAATGCTTATTGTTGTTAGACATAAGCTGTAACTTTTATCTCTAACGATCACACCACACTTAAGTTTACCATGAAGTAAAAATTATGCTAGTAAGTAGTAAATCGTGATAGCTCAGAATCTTAAGCTGGAACGAAGGCAGCTTGTCAAAACAGTAATCACCATCCAAAGTCCTCCGCATGCAGCACCAACACTGTTCCCAACTGGGCAGTCGAAGCCAGCCTGTATTATATAAAGTGAATTTGTGATCTCACATATATATTCAGTATTATTATTTGCGTGGAGATTTCGTAATTAAGCGAAAACTTTATTACAGACTTGGTCCATCTTTATATTCGCTAATAAATAAGTCATCTAGCAAAATATTACCATGGTAACATAAGCCGCAAAGTCTCTATCGATATTAATATTCCTCATAATTAATTTAATTGTTAACAAAATGTAACCTTCAGAACTTGTAACATACAATGTCAACGTTACGAGATTATTCTGGGGGAGATGACTCCATCATCTTCACTTCGTGCAACTACATTTTCACTTAACACCATGTGAAATTTGAGGCCAAGTGATACTCTGGTGAAAGTCTTAAGTCCACGCGTGTTGTCGATTGAGACGTGGGTGTAGATAATAAGCTTCATAAATAGGTATAAGATCATCCCATCTATAAATTAATCAAAATAGTTTTGTTATGTAATTTCTCTACTATCAGCTCATTTACGTCCCCAGTGCTGGGGCACAGGCCTACCCTCAATATGAAGACTATTGCGCCACAGTCACCACGCTGGCCCAATGCGGATTGATGACTTCACACACACCTTAAAATAAATTCTAATTCATGTGCGGGTCTTACACAGTCGTATCAAAATTAAGAACTCCGTAGAACTAATGTCACTAAACATAACCTAAAGAATACCTAGGTTTAAGTGACAAATGATCACGTCACATTAGTTGAAGGATCCAGGACCGTATTGGTCATTAGTATATTTGGATGGCGACCGCTAGAAGACGCAGTAAGAAAATGATCGGAGAACTTTAGGATACCTGCACACAGCAATAGACATCAGTTGGATGATGATGACGATGTAATATAGATATAATCATCATATATATTAAAAACATTACTCAGTTTTTTGCTATCGTAAATTTTTAACAAACATACGACTATAGGAAGTAGACATTCATCTGGCAGGAAACCATACCATTGATTATAAAATGACACATTTGTGAGGATTCTCACTCAGCTCCATATTGGGTCCGTCGTGTTTAACATATAGAAGATATTCAAAGATTCATCTCATCTCAAAATCTTCAAAACTATTCGACGTAAACACTTAAAACCAGGTATAGATTTTGCTTTTGCCGTTTATAGGTCAGCTGAGATTGGATTTTACAAAATTCTTTCCGCAAAGGAAGTTGCGGGGCTGTTAATAACGGGAAGGAGCCTAGTCGGTGGGGGTTGCCGGTAGACGTGAATATTTCTGACAAATTTCAAGTGTAAATTTCAAATGTAATTCTATATTACAGCCAGAAAAGCGGATGAGGAACAGCTCTGGGTACACCAATGATTTCGCTAATCCATATGACATATACCGTAATTTCGATTCGATTTATGTATAACATTAATATTCCGTATTATCAAAAAATTGAGAGATATTTCTTTTTTTTCTTGTCGAGAGATGTAAAAGAAATAAGTAAATTACCCCTGCTGTAGGGTTTCCCAGATCCAGGGTACGAGGTTCCCGTAAGAAATTAATGACGTCGGCCGACGCGCCGGGTAACGCCGGCCGACGTGCGATCAAGAGGCCTTATTGAGTTCTCACATCTTTACTTCAGTTTAAAAGGAGACGTAATTATTGTATTAAAAATTAATAAAGCTATGAAAAACACAAAAACCGTTAACATTTTAATTAAGGTTTGTGTAGCTGAGTGCCCCTAGCAATTTATGATCAACTATAATGCATCGAACAAACATTCACAAACTCAGGTAGAAGAAGTCAAGAGAACAGCAGAAAGAAAGTTTATTTCGCATCATGTGTTGTTCAGTACGAATAAGTAGTAGGTGATGTAGCAAGCAAGCTGTTAATTGCTTAAATATGGATCATCATCTCCATCTTTTCCAACAATACACGTGCATTGCTAGACATAGGTCTCTTATAATGTTTTCCACAAAGCATGGGTATGCGCTGTTTGAATTTAGTAGCTCCGTCCTCCTCCTCATCAGCCTATAGACGTCCACTGCTGCACACAGGCTTTCTGCAAATATCTCTACATCGATCGGTCCTGCGCTGCCTATTCAAAAGTCAGCATGGACTTCGGTATCGCCAGGCACCGGGCCGCTGTTTACAGTGGTTTATATGGGGGGACTCGGACCATCTCCCATCATAACGCAGGTTGGCGGGATCCTGAGCCTCGTTTGTTGATTAACAGCGTGCACCACAAGCAGGCGGGGTTAGCTTGGGTACCGTGAGTTGATGTGCGGGACCCAAGCCAACCTCCCATCGATTATATTTAAGTCCTCTGTCCACCTAGTGGGAGGTCTGCCAACGCTGCTCTTCCCAGTCGCCATTCCAGCACTTTAAGACCTCAGTGTCCATCGGTTCTACGAGCTATGTGCCCCGCCCTTTGCCACTTCAGCCTCGCGACTCGTAGTGCTATGGGACTCTTCATTTCTAATTTGATCTCGGAGAAATGAGTATGGATAATCATAAGCTATTCAAACCTGCATGACTTACTTATCAGTTTTATATTGTGATTAACCAGCCCTAACAGAATTTTGTTCTTGCTCTGAACAGCAAATGAAGTTTCCTCATTTCCTACGAGTACATTTTTTACCAATTCAACATCATAACAAATTGAGGTAAAACGTTGGCCATTTTTAGATATAAAAGGCCTGCTTGAAGGAGATAATTAATGATGATTTAAAAAAAAACCTTTGGCGATACATTACGGAATCAAATAAAGTTTGATCTTTTATTAAAACATGGTTGATGATCATCACTAAATGTAACACTCATACAACGCACTATTCGATGTTAGGTCATTTGTGTGGATAGGGCGAGCGCACTGACTTTGGTAATCCTTTCGCTTTGAATACAAGGACCTTCAGTGCAGGGGTTTTAATGCTGTTTGCGAAAGAGGATCCTAGCAAAGTCAATTTTAAACGGTATTGAAAGAAGTATTGTATTATTGTAAAGTAATAAAAGCAACCTTAATACGGCAGGATACTAAGTTATACATTAACATTTGAACCTAGTGTATATATTTCTCGATACTTAAAGTTTCTACAACTAAGTTAGTTAAAAGCTAATGGGTTCTTCTGGTGGATTATTGAGAAGAATTTTACTATTTCAATTTAATATTTTTATAATGTTTCGTTGCTTTATCAAAGCGGAAATCTGGACTAGAATTGGCTCTGGCGCCCACCAACTCGCATTGGGCCAGCGTGGTGGGAAATTGCTCAAATCCTCCATATGAATCCTCACCCAATCGTGTGGAATCTTTGGGGTAGATCTATGATTAGCAGCGGACGTTGAAGGGGCGAGACGTGCGGGACATTCATCTGCTGGTAATCGCTACGCTCGCCCATAGCAATGTGGCGCTTATTCTGATGGTATACACTGCACCGCATTGTGCTCATCGCTTTGATACATAAGATGATGACTTTCATAGACAGCAGCTACAGCGCCCTTCAAACTGTAACAGTAATCTTTGCTCAGTACTGTTTGGCCTGTGGTAACTGAGTAGGCGGTCTCCGGCAACAGACACCTAGCAACAGAACCTCATTTAAAATCTTATTCGTAGCACAGCAGAACAAAACCTATCAAGGCGTACGAACTTCATTTTATAAAGAGCAGGGTTTTTAAGAAAATTGAAAAGCCATCGAACATCATAGTTGGTAGAACAGCGCGTTTCATAAAGTTCCCCGTCAGCCGCCGCCACACGGGCTGGGGCTGGCGCTGGGGCTGGGGATGGGCGGGGGAGGATTTGGGGACGGAGAGAGGTAGGGCGGGGGTGCGCAGCAAACTTTTGTAATTTATTCATGACAAGAAACCTACGCCCGCCGCCTACTGGGACTTTACGATAACAATACGGACCGACATTACAAATAAAAATAATTAAATTTGCTTAATCTACAGGCGCCGAGTGTTAACTTACGCATTAACTTAAAGTAACAAACATGAACCGATTTTTCTACTTATTCATATCTAAGAACACTTTTGATGGAGGAAAAGGAAATTAATTAATGGCACCAGCCGTCTGCGGTATTGTGGAACTAGTAGGGCACGGGGACCTTCAGTAAAAGAACTGTATGGTGCGACTGTCTATGGGCGTAGGTGCTCTATTTCCATCACGTGAACTGTTCGCTAATGTGTTAACTTTACCCATAGAAACTATCAAGAAGTACATGTCATCATTTTTTTTATTTGACGAAGTGCCAAAAAGAGAAAGACGTTCAACTGATGGTAAGTGACAAGGCTTGTCCATAACAACGTGACCAACGGATGATATACACAGCATTGTGTTTGTCGCCTTGATAAGACCTTATATCACGTTACCTCAGTAATTTTACTACCTACAGCACCTTTGTTACTAGAACAGAGTAATGTTTACACACTACTGTTTAGCGTTAGAAATAGGTGCTAGGGTTACTAGTAACAGAGACTAATCACAATATGTTAAAGTTATCGTCTTAACCCTTCCCAGAATACAAATAATAAAAATGATCCCCAATTTAGTACACGATATATCTAACATATATTTTAGCTAAATTACTTTTGCCGTAGATTCATATTTATCTGGTGGTAAATGTCATTTGGCAGAAACCATGAGGTGCTCAGAAGTGTGCGAAACACTCCGCAATGAAAGGTTACTACTGACATTGCGGCAGTCGAAGAAACATTAAAGTACTCGCAATGCGTAGTGTAAGCAAAGTTGTCTTGGTCCACTGCATGGGCAGGCATAGTGTCCGATCATGTAAAATGATAACGAATTCCACTTCATGTCATCATAAAGAAATTAATCATATTTTGCTCGAAAGTGAAAGCAGGAGAAAGCTTTCTTAAGTCAATTTAGTTTATAACACAATCGAATATTTCAAACTGAACATGTTCAGCGAGACTGTAAATTATTCATAGAACAATTCCCTAATTAATTTAGGTTCGACTGCGCCTGCCTGTGCTGCCTGTGCCCGCCTGTGCCCGCCTGCGCCCGCCTGCGCCCGCCTGTGCTCCCCGCTCTTCGATCCACCGAAGCGTTAGATTGCTTCGTATCGGAGGCCCTTATCTCCGCTTCGTTACGACGTTAACATGAAATTGTGTTGTTTCACCAATCTACCTTCATTATGAACATACAATTTATGAAATAATCCCTATTTACATGCAAGAAGCGAAATTGCACCTAGTCCCTCGTCATAGGAAGTAATAATTATACTCAAAAATATCGAGTGTGTAAAAATCAACATCATCATCATCGACAGCCGATAGACGTCTACTGCTAGACATAGGTTTTTCCCCTAAGATACCCACGCTCTCTGTCAGAAATATATTACAGAAAGTCTATCATAATATTTTAATATAGGGAAAATATTTCAGTAGCTCGCTGGCCTAATGGTTAGAGCGTGCTGCTTTCATTCCGAAGGTCGCGGGTTCGAACCTCGGCATGTACCGATGACTTAATATTTAAGTTATGTACATTTGTGAACTTTAGTTACAACAGCGAGATACAAACGGTGAAGGAAAACATCGTGAGGAAACCCGCACACTGAAATCATCTTTGTGTGTGTGGTGGTCCCAATAAAGTGGCAACAGGCTTGCCCCCTCTTACATGGGACCTAATCTGACCACATCTGGCGAAATGTGGTTGTTCATTCATATCTGCCTACCCCTACTGGGAAAAAGGCGTGACAATATAAAAAAAAAAATGTAATATTTCATAGAAATTCAAAATATTGATCATTACCTCCGAATGGCGACACAGGTTTTTATATAAACAAAAAAAAATAATAAAATAAAAAATACTCCTCTAGTGACAACTATAATTATTATTTAAATAGCACTCTACGCATAGAAAAGGCTATTTAGATATACATGTGAATTATTACCTTACTTCCTAGATTTGCATTATCTTTAATATTTATAACAAGATCTTTGAGTGGAATCAAAGGATTGACAAGCGTAGTATGAAACGCATGCGCAGCATGAGACGACCTCTTATCAGGTGAACCAACTACCTACTTAAAAGCAAAGGGATTCGTTGGATAACGGTGACATGAAACTAGTCGCTCTGAAAGTAATTTAGGAAGACCTAAGCTCAGCATTGAACTACAATAGGCCAAAATGATAATGAAGCGATGGATGTGATGTTAAATCTGTTGTAATTGATATGATTTCCTATGAACCAGTAAGATGTCCAAGATTATCGAATTCGTTTTCTCAATCCTATCGCCAAACGTCACTTTGAACAGGACACGTAATGAATGAATGAATGTGCAATAAAAATGACAGTGCAAACTAAACAACAACAATAAAAATATGTATATGAATGTATACTATGAATCCAGTACCTCCGCGTTGTCGCCGGTTGAGAAGGAGTCCGACAACCGCCGGACGTACCCGAGCGTCGGGCGGAAGGAGCAGTGACGGTAAGAAACGAACAAATGGTTAGATTAATCAAGCAAAAACACCCCTTAACGCTTCGCAAAACTCAGCCCCCGAAGGATTAAATTCGCTCAACCGTTTTATTGTTTCCAAAGTACCTTTCAACGGTTACGTTCAGCTCCGTCGTCACGTGGGAACGAGTGCTCAATGCGAATGCTTATTTGTTTTGTTTGCGTTTGATAAATGTATACAGTACTCTACACGCCCGTATGAGTACAGTGAATATTGTAAATCGGATCACATGGAGACTGATGCAAGACTGTGGGAATAAGGCAAAGGTGACGACATGCCAGCAGTATGTGAATTATAATATAAACTAATGTAGAACTTATTTGTATGTATATTGAATGATAGAAAATTCTTCAGTGCTGTATACCCAAACAGTATACCTAAAGAATAAATAAATATACAATTGCGGCAAATAGTGTCCTGAACTATTCCCGCCATGCCTGCAACAAGTAATGCAGCTTGAAATAAGCGTGTAAATTATTTAAAGCACTAATTATGTATGTAGACAAGAACCCTGACCCGAGTCAGAAGATATAAGTATATATAAATAAATAAAAAAAAGAAATGCAGCATGTGAACTCCATTGTATAAAACTCATCATTATCAACCGATAGATGTCCACTGCTGGACATAGACTTCTCCCAAAGATCTCCAGATACAGTCAGCATGGCTTCCGGCGATTATATTTTTAACCTAATAAAAACCGATGAGGAGAAACTTCATTTGATATCAATCTGATAAAAATCCGCTATGCTGGCTAAGCTCTTCGTTAACAATATTTTAGGCCAGTAAGCTGCAAATATTTAGGTACTGCTGCTCGACGTCAGAAGTTATATTTGGGTTTCTCAATTTCTTGATCAGCACCGGCAAGAGAAATGGACTAAATATAGTTTAAAAACTTCCGATGCCAACAGCGTGTAACAAAGGTTGTTACGAAAGAGGATAAATATTTCGACAAGTAATCAGAGCCCGGATTATGTCTCATTTCCCAGTTCCAATTTTCTATGGAAACTTTGATCGAATTTCAGAGTTCTAAGACAATAAAACCTGAGAGGCGATCCATTGTATAATTTAGCTTTACATAAATATGGTAATACACGATCGTGTAAAGTTGCTTCAGCATTCCGCGCACAAGTTTTCCTACAAGTACGTTCACAAGTTACATGTCCCAAAATAATATGCGAGCCATTGAATTTAAAGCACAAAATCCTTTAAGGCGAGCCCAGCAAAACGTTTGCGCTCGTAACTTTAATACAAAGGCTGCTCCTCCGACGTGGTCCAGTCTTTTCTAGCATTGTTGCTTTAATTAGCACTGAATGAAATACAATGCGGTGGTACATTATTATGAGATACGGAATAAGGGGCCCTGCACAATTCAACGAATCCAAGCCTACCTCACCTGTTCGTAGTGCAGCCTGCTATTCAACAAACGAGGCTCTGTCTCTCACTTATCCACATTGGGCCAGCGCAATGGGAACCGGCCCAAATCCCTGCATATGAATCTCTACAAACTACGGTTCATAGTGCTTGGTGGTACCGGAGCCATGCTGAATGTAAGGTCGAGGGAAGCCACTGGTTGCGAGCGGTGCAGAACCAACCGATGTGGAAAACTTTGCGAGAGATCTATCTCCAGCAATGGGCGTCTGTCGGCTGGTGTTGGTGATGAAGATGAAATGGGAAAATTAGTACTGCCGTGGTACATTTATATGAGATGGTTATTACCTATATATACACACATTGACTGCCAGGACGACAGAAAGTGATACGTCTGCGTCGAGCAATGTCCTAGTTACAATGTTTCTATAGCAACGTTATCCAATCAAAGGCAAATACATAAGCTTGTTACTGTTCTTAATGTAAGCATAAACTTATTTCAAATGATTCATATAAGTATTTTGTGAGAAATATTCTGTAATACGAAAAGATTCCACAAAAACCGAACTCATTCCGTATAATACGAACTTCTTGAAGTTCAGCGAGTGTGCGTCAAAGAAATTCATGTCCTTAAGGAAAGATTATCACAGCAATATCTGAGCTGCCGCCCGTCCCGGCCAAATAGTCTCGATAAAAGAGGACCGGTCGTGCGTTCAAGAAGTTTGTTTTGGAGTATGTTCGCGTTTTGATTTCCGCGAGCGGCGCTATAGGCGCAGCTTGAATCGCGGATTCAGTCCACAATGTGTCATGATACTGGAGCACGATTATGTAAAACTTGCGTGTAACAGAAGGTTGGGTGTATGCGACACCATTAGAATACAATAGAAAGTAGAGAGATGGCGATAATAAGATGAATAAGATAAAAAAGGATGCTGTTACACTTCGCCGCACAAGCAGAGTTAACTGAGTTTTGGGTTCACAAATCCTCCGTAGTTGCAGTTAAATCCATCGCGTCTTAGTCTACTGATTACATAACAGTACTATTAGCTAACTATAGCTCAGTGGAAGAAATATAGTGTTACCTACTCGGAGCATTTTATCTGATTGGGCCGGTCCTTGACATCGATCCAATCCAGCGCTGTATTACATAATAGTGCGTGAAGGTGAATTGATATAAACCTGGTAACGGGCTATTCATGTTACCTTCATCACTATCGGCAGCGAATTGTTTCTTCCGCAGTTCATCAGGATCTTAGTAACGAATACATGTTGCATTGTAAAGAATCGAGAAGCACCTTATAATTTATGTGCACATAGTTTTTATCCTATATCCTTTTTTTAGAAGTAAGTCCTGTATTCAATACGATTTTACTACCGTTGTAACGGACCTCAAAACGCGTTCTACTTCTGGACTCTATTTGGAACTACTGTAATCTACTAACTTGACACCGCGACGGTCTGCAGGTCGCAGCAGGTACTGCCAAAATTTAATAAAATATTGATAAATAATTATAATAGATAGTTGATATGTCACAACTTTGTGTACTGCTTACGATACATCCCTTACATACCACAGATATTTCCTCTTATTAGGCTATTTCATATTGCCATGAGTAAATATAATTTCAGATCAAATCTCTCGCAACTGAGGATGTGGGAGAGATATGACAAACTGTACAAATGAAATGTATCCATGTCATACATCAGATCAGTGTATCGTAAGCGTAGATGTAAATATGTTTTTTTAATGATAACCAAAGAAAAGTTCTATCTTTGACATGGCTTATAATAAATATGTCAGCTACTGACCAGCATTGTACCCCCAGAAAATCTAACACCCCTTTTTCTAAAGACTTTTTTGTTGAAGTTTGTTCCTGCGCCAATATCGATCATTATCAACTACCTGTTAGTAATCAGACAATAAAATATTTGTTAACGCACACTTTAGCCTTAACTGCGAACAGGAATATGAGCGGATGAATCCGTTCGAATGAACTCCGTGTAATATTTTAGCTCCAAACAAACAAAGTAAAAGTGAAATAAGAACGACGCTGAATAATTGCATCATATTTTTGTAAGTCTCCGAGTCGGGGCGTAGACAAAGCTATTCCTTTGAAATAAAAACCACTTCTGCCGTAAAGATGAGAGTAAAAATGTTATAAAAGTACCGGAGAGTCTGGAGACGGTCGGGTATTAAAGCGCTTTTTTGACTCCGAGCGCGAGTAAACGGTCACGATTCCGAACAAGGAGAGAGCAATATCACCAAAATTTACGATCGGAATAAGTTTTCAGTTTCCTTAAGTTCATCACGCTACGGTTATACCTAGAATCTAGAATTGTTATCAGACCGAGAAATCATACATTTCATTTGATGATCACTATCTGTTCAGCGACACTTCAGTCTTCTAAGTCACAGGGAAATTAGTATATTTGTAAACGTTTGATGTTTATTGAAAGTCGTTCGTACAAAGCTGATCTAATTTTCGTCATATAGACATTCCTACGGCATGGCAGCAGCGCAAGCCCTGCATCGGAGAATTCGCAATCTGTCCCACGGCATAACTCCTCTAACGTCGTCCCTCCTGCTCAGGATACGTTACTTATTAAATTCATCCGGTGAACCAGGAAAGGAACCATCGTTTTCAATATCATATTGGATAGCGATTATTCCGCATTATTGAGGAATTTTAAGTTGGTAGTGTTTGAAGTTCTGGATTTTTTAACTTCAGATTTATGTTTTATGCCTATCATAATGTAAAATTGACTTGTCAGCTTCGATTTCGAGCTAGCTCGCTGGCCTAATGGTTAGAGCGTGCGGCTTTCATTCCGAAGGTCGCGGGTTCGAATCTCGGCATGTACCGATGACTTTAATATTTAAGTTATGTACATTTGTGGACTTTAGTTACAACAGCGAGATACAAACGGTGAAGGAAAACATCGCGAGGAAACCCGCACATGACTTAGAATTTATTCTAAGGTATGTGTGAAGTCATCAACCCGCATTGGGTCAGCGTGGTGACTATGGCCCAATCGCCCTCATATTGAGGGTAGGGCTGTGCCCCAGCAGTGGGGACGTAAATGGGCTGTTATTACTACTTCACTTCGGTTTCGAAGAGTTACGGGTGTTTGTCATGAAGAGAAGAATTCAAAAATTATACATATGTTCAGAAATGATGTCAATGCTCGCAACTCTTATTATGTAATCTTTGGAACAAAGAGATCATTGCGCGACAATGTGTCGTCCTTATACATTCCTGCATGTTTCTCCGCTTCGTAGAATATAAAAAAAAAAAAAACAATTTATTATATCGGGGTGCGTTTTACAGACAATCTCATTTAGTTACGTACCTTGTGCATTACGAGTAATAATATTTGAAAAGAGCTGCGAGCTGCACCCCAGTGAATGTGCCCGCGGCGGCCGGAGCGGCTCAGCGTGGGCGCGCACACTGCGATATAACAGCGAATTTCGCCCGCTTTTGCCTTCAAACTGTTAACGACCGGAATTAAGTTAAAAGCGAATAGAGTTTTTAGTATATAATACAACTTGAACCTGATGTTATCTGGAATGAGGCCATTGACGGTGTAGCGCGTTCGCCGAAAATACTCCCGCTCTCATATGTTGTCAGCCGGAACACAGCGATAATGTAATGTCGGCTGATTTACAATATCCGAGTGATAACTGTATTTAATAGATTTTAAAAATTAATACCAACTAAACTACATAAAAAGAAGTCCAGTAGTCAAAGGTAAAATGTAAAATATGACAGAATCAGTTTTCAACTACTGCCAACATTAGTATTATATATTTTTTTCCTAGGGTTATTGACGCGCTATGTTACATATTTATGCTGCTAAGAAATAGTCTGCATCCATTGAGTATGCTCTGCTTTGCAAGGAGATTTAGATAAATAAATAAACGTGAAATGAAAATGAACACCATTAAACCTTGAAGCGTGATTCTGTGTAACTATATCTTTAACAGCGGCGTATTATTATGAGAAAAAATATTCAATACACTACAACGTTACAATAGCAAACAAATAATTTATTCTGTCTAAATCTACCCACGTAACACATATATTATAAAGGGTTCTGTATCTCCTCCTTTATCTATCACTAAATGATCTCTGAAATATTACCGTGTTCTGGTATGAAATGTATTAAAGTGAAACATCTTCAGCTTCCGACCTATAAACACACTGTGTAAACATTTAAACTATCAATTTCGTTTTATACCTGTCGTTTAACATCAGGTTAACGTTCCTGTTGCCTCATTTCTTTGTTATATAAATATTCTTACATAAGTTTAATTTTAATCCTTTGAAATGAAAATCGCTTCCGGTCATCGCGTACGCCGGCACACAAAGCGGTGCCCGGAACTTGTGTAATTTATTCATAGTCGAGTAATGACACTCGATTACTTCGGCGCTAACCCTTTACGGCGGAGCGAGGCTTCATTTTTTTTCTCTCTCATATCAAATGCAAAGAAAATGAGTTCGTTAGGACAGCCTTCACTGCGAACAATCTCATCGTCGGAATTGGGGTGTCTTTAAACTGCGATACACATTAACATGTTAAAAGGCAACACGATTTTAGAGCCTTCTCAATGAAGCCATCCATTTCGTTGGAGAAGGAAAAAATATTTATGTGGGTATCATCTGTGTATAAATTCAGGAGATTACGGAAATCACATAGAATCATGAAAATGAATTGCTGTTTTTGACTTTGACTCAGGACTTTTTTCCGCTAGGAGACAGTACGGCTATTCATACAAAAAAGTGTAGATCTACAACTACAATTACGATGCTAGTTATTCATGAAACCTGAACGTCTCTTTTAGATATTTTTATTGAAGGGAAGCTCAAGCTCAGTGAGAATCACACCCGTACTCTATTGAGCCGTGATTCATCTCCACTTTGTTATACAAAGATATACAAACGAACTTAATTTTCCCTATGACTGTGTTTAAGGGTTAATTATGTCAGTAAATGTTTGTTGCTTTGGCATCCCTGGTCCCTGGTCTCTGTAAAATTATTATATAAACAACTCCCCCGAGCGAGGCAACATTTTGTTCCTACTTTTAAGAATTAATGAGGGTCCCAGGGAGCTATTGAAAATAAAACTACAACAGTCCCGCCTGTCCACTGCAGACTTTATTATAAAGGAGACTGATTTAAAATAGAAGAAAAAAAATTCTATGAAACTCAATTTGAACTAAATACAGATACGCGTGAGGATCCAGGAAAATCCATTGGAGAGATATAAAAGCTGCTGTGCCTTAACTAACTTATCATTTTTGCTGATCGTTGGCTTTTTTCGAAGAATAGAAACGTAACTGTGGTCCGTTTTGAAGGTGGCTGTAGATAAATTAGAGGAGTACATAGAGCTAATAAAACTAATTATTCATAAGATTAATTATCTTTAAAAAATATGTCCGTAGCTAATTAAGTTGATTAAAGTTTTTAAGAATTCATTACATCAGAACATAATGTCATTCTAGTTAGCTTACAAATTCTCGATGAATGAAGAGCTTTTAGATTTTATTAGTTCTAAAATTTCTGCGCAAATTAAAATATAATATTGCTACATCTCTATACATAATAAATACATTAATTAACAAGTAAATTAAGTTAAAAAAAAACTTAATTTAAAACGATCACATCTCATAACATCTGTTCAAGAGAGGAAGTACACTTAAAACTCGTTTTGTACGTAAACGGGGGCCCATGGAGCGATAAAATATTATTTCTTAACGCATATTTAATGGGCTTTAAAAGTGCCTAGAATGATCCGAACAGAAGGCGGTTCACGTAAACATCAAGGTCAGTGGGTTAGCCGCTTTTTGATGATCCAGACAACGAGCTGTCATGAACTTGGTCTTAATAATACGTCACGTATTTTAAATACATAACGATCAAACGACCAACAGATCTGATGAATCAGTACTGTTTTTAAAAGACGATATCTTAGAGGAATTATGCTTCTAGAGGGAAAGACACTTTCTTTTTTCCTTGAGAAGTTATAAGAGATTAAAATCTCCCGTTCCTCCTGGATTCCTTCAACCGTATTTTTGAAGTATTAAAAAAAAAATTAGAAAAGTATATCCAATTCTTGGCACCCAGACCAGAATGGCCCGAAATCTTCGTTTGCTAGGTCCGCACCGTACCGTAGTAGAGCTAGATCTAAGTTATATCCACATCACGGGAGGAAGATCTAATTAGTTGATATCTTCACCGCATATCCATAAATAAGCAATGTTTGGTCAAAATTTAAACTTTATTACGTCGTTGAAAAAATCGAGTGACCATTAAAACGGGAAGTGAGGCCTCGAGGGTATCATTAAATTCATATTTTCAAGTTCATAAACCTCTCGCACGTTGTACGTTAACAAATTGATTAACACGGTCATTTAGATATGAGAGTCACCTTCGACCTCCACTTAATTGGTGTAACGACCTTGTATCATCAGGTAAACATATTGAATTTTCCAAGTATCATCGGCAGTGTATTTTGCAATATACATACATATCGGGAATGGAATCATAGTTTGATACTAGTTGTTCCCCATCAGCTTAGCCGGTCGTAACACCCTTACAACTCCCTTTAGGAGAGGAATTGTGTAATATCCGTTTTTAGGTGACTTATACTTGGCAAAAGGAATATTCCTAAGAAATTTAAAATCTCTAGACCTCATGGCTCTAGAGCTATCGTGATGAGTCTCTTCATAGATGTCAATCTGTTATATATATAGATAATTACCTGATCTGATAAAGTTTTTAGGAATTACGTCTATTAGAAGAGACAGAAGATAGTAGGAGACAATTGGCGGTGCTGCTTTCTTTTGTTGGAGATCAAGAGTAGCTATGAGTCGCTGAGTAGTAAGTTAGATGTGAATCGATTTACTAAACAAAGAGAAGAGTAGTTTACAAAATGGATTCCGGTGTGAATGACGCTGTAGTTAGTGCACTTTCTTATGTAACTAGACTTGATACTTTATGTCTGCAGGCGGACTGTGGCTTTTAGGTATCGAAACCATAACTGAAGTAGGCCTTGTTTATTTGAAGCGTGAATGAACGAATGTGGTTTTGAGTACATTTCACAGTCTAGTACGTCATCATCATCATCATTATCTGCCTGTGTTTATCCACTGCTGTATATAAGCCTTCCCTAATGTCTTCCACCAAATGCGATCTTCAGCCTCGCGTATCCACCCACTTCTTTTTTGGTACAAGGCGTTTTACAGTTCTGCGACCTGTACGCGGCCTCCACTCCAAGACTTTCCTCCCCTATCGGACGTCACTGACACGACAGACATGGTCACTTTAGTTCACACACACGTCAACTTTAGTTCTTCGTTGAAATTCTTCGTTTAGGAACACAGCTCTCTCTATCGCTCGCTGTGCTACTTTGAATTGTTGAATCAGCCCTAGGGTTAGATGCCATGTCTCTGCGCCGTAAGTAAAGGTGGGGAGGACGCGCCGGCTGACTGATTTTAAGTCTAAGACATATTTTTATTACCCAATGTGATGGTAAATAATTTATATGCGAATGATTGTACAACAATTTCACACATACGTCTCTACTACGCTATGAATAAAATTAAATAACAACAGGTGATTTATAACGTATTAAAGTTATAAATCATCTGCGTTTCATTTACACAGGACCAGTTTTTTTTTAACATTTTTATGATCACACATTCAATTTAAGTTTTGATTTTAAAAAAACTACAGAAATCTTCCAAAATCATTGTATCATACTTTTACCAGCGAGAGATACACATCTAAATCATACACAACATTCGTATCAATTTTTTTTTTACACCACACACTAAAAGTAATTACAAAGGCTGTGGATCGCTGGTACCTGTGATAAGTAATGAACCCGTGTTACAGGTCACCAGGTCTCCGACTCTCGTACAGTTAACGTTACAGCTTAAGTTAAGTAAAGAGAAAAATATATCATTTCTAGTCAGTATGAGGATTATGATGAGCGCACGTATACATGTGTGTCTGTATGTATGTGTGTTTGTGTGTGTGTGTGTGTGTGTGTGCAGAATACGATTTTATTAATAAAAATAAATATAACAAGTATATTACTTTATAAACATCAAATTACTTCCGCTTTACCTTAAAGAAACTAGTAACTTAAGTTAAATTAATTAATTAATTTTCATATAAAAATATGCATAATATAAATGAAAAAAAAAATTAACGACTATCGTGATATCAAAAGCAGCAGTTATTTTTTTTTAAGGAAATGAACCTAGAATAATCTAGGTATAGACCTGAGATAGTAATTAAGGTGTCAATCAAAAAAATCAGTATTGCTGCTTCGATTCCAATTCGAGGAAGCGACGAGACAGGACGGTCACCTGATGGTAAGTGATACGCCTGTCCATAACAATGTGGCGCTGGTAAGGACCACCCTTACCCACCACGTTGGGGTAGTTTGGTTAAGTAATTTACAAATTTAGTTTAATGTGTTCTTATTTGAGAGTGCAATTCAATGAGATGACCATCAGGTTATCTTTAACCATCAGGTTAAAGATAATGGTAACAAAGACTTGCTTGTGGTATTTGCACTGCATCACCCAGCAGTCATTATCTTGAAAATAAAGATAACATATCCAGAGCTGATGCTGGAGCAGAACAAGCTCCGTAGCCAAGTGTAAATGGTTATAACGGTCGATCTAACAAATGATTATATGTTAATATTCAAAGTTGTTCAAAACATAATACAATTCAACTTAAACCGCGAATTATGTATAAAATAAGTTAGATTATGTAGGTGGTTTACTTACTACCAAATTACAGGGTAGATTTAGTAATAATACAGCTTACAACATTATGTATTTAGGTTAACCGGAGTATAATTATCGTTGTACAAACTATCTCCGTGTAACATCGGGGCGGGGGTCGGGCCGGATAGTTTCAGCCTGAACTTATGAATATCGTGATCCGGTTATTACTTCAAGATACTGATAGTGTTGTTCGCTCAAATGATTCAGCCTTCAAAATGCGAGAAGGTACTACGGGATAAGTGGAGGACTTGCCAGCCGCCCGTAGGAATTAACTTGAAAACAACTTACTAATAGAGACTAATAGAAACCAAACCGCATTGGGCCAGCGTGGTGAGATATACCCCAGTTCCCCCTTATATAAACAAACGACGGCTCCATGGATCCTGGCAATGCAGGCAGCGCAGAACCGAACGATATAGGGATCTTTCGAAGAGGCCTGTATCCAGCAGTGGACTTTTTATTAGATTATCCATATTAGTAGTAGGTCTTTGTTGTTTTAGACAGTTTAAGTAGGCACCACCACATCTTCTATTTCCGCCGCTAAACAGTAGTATGCAAAGATTAGCATCTTCCGATTTGAAAGAAACTGTAGCTAATGAAGTAGCTGCGGTAATGAGACCTATTATCTTATTTTTAAAGGCGACGAGAACCTTAAGGTACAGTATATCATCCTAACTATCGCCGCGTCGTTATCGGAAGACGTATCACTTACCATCAGGTGAACATCCCGCATATCTCGTCAGTTAAAAAATCAGTACAATATAATACGAGCTTGAAAACTGGTGTGGCAACATCACTCTAGCACCAGTGAAGCATTACTAAAAGCTTCGGTCGAACCAGCATCCATAGCTGGTAAATGCTTACCATCTTTGCTTGTTTAACGCTGTTGAGAAATATCTCTGTTGTTACCAAGGTTTCACAACATATATGATTTATTAAAGTATTTGTTGCTATGCTTAAGAGCAGTAGTGTGGCTAGTTCATTAACTTCCTGTTTAAAGGGCGCTGTAGTCTTTACAGTGATTTCGAGTTTAGATTTAAATATGTTCTCTCTGCCAAACTACATGACGGCCAATTGAACATTCTAATTAGTATTGCTTCATCATCATCATCTGCTGATAGACGTCCACTGCTGGACATTGCTTACTTGTATAAATACTAAGTACACACTTCATCATTTACCTTTTAGTGCTCATCTGTTACTACAGGATATATAAGCTTGAGTGCAATTATTATTGGTGAGTAATTGTATGCGCGATTGCGAGGAGTCAAAGCTAGGCAAACACGGTTACCTCTGTAATAATCTAATTTAATACTAAAACTATAAAGGTTGAGTATTATGTAGGCCTTTCCAGAAATCTAGAGATTCTTTCTGTAGAAGTAACTTTGAAGTACTTACACATTTACCAATAAAGAGTACATCAAAACGGAATCTTTCAAAAAAGGTTAAAAACAGTCCAAAAACCGCGTCCAATTAAGGAGCTCGTCATCATCGCCGTCTAAGGAATATGAGGTAAAAATATCTTTTGATACATGGTAAACAATTCACGAATATTACATTCAGCAACGCGAAGGCAATACATCACTTACCCCTAAAGGAAGAAGGAAATGTGACATTTTAGGTCTCAGACGTAACATGTCATATTTTTTAAGGGAAACGTACAGTGTACTCAAATTACCCTTATCATAGGGTAAATATTGAAAATTGAAAGTATTCAAGAAGTGTTTCTCAGCTATATATATAAAACTGGAATAGCAGTAAACATCATCATCATTATCAGCCGATAAACGTCCACTGCTAGGTGCAGGCCTCCATCCAATATCGCTACAATTTGTCGAGGTTCATATGGGGAGGGATTGGGCTATTTCCCACCACGCTGGCCCAATGCGGGCCAGTGGGAGCTAGAGCCTTGATTGATAATTAGCAGGGTACACCACGAGCAGGTGAGGCTGACTTGGGTGCCGTGAGTTGTTTTATTTCACAAAGCTGCAAGACCAGCCAAATTTTTTGACCAGTTGGTCGGTTTGATATATAATTTCACATTAACCCAGTAATTTCACGAGCTACAGCACCTTCCAAAGCGAAACATAGTAGTGTTTGCATACTGGGTTTTGTCGGTATAAGTAGGCGCCTCGGCATCTATTACCTAGACGATATCCGGACACTTGATATATATTATACTTATTATAAGTATACTAAGTAAGCAGGATGTTTATTGGAATTGGTTCTAAGAAAGTTCAGTAAAGTTGGTATCAGTTTATGGTATATAGCAACGCAAAATTTACTATTCATCACCATAGACATTCACTGCTGGACATTAGCTTTCTCCAAAGATCTTCAGATCAACAGTAGGTTCCCGCGATTGTCACCAGAACCTCGGTCCACATACCACCATTACTATATTTAACTTACTATTGGGCACATACAAGGTGACATATTCGTAGCACTACATGATTAAGCATGGTTGAGATATAAACGATAGACGGACCATTCGTACATCCTTCTCCATTAAACCATTACTAGTCAGACATTGTTACCATCAAAGCGCCTGTCACACAGGATCCTGACAAGCTCCTGTTCATTAACATAACCAATAAACATTTTATTTTAACTGATCTGGTAAACCGTGGCCGGTTATTACATCGCAGCCGTTAATTAATCATGAGTACTGCCCGAGGCCGTTTCCTCGAGTGTTGTGTAACTCCGGCAGCTACCAGCGTTTAGTTGCTTAGTAAGAACTCCACGCAATTTGAACTTGAATGAAAAAGGGTGCGAATGAGTTTAACCAATTACAGTACAGTCCGGGATTGTTTTAAGGTTTTCAATATAAAAAAAAAAATCTCTTTTTAATTATATCATGTATGTCTGCTAATCAAAAAACGAGGCTTTGGCTCTCATAGACCCGCATTAGATCAGCGTGATAGGAAATGGCCCAAATCTCCCATACGAACCTCTTCGGACAATGGCCCAGCAGCGCAAGACCGATCGATGTAGACATATTTGGAAGAAGCCTATGTCCAGCAGTAGACGCCTATCGGCTGATGATGATAGTGTTGGTATGTAAGTTAATCAGTCTAGTACAAGTTAACTTTAGGAGGTATGACGATTAGCAATCTATTAATGGTTTCTTGATAGTCATAAGAGGTATACTTTTAGGTCTCTTTTGCCTTAGACCAGCGACTCTCAACCTGTAGTACAGGTTCCATTTGAAGTACTTTATATTGATAATAGTAGAATTACTGATAAGAAAAAATAGTTAACTTATATGAAGATTATTATAATGTGCAGTTTTAACATTTATACTAACATGTGACTGAGTTTCTAAAGAGTAAAGATTGACAGTAGATAGAGTTTAAGGGATACGAGATATATTTCTAAGAGGAGGTGTATAGTTAACAGGGAAGGGGTGCTTATAAAGGAATAGTTTTATTAAAGTGTATGGGAATGAAGAAAGGTTGGTAAGCGCTGCTCAAGCTATAACTATTTGAAGAACGCCGTAGCTATAAAGTTACTTGAATAACAAAATTAAACTTTCTCTCTTCTCCTTCTCAAGGCGATATATTAATATTATGACTAGTACCTGATCATATGTATTAACATAACCTTTCTACATTATTAATTCAATTCCTAATCCGGATGTCCACATAAAATTATGGATATCCTAATTTGTCTCCAATTATGACGCATTGCGGTTATGAACCGGGCCGTTTCAGCCGTACGGCCGCCAGAGCCTTGAAAGCCGCCGTATTACTCGCGATTTATGAACGCACCAACTTGTACTTAGCGCCACTAACTTAACTTACAAGCACTTTTAGCAGAGTGAATACAGTTTACTGACGTACTAGGACTTGTGTCTGTGCGATGGAATTACATGAAATAATTCCCCCATCCCCTTTTCACAACCGGACAATTAGACGCACTACGCATAACCATACTTATACTGTGGACATCCTCAGTTTGCGAACAAACAGGTTCAGCTCCTCGTTCTTCATGAGAACAGCAAAGGAATGGAACAATTTGCTGAAGTCGGCGTACCCGTCCAAATACAACGTGGGTGTAGAAAAAAAACCAGTGAATAAGCTGTTATTAGGTTAGTGCGGCCTACCGCCACAGATCACATCACTACTTGTTATATGCAGGTGTACCACTTATCATCAGGAGAACGTCCCGACGATAAGTCCTTCGTTTTATCTATCACTCCTTGGCTTCTGATAGTATTGAGGGACTTATCCCTCAATACTATCAGGAGCCAAGGAGTTACCATCTTACGACAGTTAACATCTTAATGTTAACTGTATTCACGATAGTAACTATACTAGCTATGTCCTCGTTCAAACCGGAAGATAGTAGTGTAAGCATACAATTGTTGAACATCATAAATAGACGCCTTGGTTTTCATGGAACAGAGATCCACAACCATCGTTCATACCACCAGAGAGTACCATAGAATATTACTTAAATAACTGTCCCATTGACGGCTACGACTTTCATTAGCCCTGTCATATGCACGTCCCAGGTTCGATTCTCTGTTATTATAACGCAGTAAGATTTTTTATTCAATTAAGCAACGAAACGAGCGAAACGTTTACCTGATGACAAGTGATATGATTGCCCACAACAACGTGGTGCCAGTTAGTAAGAGATACACTGCACCACAATGCGCTCGTCGCCTAGAGATATAACATCTAAAGTTCCGTCATACTAGTAATCCGACTAGCTACAGCGCCTTTCAAATCGGAACACAGTAGAGTTTGCGATAGGTGCTGCGGTAGTACCTACCTAGACGCTTTCCGGTAACTGAGACCTACCATCAGTAAACATCGCAATCGCAAGGGTGGTTGCCTATATACTGGCTCATTCTCATCCATCACAATGATCTAAGGTGAAATGTTGTGGGTAAACAAAAAGATACCTTATGGTTCATAACCGTATGTCAAACTGCTGTGCTGTCGTTGTCATTAATGTCGTGTATTATTTAATCATTGTCATCGATGAGGAGATCTGTGGGGGAGGCCTATGTCCAGCATTGGACGTCTGTGATCTGATGATGTTGAAAAAGTGGCATGTAGAATAATATCTTTATAGAAGAATTTAAGCTCATGATTTAGATCATCATATCACATTTAGAATAATGCTTTCGAAGATTGAAGTAGTTATAATGTTCGTCAATATTCTTATGCAGACGGTACGTTTACTTTTTGTTTTTACTTCCATTGTAAGTATATACTTATTGCTCGATAATATATATTTTAATAAACATATTAGTGTTATGTTAACTATAGTATGTGAATTTGAACAATATTCTTATAAATCAAATAACACAGATGACATCCTAATATCGAGTTCAGATCCGAATCAGGAATATGGGTCGGCCGTGATCAATTTTTATTTTACTATCGCATCGAACCCGTGACCTTCCGCCGGCGAGTCGTAAACCCGGGCACAATGGCGGCACGCATCGTCGTGTGTGATCCCGTATCTTTTATATCGATAAGCGGGCCCCCTTATCTTTGTGGTTATGGTTGAAATATTATAATGTTTAGATAATGCGCGCGCCCGCGATGGCGGCCCGATTGCGCGCCCGCACCGTGCTTTATGATTGAATTTTTTGTGGCCACTTTCAAACTAAATGGGTCATTTGAATGCTTTAGGAGTTAGTTCATGCAATGGCTCAGGAAACGTATCGCTCGGTCTGCGCCGAGAGCTATTATAAGATAAGTATAATGGGGGAAGTATCGCGGTACTTTGCTATTCCGGTTAGTACGATTTACATCGTCCTTTATCGTAGTAATCAGAATTAATCAATTAATTGTATTATTATTTTCTTATTATTAATGTACAGTAATCAGAATCGACTGGCCAATATATCTTTATTCAATATAAAATTGGCTTTTTGTAGTGGCAATGACACAAGACAACAAGACAGCGTACTACCACAGCAATACAATTTCTAGCGTCAACCAAAGGATAGCTAGTGTAACTACTAGAATACTTACATCTCCGGACTTACAAATGTCCTAATAGTAAAGGTAAATAGTGTCACTCATATGTCCGGCTAAATGTCCAGCTCGTTGTGTTTTTGTTTTATTATAAAAAAATGTAAGACGAGTCCGAGATATGATCTCCGTTACGTTACGTTCATCATTCACGCGGCGCACGCGGCGCACGCGCCGGAGCGACTCGAAACGTGATATTCAATTTGTTTGTGTATTTATTTACACTAACCCTTCCGCGACACCAGCACGGTTTAATCCTACGCATGAGTACCTTAATTGCTCTGTAGGCGACTGAATAATTCGACATTTTTGAGGGCGGACAGGGTAGGGTCCCGGCATCTCAAATATTTGGGACGCTGTAAATCGAGAACCCGATGCGGGGTACTCTAACGTTTCGTGTTGAAACAAAATGAAATTTTCGAATCAGATCTACTTTAACTCGTCGTTCATTTTTTTTTATTTTGTCCATTTTAATGGAAAAGTTTAATTTTTATTATATCTCTCTTTTCACTTATTACTTAAAATATCTGTTGGTGTTTAGTTACTGTTTATGAACATCAGATTGGTTTTTGACGAGTAAATTTATCAGTGCTAGATCTCTCTACATCCTAGTACGAAAGGTGTATTTGATGCGAGACTACTTCATGTTTGCCGTCCTCGTGGGGCTGGCGCAATGAATATACTTAAACTATCAAGTTTGCCTTTATTACATGCATTCCCTATTAACATAAAAAACAATAAAACTAATCACCCTATTATGAGATATTACAATAAACATTGAATAAATACGATGATTAACAGCGCGTGTTTAAATGTAATCAAGTGATTTGTACTTCCGATTGTTATCCGTATGTACATAAACATCTGACGAATTATTTCCTACACGTGGCACACGCAAGGGTACACTCATGGTACCTGAAATATAAGATAATACTAAAATTTTAGATCTAGAAGTTTAAGAAAAATTTTGTTTTACATGTAAATGCCTGTTTGCAAACTATAAAATATATTCTTGTATTTTTTTTTATATTATCACGCCTTTTTCCCAGTAGGGGTACACTTTGACAGTATCTTTAAAGATAATGTGGATATCCTGTGAGGTGTGATCATCAAACTACCAAAAAAAATATTTATTTGTGTTAGAATTACCTGAGCACAACGTTATTTTTGTTGTATCGTGTCTCTCCGCGTCTCATTAGTTGATATCGACACTGCTGTTTAAGCTCTGAACAGGGAGAGTGTGTAGGAGGGTGTGTCACGATGGAAATAGATCCTTTTTAACTACGCTCGTTTGAACTGCCTTGTTATGTAGAAATTTAATAACCTTCAAGGATTAAAGTACGTTTGACGTTTCACTTCGAATCTGCTATTGTAATTTATAAATTTTTTTCTTTTTCCTCCTGACTTTTTCCCAGCTGTGTAGTCGGCACAGTATGTACTTCTCTTCCATATCCCTCTATCAGCCGTCATATCTGAATTCGAATTTTTCTAACATATGTCATCTTTCACACAACCCAATCAAACTTCTTTCTCCCTCTACCCTCATAACCATCCACGTTTAAAATAATTATAATGTATAAAACATAATATAAAATCATAAATAAAAACTTCTAAGTTTGGTTGATGGTAGAGTTTTATCTTCTCACTTTGCTAACTACAAGTGTTATTATAAATCCGGTTAGTACATATGATAGCCATATTACTCGGGCGAGCACAATAAAAAGTTGAAGTTAAATGTTAGCTTGTAATAGAATAGAAAGTTCCAATGGAATAATGTCTCAAAAGAAACCAAGAACCAGCGGAATAACTATGATATTGACGAGATCAAATTTGAGGATATACTCTTTCCAACATTTCAGAGTTATTAAACATTGGATCACTCTGAAAGAAGTTGGATATGGTCATACATAAATAAGGAACGAAAAAATAGCATTTCTTCTTCTTCTGTTCAAAATAGATCAGAGTGGATTGTTTAGTTAATGACAAAGTTACGCGCAGCCATCTAACGCATTATTTATTTACTTGTTCCAAAGCCTTCTGAAGTATTGCTGAAGTTTATTACATAATAAATAATTCAAGCTATTTACAAAAAAAATTGTAAGAGTATATATACTATTGTCCTATTCTTTTTAGCCTCAATTTCATTTTAAAAGGAATTTGTATTATATAACACGGGAAAAAGGGTTTAAAAAGATTTTGAAAGAAAAAATAATTGTTGATGAATCTTCAATCTCTCATGATAATATAGATGAGGCCAATTAAAATTAACTGGTCGTCCCTTATACATTGACAATCGGAACGAAGCGATGCTGTACCGCAGATTTACAATATGAAAGTGGCAGATATTCAGATGGAATAGAGAAACTTTACTGGTAAACAAACATAAGAATATGTGACCTTCGAACCAGGGATCGAACGGGACAATCTAACCAACGGCCTCAGTTTTACAAAAGAACTGTATAGACAGGTTACCGTAGAGGCAGTAGAACGGTAAAGAAGGAAAGCCCATATTGGAGAAATATTAGATTTTTACTCAGTCTCATAAAGGCTGGACTATAACTTAATAAAATAGAATATAAAAGATATCTGAACTAAATCATGTAATATGAAAAGATTGAACGTCACAAAGAAAATCGTAAAAGGAGTTATAAACGGAACGGAAGAAGTTTCCTGCGGTAATATTACTGATAATATTGCAACGGGATGAATAAAAATTCCTATTTAGCACCGGCTGTCGGAGCGAGGAGGGGAGGAGCATTCCGGTGCGGAGGACCACGGCGGGGAGGAACGGAACGGAATTACACGTGTGAAAGCTTCCGGGGGCAGCCCGCAGGGTTCGTATAACGTACTTACAGAGAAAGGACGGATGGTACGAGAATTACCTGTTGTAACAGGCGAAGGTTTTTGCGTTACATTTGATATATAACTATATTTAGTATGGAGGATGTACTTGTCTATATGTTTAATTACTTCTGAGTAATCGCGACTCCGGCGCTACATATTTTATCATATCATAACAACTGCATCTAGTGTATTAGTTCGTTGACCTAGTGATAACCGATAGCCCTGCCCTTATTAACACATACTAACAAACTAAACAATTTATTAGCTAATTAATAACCCAAGAATCGTAAATAAAGAGGTGTAGCATTCCCGCACAACAACTTACGGGATCCAAGCCAAGCTCACCTGCTAATGAGCAAACGTGGCTGTGGCTACCACCTACTCGCACTGAGCCAGCGTGGTGGGATATAGCCCGAATCTCTACCCGATCGTGTGGCAATCTTTGGGGGAGGTCTATGGCCAGCAGTGGACATCTATCAACTGATGCAGTAACCCAAAAATTTAATTTCTTGCAATAACTAAGACGTTACAATTTTCGTTATGGAACGAACGTGACGGAAGATGATACATCTACTCATGGATATGAGACGATAGTTAGGATGTTGATACATATAGATATTATATTCCTTGCTGTGAGACATGAAACGTTAGTTTATGTCTCTTTACACTAGAAATTCCATTATCTACAGCTTACCTCAAACCGATACACGATATAGTTTGCATACTTTAGTTCGGCGGTGGAAATAGTTGCGACGGTATCTGTTTCTTGTTTTTTTTACACTTTAATCGGTTTACGGCGTGACCACGGGAACGCTTTTACACACTTTCGCGACTCTGCCAGCGCCGGCTGCACCATGCAGCTCTATCTTCTGAGATAGAGCTGCATGGTGCAGCCTCTGAGGTAGAAAGACCTCTGGGTCTTTCTACCTCTGTAAGATCTCGCCGGAACATACAGTGCGCACTCCACTCGGCCTCTTATATTAACCTGGGCAACGGATTCCCCCGAATCAGTCACCCAGAATGCATGGGAGCTACGAGAGAAAATAATCTTCCGACTCTCTGAGGCTGATATGGTCTTGGGTTCCGCCGCCAACCGTTATAGCTGCGACGTCACCTAAAGGGTCTCCGGCAACAGAGACCCAACACTTGTCAAGTTCGACATGAAATTGAGGTTAAATTCGATTCAGACTCAGTTCGTCAAATAGAGATGAAAATTCTTGTACTTTTATAATAATGTATATCTTTGAGATTCCTTCTTTAACAACATCGGCAAAGTTAGAGATAATTAGGGTTTCAGCATTAAATAAGGTGGGACTGGTATTTCGTTTGCAAAGCGCTCCGTAACGCGGCCGCTGTTCCAGTTAGTTGTGCAAAATAGGCCATTTCGTGAAAGGGTGAGTTTATATTTCGCAAGTAGATATTGTTAGCAAAAGCACGAGACCTTTACCGTGCAAACTTTTTCTAAGCTGGTTAAAGTTATCAAGTAATGGAATAACTTCTATTGAATAGTAGCTTTTATTACAGATTTTAACGTGTAAATCGTGTGGGACACTATGTAAGTAAAAATAACTTTGAGAAGGCGACTGTACGGATTAGTCTGTTGTGTGGCGTAATTTACGATAGGGGAGGATGCTGTATCAGGGGGCTCATGCTGTATGAGATCTTACTGGAAACGCTAGTAATGTTTTCAGAGGTTACTCCTCAAACTATATTCTATGAAAAGAAATTGTAATTAATTTGGAACAATTTCTATCAGTTTGTTAATTTCGAGGTATGCCATTGAACCAATGAAGTCATTTAAATATATTAATGAACTAAACTAGACAATGAAAATGTTCTCAGTAAACTCTCCGTACTCACACCATTACATTTGCACGGTACGACGTACATTCTGGAGCTTATCGAGTCAGAACCTATTCACAATGAGCTGTTCTCGCAACTTTCGCTTACACTGGAAGAGGTTTCGTGAATTGATCGAAGAGGGATCTCGAATCATAGTTTGCGAGCTGCATCGCAATGAACTGACTCCGATCCGATTGCTTTCATAACGCTCCCTGCTCGTTTACATCGCTGATTAGTTTCCCGGCTCGTTATCTGAATACATTATCGCCGCCGTTGTAACTTCCTGTTCGAGTTAATTCCTCTTTCTGCAATAATAAGTTATTCCTCTCTTGACTCCGTCCTGAATAAAAAACTCAGCGCTTACAATATCCCCTTTTACTTAGATAATAATTAACCGCTATAGTATAATAGTAGTTCTGTTTTCATCTCGCGCTAACATCTCAATTTCATCAAGATTGTAAAATATTCATCAACCAAAATTTATGTTAGGTGGTCATTCACCACTAAGTTTGTTTAAAAATAGATTCCCTGTGTACAAAGGTTACTTATTTACCCGTAAGCATTCAAATTTATACCATTAAGTGTATTTATAAGAACTTCATTTCTCGTCGGGTAAATGCCAAACACCGGATGCTGATCTCTTAATGTGTATACAAACGTGGGTGTCATTATATTAAGAGGTTAAAATTAGCATTATTCATTACGTGAAGATTTAATTAAGGAATTCAGTGAGCCATACCTCTTGTTTGTGGTATGCTAAAACGTTACAAAAAAATTGTACATGACATAAGCAGGAGTACAAATTATAATATCAAAATTATAAGGAAACACTCCTACGCGAAATAGCTTATTAGAATTCCTTTGACAGCTTAAAGTAATTTTAACACGATCCTTTCTTACTTGAGTCTCAATAGGTTGAGCTTTTTGTCGTTAAGTAGAAGAGTGGAAACTATGCGGCATTACGAAGAGGACTGTAGCTAAAGTGGTAATATCCTTTGCGTTTCGTCGCTGATAAAAAAAAGTAACAGCATAGAATAGCAGTTCATGTCTAATGAGAAGAATTAAAGAGTTATAGCAGTAGTCGAACAGTCTTTAATTAGATGATGCTTCTTGAGGTTTTAATAATCATCAAAGACGTTAAATTGGGGATGAACAAATGTTAGATAAATCTTTTATGATTCTAGACCATTCTCATTAACTATATACGTACACACATATCACGCCTCGTTCCCAGTGGCGTAGAGGCAGAGATCAGCTCTCTCCACTTGCTACGATCCTGGCACACCTCTCTCGCTTCCTCCACTTTCATGAGCGTCTTCATGCATGCTCGCCGGTTGCGAGTACTCATAACCCGGCCTTTCTTTAGGACAGCCTCGATTTGATCGAAATATAATATGATCGCCTAGGTCGACCTGCATCAATTTTTCCAATTATTCTTACCTTGTATACTTCTTTTGTTAATCGTCTTTCGTCCATTCTTTCAACATGGCCGAACCATCTAAGCATCCTTTTCTCTATCTTTGCTACTAAATCTTCAACCACGCTCAATAACTAGTACTTATAATAGGTACTGTATTAGCCAACTAAATCAATAACTTAAATTTGCTTTCTGTAACTCCCATAAGATAATAATTTTGTGAATATCTAAATGTAACCATAACCTCCCCCGCATTGCTTTCGATCGCGCCCTCTGCCTCTACCTCTGCCCCGCGTACGTCACCACGAGATTATATCCGGCGCTACGCCCCAAAATATCATGTTTATTACAAATAAAAATCAACTTCGGTAAATTACAGTCGTAATCAGCTAACAATCGTACGACGGTTCGGCTCGTATGTTAAGCTTTTGATGTATTATTATCTGACGAAATAAAACCGTACACAGAACGTTGATTTTAGGGTTCCTTAAGATAAGTCCGAAGACTAGTGGACGGCCGTGGGTTAGTGATGATGATGAGCCTTCGTTAAATCTCTATTCTTAAAGTCATTTAGAAATTTCTCATGCCACGTCACAATTGAACACGAGCTTAATCTCTTCCGCGTTTTGTAAGAGAAGTGAAAGTATTTGTGGTCATATATAGTTATTGTTATATTTTAGTTTTTAAATATTTCTGACGATGTTAGAGAAATATACAGAACCTGTATAAATTTGGTCCGATCTCGCTTCACCGTTTCTATAACATATGGAGCGTGACTCGCGAACATAAACCTTCCCATGCCGGCTGAACATACGGCAGTCTCGTGTGTAAGCCGAATAATCGCAACGGAAAGACGTTTTAACATTTGTCAAAATATTCTCTCTACCCTCCAATCCCTTCCATTTTAACGAAATATTTCTATCTTTATTCGAACCTAGGTAAGTTCTCAACCACTGCAAAGAGTTTCATCTTGATACGGTTTAAACCGGCGGTATGTAAATCAAATACGAAGTTACAGTTTTTGTACGAATAATTTACATTCACATGACTTTTGCTTCAGTACTGTTTTATACGGAAACAACATTTAGTCTATTTGGTTCTTTTTTTTATTTCTATCTTGTTTCGCATCTTAACAAAGAGATAAAAAAATTTACTTTGTAGAAATAAAATCATTAAAAGAATTGCTCGGATCTATACAAAACAGATTTTAGGTTATTTTTCAGACGAAAAGTTTGAACATAACTGTAGATTAAACCCTTAACTATTGTTATTAAAATTTATAGTCTTCAGCGTACGACAAAATTTCTTTTGAACATATGAATGTCACAAGGCACGTCACTAGGACCGCTCTTTCTCCACACATACAAAGTTACAAACAATGAAAACAGTAAAAGAATTCAGTAGCTTAGAAAATGATTGTAACTACCGAATTAAGAAGGCTCCATTAATATCAGATTACGAACAAAACGCATTAAAATAGCCCACGGATTTACAGCCCACGCGTGATTGATCGATCACGGAGGATTTTTTTTTGCTTTGTACAGTTATGTCCCAATTATTATATTCTATAATACTTATAACATGAAACCTGTTTCTTGTCGCATGCTCGAAGAAGTGGTGGATAGAATTCTACGAATAACAGTATATCTACAATAACCCTGGTTAAGTTCTCTCTAGTCAAGGTAGGATAATTAAAGCTGGATAAAGTGATTCAACAGAAATGAAAAGCGTTAAATTAATTCTCTCTTTGCTTTTGTTTAATAACTATGAGACAACAATTGTTTTGAAGATAAATTAGAAGAAGTAGCTCTTTTCCCCTGAATCATTGACTTCATATTTTAATAGTCGGTAAAGAGAAATGCTTGTAGTCGCAATTGTATTTACTGATCAGAAAATGAGCAATGCATCAAAATAATATGCACGTGTATATTATGGTGTAAACATTCATAGAACGGAACAGTTATTGGAATTTCAGAAAATATTTGGAATTGGACTTTAAATGTTTCCCCAAATGGGAGAGCACGAATTCATTTTTATTTAAACATGAATTTAATGCGACCGGTGTGCGAGCTCCATTAAAAGTCCGTTAACCCTGTTACCGAATAACGAGTGTTACCGACAAGGGAACTTTATTATAACTCCCCCTGTTCGAAAAATAGCCTTTCATAAACGTATAATTTTTATTCGCCTCCCAAATGTTGACCCGGAAATTAAAACGGGAGCGCGCTTTCTTCCGCGACCGGGCGAACGGCTTCGGAAATGACGTCACAGACTGGCAAAGGCAATAGTTCGCCAAGTTTAGAGGTGCGAATATAACTACCCAGGCGAAGTTAGTTTAAGCAGCACAGCAAGGGAAAAGAAAGTGATACAGAAGGTAAGTTACGCTCCTATTCTGTACCAAGTTTAGGTCATTACATATGTTATGTTACGACTTTAACTTCGATACTAGGTGGTTGAATAGTGCCTATCATAGCAGTTCTACGGCATAAAGAGTGAATATCCTACAAATTAAATTTTTTACTAGAAAGAAGAGTAAAGAAAGCAATAAAGTATTTTATACAACGAAGCGAGTTGAATTTCAGGAAGTTCACCTGGAAGAAAAAAATACATTTGCTCTTAACAACAATATACCTAGCCGCAATGCCTCTGAGACTTTAGATGGTGTTTAGTTACCGCAGCAATTTCACCACTCGCGGCGACTTACTTAAGTATAACAATACTATTTGTCGCCAAAATTGATTGTTTCTCGTATTGATAGCAGTTTCCAGAAGAATTAACTTGCCGCAATAGAGAATAGCAACGAGCAGTACGACGTTTCATTACGATCTAGTAATTGTATTAGTAACTGAAATCCAATTCCTATGTTAAGTTTAAACTTTGATGAGGATTTTAACCAGCAATATAAGGCTTCATTAGCGACGCATCTCGTGCGAACAAAGGTTAAGAGTGCGAGGGAAAAGCGACCTTATCACGAAGCAGTAAAGCTCATGCGAGCTAGGTATTGTTGCGACTTTTAAATGTAGACATTTTACCCCTAACATGTGCCGCTGTTGTAGGAAGACAAATTAAAAAAGTTACAACTCAGACGGTGTGCGCTTGTGCTGAGAGTTTGTAAAGCACTTGCTTCTTTTTTTTTTACGTATGTTAGCATTTTATAGAACATGTACATAAATATTATTTTCATCTACTTCTAATTTCGATTGGCAAGAAATACTATTATAACTTTTATTCTTACAACAGTTCACATTATGAATATGGAGTTCTCCAAAGATAAACTTTGTAGGACGTACAATTTTATTAGGTCTCTATTGTTTTATACCATATAAGTAGGTATCACTGCAGCTCCTATTTCTGACAAAGAGTAGTGTCCAAACATTACTGTGTTCCAGTTTAAAATGCGCTGTAGCTAATAAAATTACTACGGTAACAAGACGTAACATGCTGTTTTAAAGGTAAGGAGCACAATGCAGTGCTACGTTTATCACTCTATCTAGCGCCGTGTTATCGACACGCGTATTATTTACCATCAGGTGAACGTCTCGCTAGTCCCGTTGCTTCGTCGAACAACGTAACAAATAAATATCTTACCTGGCGTGTCCAAGTCGCTGAGGAACTCCTCTGTGTCTGTGTAGGCGGTGGTCCTGCCCAGGGCCGCTAGTACGGCGAGCCAGGCCCAGGGCCCGGGACCAGCTCGCGGTCTCATAGCGCCGATCAAGTGTACATCGCAGGTCACCTCAAAGTACACTGCACTTACACTTTACGTCCAACACTATCGCCGCTAACGTCATTTACCTGAAACAATGGTTTAACTAATCAGATCAAATAAACTGAGTTATAAACGTTTTGAAACTAAAAAAAAGTGGTTGTCTATAGTTTATCTCAGATCTTTCCTATATTGTCTCTGACATCGGATCTGTATGACCTTGTTATTCTTTATTGAAACATGACTCGATCAAGATCTTAGCTATATTTTATTTGCGGTGTAGGCGACATAAGAAACAGTATCGAATGTACGCTGTTTTTGTATTGTCAGTTTATATTCCACCAGCAGAACTTCGCAGAGGTTATTATTGTATATTTATAAAAGTCAAGAATACACTGTTAAAAATACATATGTAAAGTTTTATCCAATCGTTTTGCAGAGTAACGTTCTCAAAGAATTTTCACCATACTTTTTCATTGCATTAGACGAGTAATGTATTATTCGCCTCGACCAGAAACAAATAAACCTAGGAAAAGTATATAAGCAACTGAAACCGGCGAAAAGAGTGCTATAAATGTATAAATGTATAAATGTATTTAATATTTAACACCAAAACTCCATCTCGGGATTCAATTGAAGACGTTGCGAGTGAGATCGCATTATTACAAAGTTGCCCGCCGAAAGGAAACCAGCGTCTTGGTTTCGTTCTATGAACGTCTCCCGGCGCCATCTTATTTTGAAATTCCAATGTACAGGAGTTTGTTGTTTGCGAGGCAATGGTCTCCGTTATTAACTTTGAAATTAAGCTAACGTATAACTTTAAGAGATCAGTGAAATTAATGAACATATCATCTATACGTATAATTAAAATGTGTTTTGATTGTTCCCAAAACATGTGTCACGTGAAAACTAATGAACGTATCGACATGAGAACATCACCATTCGACGCGGAATGAATTGTAGACGGTGATAGACTAATTATTTTTTAACATTTCCATTTAGCATTATTTATACGGTTGCTATGTAACGGTTGCTCTCACGGAATGTTTCAAACAAATTTTAAGTCTAATAATTCTATATTACAGACAGCGAAGCGGACGGGGAACAGCTATTTCACAATATATATAGAGTCATATTGCATAATGAGTGCAAATGACGTATAGGTAGTAAATGTTGGATATGACAGAAGAAAAATGAGAGTAGGATTCTGTGGAGATGAGAAGCATGAAAAGTATAGCGGGAATAAAGCTGAACAAAGTGAGGAATAGTGTGTTAAGAGAGCGGTGCAGCGTGGTTGAAGATGTAGTGGCAAATATAGAGAAAGGGATGCTTAGGTGGTTCGGCCAGGTTGAAAGAATGGATGAAAGAAGATTAACGAAAGAGATATACAAGGTAAGAATTATTGGAAAAATCGGTGCGAGTGGACCTAGGCGGACATATTCCTATCAAACCGAGGAGGTCCTAACGAAAGGCCGGATCAAGAGTGGTCGCAACCAACGAGCATGCATGAAGACGCTCATGAAAGTCGAGGAAGCGAGAGAGGTGTGCCAGGATCGTAGCAACTGGAAAGAGGTGGTCTCTGCCCCACTGGGAATGAAGAGTGATATATATGTATGTATGTAATGAGTGCTGCCAAAATGATCAGTGGTAAGAAAAGCTGAGGATGGTAACTGTAGTAGCATATTGAGTAGACAGTCCTGGTAAACTAGTGTCTATAACTCTTCACGTGGTGGTATAAATACACACACTGCACAGTGTTTTGCCGCAGTCTCAGCGAAGCTCGCCCGTTAGTTGCGCAATTAACTCCGCTCGTTCGGTTCCTTTTGAGAAAATCGATATCTAAATGTCTACAGCGAGCAACATTAAATGCACTATCAAAGGAATAATGATTACACGTACTCATTAACTATAAATAGAATAACTGCTCATCATCATCATCCCGGTCTATTAGTATCCAGTGTTATATAGAGCATACCGGAGAGGAGGTATTTAGAACTCTATGAATGTGAGTTAGAGAAGGTAACATCATAGTGAATGTCAGAACAGAGGTTCCTGCCATATTTTTTTTACCTTGTTCGACTAAGTCTTATCTGTAAATGATAATATTATAGTTTTTTTTTCATGTTGAAAATGAAGAAATATCACTTGATTTCATGTGAAGCCCCTTACGACGAATTTACGTTTCGAAAACGTTATCTCTTCCCACTTCGACGTCGTGATCAATGCTGGACGGTAGGATAAGAATTTGTATTCGTGAACACGATCACGTACGCTAAGGGTCCACCCTTGTCATTGGCCGTCTGTCTGTCACAAGGGATCGTCAGGGTCGCATATATTTTTAAGGGTACCCCCTGTGGACGGTGCAAAAAGGCGCCCTCCGGGTATAAACTGCGGTCCCCCGCGCATACATTGCGATCGTAATAGATTCAGAGTGTTGTCTTTGAATTAGCTGTTGAGGGTAAAAAGAAATCTGACTTCGTAACTTATTATATATTTAAGTTATACAACTTACCCTAAATAAACACCGCTTTGTTATAACTTTAAAGTTTATTTGTATGTCTGTCTGCATTAATATTAGTTTAACACAAATTATTTTTATTACTTAAAACAATCCAAGCAACGTTTTTCTCCTGTCGTGACTTATATTTTCATCACCATCATCATCAGCATTGGATTTATTGAGACGTCCACTGTTGGACATACACCTCCCACAAAGGTCTCCACATCGATCGTTTCACTTATATTTTATTGTCCCACACGACAACTCACGGGATCCAACTCAACCTCACCTGTTCACGGTGCAACCTGCTAAACAACAAACGAGCCTCTGGGTCCCACTAACCCGCAACGACCTTTTTTTTTTTTTTTGATATCGGTTGTGGAAATGCTGTTACCGCATACCCAGCGTCCTTTTCAGGGGGGGGACGCCGGGTTATGTGGGGCTCGGGGCCACTGAGATGTTGTGCGTGACCCCCATACCCACTAAAACCACCACCGCTTGTCCCGCCATACGCATACTGGAGACGCCCGGGTTTCAGTCAAGCAACTCTCCGGGCGCCTCCGCGTATAAAACTCCTCCTGGTGGGTGCCCGCGGGGGGCAAAGGCACCCACCTGCCGTCCCGTACCGGCCCCTCGCGGGACCGGCACGTTGGGGCCCCCCGACCCCACAGACGACCGCGCGCGCCCAAGACGGAGCGCACGTCCGGACGCCGCCCTCCCGTGAAGGAATTGGGCGGCGGCCTCCTCCCTCCAGACTCCCCCCCCACTTCGACGAGGGAGGGGGGACAAAAACCAAGACTCCCCCGGGGGACGCGCCCCCAGGGGAAACACGACAAAAGGCCCAAAGGGCCACGCCTAACGGCCCGAAGGCCCCCTCACACCGTGCCCGGCTAGGGGCCCGTCGCTCACGGCGTGAGGAAGCGGACGGCGTGGTTCTGCCGCCGACGCTCTCCGGCATCCCGCAGGAAGATGTACACTTCCGCGAGCGACTGCGCCTGTAGATGCCAAGGCGCATCGCCGGCGAGAAGCGTACCCGCCGTCCAGGACACCGTACGGTACGCCCGACAGGCTCGGACCGCCAGGATACGTTGGGCCCTCTTCAACACGGGCCCGTTCCTGGTGGTCTCGCACCTATGCACCCATACGGGCGCACCGTACAGTGCCATACTCCGCAGGATGCCAGAGTATAGGCGCCGACACAAATGACCCGGCCCCCCGACATTGGGCAGCAATCTGCCCAGCGCAGCGGCGGTGGCGGTGAGCTTCGGGAAAAGCCGTTCGAAGTGCTCCCCGAAGCTCCATCGCCCGTCCAGAGTGAGCCCTAAATACTTGAGGGCCCCCTGCACTGGGACCCTCTCGCCCCGGACGGGGATGATCGCGCCCCGGGGTGGACCCCTGCGGGGTCCGTGGAAGAGGAGGGCCTCCGTCTTCGTGACGGAGACCCTCAGACCCAGCTGCTCGATCCGGTCCACCACCAGCGACGTGCTAGTGGCGGCCAGACGAGCAGCCTCGTCGTAACTCCTCTTCCGGGCCGAGAGGAGGGTGTCGTCCGCGTAGCATAGTACCCTCGTCCCGGGGAGGACCGGCTGCCGCAGCAGCCAGTCGTACGCGAGGTTCCACAGCAAGGGGCCCAAGACCGACCCCTGTGGAACCCCGCTCTCCACGCGCCGCCGATGTAATTCGCCGCTGCCATCAACCCAGACGATCGTCCTGTCCTGGAGGTACGCCCCCAACAGCCCGACCATGTACGGGTCCTCCAGCGCCCCCCTGATCGTCGCGAATGGCAGGCTGTTGAAGGCGTTCTCGATATCTAAGGACACCCCCAGGACCACCTCGCCGTCACCGAAGGCCTCTAGACAGAGGCCCTTCAGGTCGAGCAGGGCGTCCAACGTGGATCGCCCTGCCCGAAATCCGTACTGGGCCTCATGGAGGCCCGGTCCCACCTCGGCGAGGTGCCGAACGAGACGGCCGGCCAAGATCTTCTCGAAGACCTTACCCGCCTCGTCCAGAAGGACGATCGGTCTGTACGCGGAAGGGGAGTCGGGGTCACGGTCCCCCTTCCGCAGCAGGCAAAGCCTGCCCGTCTTCCAGCGCTCCGGGAACTGCACGCGCTGAATGCAGGCGTCGTAAGGTCCCCGGAGCTCCTCGCGCAGGTGACTGGTGGCCACCCAGAGAGCCCTCGATGGGACCCCGTCGGGCCCCGGAGCCGTACGTCGACCCCGGAGACGGTCCAGGGCCACGTCCAGCTCCTCTTCCGAACCCGCATCGACCTAGCGTAGTGGGAAACAGCCCAAATTCTTCCATATGAATCCCTGCCCCGGGAACTTTGGTGGAGGCCTATGTCCAACAGTGGACGTCTATCAGCTGATAATGATGATGAAAAAAAAAATCCTAAATCGATAACAGAACAAGTTAGTGTAGTTTAAGTTCTCTAGTCGCTTCACTATTTACCACCTTATTATTACATATTATGACTTAACTTGATCTGTAAAGGTTAAGTTATATTAATAAAATACCTTTGCTTTCATAAGGAGAACAAAACAAATATTGTGTTACATGAATTGTATAACCAAAGCAATATAAATGTAAATGCGTGGGCGGATTTGTATTAAATGTATCGTTTAAATAGAAAGTAAACTTTGTTGCGGTCGACAATGTCCAGGGTACGTCAGGAGCAAAAACTGACTTCGTATTCAGCAGCCGGTGAGGTTTTGCTGCAGATGAGGGCTCCGCTGTAGTGCGAGCGATGCGAGTGATATTTACGTGCGATTAATTTTTTGGTCATACCAACGTTGAAGTTATATTCGTGGAGACTCGAAGTCTTTTTGTAGAAGACTTTAAAAGTTGTTTAAAGGAATGAAGAAGGGTGTCGCGAACTGTGACGACGAGATATGTACTTTTATTATATTCTTCAGTAGTTTACAAAATATTAAGGTCTAAATTTATCATCATCAGCGTCCACTGCTGGACCTGAACAAGGACCTCTCCCAAACATCTACACTCTGTGTGATTGCTATCCGTAGCTGAAATAAAACTTACGAATATAAATTCGACAGAAAAGTTGTTGCTCTTTCCCTTGCCGGGTGAAGACTGCAGGTGTGGATATTTTAACTCCCTTGGGGTAGGTACATAAACGTATGTTAAACACTCAATATTTATACCTTTGGGTTAGTGAATAAAAAAGATATCGCTCCCCCCTAATTTCACGTGATGTACGGCTCAATCCACTTTAACGGCGCGTGTACATTTAATATTCCTTATAATTACATCGCAACGCGACTCTGGATCTTTATTAAAATGTAATTTAGAACCTTATTAGCAGCGATTCATGGACCATTTGGGCACTTGACGCTTTAAAATCTGCGAACATTTCAATTTAATTATGCGCGATGGTTATTAGCTGTGTATAACGGCGGATTATTAATTTACAAAAAGATGTTTACACCGCGGAAATGAACTCGGTGAAGAAAATTAAAAAATAAGACGCCGACGGCCGAACGGTTGGGGTACGAGTTTGTGTGCCCCAGTTCAAAGCTGTCGTACAAATAATTAAATGAAACATCTCTCAGATACGAGAGAAATGCTTTTGAAAGTTATTTATAATATTAAAACATTGTAGAAATCTCGTGGGGTGCAAGGTCTCTGGTGAAAGACAAGGCGCGCAGCAATATCAGAACAAACAAGACCAAGTCCTGGCATCACGGAGAACCAGAAAGATCCAGTGAACGGATGCAATTGTATACTTTGTAATGAGTTGTTGGCCGATGGCCTTTTTCCCAGTAGGGGTAGGCAGAGGTGGATAAACACCCACTTTTCGCCAGACGTGGTTAGATTAGGTCCCATGTAACAGGGGGCAAGCCTGTTGCCACTTTATTGGGGCCACCACAAGCACACACACACAAAGATGATTTCAGTGTGTGCGGGTTTCCTCGCGATGTTCTCCTTCACCGTTTGTATCTCGCTGTTGTAACTAAAGTTCACAAATGTACATAACTTAAATATTAAAGTCATTGGTACATGCCGAGATTCGAACCCGCGACCTTCGGAATGAAAGCCGCACGCTCTAACCATTAGGTCAGCGAGCTACTCCGGCGACTGTTGGCCGATGTATAATCTTTATAAGGATAAAGATTTGCTCTATGGCAAACGATAGCGTAATATACTGTTCATTGTGGCGCCATCTGTTGGTTTGGTTGAAAACTGACTTCATTACTTTATAACCAGAGTAGTGTACACAACTTGCAAACTAGTAATGTTAAGCTTAATACTACACCAATAATAATAACTTAAACTTATTTCCCAAAATTCAGTTTAAAAATAGTTACACTTAAATTTAACTACATGCTATATTCATGGTTATAAGTAATTCGACTAGTTTTCTATTAGACGAGATGAAGAGGCATTCTCTGATGGTAAATCATACACTTGACCATAACAACGTGGCGCTAGTTATGATGATGTACACAGCACCACATTATCCTCGTCGCTTTTATACATATGGTGTTAAAGCTCTTTACTTCAGTTATTTCACTAGCTACAACCTATTTCAAACCGGAACACAGTAACGTTTGTACATTACCGTGTCCTGTCTAAAATAGTCGTTACGGTGGTATCTAGTAGCAGCAACAAAGACCTACTATTAGTATAGAAGTAGTAGAAGTTGCGAGAATTAACTATCAAATAAATATTCTAGTATTTTACTTTTGTATAATGCGCCGGCGCAGACGCGACGTTAGTTAGTTGAGCCTGTTTATAACAGAGGTACTGGTAAGGGGATGTTTAAACAGCACGAAATATCTTATAACATGTGGTCTCGTTACCCTAGTAACTAAATTCATTAGCTAAAGTGCGTATTAATGTTCCCAAAGTATTGTAGAAATCTTCGCTGCAGCGGCAACATGACGATCTCTGACAAGATATATTAATCTAACATCGGACGTCATATTCGTTGAGAAACCTAAGGTTATCACCTCCCGTATACAGGATTTCTATCTTGAAGATCTAACAGTAAGGTCGAGCTCATGTTTCGGTAGATTCCAATATCTTCTATGAAAAACTATACATTTATCCATTGTATATATCCAACAACCAATCGCTTACCATCAGGACTGGTCCTAAAGCGGAAAGTATTTGTTTTACAAAGAGATTTTCGCCAAAGTATCAATAAATTCCGGTTCGAACGTAATTTCCTGTAAATAATGAAGGTATGGTAATCCCATGGGAGTTGTACCTTACTTAGAGCTAAATTCTCATTTGTATCCTTTACTGTTACCTGAGACTCGGCGAGCTGAGATTGTTCGCCGCCGCCGCTACCGTTGATCTTTACTTTAATGATAGTATAAATTGTAGAGAGATTTCATTGCGTTTTTTATATATAAAACATACAATATGTTAGGCTATTTACACAACAAAACCGTGTTCATTATCGTTGAACATAGCGATCAAAACTATGCGCCCTAGTTTGAGCTTCCGGTTAAGGAAAACCGATTCATAAATAAACCGAAGAATTAAAAAAATTACAGCTTTTTGTAACACACTTCGGTTGCCAACTTGCACCCGACTATTGTGTTCAATGGCCATAAGTATTTGCCTTGAGGTAGAAAACTCCAGCTCTCATCGTTAGGAAGGAATTGGAACGTTGAAGTTGCCCTAAGCCCAACACACGCGTTAGATATATTATTTGCTTTTTGTATCAAAAGTTGGCAAAGGTAGTTGCAAATATACAAGCTTGAGTATTGCTCGTTCGATATATTAATCGCAGCTAGAGATATAATCAATATATTGTACGAATGTGCTCGCTGCTGAATATAAACATTAGCCGGATGCCGGTTGCTGTATGCCGTATGCCGTATGCCGGATGCCGGATGCCGGAGGGGAGGCGTCGCCGACAAATTTGCAATTCCAGCTTTCAATTCATCGTAAGTAGGCGGCGATTCGGTCCGCCATAAAAACGCCCTGAGCCGTGTTCTGTCGCGCCACCAAAACTCGAGTGTCCCGGCATTAGTAAGGGAAATTTACGCCCCATTTTATGTGCCACTCGAATTTCAATGAAATGGAGGCGGCATTCCCTCTTCCTACGTACGCGATAATAAACGGATTTACCCGCGGAATCCTTTCACTTTGACTACACAGTCCATTGCCGGCCCCCTTTTTTTTCAGCGTTTCTTTGAGCTTGTGATAATATTTGGCGCCATATTTCACCGGGAGCCAGTTTGGGACCCTTTACTTTCAGACCGACAATAATGCCTTTTACGTGTACTAATATAGAGCATCGGAATTCTTTTACCTTTTCCAGCTTAGAAGGAATTAGTCATTATTATACATAATTACTTATATATTCTGCAAACCCCGTCACCATGAGGAGACTGCTAGAGATAGCCAGAAGGCCAATAATAAGCCAATTTTAACCTTTCATTGTAAGATAGTTTAATGAAATAAAAAGATCTACTATTTTCTCTCAATTATCGTTAGCAGTGTTTCCTTGTGAATCCTTAAGAACCTACTCTTCCTTAACATAGTCGAAGCGCTTAAACCCTGGCGTGATAAGTATCAATTCATAAACACGGCGCGCTTTCATTGATAAGTTGCACATATTTCGCGCAATGCGTTTTTTTTCTGACGTCATTGTTTCTGTCAAGATAATATATTATATGTGTGAATATATATAGTCTTTAAATGAAGAGCGAATAGGCCACTATAGACTACTCCTAGTATATATAACCATAAAACCCTGGACATCAAGTGCTCACCAGTTTCCTCACCTACCCACATAAAACAACTGAATACGTTAAATAAAGCCGTAAACATCAGCTCCGCTGGTCGGAGAGCAGAAAGTGAATTTGTGTTTTGTGATATTTAACGTCGCGACACAACAGTTTTATTGCAAACGTTTCGATCGGTGATTTATTGGGTTGCGATAAAAAATATTTAGGGCTGCCGTTTTGGGGGCGGTCGCAATTCCGCTTCCTGACAGGCCCGTCCGAGATTAAGATTAAAAAAGTTTCCCCGCGGGCCCTGTGGCCTGGTGGAAAAGAGGGGAATATGAAATTTCCCAGAAAACCGTTCATGATCGGAAGACGAGTTCATTAAAGTGCCGCTGTACCGGATAGGCAATTAAGAGATTCAATTTAGAAGTCCGACCGCCGGAGCGACTTAATGAAACGCATTGTCGCCTGGGTACGTAGACCACGGCGGACGGATCTGTTGGTGTCTGCTGTAACACTATTGCTGATAGATACAATTACATTAAAAACACACACACAAATATCTAAATGAACTTGGGATTTACATCACAGATAGAAATACCTAAGTGGTACTGAATAAGAAAGTCCTGCGTGACTCTAAGTTGTGTGAAAGGGGCTACAATGCCGGAAACAGACACATACGCGAGAAACCATAAACAACTCCCTCTTCGGCCGGGGGTTAAGAACTGCCATTATCAGGCCCTTACCCCGCGGCATTAGGTCACCGGTTTACATTACACGAGCGGGCGGCGGATACACACCCTTCGGACTGTCCATATTCAAATGAAGCGCGGATGCATTACCATAATTTAATAAAAGATTTTATCTACATAACCAATTTACTGGCTGCGGGGAAGATAGATAGCGTAATCTCTTTTGTCGCGAAAAAAGTAACAACGGTAACAAAGGGAAGGGAATTTAAAAGGCCATAATTTACAGGATCCTCTCCCTCCGCGCCTCCCCGCCGAGCTTCTTACGGGAACCCTTTCGAGTAAACGAATTTTCGGACGAAAATATTGCGGGGCGAAAAGTGAGCCGGGATTGATATAAATCATGCTATTTCAATTACGGGGCCCACTTACCCATTCTCGAAAGGAGGAGATACGCTTTGTTTCTTCTTATCTAATAACGGTGTAAATCATGATGAACGACGTTATTGGGCCGCTTCCTTCGGCGCGGCGTACACGGAAACACACTCGCCCATTGTTCGATAAATATATATCGCTGATGCCCCCGGGGGCCTCCGTTTTACAGCGAGCCCCCGTATATCACCAGTGTTTATTACTTCAATATTTCATATAACACCATCAGGCCCGATACCATCGGAGTCGCTCTTGCTAAAAATCAACTCAAGCAAACCCAAAGGTACATACTTTCTTTAAAAGCAAGTTTTTCTTCCTCCTGCACTTTTCCCAGCTATGTGGCAGTGGTCGGCACAGTATGCACTTCTCTTCTATATCCCTCCATCAGCCATGATAGCTGGATTCACACTCCTCTTACTCATGTCATCTTTCACACAATCCATCCATACTTTCTTCAGTCTTCCTCTGTCCTTAAAACCATCCACGTTCATTCTCATTAATTTCTTTGGTATTTGTTATTTCTTTCTTTAATAACAAGTCATCTCTATTCAATATCTTTTTTTTTTATATTTACCAAATTTGTAGTAACTATTAACTGGTGGGATCATTCAGTTGCCGAAGACCATCTAGATGTGATAACATAACTGTGTGCCGGTTGGAAGGCGTTGTAGCTAGTGAAATTACTAAGGTAGAGTAATCACTGGTGATAGGACTCTGTTGCCGGAGACCGTCTAAGTAGGTACCACCATAGTTCCTATTGCAGCCGACAAATGGTAGTGTGCAAATGTTATTGTGTTCCGGTTTGGAATGCGCTGCGGTTACTTAAATTACTGGGATGACAAGACTAATATCTCTAACTAGCACGTATCATCCAATCGCTACGTTGTTGTGGACAGGCGTATCACTTACCAATAAGTGAATGTTGCGCTCATCACGTCGCTTCGTAGTCAATAAAAAAACCAGTGACACAATATCTTAGGTCTCAAGCCGAACAGCATCCCAACATCACATACAAATGAGCAGGTATCACTAACCGATATGTAAACGCTCGTCTCTATTTTACCGTAAACATTTTGTTAAAATGGCAGCACTCCTCTTCTTGTGAGAAGGTTATGTTGTGATAACATATAATCATATATACGATGGAGCTGAAGTTCAGTCGGTTGCCAAAGCAAACGTAAAACGTTAAGGCGGCCATTTTGTAAATAAGCTGACATGTAAAGTGGTATCGGATGTGCGTGCCGGCCGAGATCCGTATCTCTACATTGCGCTCCTGTATTTACGATTGTTTCAGTTATTTCTCTGAAAATCACCTTTTGTTTATTACATTCTAGAAACCGCCTTATGATGATGATGATGATGATGCATAATGTTTTGTTCTGTTAATGTATATTATTCATGACATCCTCATCAACTCATACGACATTTTCATTTGGAGAGGATCTATATTATTCTTGCATGTATTTTTTACTTAAGCCTAAGGATACTTATGTAACAATGCTTAAGGGTTCCCGCATAACCCAAGCCAACCTCACCTGCTCGTGGTACACCATGATAATCGACAAACGAGGCTCTGGCTCTCACCAACTCGCATTAGACCAGCGTGGTGGGATATGTCCTTAATACCTCTCCATGAATCCCTACCCCATCCCGATGAGGGAATCTTTGGGGGACGCCAATGTCCAGCAGTGGACGTCTATCGGCTGATGATGATGAACAACGTTAATAAGATTAAAGAATATTATCTAAAACATGAAACGAAAATAGTTGATATTATATTTAGCCTTCCATACCTTATGGTTCCAAAGTTATGATGAGTCTTAACATGCCTATGTAAAGTTCAATTTCTACCTAGAAATCTCTTGTATATAAATTAACGAATTCTTAATTAATCATAGGAACACTATCAGCAAATCCGTTTTAATTATTAAACTCTCATTGCGCCATTATCAATCTGTCTAAGAGAATACACAATGATGAAGCTGAAAATGTAGTCCTAGTTAATGCATTGATATGAACAGTCGGGATTACAAATGTACAATTTCACACTGTGTTGTTACGAGTCTGGGTCTGGATGGTGAAGTGTGCTCGCCTGGAATAATCTAGCTCTCATATATTAGCAGCCGGAGCACAGCTATTCTGTTGGTATCAGATTTAAATTGTGAAGATGAGATTTACCCAGGTAGGTTCGTAGAAAAACCGAATACAGTTTCAGCAGACTCATGCAGAGCGCAGAAATTGTGATAAATACAATTATTAATATGATAAGTAATAAAATAATCATATATCTGTTGTGGAATGTAAGATGTCCCGCATAATGACTCATAGGATCCAAGCCAACCTCACCAGCTCGTGCTGCGCCCTGCTAATCAACAGACGAGTGCCTGGCTTCCAATAACCGCATTGGGCCAGCGTGGTGAGAAATGGCCCAAAGCCCCCATTAGAATACCTACGACAGCCCTTAGTGTATAGCGCTATCGAAGGACATGCTGATTGTATGTGGAAATCTTTGAGGGAGGGCTATGTCCAGCAGTAGAGGTCTATCGGCTGATGATGGTGATGAAATCGGTTGTTGATAAATACGATTCTTCTAAAGAAAGTAAATAGTTAAGTTTAACTGAGTGCGTAATATTAAAATCTTAGGCGTTCAGGGTATGGTTTAATTTGGAGCGCGGCAGAGCAAAAAAAAGGTTATTAGGCGGGAGGATCGCTGGGAAAGGTTGAGCAACAATAAAAGAGGTAAGGGGGCATAGATACGGGGATCCCTTTATTCCAGTGGTGGGGCGCTTTTGTTTCCAATGTCTTTGTTGAGCGCGGTCCCGCTCCCCATGCTCTCAACGTACCGGTTTTTCAGCTGGACAGCCGGCACACGATCTCTCTAATTAAATAAAGCGGTCTGTACATAGGATGTACAGACCGACGGAAATGTTGTTTTCATACGTATTTACTTTATTGAACATCCCTATCAACGGTATTATCAGTTTTACATGGAGTACACTCGATGTCACAAAGCGTTCAGTTAATTTAATTGATACTTTTTACTGCAAAACCTTAACGATTTTCAGAGATAACTGATCTTTTGGAGACAGTCGAGATGGTCTCCATTACCTCTGGCAGGAAGTCTTAACCCTTGGGACATGTGAAGCAGCATCAATTACAATGATTGAAATTAAAGCATTGCTACTATAGTCGTTCGTTTATCATATAATATAAACCTTCCTACTCTACACTGGACAAACACTGTACCACAAATCACATGGTGTTAATTGATAACGAGGCAATGGATGATGAAGTGTGCTTATACAGAATAGTTTTTTATCCAGCTTTCATACGATAATGGAAATACAGCGGTGCTGTTGAACTAATTAAACTAATCGATGAAATAATGAATGAACGAGATTGATGTACAGTGTAAGCGTGGCGACTATCATCAACCAATCAAATTCCACAGCATCAACCTGGAGACCTTATTACAAGACGTTCATTTAACCACTGAGCTCATGGGTGGTCTTAATTATCGCTTACACGTAGTATGGATTAATAATAGGTTTTCGTTGTAGCTAATCATTGAAATCTAGTGACTAATCTGAAGTAGATATCTAGTAAGTTCTGGTCTTAGAGCCATATCTGAAGTAGTATTCCATCGCTCAGCAATTTTCAACAGAGAGCAATGGAAAGGGATATCCTCGGGGTTTACTTGCGTGATCGAATAAGAAATCAGGAGATCCGCAGGAGAAGGTCAGCGACGTAGTCCATAAGATTGCTAGCCTCAAGTAGCAATGGGCAGGACACATCGCTCGAAGGACTGACATCCAATGGAGCAATAAAGTCCTCGAATGACAACCGCGTACCGGAAGACGATGTGTTGGCAGGTACGACGATCTGATGAAGATCAAGAGAAGCAGCTGGATGCGGGCAGCACAGGATCGATCGATGAGGAGATCTTTGGGGGATGTCTATGTCCAGCAGTGGACATCTGTCGGCTGATAATGATGATGATAATGATTCCACCGCGCTACTAGTTCTAGCGCGTTATCATCAGGTGAACGTGCCACTTGTTGTAAATGGACATATCTAGATGGTAACCGGGAAGAGAGATCTATCACCATAAATATTAAAGTCTTTAAAAGTTCCAGATTCATTTTTCATTTACAGCGAATTTTTTTTTTCGTTAAGTAACTGAAACAAAAAAGTTTACACTCCTCAGTAACTTTTTTGATTGAAACGTAACAATTTAACTTTAAATTAGAAAACTTTGGAAAGAAAAATATACATACTTCCTGTCGCAGTGATATTTTAATGATTAGCTGTTTTGATATACGAGCACCTTTTGTTTTGTAACACCGGTTGACAAAGAGTGATTCGTCATCATCATCATCAGCGAATATACTTCCACTTCTGGACATAGACCTGCCACAAAGATCCCTCCATAGATCGGTCTTGCGCTGCCTGCATCGCCGGGCACCAGATCCTGTCGTTTGTAGGGGTTCGTAGAGAGGCATTTGAGCTATTTCCCACCACGCTTACCCAATGCGGGTTGGCGGAAGCCAGAGTCCCGTTTCTTGACTAGCAGGGTGCGCCACGAGCAGGTGAGGTCGGCTTGGGTCCCGTGAGTTGTTGTGTGGGACCACTTACAGTGATTACATTTATATTGGAATTTAATGACGAGTACAACACGGTGTAGTGTATATCTTCCTATCACCACGTTGTTTATGGGTAGAATAATATTTAACCATTTCTTCGAGCAAATTTTTATGAATGTTATATCACTTAAACATTACTTGTTCCTAAATATGTTAAAGAGCAAAAAAGGGGAGGCTAGGGTCAAAATGTATTTTATTCTGTTGATGGTAACTTATTTTCTATACTTTGATCTTTTATCTGCATTTACTTTGATAATCTTAGCAGCAAATACAGGAATAAATATTTCATAGAAAAAAGGCACTCCGACAATCTTTTGATCCTCGTTTATTTATTTGGATTATATACTGTGGACGATGCTGTATTATGTATTTTAATAATACTCTTATTTAAAAGAAAATATCCACTTCCGTGTGTTTAGGACCTTGATGTTAAAGTATATGAATAGTAGAGAAGATGAGCTACAATTTGTTTTCTTAGATTGATCGAATGATATTTGAAACCTATTGCAATTGTTACGATAAATCTACTCTTCGCCAAAGTTTAGTTATTTTTCTAAGGAATATTTTTTTTCTTGTACTACTCTTTAATATATTACATATACTAGTTTATAATAACGGTATTTTAAAAGTATTAATGAAGATGTAAAATATAGCGACTTATTAAACATCGGATGGAATAAAAGCTTTTAATATAGACTATATAGCAACTGTAATAAAGTTGATATTGTTTAACAGGAGACATCTATATTTTTTTTTAATAAAAACAGCATTTTCGATTGATCTGTGAAATAATATAAAATATATACAGTATATGGCATATACAACAAAGACACATGCATTTGAATGTTTACCTTTTGGATGAAGTGTCAATGAATATAATTTAAAACATACAAGTTGCGCTGTGATCATCACAGGACCTGAACACGCAGAGCGGCTAGAAAACCTTGAACAAGTTTTTCTCTTTCGCCGCTTCGTATTAATTTTGCAATAAGTCACCGCTGTTGATTAATGTTAACGACGAAGACTACCGTAACAAAGTCGCCGCAGTTTGTCCCGAGACCCCGGCGAGCTAGGAGCCGGCGATATTAATGAAACTTCTGCTCGTTAAACGTAATTTCGAGCACTGCCGCTGGAGTACGAGTTCAGCTCAGCTCTCCGCCAGCGGTTGAGTGCTAACATTATAATGCGACAAAAGATTTCATAAAGCCGCACGACAAAGAATCGGCGCTGCGGAAGCGCTGCCTCGCCGGTTGCCGCTTTGTGTGATTATTAAGGCCGTTGTTCATTTGCCACCGGCGGTTGTCTTTGTCACTGTTCGCGTCATTGTTTGTCGATCTGGTGTCTGATCGCCGGTTCATGGTTTCACATTTTATAGCTACAGCTCAAACATATTTTCAGGCGACTAAGTGCATCTCCAGAACAGCATTGTATCGGGGAAGTTAACAGCGTAGCATAGAAAGGATTCTAATAGAAGAATACGCTCTCTTTTGTTCTGTATACGGTGGTTAGGTTAAAGATTGGTAATAAATAACGCACAAAGGGTGTTCACCACCGGGGGTACTGCAGAGAGTAAATTCTACGTAACCTTAATTTTTATCAAAAGGAAAACATCTTTTCATAAGATTTTGTAACTGTGGAACAATTTCCTCTTAAATATTCTTACCATTACATATTTTAAAGATAGATTGTGATTTTTAAAAACCTCTAATTAAAAAAAAACTAAGAAGCAAAATTTAAATATGGAAACGTCTTCATAATTTTTCAGATTATACTTACAAACAATCATAATCATCATAAGCCGATAGACTTCCACTGCTCGACATAGGCCTCTCCCAAAGATCCCCACATGATTGAGTAGGGATTCATATGGGAGGGTTTGGACCATTCCCTATTACGCTGGCCCAATGCGAGTTAGTAAGAGCCAGAGCCTCGTTAGTTGATTAGCCGGGTGCATCACTAGCAGATGAGATTAGCCTGGGGTCCCGTGAGTTGTTGCGCGGGAACTTTTACACCCCTTCAACAATCATAATAATAATCTCAAAATATAAGGTTGCCAAATATCTCCCTTCCGCTTTTTTGCTCTTTATTCAATGCTTTATAAAAAGTGTTACAGTGATCGGATTTAGTTCAAATATGCGACGTTTTGTTCGATAATCTGTTTCCATCTAGACGGCAACTTCATAATACCTCCCTCGTAGAAGCCCCCCTCCTTATTTGCGAAGAACTCGGACAGCCACTTTTCACAAGCCTCTTTTGAGTTCAACTTTACACCACCAAGGGCGTTCACCATGGACAGGAACAGGTGGTAATCACTTGGCGCTATGTCCGGGCTATATGGTGGATGCGATAAAACCTCCCATCCGAGCTCCCGTAGCTTCTGACGAGTCATCAACGAAGTGTGTGGTCTGGCGTTGTCCTGGTGGAACACTACACCCTTCCTGTTGGCCAATTCTGGACGCTTCTGGTCGATCGCCTGCTTCAAGCGGTCCAGTTGTTCGCAGTAGATGGTAGAATTAAGCGTCTGGCCATATGGGAGCAGCTCATAGTGGATGATTCCCTTCCAATCCCACCAAACACACAGCAAAACCTTCCTGGCCGTCAATCCCGGCTTGGCCACTGTTTGGGACGATTCACCGGCCTTCGACCACGACCGTTTTCGCTTGATATTGTCGTATGTGATCCATTTTTGGTCGCCAGTCACCATCCGCTTCAAGAATGGGTCGAGTTCGTTCCGTTTCAGCAGCATATCGCAGGCGTTGATTCGGTCCAGAAGGTTTTTTTGCTTCAAATCATGCGGCACCCAAACATCAAGCTTTTCTTTGTATCCAGCCTTCTGCAGATGGTTTAAAATGGTTTGGTGACTAACACCCATCTCCTGGGCGATGTCACGAGATGCCACATGCCGGTCTAACTCGATGTAATCCATGATTTGATCGGTATTTGTCGTCACAGGTCTTCCGCCGGCTGGCTTATCCATGGTGTCGTTTTCACCGGCTCTGAATCGTCGAAACCATTCCTCCGCGGTTCGAAGTGATAGAGTACCATCCTCCAAAACACCATTAATCTCACGGAACGTTTCTCTAGCGGATTTGCCTTTAACGAAGGAAAACTTTAAAATAGCGCGAATTTCGACGTTAGTGAACTCCATGTTTACACGTCTATAACTGTTGAACGCAATATCCAAACTAATTATGCATAGCGTCGTTTTGTAGGTTATGTCAAGACCTTTCAAATTATGTATAGTATTGCCAGATACGAGCTCTGTAGCGCTTTGTACATAGCCGCGAAATTCAAAAGACAAAAAGGCGGAAGGGAGATATTTCCCAACCTATTATAACTGTTAGGTATAGTGCTATAGTTAGTAAAGATAAAGCGCTCAAGTTATAACATTAAGTTTAAGTTATATATAATATATTACGGATTGTGGTGATCAGTTGAAGTCGTTGTTAAATTGTACTAAGTCTGGGTGAAGTACAATGTAGTCAGATAATCTATACGTTACCGTTTACTCCGACGGCGAATCGACCGGAAATTGAACATGGAACCAGGCGACTGGTTGTTGTGAAAACTTAATCAAAATACTTAAGCGGGCAGTTTTCAAGTTGTGGTCCGGCACGTTTATTACTTTGAGCAATGGAGCGTGATACTCAACGGCTTCTTTTGATAAGAATTCCAACTGGTCTCGTTGAATGACGCGGAGAGGCGGCCGCGCGCCGCTCCGCGACCGGATTTCCAGGAGAAAATTCAATGAATTTAAAACGAGATGCCTTTCTAAAGGATCCCGTGTGTAGCGATTGTGTGTCGCCTGGTTCGTGTTGTGTGTGCTGTTCAAATCTTAATAAGATTTTGATTATTAATAGCGGTACGTCTCTGCTAGGTATTATTACTGGAACTGATCTTAGCAACACTAGTCTGGCTTGAAAGATATTGCCTAAGTAGACTTCGGGAGTAACGAGACTATGTACTTCGGAACTAGCGCACCTGTGGTGGTAGATTTCTATTTCCGGAGACCGTCTAGGTAGATTACTGTGTCCCGGTTTAAAAGGTGAATAATAAGTGTAATTACTGGAGTAATGAGACAAAATATCTTGTCTCTAAGCGACGAGCACAATGTGGTGCAGTGTATATTATCATCCGGTGAACGTCGTCCTCTTATAGTAATTTTGGCGAATAAAAACACTGCTTAATATCTAGTACATTATTGTATTTTTTTCACCAGTCAATTTACATCCCCACTGTTGGAGCACAGGCCTACCCTCACTATGAGGGCCATAGTCGCCGCGCTGGTCCAATGCGGGTTTGTGACTTCACACGCAGCTTAGAATAAATTCTAATTCAGTGTGTGCGGGTTTCCTCGCGATGTTTCCTTCACCGTTTGTATCTCGCTGTTGTAACTAAAGTTCACAAATGTACATAACTTAAATATTAAGTCATCGGTACACGCCGAGATTCGAACCCGCGACCTTCGCAATGAAGGCCGCACGCTCTAACCGTTACGCCGGCGAGCTGCGTCACAATTGTTTATTTGTGCAGAAATTTGATATAATTAAAAATATTATGGAAGTTATTCTTGTATATAAACTGTTATATTTATGTTCGTTTCATGTGATAATGAAACATTAATTGCGCAATAAACTGTCGATGGCGCGGGCGGGCGCGGGCGGGCGCGGGCGGGCGCGCGCGGGGCTACGCGGGGGTGGCGTGGGGGTGGTTTGCTTTGATCACAGCAAAAGACTTCTCGTTATAAATTTACTAACGATCTATTTTTCTATTGTTTTTGTGAACGAATCATAAACGAATTTTGATTTATTTCGGGAGCAATGTAATATTTCAATGTTAACGTTAAGGTTTTAAGATCACTCGAGGTGTGCTTACGAGTCTACGTTACCACTCAAAAAGGTTTTTAAGTGCAAACACGAGCCCTCACCGAACCTCCCCCGCCGACCCCCTGGAGCCAGTCGTTTTGTTCATTTAAATTCTCAATAGCTATTCTCTTGTGAGGTTTCCTTGCGGGCGCATGTTTTCACAACCGAACTGAACGCCTCAAACATCTTTGTTTCGAGTAATATAAGAAGCACTTGCCGTCCCGCTAATGGCTTCAACCCCTACTTTATAACAGACTTCTTTATTCGCCGATTCCACTCGCTCTTTAGTGAAATTATACCTTTAATGTTACACTACTTTGACTACAGTTCAAATAACTATATTAACTTCGTTGAGATATGGTGGCGGGTCTGTCTGTTGTCGGAGACTGTCTAGGTAGGTACGGCCGCAGCTCCTAGTATTCGGTAAATATTACTGTGTTGAGGATTAAAGGATTTTGTAGCTTGTTAAATCTCTCGGGTAATGAGACTTAATACCCTATACTTCAACGTATTGAGATATTGCACAATTTATACCATCTTCACTAGCGTTAGGATATTATTATTGTATAGCCACTTACCATCAGGTAGCGCTTCATTCGGCGCTTCGTAGATTGTAAAAAATCTATAGTAATTCCGATAACAAATTTACTATCGACGATTCCCAGCAACTAAGAGATAATAACTCCTGAAAAAAAGCAGCAACTTTTCCTGTGCTTTCAACGATACTGCGCTCGCTAATGCGGATACTGAAATTACCTGCATTTGGACAGGCCCGTGTTCAGCAGGGCACAACAATGAGCTGAAATTAAATGATAATATTGAATAGTGCATTGTGTTTAATTAAACCCAAACAAGTGCTTAATTTCCTGTTTAACTGTTAATATAAGCTCTGTGATACATATGATCTCACAAACAAATGAGGAATTCCGCTTTTTTTTTACAAGCTATCGTCCTAAAATTATAACATGACGTCCTTACAGTAGTTTCCCTAAATAGTTATGTAGTTTATTCAAAGAGAGCGTGATAAGGTTTCTCCAGGATCAATAACACACTGGTTAGTCCTGTATAGATTATTAATACCCATAGGCCAAGGTATCCATACAAAAAAAACTCCGTTGAGATTGATTCTTCAAAATTTTCTTTCATATGTAATAAAAAAATAAGAAAGGTAGAGATAATGGTAACTCGATGTCTAATAATACTCTTCGATGAAATCGCAACATCGATCGTGATTCCAATCAAGCAAACCATGTAGTGTGAGGGTGTATGGAGTCCTGCATAACAACTCAAAATATCCAAGCCAACCTCGCTTGCTTGTTGGTGCACCCTGCTAATCAACAAACAAGGCTCTGGCTCTGAGTACTGAACTCTTCTTCCACCAACCCGTATTGGGCCAAAATGGTGAGATAAGACCCAAATCTCCTCAATATGAACCTCTAGAGACGATAGCTCCTGGTGCCCGGCGGTATTGCGGTGGAGATCCTTGGGGGAGGCCTTTGTCCAACATTGGACGTCTAGCGGCTGATGATGATGAGGAAACGATGTATTGACTACCAAAAGTACATGTTGAAGTTTACACAAGCCCATCAGCAGACTAAACGTTATATTATTTACAGGATAACATGAAAATTTAATAAGGAAGTATGTAAGTTTCTGCTCGGGCGTGTTCTGTACAGACGCGACTAGATCTATGAATATTAAAATTGTATCAAGTCGCCCGCGGGGCGGCCGGCCCGGGGGCGAGGGGCTGTATCACTGTTTGTTTTGTCAGAAATCGTATAAATTACTTCTAATGAAAGAATAAGGAATATTTAATGAAATACTCTGTTTTTCTTTAGCTTATATTAAAAGCGAATTTATTAATTTTTTTTGTTTATTCAATTAAGCGACGAAATGAGGAGGGATGTTCACCCGATGGTAAGTGATACACCTGCCCATAACGTGGTGCTATTTAGAGCGGTATGCGCTCATCGCCTTGAAACAGGATATTGTCTCGTTACTTTAGCAATTTTACTAGCTACAACTCCGTTCAAACCGGAACGCAGTAATGTTCGCGGAGTAATGTTTGTCGGCTGCAATAGGAGCTGCGGTCTGCGGTAACAGCGACCTGCTCCAGTGAATTTAGTAAAATTCTTAGCTGACTTCTGAACGGCAGAAGCAATATCTATAACAAAGGTTGCTTTTTTTGGACAACTTCAAATAGGATCACTTTATGAGTTCCCAAGGTTGATCTTGGAGGGCAAAATACCTGGAAAAAGTACACCTGATAGACAGCGCAAGAAATGGTTCCAAGACATAAAGGAATGACCGGGGTTAAATGCTACCAGGTAAAAAGAATAGCTGGAAATCGAATTGGTTTCCTCAATCTGTTCGCCAAACTTCCACCTAATGGTGATGATTTGATGATGTGTCTACGAATCTCTGGATATGTCCTGATACGAGGTGTATATGATATAAAACAAAAAGTAACTGGGACATATTAATAAATTGATTTGTTAATGATCTCGCCGCACTGTAGACGCGATGAAATTTGCTGAGAAAACATTTACCCTCTGAATAGAAATAAGCTAATTTCTTTTGTGTTTTGATTTACCAATTTCGTTCGTGGGGCGAGGGTGGGAAATAAGAAATAAGAAATATTCCGAATGGGAAATAAATATTCAGTAAGTCTGCGCGCGCCTGAATATTACATAGCGGAGTGTTATGAGCGCGAATATAATATATTTACACATTACACATTTAAACCTATTTATTGAGGTGTTTATAAAAATCACCCTAAACTTAAGGGGTCGCGCAGAACAACTCACGGGACCCAAGCCAACCTCAACTGTTCGTGGTGCATCCTGATATTTAACAAGCGAGGCAGCGTGGTGAGAAATGGCCCAAATCCTACCGTATAAACTCCTATATACAACCCCTCGTATCCGGCAGTATAGTGGTGGAGATCTCTGGGAGAGGGCTAGGTCCAGCAGTGAACGTCTATCGGCTGATTATGATGATGAAATTTAAAATATTTGTCCAGTTTATTTTCACACACCATAGCGACCACCCTACTAGCGCCGGCCGCTCCACGCAGTCCCACCTCAGGAGGAAAAACCCTGTTCACCTCCGTAAAAGTGCGCCGGGAAATATAACGTGCTTTCCTCTCTGCCTTTTATCGTCACCTGAGCAACGGATCCTCTCGAATATGTCAACCAAATGCCAAGGAGAATGAGATGAGAATGCCATGCCAAAAGAGAAAACTCCCTTGGCTCCCTGCGTCGGATCTAGTCTTGGGGTCCACCGCCAACAGTTAAACGGCCGCAGCTCTACGTAACGAGATGACAGAGTAAATTCCACCGCCACGACAAGACGGGAACCTGTTCAGGGGTCACAAGGTGGACCTACAATCTTCTAAAGTTTGCCGGTACCATGAAGATGCAGATTTGGCTGATCTATGTGAAGATCTATAAAGCAAGACTATGTCCAGTAGTAAAAGCATTCCGTGACAGTGGGCCTGTAATACAGTAAACCTAGTATTAATAACACAGAGAAAAAACCATTTGTTATCTGCATATACAAACATCAGGCGTGTCGCCTCATTCCCCGACTGTTTCACTTCACAACACTCATTGTTAGGTGCGTATAATTTTTCACAACACGCTTCTCCCCGCCGTGTAGCATATGTAAGATTTCATATTTTCCTTCAGACAATTCATAAGCGAGGAAGCTACATCGTATATTGCTGAGGAGGTTTCGTTTGTAGTTATTACAGCTCTTATGTAAAACGAATAAGCTTGATTTTTGGATGACTGGAAATATTTCTAGATTATACTGCTTGATGATTTAACATCATCTTTATGCTTTAAGACAGCATGATTTCTCTTTTCTACGCTCCAGTTTTCAAATGTCAGATTTTGAATGTAGACAATTCATGAATGTCATTACTGATTGAAGAATGATCGATGTAGTGATCATTAGGGGAGGCCTATGTACAGCAGTGGCCGTCTGTCGGCTGATAATGATGATGATTTTTGTATAAATATAACTATGGTGATTACTTAGAGAGAAGAATGGCTACGAATGCGGACACTGAGGTAATGCACTTTACTGTTGCAAATTGCATCAACGATGAGACGGTAAGATGACCAGTATATAATCATTATCATCATCATCACCAGCTGATAGACGTGCACTGCTGGACACCTTCCTCAAAGATCTCCTTATACAGTTAGCACGGCTTCCTGTATCGCTGGGCAGTAGAGGCTGTCGAATGAAGGAGTTTATATGATGGGTTCATATAGTAATAAAAAAAAAATCGTGACCAATGAATATCTCTGTTCATACCAAAATCTTGAAAAAGTATTAAAGCATTCATTCAATAATAAATATCAGCTGATTTGTTTATTGATTGGTAGTAATGATCGTTTGTGTAAACTCTGCGGGCGTATTAAAAAATGATTCTCTTTTATTTCTTTAGCTCTCATTTCGTTCGTAAAAAAAAAAAATTCTAATCAACAAGTTTTCCCTAATTAAATGTCGGTGGTGGGGTCCCGAGCAATTTGAGCTTTTTGCTCTGTCTAGTTAAAACGACCGCGGCCAAGCATTTACTAATTGCCAACCAGTAAGGATGCTTCAGCTCGAACAATGGACCTTTAAAACACTTTAATGAATTTTCTTCGGTATTTTATTAATTTTGAATATTTGAATGCTTTAAAACCTCGTCCTTGTAGTAAATTATATTCATAACAATGCCATAGTTAATACATTACTTAGGTATAGAATTTTTAGATTACTACAAGTAAGAGAAAGAAAAATACACAGATTTGTTTGGAATAATGCCTAAGTTGAATATGGAACAATTAGGTAAACACTAATACAATAGCTTTAGGACATAACTCATATCTAATTTGCCAAACACCTTCACTACCGCAAGTATACCAAGATTCCTTGGTGAAAGAAACCAGCGCCGCTGTTCCAAAACCGTCTCCGGAAAGCAAGATTTACTACGAGTTAGTTGCACAGTAGCTTATTATATTTTCGAAGTAGTTAAATATATCCTTAAAAGCGACCAATAGCTGCTAGTAATCTATTGGCTTATGGTGAAGAAGATAAGAGTAAAAACAATAAAAGGACAAAAAATTACAAGATCGACAAATTTTTGCCTAATGGTTTCAGGATCCTTAAAGCTTTCCACAGCTTTCACTCGATTTTAAAGGGATTTGAAAGCACATTAGAGTGTAAGGGGTGCGGCGTAACAACTCACGGAACCCAAGCCAACCTCAGCTGCTCGTGGTGCACCCTGCTAATCAACAAACGAAACTCTGGCGCCCACCAACCCGCATTGGGCCAGCGAGGTGGCCCAAATCCTCCCATATGAAACCGCACAAACGGCGGCTCCTGGTGTCTTGTGGTGCGGGCGGCGCAAGGCCGATCGATGTGGGGATCTTTGGGGGAGGCTTATGTCGAGCAGTAGACGTCTATCGGCTGATAGTGGTGATAGTGAAGGAATAATTATTGATTTTTGCGGTTTATATATTTTTTTTTTTTTATAAGATCTAGTAGGCAAACGAGCAAGACGGGTCACCTGATGGTAAGTGATTCACCGCCGCCCACGGTCACCAGCGATGCCAGTGTGTTGCCTACCCTTCAGGTAAGAGTATGCTCTTTTATAGACTAATTTTTTCAAAGGACAAATGCAATTGCAATTAACTATCACATAGTAATTAAACGGCGCTACACATAGAAGCGCGAATGCAATTCCTTTTGAACTTGATTTACACTTATAGTGTAACAATTTTAGGAAATTGGCATATGCGAGAATAAATGCTTTTTTTGATAAATGATATACACTAACCTAGACTTGACTAGCTGAAGAAAAGGTCACGACTTTCTACTTAAGAGAAAGGCAGAAGGGCGCTGTTAACTCATACATAGTGCTTAAAGAACTGTAACAGTTTTATATGCATTTGAATTCGTTGATTATCAAAGCAAACGAGTGGTATTTATAGGCGGATGCGTGTACGAGTGTAACGTATCAAAAGTACTTCATAAAAATATTGGAACGGAATAAATTCTGTCGAGTGTTAGGTGAATTATTAGTGAGAGGGAGTATCGAGTTGAAAATGTTCGTTTAAACACTCAAACCCACCCCCAGCTCCACGGCAGCCGCGATGAAAACAACAATGCGTGTGAGGAAAGAATAGAAGCCGGGAAAAAGGCATTCTCGAGTGAAAAAAAAAATGCCCAACGCAGAGCTGACAAGCGTGTTCTGTCAAGGATTCATTAACGCAGGGTTTGGGCCGAGCTGTATTTATTTAATTTCACCGCCTCCACAAAGGGATGCCCGTTCAAAGGGAGCGACGTTATAGGGCTTAGGCTCGATTGTTTGCGCTCGGTACAATACTTTATATTTTCGGTTTAAATTATAATAAAGTAAAACATTATTTATAACAATATATAATGTTTAATTCCACTAACACCATGAAGATAGTTGTATTAGCATACTACTGTTTTACGACGGAAGTAGATAGTAAATATATTTATAATCATAGAAATACCGGAATTCAATTGCACATACTTAAAGGAAGTTATTTAGATTGAGGCGTACTAGCTTCGAATGTATATACACAATATTAGTATTCTTACGATCTAAACTATGCGTTGTCACCATTATATATTCATTATACTTTTTTTTGTTTCGAGTGTGCAGAGGGGATCCTTGAAAAATTCCTTGCTTATGAGGAAAAGTCAAAGTTATGTGAAATTCTTACTCACTAAACCCGCTCCGGGATCTCTTATAGAAAGCACCGATGTCTCTCTACACTTTGTTTTACATGTCTCTGAGGAGGAACCTAACCCTGCTAGGCACCATCGCTGAGCCTTACGCTGTCTCACGCAAGTTCGCTTGTTGAGCAATAAGAGCCCCCACCCTCAATATCCGCGAAACTTCTAGACCCTTTTAGCATCCGCTACGACAGTCAGGGCTTACCTTAGTTCTATTCTTACTAGCCCGAGACTACAGGGCTGTCATTATACTTACATCAGTTAATTCATGTGGGAGTACGAAAGTAAATCTGCAAAAAAAAAAAAATTAGTTATACTACATGATGCATTGCAGCAAGAGCACTCCTTGATCCTGTAGGTCTATTGTATATTCATATTAAGGAAATGTAATTTTGTTCACTTATTCATCGCGAACCTCGTTAGAAGTTAAATTACTGAAGATGATAGGTTTAAGTAGTTAGGGGTCCCGTACAAGAACTCATGGGACCTAAGCCAACCTTACCAGGTCATTTTTTTTATATTGTCACGCCTTTTCCCAGTAGGGGTAGGCAGAGGTGAATAAACACCCACATTTCGCCAGATGTGGTCAGATTAGGTACCATGTAACAGGGGGCGAGCTTGTTGCCACTTTATTGGGGCCACCATACGCACATACAGACAAAGATGATTTCAGTGTGCGGGTTTCCTCAAGATGTTTTCCTTCACCGTTTGTATCTCGCTGTTGTAACTAAAGTTCACAAATGTACATAACTTAAATATTAAGTCATCGGTATATGCGGAGATTCGAACCCGCGACCTTCGGAATTAAAGTCGCACTCTCTAACCATTAGGCCACCTGCTCATGGTGCAACCTGCTAATCAACAAACGAGGCTGTGGCACCCACCAACCAACATTTTGCCAGCGTGATGGAGAATGGCGCAAATCCCCCACATGAATCCCTACTCCATCGTGTGAGAATCTTCCGGGGAGGCCTATGTCCAGCGGTGGACGTCTATCGGCTGATGATGATGACTCAACATCTTGTTAAATTAAGGTTAAGTAACAAACTATTACCCAGAAAGAACCGTGTCCCTTTTAAATTGAGACATTTATACATGTCAAGTTCTATAACCACATTCAGATGCGCGTCGTCATGCCGAGGGTAGCAGCTTTTAACGAAATATCTGCCCCGAAATCGACAAAAGCCTTCCTTCAAAATTCATCTATCCACTCTGAATCTCTGCTGGGGGAGGACTCTTCCGGCACAATGGAGCGCGATCCGACGTTGACACGAAAGCGTGTCACTTATGATTTATTCGGGATTTCGTATTTTCGTAGTGAAAAAAAAAATAAACGTCTGTGCCTTCGACACGCGGATTTCAGTGAGGCCTCGGGATGAATATGGGAGTTGTGAGAGTAAAGAACATAGAGAAATTGCTTTACTAGTAACAGGTTTCTCTCGTGTCTCCTAAGTACTTAACCCTTAGTAAAACATGCAAACGTATCTCCACCGCGGTATAAACTTGTGTAAAATGGACATAAATTATAGGAGCGGAAATGGGAAAACATTTTTCACTGATCAAATATCTTAGAAGGGGTTCGAAGTTTTCAGCAATTCATAATTCTACGTTTGTAGGGGGGGGAACAAACTTATCGCTTCGCTTTCGATGTGAAACGTCGGGCGGCGGCTCATTCGTTCTTCGGCAATATGTTGCTGCGGCGCTCGCCGATTTTATCTGCGAGCTACCCTCCCGGGGAAAGCGAATATCGCACTTTACGTATCGCGTATGCATCATATTTATGTTCCACTTTGTAATAATGATGCACAGCTTACATTACTTTCCCAGAATTGGGAACTATATACCATCATTCATAAAGAGGCTCTCGGCCAAAGTCTGGGTAAATTATTTACGATACTGGTTAAGATATATTAACAAATTACTGGTGGTAGATCTCTGTTGCCGGATACCGTCTACGTAGGAACCGATAAACAGTACTGTGCAAACATTACTGTGTTCCGGTTTGAAGGGAGTTGTATCTCGTGAATTTACTTCGGTTATGAGACTCAATATCTTATGACTCAAGGCGACGAGCACAATTTGGTGCAATGTATCTTAACTAGCTAACAAACTTATGGGCGCGCGTATCACTTATCATCAGGTGAATATCCCTCTTGTCTCGATGCTTCAGTGTATAAAAAAAAAACTCTCATTTTAACGAAAATTGTTGTTTTTCGATCATGCAGATTTTCTAATCATGCTTTCTTTGACCGGAAGCTATAACCGCTTGAGATTCGAACCCGCGCTTTTTATGTACGTAAAGTACGTATGACCTTATAATCTGATTAACACGGTTTCGCATACATTCTTCTCTTTCGTATGCTTCATGACTGAAGGTCGTGCTTGTCCTGAAATGCTCTTGATGACGTGTCAATCAGCTGCTTCCACTCCGCTCTGTTCGCTGCACGTCTCGGGGCATTCGGAATGTTGGTGCCTAAGATTGCCTTTACCCGGTCGGACCACCGGGCAGGCGATCGACCCCGTCGTGATCTCTTGCTCTCGATCCTTCCTACTACAACCAGCTTATCTCGTATATATTTCGCATATATATTCGTCATAAATACGACATATATCTATATACTAGAATATACTGTTTAATTAATGCACACGATTCATTCGATGCACGAGTTTACTTTCATATTAAGTTCCTCATTAATGAATACATCACCTAAAATAAATTGAAGTTTATTCTTATGTTTTTTTTTTATATACAATGGACTAACACATGACCTCAATCTCAACTAACTTTAAGTGACAATAATGGCGTGAATGGTACTTGTCTAGAATATTCTAGGTGCCATAGGTTAACCGGCAACTGGAACATAAATTGCGTTTTGGGAACAAATTTATAATGAGGCTTTACTCTGTAGTTTTGGGCTTGTTAGAATTGAACTAAAATAAACCTATTGTAGTAGGCGACTAAAAGGGTTTTCGGGTTCGCATCCTAGCCTGAACGAGCCGAAATAGAACAACAAATGCAAGTTGGTCTTGTAATTGCTGTTGTACAGCGAGGATACTAAGTACGGTTTTACACTTTCTCTTTCAGGGTATCTTTAGAAAATGTCCTCACATTGAAAACAGGGTTAATAATGAAAGTGATAGTTACGCGGTTTCGGAAAATTCTTACCATGACAGGAACTTCACAATATATAGTAGAAGAGAAGCCATTGTCTCATGGAGGATCATGCAATTTATGGTTAGTTTACGTTGATAGCTTAAATGCACATGGGAATGATTTAAGTATAAAACGCAGCAGAAGAATGATAATTAATCGCCGTGATGGACAAAATACGAGTTTAATATTATGAAGGGTCAGTGACCTTTTCTTTTTTTAAAAATCTTCACTTCAAACTTTAGATTACTAGTGATGTATATTAAAAATATTTTTTTGTCAATGTCTAATATAAGGACGACTAAATACTTCCGGTTTCATATTAAATAGAAAGTACCAAGAAAATTTGTTCAAAGAAATCTGTAAAAGGGTTAAGCTCGCCCTTGTAGTTTTCCTTTCGTATTTTAAATTGTTAACATCCTGAGTATACGGAAATTCTTTAGAAGTATAAAACACAGAAAATTTATTAGACAACGCTTAAAAATAATACAGAAGTCTGGCTAAAAGCCTCAGGGCTTTTTGTACAACCTAAGATACGGTAAGACAAAAACTCTATTTTAATCTTCGATACAAAATTTAGGGATGTTTAGTGTTTTTTATTCAAAGTTTTCTAGCGACAGCACCCTTCAAACCGGTACACAGTAATATTTGCGCACTACTATCCGTCGGCTGCATTAGGCGCTGCGGTATCAACCTATCGTCATTAGTAAGTAGTAAACTGTATAGTCTTAACAAGTTATTCATAATACTTAAAGTAGGGGTAGGAGCAAACTTAAGAGCATCTGATCTGAAAGGCCATATTGCAATTTAGAAGATAAGAGGGTTGGCTAGTGACGCTGTTAGCGGCACGTATCCAGGAGGCGAGCTCCAGCGCGGCAGCTCGCCAGCCTCGCGGCGGATTAGCATGCCGCCGCGTCACCGGGTAACCGAATTAAGTTTAAATTAGTTACGGGAGTTCGTTGCGAACTTTTTTTACTTGATTATTGGTACAAAGACGCCCTCGACAAGGGTCGCCGCCTACAAATATAACCTAATTCCTTCTCCCTCCACCTTTTGTGTGCGCACTTTACTTGGGCCGAGTTTTAAGAAAAATCTAATTACTCCGGGACGAATTTGATGGCATTAATTTTTACACCAATATTAAGGTGTTGGAAATTTGATTTTGTTTATACTTAAATCGCTTCGCAGTGTTTGTTTGGCAAGCAATGCAGTCCTTGTCCATAAACTTTATGGATTGCTATGAGAAATGTATTCGTAACAACGAATACGGCAAGTTCTCATGGTGATGTGTTTATTCTATCAACAGACGAGTCGAGAGAGATATACGTGGTGATAAATTATATAACAATAAGACTCTTGATAAGCTATTTGTACAGCTTCAGATTACGCTCATCAGAATATGATAGAATGGATTCCGGCTCATAGCGCTCTTACAGTCGTAGTATGACATTACTGTACATGCACACGCTTGATAAGCGCTTGAAATAAACGTGGTGTCAATACACATGAGTTTGTGTAAATATCCTTTTAAATTATATTTTTACATTTATGAAATAATTTATAACAAGAATCCTTTATTTCAATGTTTAATATACATTTGCGCATTTCTTCCTACTTCCGAGTTCGTACAACAAAAGACGGTCTGTTAATATTTTAAACAAGCACATTTCTCCTTACGGTCAGAACAAACAACGACAAAGAACAACGAAAGCCACTCCGCTCCCGGAGGAGGCATATAATGGGGCGACAGAAATAAGTAATTTAAAAGACGAAACTTCAAAACCCTCATCCATTTATTCATAAGATCAAGTTCAGTTCCCTCACGGCTCGTTCCAAGATGTTGTACCTCGTGCAAGTGGCGCCGGTGTATTTTTTCAGTGATTTTTTTAGATGTACGACAGGAAGTTAAATGATTTCAAGGATATACTTTTTCTGGATTCGACATCAAAACAGACTCATGAACCTTCGTCATATTCCATCGGAGAATTACCAGTGGCTAATTATAATGAAAGGATATGAGAAGGCAGAGGCACAGACTGTACAGTAGAGGTATGAAGCACGAAGAAACGCAGCATCAAATTCTGATGATGAACATTGCTGTGCACTGTTCCTCATTGAGATCTTCGATAACGTTTAAAGGTTGCTGTAAGGAACAAATTCGTTTCCGCTCTCAACTAAAATACGAGCTAAAGTATGTGCTAAGTTCTATTAATATCATGTACCGATCATCGTGTATAAAGGTTATGGTGTATACGGAAGTAGCCTGAGTAAAACAAGCTTTTCCTCCTCGTGTTGTGCTGTGAAACTTAGGTGGTGTGTGCGTGGTCTGTAAAATAAAAAAAACAAGTACATTTGCACCGGCCCGCACTGGATGGGGAGCGTGTGTTTGCGTAACGCTTCAAACAATTTATAAATCGGATGTGACGTCGCGAATGTGGGTCGCAGCCTCCCGCTGAACAACGGGCCCGCCGAGACGGCACCGCCTGCTGCTGCGACACATCCACGCTGCTGAACGGAACTCCATTCAACGACCACCCAGCGCTGTGCGGATTCTTTGCCTATTTCATTTAATTCAAATATGTTATTAGTACATACAGGAAACATGTTACGTATCCATCATATATATCACTTACTCGATCACTGCTTGTAGCTCTCTATTACCGTCTACGTAGGTACCACCGCGGCGCCTATTGCAACCATCAACAGTACAGTCCATACGTTACTGTGTTCCGATTTAAAGGGCGTTGTATTTAGTGAGTGTATGGGGGGAGGGGGGCGTAAGGTGTCCTGCACAACAATTCACAGGACGCAAGTCAACCACACCTGCTAGTGGTGCTCTCTGCTAATCAACGAGGGCCTGGCTCCCACCAACCCGCATTGGTGGTCACGGTAGTCAAGTTAACTGGTCTTCTACCCCGGTACCTGACAGTCAAAACTTAAGCATAAGCATGCAAAAAGTAAAGTTATGTAAGACCTTTACTTGTTTACTCTAAATTGCGTTTTCCTCGGAGATGTATGAAGCAGGAAGTTTACCCTGTTCGTACCCTGGGGGCCAGCGTCGGGCATTACGTATACTGGCCTCGGTTAAAATGCAAAACCCGCGCGAATATTATCTCTCCATCGAACAGAGTTTATGATTTTTATAATGTAAAGGGTTTTCTGGTAGAACGGAGAGTGGAGCAACACATTTATGATTTTCCTGCTTTTGTGAAACATAGGGTGAGAAATTACGGAGAACCTTTCCGTGGTATTAAATCTTTCTCTGTTGAATTTTTGGGTAGGTACTACCGCAGCGGAATCTCTTTGTGAAATCTCTCTGTGGTGTGAAGTAACGTAACATAGATTAAAAGAAGTAGGAAATTTGAATTTGAGTATTTCTCATAAGAGAGGCTGAGGGCGACGTCGGCACTCTCTTGTCTTAGAGACTAAGTTTCTCTATGAGTAGCTGGAAGAGTATGTTTCTGGTTGAGAGTAGAAGAAAAAAGAATGTTCGTCCGATTAGAAGGTTCGTAGGTTTCCCCTGCGCGTGTGGTCGCGGGCCGGGCCGGGCCGGGCCGGGGTCCCGCCCGAGCGATTACAATCGAGCCTCGGGCGATAATCGATTATACGAATTAACGGAAGCCGAGTCCGATAAGTTTTATTGGACTTTAATAGACTACGCTTCTTTTGTTTTATGGACACGCACGAGATCGTGCTGAAGATACTGACTATTCATTAACCGGCACAACGCAGAACGTTATAATAACTTTCTTCTGTACAACCGAACAAGAAGTTTATATACATTATAGTTTTAGTTTAAATTATCGTATGGATTATGACGTTAGTCAATAACGACATATTTCATGTCCTCGCTCAATCAGGCAAGCGTAGTGTTGTATATACTAAGTGGGAGCGGTTTGCAATCAATACTTCGTTTCGTAGCTTAAATTAAACTTTTAAAAACAATCTAATAACTTTGATCTTCAAACAATATACTATTAATTAATAGAGTATCTTCTTTGTTATGGCTATTTATTTTCATCGTGAGCCCATTTTAAAGTTGAAAAAGTTGTATCGTATAGAAAATGTAGCATGGAACAAATCCAAGGAATCCCCTAACTCACTACATCTGTTCTAAGGCCCGAAAGGAACCGTAAATTCTCGCCGCGCTTCTAAATTCCCACGATTTGACTTCAGTCAACCGGTACAAAGTGAATTCCGCCACACAGCCGCGTTCATCCCACACCGATTCAGAATATCTTCATCCAATTTATACGTTGCTGAAGCGCCAGTAAACCCCTATTTATTGGCACATCCAATTTTTTTTATACATTCAAGTTGTGTTCCGCTTGCTTTTGTGCACTGCAAACACGAGCGCCGTAAGTCGCATATTAAATGTGGATAAAATTGGTCTTTCGATCGGAAGTGGGTGGCGCTTTCAAAAACTGGATGTTTTTAATATTAATCACATAGGAAATTAACATCTAAATAGTCCGACCAGCGAAGGATTGCAACAGCCTGCCGGCGTCAGTGTTGCCGTAAAGGTATGTCATGGGAGTCTTCAAGAGAAGAGTGTATAGACTTCTTCTGGACTAGTGCGCTTTACCATCTAAATTTCATCTTCTTTTTCAATCAGGTGGGATCCTAGTCCAGCACTAGTGTATATAATTTAAAGAAAAAAAGAGTTTTTAATTACCGCACTAACTTACATTGACTAAACCGAAACTCGTTAACAGTTGCATCTATCTGTACGGTCTATGAAAATATATCTACCACCACCGTACCATGCTGGTGTTGATAGTGCTGTTCATTAACCATCCAATCCCTATCTCGTTAAGTTATAAATAAATTTAATCAACACCCCCACACCAATAAACTCCACACCACCACCACTTTGTTCTAATTTAAACCTCAATTATAATTTCATCGCAATTTTAACACGCTAGAGAATAAACAAACACTTAACGTCGCGTTAATTACATGTTCCCGGGTAATTTGTGCCTTATTACCAAAACACTATTGCTGTAATTTAAAAAAATGTAATCAGTTTATATATTAACTAGTGCAACTGGTTTACGATCGATTGTTGTTTGAAAAGATCGAATATTTTACTGTCGTTAAGTAGTGTGCGGACTACGATACGGTTACTTTGTTATAAGTAGGCGTATCGTTTACAATAAGACGATAGCCTTCTAGCTCATGACTTCATCTAACAAGTGTTTAAAAGTCAAGTTCACGAAGTTGCACACAGCGTGCACCCGAAGAGTACACCGCCACGCCCCGTAGAACATAAAATACAAACAAGCCGCAACAGTTCGAACAAGGATTCTAAATAGATAGATGCAATAGCAGAATTACTTCGTGGAGCCTAATGTGTGAAGAGTAACTGTTGTTCGAACTGTATACCTGTGAGTTCTGAACGATCGTAAGCAACTTTATGACCTTAAGGGCCAGAGAGTGGGGCACGCGAATATAATGCGTAATCAGCGGCGCGGCGCGGCGCGGCGGGGCGGGGCGGGGCGCACTCGCCCCACAGCAACGGCAATAAAAAACGGCGGAGAACAATAAAAGAGATAGTTTTAGTGCCATTTCATACCGGGCCGTGACAGGTGAGGGTTCTGAAGTAAGTTAAGGTCGCGAGCGGGGGACAGGAACACGACCGACCCGGTTTCTACATTCATAAATTCAATGAGAAAATGTATCACTCGAGCAACCCTCTGTGCATAATACAAAAATTTACAGCTTTTCTACGTCCGAAACACGAGCACGCCCTCGCCGCGCAGCCGGCCCGAGTGCGTACTCCACTTTGAGCCGTTGGAAATTATTCATTCCTCTAAAAATATTCCTCCAGCGCGCATTCCCTGTTAAATTTCATTCTTCCCGGTTCATATTGTATAACTTCGTGCTTGAACGTTTCTACTAATGAGCTAATGGCTAATGAAACGGGCATGCGGAGTACCAGAATGCGCAATGTATTATTCATTGCCTCTCTACTGACGAGCGATTCCTCTTTATCTTCAGGCGCGTGGAATCAATTACGTTTCTATTAAATGCGAGATTTGACGTTGGTTGATTGAAGTGTTTTGGGAATGACGTCAAAGTCAGTATATGCAAAACTTACGGTTAAATAATCGGTAATATACTTAAACTTTAGGTTTTGGTGATAAAGCTCTTCGTTTCAATTCTCTCTTTGTATCTGTCTGAATAAGCTAAAAGCTTAAGTTGCAGGGTTATCGAAAGTTTTAATATTGGACGCTATTTAACGTTAAATTTATTGAAACCTAGTGAAGAACTTATTCAAAATTAATGTAAAAATCATAACGACAATCCCTAGTCAAACCAAATAGTGTGCTTTAAAACAAAACTATGCGGGTTTCAAGAGTGAAAGCTCCAAAATCATTAATAGTAAAACTACGACAAATATCTCAGTTATTATAACTGCCATTTATATATATTATATGCTTATGTCTATTAGCCAATGTATTACTGTGTAATATGTTAAATGATATGGATAATATGGTACTGTATATACTTTGCAGGGGGTGTAAAGGGTCCCGCACAAAAACTCACGAAATCCAAGCGAACCTCACCTTGGTAACCAACAAACAAGGCTCTAGCTCCCACCAATCCACGTTGGACTAGCATGGCGGGAAATGGTCCAAATTCCACATATGAACCTCTATGAACGACGATCCCTAGGACACGGCAGGAGCGATCGATAGTTTAAAGGTTATTTGGAGGAGTCCTATATCCAGCAGTGGACGTCCATCGGCTGATGATGAGGATGATGTACGTTGCAACTACCAGTTCTTTTTGTTTTACTGATTCATTTACATATTATTACAGTTATAACTTACCTGTATAAACGTTGTATTAATAATAAGCTTCCTCCTCTATTAATCATATAAAACTTGTATATCAGTGTTCGCTCATGGGTATCGTTAAGTAAGTGGCGTCCAGACCGGAGCCCCGCGCGAAGTTCCCCATGTCTCCGGAGCTGGGCAATAAACCGCTGCTCCAGGGCTCTTTATTTGCATGCGCGCTACGGTGTCCCGGGCCATAAAAACCTTTAGTACTCGAGAAAATATGTTATGTTATTTCACCAACTACGCGACTTTTATTACTTTTATATTTTCCCCTTTGCGTTTGCGAGGGTTTTTTTATGTTGCTTTGAGATTACACACGTCAATAAAGGGCGAACACACCTGATGTTAGATTTGTAGATCTCGTCGGAGTTGGAACATTTGATACCTTCCATCAGTCTTACGGTGAGCGTGTGATGTTTTGATCTGACAGGGATTTGTGTTCGTACAATACTGGAGGCTGTGACGCGGAGGCATACGCAACAGCTGGTATGTAACCAGTCAGATTTTGGGAGCCTAATTTTGTTTATTTTTTTAAACCAACAACATACATATCCATATACTTTCCTCTCGTGCATGCAATCACTGGCAATAACAAATATGTTTTTTATGAAAATAATGGGGATGTAGATACCCGCACAACTCACCGGATCCAAGCCAACCTCTCCTGCTCGTCGTGCACTCTGCTATTCAACAAACGAGACTCTGGCTCCTACCAACCCGCATTAGACCAACGTAGTGAGAAATGTCCTTAATTCCTCCCACGTGAATCCCTACCCGATCGATGTGGGAATCTTTGGGGGACGTCAATGTCCAACAGTGAACTTCTATCGGCTGTATGATGTATGTACTACAGTCCTTTTCCTCTTTCGATAAGGTGCAGTATAAATACGGCGTGACTTATAATTCCGTTTCTTAGGTAACGTCTTTTAATTCTATCATCTAACTATTACTTGGATCATAAAGGAACTAACTTGGACTTGGACCACAAAGTAGCTCGCTGGCCTAATGGTTAGAGCGTGCGGCTTTCATTCCGAAGGTCGCCGGTTCAAATCTCGGCATGTGCCGATGACTTAATATTTATGTTCATTTGTGAACTTTATTTACAACAGCGAGATACAAACGGTGAAGGAGAACATCGCGAGGAAACCCGCACACTGAAATCATCTTTGTGTGTGCGTGCGTGTGGTGGTCCCAATAAAGTGGCAACAGGCTCGCCCCCTGTTACACTGGACCTAATCTGACCACATCTGGCGAAATGTGGGTGTTTATTCACCTCTGCCTATCCCTACTGGGAAAAAGGCGTGATAATATTAAAAAAATATATATATAGGAAACATACGAAGACGAGTAGCATCTTAACCCTTCGTGGCAATATTTCTGGTATCACCCAGCAGCAGCAGCTCAGAGTGTGTACAGTGCGTTACGAACACTTTAATTTGTATCTATGTAATTGTTTCGTTAATTAAATTTGCTAAAAGCGATTACGAACGCGTACAAACAAAGCGCCACTAATAAATCCTGCTTTAACGCATCGGAAACGCGAAACAAAAGGCTTCGATTGTTTTAATTTCACCATTTTTAATTTACACCGGGTACCCAGTGCCCGGTTCCAATGAGGCCCCGCTGCAGTAACGTAAATAAAATTAAAACGTCAATCAATACCATCAGTCGTACGCAATCCGTTTGATAGACATCCGGTAATCACTTGGCGCGGACAGACCGATAAATTTGCGGGTAAAGAGAATTTTAAATTGTAGACCTATTGAGCTTTCATATTTTTTCAAAACTTACATCACTAGCTAGCTATTTACGGGCAAAGCTCCCCTTTATTAATTGAGGTGAGTTGACATAAAAATACAAGCAACAGAAATTTAAATCATCAAAGCGCCTGAAAAGGCTTTTTAAATGAAAGCTAAGAATATTCCCGAACGAGTGACGTCATACAAACAAATTCAAGATCTGAAACGGTTAAGCCGCTTTCCAAAGAACGGCATGTTTATATAAAACATACCCTTTATTCGTAGTAAGATTTTAAATATATTGACATTAGTGAGTATTTTTGCTCCTTTGATCAGAAGTGAAGGGTAGAAAGGAGTAAAAAGGAAAAAGAGCATTTGTTATCGTTTTTCTTTGCTCCGGCGGGAAAAGAAGAAAGGAATTACTTGATGGCTTGTGATCACCTCCGTGTTGTACATGAGGAGGGAATGTAATATTTCTTCTTAGACGATCTAGTGGTCCACAGAGGAAAAGAGATTTGAGAAACTATTAAAATATACTATAGAATAGGCTTCGTCTACTAAGCAACAGAACAGACGCTTGATCTAAAGGCGCTGTGGCAATACCAACTATATTCCAATTCCTTTATTTCAATGATTTTTTCTTTTATTTCCTATGTACTAAAAAGTTTAAATTGAAATACAGTAATTTATTTCTGTGTTCAATTAAGATAATGGTCAAAAGAAAAATATAGAAAAAGTTGGTGAAATTACAAAGCATTGTAAAGCGGTGTCGAATACCACTTCACTAATTTCCAATTTCCGTTTCCATGTTGTAAAGGCATAAAACTTGATTAATGGTCAATCAGTCCAGGGACTGGCCAACGTGTGATTTAAATATAAAACAACTCCTACACGAAAAGGTATTTTATTTTCCCTCTGAAATATAACGAAATTGATATAATCGACGATGGATTGGGTAACACGATAAAATCTCTCGTGTTAGATAAATCAAGTGAATCTTACAAGCTTGATAGTTATTAAGTAAGAAAATTGAAAACCAATAGTGCGCCTCCCACTGCACGAGTTCCTGATGAAATGTAGTGGTTTATTAAAAATAAAAAACCCAGCACCACCTAAGTTAACATACCTAACTGCAAACATAAATAATGTCTAGAAGCGCTATTATTTGTATGTACTGCATAATAAGAGGCTATGAATACATTTTTCTATTTTTGGTTTCAGGGGAAAATCTTCGAAAGATACCCTGCTTGAGGGGGTAAGTCAGGGTTGTGTGAGCTTTTTACTCATTAAAACTCCTCGGTGGTTTACATCAGTGCATTCGGAGAAGCCCCATTTTCTGTTATAAGTCTCTGAGGAGGAGCCTAACCCTCTTAGGTACTATCGCTGAGAGATATGCTATCCCACACAGGTTCGCTTGTTGAGCGGTAGGGCCCACCAACCTCAAGGCCCATGAAACTCCTAGACACCTTTAGTCATCTTCTATAATAGGCAGGGCTTACTTATGTCCTATACTTACTAGCCCGAGACTGCAGAGCTCAGGCTATAGATACCTCGGCGACTATTCCTGCTTTCAATCAACTAATAATTAGATAGTAAAATAAAGATTAGGAATCTGTAACAGCTCGTCAGTGATTAAAGCAATGCTGTCGTATAGCTTGGTAGATTTGTGTCCGTGTACGAATATGTGTTAAATTTGCATCTCAAGCGGACACTTATAAATGAGGGCTCGCGTACAAAGTGCGGTCCAGCGCCGCCACGCGCTCCCATGCGGTCAGATTGCGGCGGGACCGGTCAATAGGGGAAATTGTGGGGTCATACGTGAAAATTATTTATTACACTTCCCGTTTAAGGGGGAGGCTATGAAATTACATGACCGTGTAATGGGAGCGCATTATGAAGCACCCGCGGCATAATTCATCTTGATTGTGGTTCCTTAATTATTTTTTTTCGGCAACTTCTTAAAAAGGTCTGATTACAACACGAGTTTTACGTCGGCTTTATGGGTGAGGTGGTTATCAATCATCTTACATTCTCATAGAGCTACCAAACGGGACGGGGTCTACTGATCGCTGGTCACTGTTGCCCGTCAACCATCTAAGTAGGTACTAATGCAACCGACAAACAGTACTGTGTTCCGGTTATTACTGGGGCAACATCTTGTGTTTCGAGGCGACAAGCGCAATGTGGTGCAATGTATAATATCCTTTAGGATTTTTAGCTGCACATTGTTATGGGCAAGGATGTTACTTACCATCACGTAAATGTTCATTATCAATACTCTCGTTTATATCCATCACCACCATATCACCGTAAGCTATAATATTGTATATCCAACGATTTCGCTTGATAAAATGTCCTTCAAGCAGGACAATGAATTCTTGATAAAAGAATGTTTTCTATTAATTGACACAATATGAAAATGTTATAAATTACGGGTTAGTGACATGGATGTTACCGAGGGCTGTAATTATTAACCCTCATTATTGTAATTACAGGCGAACATTTTATTGGAAAAACATCTTAGAAATTCCTTTAATGAAAGTGGCTTCATTTGATTTTTAGTAAATAATATTGAAAATTTGTACAGCTCAAGTGTATTATTGAATACGTTTTAAGAGGCTTAGGTACATGTCTAGCAGTGGACACTAATCGGTTGAGATGACGATGATGATGATGAACTGAACAATAAATTGACGAATAAATACTAAATGTATCTGAATTGGAATATTTTTTTTATATACAATTAAGTGAAGAGACATTTACAAAATACATAACAACGTGGTGCTAATTAACATGACATACTGCACCACATTGCGCTCATTGTCTGAGACGTATTGAGTCTCGTTACTCCAGTAATTACACTACATAAAGCATTATACAAACCGGAACACAGTTTGCACAGTACTGTTTACGCGCTGCGGTGGTACTTACTTAGATGATCTTCGATAGAGATCTGTCAGAAGTAAAATCAAATAATAACCGAAATTATGGAATACTTATAAAAGATTATGAGCAACGAAATCTGGCAAAAGCAGTTCCAGTCGCAAACGTCGATCATTAAAATCTAGACCAAATCGTGCGCAGCGGTGCGGGCTCCTCACAATTTCATTTTCTCCTAATTTACGGCTCTAACGAGACGCACACGAGCGCAGCACGGTCCGTCCGCGCGCTGCGGTTCACATTTTCAATTCGATGACGTGCTTCGAGAGAAATATTATCTACAGCGGGATCCGCTGATGGAACTCTAACCATTTATTCGCTACGAGTTGTTTTTTGATACTCAAAAGTTTTTATTTTTATATATGATAACTAAAAGCCATTGCTAGCGATAATAGGACTAAGGTACGCTCTACCTTTAGTAGGAGGAGCTAAAAGGGTTTAAGTATTCGCAGGCATTGAAGATGATAATTTGCCCGTTTGGAGTCAAGTGTGAATGATACACACGACGTGGTCTTGTAGCAAAGGGAGTGGGGTGCTGGGGTGGGTTACGAACTCCTCTGACATGCTTAGACACAGTACAGTAAAGCATCGGTGTTTTAGATACTGGATCCCGTGGCCTCTTGCAAATCACTAAGGACGACGATCTGAAGTGACATTATGTGAATATCTAGTATCTACTTAGTTGATCTTATTTGCTAGGTAGTAAGATATGTTTTGAAGATCTAAAAGCCTAATCAAATTGAAATATGAGTTGTATTCTGAGTTATGTGAAATATGTTATAACTTTACAGTTTTTTTTAACTTAAATCTTTTTATCCCTATACTCTAATCTTTTAGATTAACGGTTGCGAATATTTTGATTGTGTGTATCTGCACATTTTTAATTCAAATCGTAGAAACAGACCTCTCATAAGATTTTTAAGTGTTAAATATTATAAAACAAAAAATCATGCGTCCTAAGTAAACATTAAATGTAACTCGTTAACATAACGAACTAATAATTTTAATCAAACTATGAATGCTTTCTAATGAAACGTATTGATTTGATTTTTAATAGTATAGGCACACGAGCTTATCCAAAATCAATGCCTACATTACTGTAGTAAAGCTTTTGTTCCTGTACAAAATCTAGGTCAACCAACGCATTGAACGACGCTGAACAGAAAAATGCTAACCCGCCGAGATAAAGTTAAAACAGACTACAATTCATTAAACGGATTAAGCAGAGCTCTGTTAATATCATTTAAATATCTCAGTTTCGGCCTACTTAAGTTAATGCGCGCGCCCCGCGCCACGCGCCACGCGGCTCGCGCAAACCGGTGCAAAGTTAGATGTAATTTTTCATTACGAAATTCTACAAATAAATTAAGCTAAGTGACGCCGCGAGTGATCAATGAAGAAGTCACATTTGTTGCATTACTCGCTCAATGTGGTGATCAAATTAAATAATGGTCTGTTATAAAAACTATCCAAGGAGAGCAAATGAACACTCAACTAGAAACGGACCACTGTTTCTAGTCGACTATTCGCAGTAAAGGACGCAATACGTTTTGACTTTAACATGATTGACGTTAAAGACTAAACATGCTAAAAATATTTATACACTTAATAAAACCTAGATTTCAATTTGCATTTAGTAAAATTAATATAAGTGTAACCTTGTTATTTTTTACAGCGAGCTGTTCTTTTACCAATTTCAGCTAGCCCTAGGAATAGTCTAAAATAAACAAGTTCATATACGGGTTGTCATAACGTCAGTGACGAATTTAGGCGTTAGGAGCCAAGATTTATTCGATTCCTATTTTATTGTCAAATATACCAACAAGGTAGTCAAATATCGAAAAATGATTTAAAATCATATTAAAAGTAATAGAATATAAATAAGTTTTCACTGTAGTTTAAGTTTGATTATCTGTTTTCTACAAAATAATAGTATTCCACTTGAAGATACGAACAATCAGCTAATTTTCCAATTTGAAGATCGACCGCTGTTTGATATTGTTTCTATACATTAACTCTTTTTATACACACAATATTAAAAGCATGGTGGTCTTAAAATACACATACAAAGACAAGCTCAATATCAGAGTTATCTTCCAGCAAATTTTAGCGCGAATAGGATTTCGAAAGGTCTATGTACGCTGATCAACACTATATGTATACCAGTCATTACTAAGTATCTAATTGTCTGTACTTCACGTCACAGCGACGCAATTATGAGCTTTTAATTGATTCGCGCAGCTGTTGCGATATTTATCATTATATATATTTCAACCTACTTATTGTAATAGTATATACGGATATAGTCGAAACAGGAAGATTTAGTCTGCGGCAAAGATCTAAAACTACATAGATCCATCGCAAAGGCTCCGAAAGCTTAGACTTTCAATCGCTGGTATTTATGTGGTGAAGATATAACGTTGTGAGAGTTTTAGTATATTACACAAATAAATAAAGATTAGATTATAAATAGAAAAACGTGTATATTATAGTTAAAGTCGTTTGCAGTAGTATTATAGTGTTTCGAGTTGAAAGATTACAGCGCTAATGAAGTTATTAAAGTAATGATACTTCTTACATTTCAAAGCGAGTGGATGAAGCAGTTACTATGTGAACATACTGAAGTATATTTTTAGAAATGAACAGTACGTGTATAAAGATCGGATTAATTACGAAAATAATAAACCTATGTTGATTTGAAGAGTTAGCAGGAAACGTTCTATATGTTGGATCGATCTGTGATGACAAATGCTTAAAAACGGAGCCATTAACAGTGAACCTTTAAACTAATTCCAGTTGAACGATTAAATGTCAATTCAACTGTACTGTAGACCATAAGTCGTAATGCATTCGCTCATAAAACATGCAAAGGACGATGCAGAAGACAATCACCAGTTCTAGGGAATGATAGGTGCAAACAGATTAAATCGAATAGATCACCGCGCTGATAGATAAGTAAATATTGTTTCGTGTGTTATAGAACAAAGTAGTATTCCGGTAAGTTTGCGGGCAGACTAATTACGGTGGGTCCGCCGCGATGTTTGCGCCGACCGTACACAGCAATAATCATACGTCGATACACTTGATAAGGGAAGCGCGAATTCGATTAAATTTCCCCCGCGGCGCCCCTTCGGCTAGGTCGGGTTCCGACGGGGCGCAATTAGCACCGAGCTGAGCCAATTGCAACTCTAAAGCGATGGCCCAAAGTGTACTTTCAATTGTCGAATGCCATTTAATTTTGGTTGTTTTAGTCAAAACGTTAATATTAACAAAGGCGGACGACAATCGCAGGGGGATTGTTATGAACGTTGCACTAGCATCAAATGTTAATCTTGAAACTAAACATGATAATCTACTGCTCTTTGGACAGATTTGACCAATAAATTCATTCATCATCATCGCAACTGATAGATGACCACGGCTGGACATATGATAGTTCTCTTACAAAGTGTTTCACAAAACACAATTTCATTAATTGCTTAAAGCCCCCGTAACATAGATTTTTGTAGTTTCAATGGCGACTTGATCAAAACTATTTATTGTCTAAAATAATTATCTAACGTTTAATTCGTATACAATAGTAAATACCTTATTAAATTATATGATTAGAAAAAAACTAGGATTTTAAATGGAAATCAAATTACTAGCTATATGTATGAACGGTAGCTGTAGTTAGCTCTTTATCGGTCTTTTCATGTACCTGGCTAAGCTCCTAGGACAAATTAAATGACTTAAGTAAATGCTACTTTAGACAATGGCGTAGTAATCATACAGTAATATATATATATATATATAGACAGATCAATATCATCACTATTATCAGCTGATAGACGGCCACTGCTGGATATAGGCCTTCGTTATGAGAGGTTTTGCGCCATTTCCCACCGCGCCGGCCCAATGCGGGTTGGTGGGAGACAGAGCCTCGTTTGTTGATTAGCAGGATGCATCACGAGCAGGTGAGGTTGGCTAGGGTCCCGTGAGTTGTTGTGCGGGAACTCTTACACCCCCTATAGATAGATAAATAGTTCTAATTGTCAGTAACTATTGCTTTATAAACTTATTATTAGTTAATGTTTACAATTTTGGTACTGTCAATAACTATATATATATATATATATATATATAGAATGGACACCTTCTGTGGGTGTTTTTGTATTTTCCTTCTATCAGAAGTTTACATTCAGTAAGTCATGTATAGGATTTAATTTAGATCGCCCAGGGGCGTCTCTTATTCCACGAAGGAAATGGATTTGATTTTCTTGGAAGTAAAGAAAATATAAAGTCATTAACAATCTGTACAAGGTAAATGTAAAATGCTTTCCTAGACATGGTCAACACTGAGTACAGAAGATCAAAGGAGCCGCAGCCGACGAGTCGCCCCGCTGACTCCTCCGAGGTCGCGTATCCACGCGAAAAGCTTTTGATAAGTTCCGTTTCCGTTTTATTTCGTATTTCGTATCGCTAGATCACACTGAAATTCGATTAATGACGAATCATTTTACGCGCTGTGCTACGGAGAGAACGTTACGTAAATAAAGGAAGGAGTAGTGGGAGGGGTGAGGTTATAATGACAGGGTGGAAATGGTTGTTTCAGGTTTCTATATTCCTTTTAAAAATATATATTGCGAGTCACGGCGCGAATTGAAAGGGCCCGGGGCGATTTGTTGTGAAATACCATAGTCATTAATGTTTGCGGAAGTTTACAGACGTTCTATAAATAAAATTATAACGTCGATGGTAATGCGCGACTGTGTTACACAAGATTTTTACACATTTTTACACTATTTATATCATAGTATTCATCAAATTATAGTATGTATTTTGTGATATCTTGAAACTTGAAATTATGAGTCTCTACTCGTGAAGTCTCAGCAATGTTCTTGAATTCAATTCGATTATTTTGCTCTGTTACTCACCTTGTTTACATAATGGATAATTGTTTATTCAAACAAAATATTGATGTTAGGTTTTACACTTTATTAAATACTAAGTATGTAGTTTAATAACTTGGTTCTAATATACCAAAATTACAAAAATAACAAGAGGTGTATCTAATGGTAGACCGGGAGATTTGAAACATTGTGTCTTAAGAAATAGGAGTTATACCACACAGCAGATTTAATTAGATTCCTTAATAATTTATAAGATGGTTTCAGAACTTATTATTATCTACAGTATCCCTCGGATAGTGAAAAGAAATTATACAAGTAACAACCCTTACTGTCGGTTTCTTAACACGGATTTTGACAATGCTGGCGCTCTTTGGGTCGCTGCGCCAGAGGAGTACCAATAAGTAAAGTAACAACCCAGCTGGTCTGGCAACGTAAATCTGCCTCCAGCAGGAACAACCAAAGGCTGCTGTAATGTTCGTACAGATATAGACGGAACGGTTTAAATGTTCCGTCGCTGCAGTTGGCTGCGATAAGTTTGCCGATAGTGAATTATTGCAGTATAATAGTTGGGTGCCCTGCTCCGTGTTTGCCGAAGCCAATTAGAGTGCGGCGAGCAAACACCGACCGCAATACCTAATGATCAAAGCAATTATTAATGGGCGTGCGAACATACACACACGTACGTACATCCGGTGATACTTCCCTTTCATTGAGAGCAATTGCAATTGAATGCTGTAAGTGGTGGAAATTATTTTTATGTATAATTTTTATGTATTTTTTTATTTAATTAAACAACGAGACCAGCGGGACGTTCAAATGACGGTAAGTGATACGTCTGTCCATAACAACGTGGTGATATATCATCATCATCATCATTTAAACCGATGGACGTCTACTGTTGGACATTGTTTTCTTATAATGTGTTCCATAAACCACGGTCTTGCGCTGGTTGAATCCAAACTCAGCGGTTTTTTTTTATGTCTTCTGTCCACCTATCGGAGGTCTGCCAACGCTGCTTCCGGTGCGAAATCGCCAGTCCAGCACTTTAAGACCCCAACGTCCATCGGTTCTACGAATTGTGTGGCTAAGTATACTGATATATACATACATAGATATAGTATAATATATATACAGTATAATATACATTGCTTTCGTAAAAATGCGTTATAGATATGGATCATTGAGAGAAAGAAAGCAATTTAAACATCCCGAAGCGTTATCCATTGCTTCAAAAAGAGCACATCCTCACCTCGCAAATACCCCAATGTTTGCAGACGAAAGTTTTTAACCAGTACGCCTTTCTCACCCTTACAGCGCATGGACATGGCACTTGACCATCGGGCTAGTCCACCGATTTAAAGTAAAACAGCGAGCGAAGGAGAGAGCTATTCCTGGCATTTTTCTAAGGGACAAAATCCAGAACGAAATCTGCAAGCTGGAGTAGCAGTGGGTCGGCCATGTCTATCGTGTCAGTGACGACCGATGAAGAAAAAGTTTTGGAGCGGAGGCCGCGTACAGGTCGCAGAAGTGTAGGACGTCCTCCCTCCAGATGAACCGACAACACCGTGCGAAAAGCTAAGGATTGCATTCGGTGAAAGATATTGGAAAAGGCCTGCATCAAGCAGTGGATAAACAAAGGCTGATGATGATTATGATGAAGCGTTATTACCAATTTGTCAAACCAAAACAACATCCACCTGTTCTCGTAGCTTAATTGAAGAACTATTAGAAGTTTAAAATAGTTATTATTGATAAAGCCCTCACACTAATTATTAATTCACGTACATAGAGACTGTTTATGTAACGTTTGATGATGCGGATATCCGTTAACATTACAACGGTATCGGCATTTCAGACATTCGTCTTACCCCGCTGTTGGTTTAGGATGCCAGGATGTTACGAAATTGTTTGAATATTAAAAGCCTTACAACTTTAAGGCTTCCATCGATCGACTGTTAACACATTCAAGAAGTTATCACCGCTAAACGGTTCAAAATTTACTTCGCCCGACTGATTTTGCTAAATCTTACGCAAATACTAAATGGAATCGGTGTTTACTTGTTTCTATTCAAGTTAAGTATATTATTTCATGATTTGAACCGATCGCGATAACGTCTTGCAAACCAGGAAGCTTTTTACATAGTGTCTGTCATTCACCGTCTGTTATACTTATAGACAAAGCAACTGCATTATAGTAATTTAAACATATATACACAACTAGCTGTTTCGCCCGCTTTGCTGGCCATAATATAACATTAGGTTTGAAATCAGCCAACTCGCATTGGGCCAGCGTGGTGGGAAATGGCCCAAATCCCTCCATATGTAACCCCTACACACACGACTATCCCTAGAGTCCAATGGTATCGTAGGCCATGCTGACTGTATGTGAAGATTTTTGGGGAAGGTATACGTCCGGCAGTGGACGTCTATCCGCTGATGATGATGATGGGACTTGAAATTTGTCTGAAATATTACTTGAGAGCAACCGCAACCGCAACTGACTTTCATTAGCAACCGTATAAATAATACCAATTGAAAATTTTTATGAAAGTTAATTAGAAATATAATGATAAAGGATCTATGAAATTAAAAAAATAAATAACCTATGACCATATAAAAATCTTTCCACGTCGAATGATCATATCCCCATGTTGATACGTTCACTAGTTTTCACGTGCTTGTCCAACAAAAGAAACTTATTTTCTCTGTATTTATAGATTTAAGCTGAGCACACATACTGTCGTTAAAAAGAAGTCGAAGGGAAAAAATAACTTTAATGTTCCTAAGTAAACTTAGAAACTAACTTACGTAACTATGTACGGAGATGATTTTTGCTTGATTATTTCTCTGAAACTTTTTCACGACATTCCTTGATTTCCGCCAAAACCGTATAATCCGTGTGTCTGAGGGAAATAAAGTTCAAGAACATGTACGTAGCTAATTTGCAATAGAAACGTAAACAGTATATAAGCTTTTTCTTCGTCCGTATCACTCTTGATTGGGTGGTCGTGGTCACCACTTCAGGTGTTGGTCGCGAGATTGATAACACGTCGCCATTCCTCTCTGATGGTTGCCTGTCTCCCATTTACCGCCACCTTAATATAAGCTTAAATTGCTTTGCTGAATCTTACTGCTACTTAAATTAATTTACTTCAATTGCTAAACTCATATAAAAAAAAATAAGTTTATTGTTGTTGTAATATCAGAAGCGAACTGCTTCATTGGCTGTGATGATATTGATTAATATTAGAAAAGAAAACAACCAATTGTTTGCTTTTCTTCTCACGTAATGACAGGAAAGTAGGACTTTCATATGATAGTAGAATGCTCCTGCTCATATTAATGGATGCGATGGGGTTAGTCAAGATAATGTACGTGTACACTATGCCTTGTACTGATCGCTTTGAGACATAAGATATTATAGGTGATGTTTGTAAACGTAGCTCGCTGGCCTAATAGTTAAAGCGCGCGGTATTCATTCCGAAGGTCGCGGGTTCGAATCTCGGCATGTACCGATGACTTTAATATTTAAGTTACGTACATTTGTGAACTTTAGTAACAACAGCGAGATACAAACGGTGAAGGAAAACATCGTGAAGAAACCTGCACATGAATTAGAATTAATTCTAAGGTGTGTGTGAAATCACTAACCCGGACGGGCGGTGACTATGGCCCAATCGCCTTCATATTAAGGGTAGACCTGTGCCCCAGCAGTGGGGACGTAAATTGGCTGTTATGGACTTGTAAACGATTCTTTGATGACAATAATAAACGCTAGTTGCTTGTCAAGCGGTTTCCAGCTGTAGACTTATTATAAGTAAATTTTAAGTTTCATCTATAATTTTAAATGTTTGATAAAATGAATATACAGTTTAATATTTAGTTTCATATATATTTTTAAGCAACGCAAGACTGTCAGGCGTGTAAGTATATTATAATATCGGCTGCACAAAGCCCGCGCGTCCACTAATGAAGGCCCGTCAATCAGTCCATTTGTCCGTCTGTCACTCGACTGGTACAAATTAGTGACAACAGCGCGGCTCGTTCGAATCCCTGTTAATGATCTTGTCTATAACACGTATTCTACCCGCAGCAGTTCCGAACGCACCCCCGCAGCACTTCGCAATATGAACCCTAACGCGACGGCGTACGGCTGACGACGGCCCGCGCTGGGCAGATACTGCTCGCTCATTCAGCACGCGTACATTGTTCTGCGCTTACAGTCCCTAATAATTGATGACGTGTTAGTTTATTCATAAATACTATTTTTAAACTAATAGATCTGTGTAAATAAACTATAAATATTAATCACTAAGGGTCTGATATATTAAAATCACCTGAGTTTCTGCTGAAGACCACAAAAATATTGAATATAAATAGCAATCAACCGATAGTGTTGGATGTTAATTATAGATTTTTTTTTTATTCAATAAAGCGACAAGATGGGCGAACGTTCACCTGATGGTGAGTGATACGCCCGCCCATAACGTGGCTATAGTTATCACACTGCACCAAATTATGCTCGTCGGATTGAGACATAAGATGTTGAGCCTCGTTACGCCAATAACTACACTAGCTAAAGCGCCCCTCAAAAGTAATGTTTATACACTACTGTTTGACTGTAGAAATAGGCGCTTAAGTGGTACCTACTTTAATGATATCTGAAAATAGTTACCTACCACCAGTAAGACTAGAGAGACCAGTACGACACCACTAGATATTGTTTTGTCGAATAGAGATCTTTGTTCTACAAGTGACCTCTATCGGTGGTTCTTATTCTAGTAACATCCTCACTTCTTCGTCTATAAGTTCATTGACAATTGGAGTTTATAGTTACAATTATATACTACAAATATATATTAAAGTCAAATAGCGATTACTACAAGAATTATTAGTAAATGAAACAGTGACTCGGTTAGATATATGGACTTGATGACTAGATTACGTTAAACCATGAATTATTCTAAGTAATAGGACTCAGATAGCTCATTTATCATAACAATGTATATACGAAGAGCTCATTAAGCTCGGAAACTGTAAATCTTAGCGCTACATGAGCCTCTAATTGTGCAGCCAACAAACCTAACGCCCGCCGCAATATTATTTTAACGACGGCGTCCGAACTATTCCTTAACTAACTACCCGCAATAAATCAAGGTTTTATTGCATAGCAAATATTAAAATACTAATTGTCACAAACGTATAGAAATATCTAATTATATTGGGCAAGTTAACAGCCGCCATTAAATTAAATATTGTCATACGAAATACGTTTTATAAATCAATACGTGAACGCTCTCTAGAAATGTAATTGTTGGATCTATTACTAATACAGACGGTTTTAAATGAAACAATTACTCCCGTAGAGTTTGGATGAAAATATTTATGTCGGCGACCCGTCTGTAACTGTGAGTGCGGCGGCCCTACTCGTTGTGATCAAAATTTGAAAATTTTACAAAGCTAGACCCAAAATAGTTCGTTGATATGAAATGAACGAACTATTTCAGGTTTCACATTTCCAAAATGGCTAATTTCAAGTAAGTTTTGCTTCCCAACGTGCAGTACAATCATTATTCGCAGTAGTGCATCGGTAAGTCTAACTAAGCGCTGCAGAGGTTACCAACCCAGGCCGGTTAAGTAATAAACGATAAAGTGATCTTTATTTTAATTTACGTTTACTTTTACATAAATTCTGTATAAATAAGCACAAACAGTACCAAAATATGTAAATTTTCGGTCGAAGCATTAACATATTGAACAACTGCTGGTTTCAAAGAATTCCGCCAAGTGTAATACCGAATAATTAGATGGTTTCCCATTAGAATCCATGGGCCAGTTTCATATGGAACGAAATATTATCGAACCGGTTCAACCGGTTATATGCTTTATGGTTTTGTGTCACGCCGGTTCTAAACTTGAACTTTTTTATGATATATTTAGGCAATACGAAATCTAAACTACGATTTCGTGGTAAAGGTCTGGTTAATGTACTGCCTGATGAGTCAGGAGGTCAGCACGACTAAAGGCAGTGCTGCGTCGATTACAATCGTAACTTGGCAGTGTAGCATTGCTGTGTTTTCAGTTTTAACCTTTGACGTTAGGCATCAACTAAGCATTTGCTTTTTTACCAACAGTTTTCATTTAATTAAGTAGTTTAGATTTTTCTACGAACCCGATGAATGGGTATCATTCTTATTATCAATCTTTGTAATAATATTACAGTGTTCCTGGTACGCTTTCTCATAAGAAATCCAGAGTATCTTGAGAGGGTATTTTCCACTCTCTGACGGCCTCATTGCAGCGACGATCATCTCTTATCGAGAAAAGCTACTAGGGTATTACAAAAAGCTTATAACTTTATGTACATTCTTAAAGACTATTCATCGTTGTATTTAGAGCTATATCAGATTTTAGTAATGAATATGATATAAATAATACTTTTGTAATCTTCTTGAACAAGATCTTCTCCTAAAGTATCCTAAAAAGTTTTTTCGAAGTCTTAAAAAACTTAAAGATTGAGAAATTTAATAAGTCCCATAATGTGTAATATTCCGTGAATGGAAAGCTTTATATTTTTATCACATAAGAACAAAACCTCTTCAGTAGCAACAATAAAGTCGTAAAATGCTAATTTTATTATTTTTTTAACACCTTACAGGTGACAAAGAATTTCGCGGTAAGGTCGCAAGGTGCCGCGGGATTAGTGCTTTATGTTCAAAGACTGCAAACGATAATGAGGAAGGTTAAATAATTTATGACACCTGAGAATCGTACCAGGGATCTCCGATATAAGGCGTTTGGTTAAGTAGCTTAGTTACCATCGTAAATCAAACGGTAACCATCAAAAAGCTATGCCAGCGACACACACTCCGTTATTGCCTAGTTAAATGGAGCCGGATCAATATTTAATTAAGACATGTAGTAATTCCAAGAGTTAACCAAACGAAGCCCGTATCCGCGAGATACAATTATGAATTCCAGTTAAATATTAATTCATTCTAACTGGAAACTTATACGTTAACAAAGTACGTACTAAAATGAGATTTTTCTGTACATTTACGTTTAAATTATGTTCTCTATGTGGTCACCGACGGCTTTATAAAGAATATAAAGTATTTATGAGAAGTTGATTAGTTAAACTAACAGATTCACTGACAGTTAAATAAATTGCCCGCGGGTTTATCTTATAGCTCTCATTGATAGTAGCCGTGTGCCGTAAATGTTTGTGACCTTTGATAAAAATCTACATGCACGTTAAAGTATGCATACTTCGAATAGTTAAGTGTAAGTTAAGTTTTTTTTTGGTTTACAAAATATATAGATTTAAATTTAAACCACGAGTAACTTCAACCTGTGAAGTTGTTTAGAAACGTTTTATTAACTATATCTTTCATCTATATCTTTACAACGGGAACCTTTTCGTTTTTCTTTTTGAATATTTATCAACTTCCGTAAGCTCGTTAACTATTATACTTTTTAAATTCAATCCAATAGAAGTATTATTAATAAACATAATCGTTAATAATTCATCATCGTGCACTTAGCCTGTTAGATAACGACTTTGACTCTCACTTTGTGAGAGAAGGCGCAGAGTCCGAGCGACAGGAGGGTATTTTACTTCTTTTTTACTCGGATCGTATTTAATATAGATTGTAAATTATTATAATCTTTAAGTATTTTTTAAAATTGAACACGTTAAAAAGGGTTTTTAAAATTAACTACATTCAATAGAACTTGAAACTCATAGTGTGGATGACAATAACATCAAAAGTGCTGAAACGGAATCTCCAACAGTTTGGCCCTCATATATTGCTAACTGGAACACAGTACTGCCTGTCTATAGGATAGCTCTTGCAGTAGGACCTAATAGATTTCCGGCGAGAATTTATACGGTAGGAGTATTGCATTTCCATCGGAGGAAGTTTCAAAGGATTAAGACTAATACTGAATTCTCGTCGATAATTCAAAGCTTGAAGACAATAGTCTTCGACCAGTGTGTATTACCTGTGCTCACTTGCGGTGGTGAAACATGGACACTGACAGCACGATTGCTCCATAAGCTCAGAGTCGTTCAGAGTGGGATGGAATGTACTAAGCTTGGCGTTTCTCTGGTGTATAAGAGTCATAATGAAGTTATCCGCCAGAGAACCAAGGTTACCGACATAGCTTTCCGAGTGTGCAAACTGAAGTGGCAAAGGGCTGGTCACGTTTGTCGCAGAAGTGATTACCGTTGGAGTAGATGTAAACAGGACGCCCACTGATCAAATGGAGTGACGATCACCGCAAAGTGGGTAGCAGCAACTGGATGCATATAATCAAAGATCAGGCTAAATGGCGTGCCTTGGGAGAGGCTTATCTCCAGCAGTAGACTGTCGCGAGTTTTTGATGATGATGATTAATGCGGCATTAGACTTTTCTTTTTGAAACCATGAACTACATTTAATACGCTTTATCGTGTCAATCGATCATAACAAATCAAAACAAATGATTATCGAAAACAAACAAACACAAGCGCGGTCCGACGGCGCGCCGGGTTAATAATGGCCTCGCCGTTAACCTGTCAATGCGGAACGTTAAAATATCAATAACGTAACAATTCGAAGGAAATAACGAACTTCCAGTTACATTAATTCAGCTGATAATTACGACGCTTTAATTAACGCCAAATGCGAATACAAACGGACGGTCGAACCGCCCAGAGAATGCTTGGAACGACTTGTTCACGTCGACTCGCACAACTGCTACAAAAGTACGCGCACTGTGAAGAGGTTTCTTCTAAGATTTTCGTTTTATAAGCAATTTGATTTGTATAAGCTGATGCTTAACCACAAATTAAATACTCAACATAAAATGCTATTGCCCTTATGTTGAGGATCTTAAGGATCATGCTATAGAAAACAATAAAAATAATTTTTAGCTTAAAGTGGATACAACATTGCCCTGTATAATGTGAAGAGCAATCAAACTAACGCATTTATATAACAAACCATAAAAACAATCAAACAGCTAATGGTAGAAGTTAGTTATATATATATATGCAACTAACAAGAAAAATAGTTAGAAGAAATTCAAGTTCACCAGATCATCAATATGGAGATCCTTGACAGAAATCTATATTTAGCACACGTCTATTCGCTGATGACGATGAATAGATCTTGCTTCATCAGCTATATAGTCCTGCTAGTAAGAATAGGACTAAAGCAAACCCTGCCTGGCGTAGAAAGCGACTAAAAGGGATTAGGAGTTTCGCGGGCCTTGAGAGTGGGGGCCCTTATCACTCAACAAGCGAATGGCTTAATGATGGTGCCTAGAAGGGTTAGAGTCTTCGTGGGGCTAAACTGTTAACACAAAATGTGTAGATCACCGGTGTGTTCTATGAAAGATCTCGGAGCCTCTCTGAACGCTCTGATTCAAGCCACCGAGGGGGTTTTAGTTTTTATCTCACGTAATCCTGACTTCCCTCAGAAGCAGGGTATGTTTTAAAGATTTCCCCGCCGACACCAAAAAAAAAGGTCTTGCTTCATATCTCCGCTAAGTGGTAGTCCGGTAATACTGTACCATATGATTTGTCGACTCCCCTTAAATCTACAATTGAAAAATTAGATCCTTCGAATGTTACAAAAGATCGAATCGATTATCATCTTGATCTAAAAACTTCTGTCCTAGTTAAGATAGCGGTGTCCTACGCTTGTAATAAATTCTTAAATAAAAACAATTTGATAATACAATCGGGACACCTTTTATTTTCTAGACCCCTGCCGACGTTTCAGTTGGATTACAAATGGGCACCAACAAATTTATGGACCAGCGTTGGCACCAATCTCGCGGCAGTAAATACAACGCTGAGAGGGTGTAGATTAGATACAATTAACAATTGAAAGTATCATTTCCAAGCTTCAAACTTCTAATTGTTTTTTATTATTCCGATTACTTTCAACGAATGGGTCGGCACGGACCAATGTGATTTTTTTAAGTAATACAATATATTATCAAAGAGAATTTAGTCTCAGTCGTCGACACTCTAATGTATGGATTGTCAACGTAAATACAACCTTGAAAGCATTCAATTAGATCTAGTTTCTGTTTATTCGGTTTCGTTAACCGCGTTATGTTTTTAACCGGATAGCACTAACTGTATCGCAATACATTCTTATCATTGATACTTGTATATGTTTAATTTAATTTAAGAAATAGCTGCTGTAATATTTCTACCCCGGAGGACATATTTCGACAGGAGTATATATAGGTTTATGTATATACATTTCGTAGTACCTTTTGATACTTATAAATAATAAAAATAGCTAAAACTAGAAAGAAGAATAAAATTTTACACTATGGTTGAATGGGAAATCTTAGTGTAATTATTTTTTTTTTTTATATAGTCACGCCTTTTTCCCAGTAGGGGTAGGCAGAGGTGAATAAACACCCACATTTCGCCAGATGTGGTCAGATTAGGTCCAGTGTAACAGGGGGTGAGCCTGTTGCCACTTTATTGGGACCACCCCACACACACACACACAAAGATGATATCAGTGTGCGGGTTTCCTCGCGATGTTTTCCTTCACCGTTTTTGTATCTCGCTGTTGTAACTAAAGTTCACAAATGTACATAACTTAAATATTAAGTCATTGCTACATGCCGAGGTTTGAACCCGCGACCTTCGGAATGAAAGCCGCACGCTCTAACCATTAGGCCAGCGAGCTACTAGTGTAATTATAAATCATAAATTAGATGACTTAGTTCAATAATGATAATATACTTAACTCATGCCCATATTGACATGTTTTCCTGTAATAGTAATTATGACAAGACTAGCTAGGCACATAAGGTAGCTATAAAAAGAGCTGAATATTACTTTGGGACGAAGAGCAGGTATCGAATAATAAAATGAACTAAAACACAGATCTTAAAAGAAACAAAAGCAGACGACGTATAAAATATTGGTTGGAAATATTTAGTGTTCCTTCCATCTCCATATCGTACCTTAATCAACAGGTTCTTAAATCTGTAACGGCCGTTCGTTTAACAAGCGGCCGCCGCCGGAATGGATTCCGACGGGGTACAGATGCGATAAAGAACCTCCGCCCGATCACCGCGGGCTCGGGGATTCACCGCGGGGAGATTACTCCGAGCACACCCCGCGCAACCCGCGCACCCTGCTCCGCACCTCGAGAATTATGGGACAAATTTTACGGGTAAGAATTATCGCAGGGCTACGAAACCATTGTTAAAAATGTTAATGTCCCTGTACGGCATGGAGGTGCAAGGATTCACGCACAACAACTCATGAGACCCAAGTCAATCTCATCTGATCGTGGTGCAACCTGATAATCAAAACACGTCGGTCTGGCTTCCACCAAACCGAATGGGGGAAATGGCTCAAATACTCCTATATAAATCCCGACCCGATCGGGGTGGGAATCTTTGGATGAGGCCTATGTCCAGCAGGAAACGTTTATAGGCTGACGATGTTGATGTTTATGAATCCCTGTATGATATACTGTATCCATTCAAAGGTTAGTTCTTGACTGTGACCCCACCTGGTGTTAAGTGGAGGCACTGCTTACTGCCGTCAATAAGCTAATAACAGCCTATTCACTCTTCGCTCTTAGACATATGTCGTATTTGTACGGAAATACTGGCGCCGACAAGTTGTTCCAATCCATTGCGGTTTTTATTAAGAACGAGAAGCTGAACCTTTTTGCCCTCATGGTCCTCGTATATTCAATATTCTGGTGAATCCACAATACGTATACCTTCATGGCTGCAATTAGATCTAAACAATTCTTTACGCTGATTGTGTTACAGTGTAATTATTGATAGTAATTTAGGTCTGGATTTCAAAAACTTGACAAAAAGCTTGAAATTCTCACCAGATGGGTAAAACTTTTTTTTAATGTTCTTCATAAGGTCAGCAAAGGAGTGGAACAACTTGCCGGAGTCAGTACTCCTGTGTGGATACGACTTAAGTGTTTTCAAAAAAAGAATAGGCTATATTGGGTTAGTGCGCCTTGTCACCACAGACCACATTACCACTTAACATCAGGTAGGATGGTCAAGCACTAACCTTCGCGATTTAAAAAGAAGAAGGATTGTCTAATATTGAGTTAAAGAAGACGATAAAGGGGATGAAAAAAATCAAAAATTCCATGAACAATTAGTGATTTACCGTCGCTGGTTTCGTGGCCGAACCTCGCCAACTCGAGCAAGTGTCTAAACGCTTCGTTTAACCTTCGATCTCTGAATGGGAAATTGGCCCCGCGGCGGCGCGACGGGGTGGTGTGGTGGTGAGGTGGTGGGATATTGGCGCGGGAAATATGTCGACGTAATGTAATCAAAAGCTAAAATATACTCGCAAGGGTATTCTCAGTGAAATTATTAAAAAATATATGTGGGGGGGTGAATTCGATCCATTGTAATACACATAAGTGAAGGGCGCCACATGTTACGGTATGAGTATCCTAACTAGCAGCAACGATGGGTCTGGAGTCTGTCTGGTGGAGCGGGAACAACGTAGCTTTACATTCGTCGTTTTGAACGGTGGTAGTTTCTGAAAGAAATAACCAACTTTCCATGAGTGTGACATCAGCATCAGCTTTTACCAACTAGTAGACCAACCGTGGCAGGAACAACAATACTTCTTTGAGAGGACCATGTTGACTGAGTGTATAATTATTTATAACTTAATCTACTGATGGTAGGTCTCTGTTGCCGAATATCTCGTTTGGTAGACATTATTGTGTTCCGGTTTGAAGGGCATTATAGTTAGTGTAGTTACTGGGGTGACAACACTTAATATCTCATATCTCAAGCGACTGGCGCAATGTTTTTCTTTTTATCATCCTAACTAACGCCATGTTATTTTGGGCACGCGTATCACTTACCAATAGGTGAACATCTTGCTCACCACGACATTTTGCCTAAAAAAAACTTGGTCATGGTCATCAGCCGATAGACATCCACTGCTGGACTTAAGCCTCTCCTAAAGACCCCTCACATCGTCCGGTCAAGTGTTGCCCGCATCACCGGGCACTAAGGGCTGTTGTTTGATGGGGTTCATATGGGAGGTTTTTGGGGCCATTTCTCTCCATGCTGGCCCAATGTGGCTTGGTGGGGAAAACTTAATCAAAATTATACCTGAGGACTGAAATAGTTTTCTCAAAGTAACCGCTAATCTTCTGTTTGTTCACAAACGATGATGACATCTGTATTTCTAACAGAGAAGTCTCTTTTATCTCGTTGCTTGGTTTCATAAAACAATACTGTGCAGTCGCAGTGATTTATTTCAATACATGGGGGATATTTACATTAAAAAAAATCATCCCTCTATATGTAAGATTTACACGCCGTTGCCTTACTCGGTACACTTTATCTGGTTTAATTTAACGAGCTGAACGTCATCCCGCGTCTATCGCATTTCTGCTACATAAACTCCTCGCGTCGCGTGTTGGATAAATATTTCCGTTCGCGCGGGGTAGGTGCTAAACAAAAACCCCTATTGAATATTTGTGGGGGCGCGGGGTGAATGAATCGAAGCCTCGGTAAGCCTTCTAATGATAAATTCAAATCTCGATCCCCGGAGAACAATGCAATCAGGCGCTCCGACAAAGGGCTGCCGCTCCAGTTCGCAAAACTTGGAAAAGAGCGAGCGGCGTCAGGTGAGGTCGTTTGTGGTTTTCGCTTGATTAGAACGAACCCTGATCTTCATCTAGCGTCCTGAATGTACCACTGAAATAGTTTTAAACGGATTAAAACCTTTTCCTCTTCTTTGAAATCACCGGGCACCGGGTAACAGGAATATGTTACCCCACAATGATCCGGCTCGCAGAGACTCACTCTAGCAATAACGATGAAACATTTCTGTTGCCGAAAACCGTCTAGGAACATTGATATTCGGTCTAGAATTGTGCTATGAAACATTGTGCATTTTACTACAGTATTTGGACTAGCTACAACAGACTTTAAATTGAAACATATTAAGATTTGCACACTACTTCCTGGCTACTAAAATTTAGATGACGGTGAGATTAGACGGTCTCCGAAAAACTTACCGCCAGTAATAATGTTACTGATAAAAGCTGTCGATTCATCTGTTTCATCATAACTCACATTGAACAATTATCATGGAGCATTTATTTCAAGTGTGTAACTTGATGTAAGAGATTCTAAGTATCAGTGTATGATGTGTGTGTATGATGTATGCGCGTGTGTGTGTTTGCTCCGAATCGTTTGACGACTCAACTTGTGTACTTAGGTCAAATTTTCGATTGCTTGGCAATACCTTGTAAAGTGTTTGTCGTGGATCGGAATATCATTCCGAGGCTTTTGAATGACGTAAAATTGTTGTTTCTCTATGAAAGAGGGGCATCACTCCAGTGCCATGATCGAAGATAGGTTTTTTTTTAAATGTATTTAAGCGATGATCGGCACGTTCACCTGATGGCAAGTGATATGCCTGCCCATAACGTGGGGCTAGTTAAGATAGTTATACTGTACCAAATGGCGCTCGTCGCCAGTGATATAAGATATTGAGTGTCATTACCCCAGTATGGGGCTCTGCTCCAGGTTTCAGAAATGAGGAGATACGCGGGAGAACTATGGTCACCGACATAGTCCAAAAGATTGCTAGCTTCAAGTGGCAATGGGCAGGACAGGCAGGATTAATGTCCTCAAATAATGACCGCGTACCGGAAATCGTAGTGTTGGCAAGTCCCTCATCAGGTGGTCCGACGATCTGGTGAAGGTTGAGGAAAGCAGCAGGATGCGGGCAGCGCAGGATCGATCGATGTATAGATCTTCAAAGGAGGCCTGTGTCCAGCAGTGGACGTCTGTCGGCTGATAATGATGAAAAAATTTCTTTAGCTCTTATAACTATAACATCGAATCTGTTGATAATCATCGTCATCAACAACCTCTGTCAGTCCGCAGCTAGACCTAGACTTCTCCCACTCTTCTCTCTTGGTAATATTTCGCCATTAAATCGCTTACCTGTAACTCTTCAGTTATTGTTTTAAAAGCCAACATCGAACCGTTGAAATTTGAAAAGCACTTTAGGGGATGATTCATTAGACATAGATCTAAGGGAAGGTCGATTTTATTAGGAGCGAACACTTGAGATTTTGATTAAAACGGAATTTGAATGAAAAGAACTTTGTAAGTTCGTTTTAGTATAATATTTACTAAAGTCTAGTTGTTGTCTAAGCACCAACTTCAAGGAGAGCTCCTAATGATATTTTCTATTCAAGCTAGTTAATAAGTATTATTGTTAGTCAAAGTTTTATATTTATTCATCGAAGGGTTTAAATATTTAACTTGAGGTCCGATTGTACGCCCTCTCCGGGAGTATTTGGATGAGCAGTTATCATGTACATAAATTTATCATATCACAAAAATAGTACTTGATTGAGGTTATCACACTGTGATAAGTTAAGTATGTTTTTTTTTATTATTCAAAGAAGCAACGAGACGAGCGGGATGTTCATCTGGTGGTTGATGAGACGTCCGTCCATAACAACGCGGCCCTAGCCCGGCCCTAGGCGACGAGCGCAGTGTAATTACATTACATTGCGCTCGTCGCTTTGAAACAGAAGACGTTAAGTATCGATACCTCTATACTTACTCTACTATTAATGACAGTGCTATTCAAACCGGGACACGGTAATGGTTGCACGACATTGCTTCGCGGTAGAAATGGGAACTGCAGTGGTAGCCACTCAGACGATCTCTGACAACAGCTTACCACCACCACTTCAGACTAGAACACTAATGGAATAAGTCGTGTGGAGAATTTTAGAAACAAGTTGATGAATCGTATATAAAATTGGTGTACATTCCGAAGGTCGCAAGTTCGATTCTCGGCATGTTCCGATAACGTTAATATTTAAGTTATGTACTTTTGTAAACTTTAGTAACAACAGAGAGATACAAACGGTGAAGGAGAACATCGCGAGGAAACCTGCACATGAATTAGAATTTATTCTAAGCTGTGTGTGTGAAGTCACCAATCCGCATTGGGCCCGCGTGGTGACTATGGCCCATCGCTCTCATATTGAGGGTAGGCCAGTGCCCCAGCAGTGGGGACGTAAATTGGCTGTTATTGAAATATGGATATTTTTGGATAGATGTTTCATAACTGTCCCCTCCATTAATTCTTGACCATTTTTCATAGAGATATGGTGTTTGTTAAATAAATAATATCAGGTGACTACGAGCTTTAGCTGCCTCTTATATAACGACAAGTAGAAAGTCTATCGGGAGCCTGTACGTGTCACTGCCGTAGCAAATAAATGTACTTGAAACTCTAAATGTTTTCTTAAACATCACGCACACGTCCCGCCGGTCGCAAGTTCGATGCCCCGCAGGGTCAAGTGGCTCAGTAAACACGCGAACCGTGCCGTTACTTACCGTTGTCTCTGAATCCGAATCGGTGAGTACTGACCTTGAACGGTGAAAGTAAAAAGTAATCTAAATTAACTTATAAAGTTATCAACATGTACTTCCTGTCTGAAATTGACTTAGTGCTTAAATCGAGTAAAAACGACTTACAGGCAGTGACATCCCTAAGGCTTTATTTGATATACACCTGGAGAAGCTGTTGATATATTTATTGAACGAAGCAACGAGATGAGAGATAAAATTACCTGATAGTAAGTGATACACCTGTTCATAAAGTTAGACTGGTTAGGATTATATACACTGCGCCATGTTGCACTCGTCGCCTGGAGACTTGAGATATCAATACCCGTTACCCCCGTAATTTCATCAACTACAAAATCCTTTAAACCAGAACACTGTCTTGTTTACACACTACTATTTAGCGTCGGAAATAGGATCTGCGGCAACAGAGAGCTATTGACTATATTTGAATCTTGGGTACCGAAAGAGATATTACGGCAGCTACGTACTGAGATGAGAGGAACTTTTATTGTATTAAAACTAAGACATGCTTGAAGTTGCTCATACATTATTACTAACACAAGTTAACCTACGAAAAATTAATATAATTTTTTTTAATATTACGTAAAGATGTTTTTACTTTTTCTTGACTAGAAACGATACGTATTTTCACTAAGAGGCTGCATCGCTTGCTCACTACCAGCCGGTAGATCTTTTAGCAGTAAGAGTCAACTAAATGTGAAATATTCGAAAAAAACTTTCAAAGTAATAATTAAGCTTATCGAGGTTAAAGCTGAACGTATTTCGTTAAGCAAAAAGAGCAGCCCCCGGTGAAACTGAAAGTTTCCCCATATAAGTTTTTCATAACTGGAAGTGCTCACAGCTCGTGCATGTGTATGTGCGCGCCGCGCGGCCCGGTTTGACCGACTTCGGAATGTTAATAATTTCGTTATTGAATTTCTTGGCGATGCTAAGTTTGTAAACCGAATAAATATTAATATTGGTAAGACCTTCTTGCATAACATATTGCAAGTTATAGGTAATGTATTCTTTTCCGATTTGGATATTGTAGAGTTTGAAGGAATACCTCATGCTTTGCATCAAATTAACTCTTCGAACTTTTTATAGATAATCTATGAGAACTTCATAGGGAAGGTAGTTTTTTTTTACCACCAACTAGTAAAATATTCATATGGTATTATAAAATGAGCTCCAGTTTTGATCTGAAAGAAACTGTCGTTGTTTTAAGGTATTTATGACTTCGCCGTAGATATACTGGTCTACTCTATCCGAATACAAGCGAAAAGCTCAATTTATATCGTAATAATAGTACAGTTTTCTAACATGTTTTTCTCTTAAAATAGACTGTATCATGTTCAATATTATTCATGATTTATGTCAGGTCTCTATTATATATTTTATCTCTCTCTCTCTCTCTCTCTTCTCTTTAAATCTGTTCGATGTAGGAAAGACATTCCCTCTGCAACACAGCGTAAACTAAAGGATGACGGAGATAATGAGATTAAAGTATATAGTAATGTAAAAATTATTTGAATTTGAATGTTTACTACAACCAGTAAGTCTGTGTCATCATCATCAGCCGATAGATGTCCACTGCTGGACCTAGGCCACCCTCTAAGATCCATACATCGATTGGTTTTGCGCTGCTCGTATCCAGCGTCTATCCGCCAGTTACTGGGCATTAGAGCCGCCGTATGTGGGGGTTTATATAGAAGATTTGAAGCATTTTGTTCTACCCTGGCCCAATGCGGGTTGATGGAAGCTAGAGACTTGTTTCTTGATTAGCAGGGTGCACCACCAGCAAGTGAGGTTGGCTTGGGTTCCAAGAAACGTAAGTAAGTCAAGCAGGAGATATGAAGACTCTGCGTTTCTAGATTGCACACATTAAATTATGAGAAATTTTGATTAATTTGAACTTGTTCCTTTCTTTTTTTTTGTTCAATAATCAAAAAGCTGTGATCCCTGAGGAGTTTAACGAATCACACCAGTTCACAAAACGCCGCATCCCCGTGACGAGCCGTCTAAACTAATAAATGTCGTGTCTAATCAATTCACTCCCCGTCGCGGGCCGTTTCCTAATTCGAGTTCGGTTTACTGCGAGCTCTTCACATTCACGGTTCGCTTGACGTCTCCGTGTCCGGAATAAAGGCCGTTATCGGAAGGTCGCCGGCGGTGTTGGTTTCGCTGGTTGTAAAGTTAAGATTGCCCGTGCACCTAAATGAAGCGAGCCGGCTCGTCTCGATTTCCCCGCCGTTTGACCGAGTGACGTCAATTCGTTTGATTGAATGTTTCATTGCCTTCGCAGGACAAATGTTGAGAAGCGAATTGGAAACTTCATCGCCCGCTGAACTCTGTAAGCAATTCATTCTTCGAGCATAATCGTGCTCGAAATCTGGTTCCCGCGCGGTACTCTTAAAATTTATTTCACTTTTACAGCTCTCTTTCGATTTATACCCGATTCATTTATTCGGAATCGACGCAATTAACGTCTCGATTTACTTTTCTGAGAAATAATCGATGTTTAATATCGTCGCTTTGACTCGTATATAATTAATATTTCTGAGTACACTCAGCTTCATTTTAAATGTATTACCTCACAACAATTATTACATATATTTTATCTTCTGGTGGTAGTGTCTCTGTTGCCGAAACCCGTCTAGGTACCACCGCAGCCTCTATTGCAGCCGAAAAACGGTACTGTCCAAACATTAACGTTTTTGAATTTGGAGGATGTTGTAGCTTGAAAAATTACCGGTAACAAGACTCAACATCTTATATCTCAAAGCGAAGTTCACAATGTGCGGTATAAATTATCCTAACTAGCGCCACGTTGGTATGGGCAGGGGTATCACTTAGCATCAGGTCAACTTCCCGCTCTTCTCGTCGCTTAATTTAATAAAAAATCTAGGGACTAAACTTAATAATTACATGTGACATTGAGGCTCTGGGTGAAGAAGCGTATTCATCCAGAATACTCATGCTCTCATATATTGACAGCGGAAACATAGATATCCTAGAAAAGGAGTCAAAATACTCTACAACCGTCTAAACTCTGAAGAAGTTTGGATGATGACCACGTGGCCCCGGAATTAAACGAGGGTCGACCGTGTGATATGGCGCGTGTAGGGCTGTCGGCCAGTTATAGTGAACTAGTTTAAGAAATATGAATTCCGGTTTTAGGTGAGTTTCTATATATTTTTTATGTAAAAGAGTATTATTGATGTCAACTTAATAAATTTTAGTATCACTAAAGGTAATTAAATAATCAGAATAAACCTTTCAAAATTGGAATAGTAGGAAAAATAAATAAGTTACCTGTATTTTTGATTTCTTGATTATCCTGATAACATAAGGATAAATTGAAAAATATTGTAAATTATCGATTTAATTAGATATGTTGTCTCAATGGAAAGAGGGTCCAAAAAACACATTTAAATTTTTTTTAATTTAACGACGCAATGAGACCTGCAGAACCATCACCTGATGGTTAGTGATTTCGCAAGCCTATAACAATGTGCTAGTTAGGGTGACAAATAAGATAAGTATCGTTACCCCAGTATTTACACTAAGTACAGCACTCCTCAAACGGGAACACAGTAATGTTTGCACACTACGGCTACTGGCGCTATGGCCATATCTATACAGTCTCCGGCATCAGACCTATAACCAGTAATGAGAACTACCACCAGCACATAATTTACCACAGTTCAGAGACCTAGTATACAATGTATAGTACGTAATCAACTCCATTGCAGTGCAATGGTTTCAATTCATCGAATTTTGTCATAATTTTGCGAAGGTTTGAGAAGCAAGGTAAAATGAAGATTAAGCTCTTACTAAATTTAGATTAGCTTAAAATAACTGTAATAGACTTTCTCTTTTCTTATTTACTTAATATTTTAAAGAGTATATATATTATGTTGCTAGTTTTATGTTCTGCAAGCAAAATATGCTCTTACTAAACATTTTCAACATCGATCAGCTCATCGTTTGCCGTAAACATTAAATCAAAACTTCATCTAACACGGCATTCGGGGGGCCCACAGCGCCGACTGTCCTTCGCACTTATCTCTGAATTATCCTTAAAGTGTCTCCATTGGCACCTTCCCTAATCTTTATGTTAAACCAATACAAAGCGTGCGATATGAAAAAAATTCATGAGCCATCCAGGATTTTCTTATGCCCCGGACAACGGTGGAAATTTATTGTTACAGCCTACACTTTAACGGGACTTAAAAGCCATTGCGACGGGGTCTGTTAAGAAAGGCCTAATGGATCTCAAGATATAAGCAAACATTTGAAGATGGTAGATAACTTTTTTTTTTAAATCGGTGTAATGCTATAGAACTGTTATTGGTCACGGCACGCGCCGACTGAGTTTTAAGGAGGAGAAAGGTTTTTACGAATCTATAATTTGTGTGATGATGAGCTTAACGGATTTGGAGTAGTCAAACCGTGAGCACAACTTAACTATATCGTCAAAAAGAGTTTGTATTGTCTGGTCACTTCTAAATCGGACGACAGTATCTTTAACTCTGGTGAAACCAAGTGTTGTTAGTATTGTTCTTTTAGATTTTAATAGTTTTATAAATATCAATGACAACCCAACGAACATAGTAACGATTGCTTTGATTTCAAAAATATAAAGGAATATTTAATATTGGATATAAAAGGGTAAATACTAAACGCTATAGAAATTAATGGATCATTATATTGTAGATTTTTTATCAATACTATAGTTTGTATCCTCTAGAATCACTGTACATCCACTGTATAGGATATACAGAAATATTTATATTAAAATTAGTAGAAATTACATAGCAACTGGGGTGTAAGAGGCTATGCCCAACAACTCACGGCACCCAAGCCAACCTCACCTGCTCGTGGTGCACCCTGCTTATCAACTAACGAGGCTCTGGCTCCCGCCAACCCGCTTTGGGCCAACGTGTTGGGAAATGGCCCAAATCCCCTCACATGAACCGCTTCATACAACAACCCCTATTGCCCAGCGGTATCAGAGGCCATACTGATTGTATGTAGAGATCTTTGGGGGAGCCCTGTGTCCAGCTGTGGACGTCTTCTCGACTGATGATGAATATGACAAAGAAATTTTAATTCACATTGTGTGAAAAATGCATTTAAAACTGCACGTAAATTACCTCTTCAGCACGTTTCAGTGTGTGCATAATCAGCCCTTCGTAACTTAACAAAAGGGGTTCATGTAAAGGGTTTATGGATAAAAAGCCACTGAGCTTTGCAGCCGCCATGATTGAGTGAAGTAAGCTTTTTTATTGTCAAGAACGACATCTATAGAATGTAATACATAAAACCGTTGTCATCATCATCTTCATCAGCCGTTCACTACAGGACATAGACATTCCCGAAGATCTCCACGTCGATCTAGATTGTCGGTCCACCTTGCCGGAAGCCTCCCAACAATACGTCTCCCGGTACGCGAGCGCCACTCGAGGACCTTACTGCCCCATCGGCCATCAGTCCTTCAAACAACTCGCCCTGCCCACTGCCACTTAAGTCTAGCAGTCTTTTGGACTATGTCGATGACCTTAGTCCTGCGGGTCTCCACATTTCTGATTCGATCGCGCAGAGAAACTGCCGATGTAATGACAACTATTTATAAATGTTATCTTTCTTTATGTGGAGATCATTAGAAAGACGTTCTATCTCCCGCTACCATTCCGTTCCTTGGTAACTAGACTTAAGTCAAAAGATGCAAAAATTTTTCCTCCAAGTTACTGATATTAATCAGCTGCATCGCCCTTTAAACTGGGACAATAAATACATTGCTTCATCACTACAGTCGAGGCTGCTTATTAATAATGTAAGAAAACACGGTAGAAATAATATAACTACATAGAAATTACACTGCCATTCAACGAAACACGACAACGCTTGCACAGAAATAGTCGCTAACGATTAGACAATATTCAATCAAAAATAAGATTAATCTATGAATTTCTACATGTCCTTTGTCTTAAAAATATTCCTTCAATTTTACCATTCCCCCCTTCCTCCTCTCCTTTTTCTTCCTTATTCACCTCTTAAATTACATTATCAAATAAAGCTAATAAATATGGATATACTGAGCTATATTTATTTTATCCCACGAAGCGACGATACGAGCAAAACATTCTCCTGGTTGTAATACACCTGCTTATAACATCCTGGCGCTAGTTAGAACGATATACACTACACCACATAGTGCTTTAAGACATGAGATATAACGTCTTGTTACTCACTTCACTAGCTACAACGCCTATTAACCGGAAGACAGTAATGTTTGTATAGTACTGTTTGTCGGCTGTAATAGACGCTGCGCTGGCTGTACTATCGAACCTACTTGGACGGTCTCCAGCAACAGAGACTTTTTTTTTCGCGAGGGAAATCTTCCTAAAGGATACCTTGCTTCTGTTGGGAAGACAAGCTTATGTGGGGCTTCTGCCCACTGAAACCTCCTCGGTGGTCAGTGCATTAGGAGGTGCTTCGGGATCTCCTACGAAACGCAGCGGTGGTCTCCTGCACTCTGGCTAAAACATCCCACGGAAGGGCAAAGCCCTCCTTAGCACACACGCTGTGCTACGGCAAATACAAGACCATCATGTATTTGCCGTCTTCCTGAGGCTCGGTTATTGAGCTTTGATGGCCCCCACGCCTAAAGCCCACGAACCTGAAGACCCTTTTAGTCGCCTTGTATGACAGGCAGGGAATACGACAAGCAGAGTCTTACCACCAATGAATAAACAAATAAAAGTTATATATGTCAATTTAAAGGTCTGACCTTCAGGTTATCGAGTTTTTAGCGTCAACCGGGCTCGTTATTAATAAGGGAAAATTTTAGTCCATTACTGTCAATAGTACTCGCGCAGCATCACGCCGCCTGTTAAAGTATCGCATAACGAAAATTTCATAACGAAAAATTCCGCAGAATAATTTACATAATGTACAAACTTCCTTAGAGGCTTCAGGTTCAGTGGAGGAGCGAAGGACGCTAGATAAAGCCTCGTATATTTACACTGGCCTTATACTCCGGCCCTGTGATAGGGTTTCCATATTACACATGCGGTGGAGGCCAAAAATCTCGGAAAAGATCTCTTTTTATATTGCCAACTGGAAGAAACTTGCTGCTTAGTCAACTCGGGTCTCGTGCTTCTCTCGATCTTCATCAGACTGCAGGCGCTACCAAAACTGTCTCCACTGGTAAAAACTTTAACTAACCTTATCGACCCATCGGCCGTACTTTCTTAGAGCATTGTGCTCTATCCATTGACACTAAAAGACAATCCTTAGAGATGTCAGTGTCAAATGGAATCCTTAGGTAAGCTTAGTCCTCTTACGAATCTCGTCATTTCTGCTTCGATTTCACAGAATCCTAGACCATAGCTCCTCAATTGCTTTCTGTGCGACTGCAAACTTATCTATGAGGCCTGCTGTAATTTTTATAAAATCAGACCCGTTTTTTTTTCTGGGACAGTACTGATGTCACTAGAGAATTGGTCACCGTACCTTTCAAAGATAACGGCTAGATTAGTCCATGCTGTAGTGGTTCTTTAATATTATGGGCTTTGATGTCAGATTATAGCGGTGCGAGCCCACTTTGAGGCTCTACATCGAGGGCCGGTTGAAGGGGACCGTTTTAGGGGATAACGTGAAATTACTTATGAGAGCTAATTTACTTTCGAGATAATCTTTTACGCACCTTGAAAGAGCGAATTCATATTAAGTATCCTTTTTTAAAACCTGATGAATAAGAGGTTGCTACGAGTATAATCTCAAAGTATATCGGAGCTTCCGGCACTAGTCTCTATCTTGTATTTTTTTTAGTAAAATTAGTTAACTTAAAATCCTACATGTATTTTCTAGAAATTATTTTACATCAAAATTTTAGTTCCTGTAAAGAGTGTAGACTAATTTTTAATTTAACATCATAATATAATAAAGCGTCTAGTCCAGCTAGATGTGCAACTAAGGGTAAAACATTCGCAATTAAAGGAGTCTCTCCAGAGGAAAGCTAAGTAGCTCAAGTTATAGCTATAAGCTTCGTCCAGAGGTCTCGTGTAATTTGCCCGTCTTGTAAAGTCCAAGTTACGTCTGCTTCGTTTACTACTTCCACGTCCTTCTTCTATATTGTATCACAAAACAAAACTTAACGTTTAAGTCTAGCATTTTTTTTATTAAATAATTTTGTTACTTGTGGTAATCCTTCGATATTCTTTAACAGTTCCGCCGGCAGTAATCCGCCTTAACTCCTAAGTGCCGGATGAAAAGGTACATCGCGAAGATTCAGCGGCATTAGGCGCGTTATAGAAAACACTCTTATCTGCCAAAACTAACTGTCGCCGGCGACTCCACTTAAACACCTTTTTTATCTATAGAGCTAAGGTTTGACCTAAGTTATTTCAAGCTCGCACCGGTGTTAAGTAAAAGACATTTATCTCTTATGATAATACAATTTAAAGTGTATTTACTTAGTTTACATTTTCTTGAAGAGGATAAAGGGAGAACGGAAAATAAGATCTATCCGGCCTAATAGTCAACCTCACCTTCCCGCGGTGCTCCTTGGATAACGGATGAGGCTCTGGCGACCGAGCAATGGCGGTATAACTAAAAATCCGGTCCGACAACTGGTTGGATGAGATTATGGCAAGCTTGAGGTATAAGTAACCTAGAAAAAGCCTGGTGCAGAAGACAACGAGAAACTACACCATATTTCCTAGTAGTCAGCATGGAAGAGTCCAATAACGGCGTCTCTCAGTAGGAACAGGGGTGCGAGGAATCAGAGATTATTGTGCATGACCAAGCCCAAATGTGCAATGCTGAAAATTCTGTTGAATGATGAGTTAAAATATTTATTATAACTTAATAAGCTTTTCTTGAATTTCTTTGACATAGAAAATATTTAATATATTAATAAACTGAATATGCAAAACCAATACCAAGGACTGTCCAAGATTTCATTTTGTCATTCCTTTCACCATCATCATCATCCTTACTTTGTTCATCGCTAATCCAGAATATTCTATTAATGCGCTTTGTAATTAGTTACTTTTTAATTATTAGCCTTTATTTATTCACCGTTGAAATGGCTTTCCCCAATGTTTTCCACTAAATGCGATCCCCGTGTCCACCCACTTTCGACCGCTTTGATGATGTCATCGGTCCATCTGGAGGGAGTGCGTGCTACACTTCTGCGACCTGTACGCGGCCTCCACTCCAATTAGTTCACATTATGTTTATTAAGTCTATCGGCTGATGATGATGATGATGAACTTCAGAAATTTTTGACACTTATTAAAAGTCTTGAACTTTTTTATAACAATTCTGTGTTACCATAACCTTCACCTACAGATATGTTGCCTCCATTGTGTTCAGCGAAACTCTAATAGTTAGTTATTACTCCCATAGGTATTACTGATGTTGTCCAGGCCAGAGCACGGTCATTAGCCCCTGTGAAGTATACCACCATTACCTTGTAGTGTGAAAAAAAGAGCACTTTTTTACTCAAGCATTGATTTGATGAATGATTTGTTTTTGTACCTCTATTTTCCAATTCTATACAAGAGTGGTGGTAATTGTTGTATTTGATAAAGTTGGCACATAAGATAGCAAGAGCAGTTTGATGTAACAAGATACAGGGACCGCTGCTGTCCTCATTTTTTGGAATAAACTATCTAAGTTGCTATTCGAAGTGATGAAGAGGAAATTCTTTCTTGCCTTACATATATTATATTCTCTTTTGTAGTTATTCTTCCTTTCTTTTTATTTTCTACTTGCCTGCTTGTATTGATATGTGTATGTTAAAGTTCGTTACTTCCGTCCTAACAAGTCAATAAGCGGAAGAACATAGGTAAGGCTCTGGAAACTGAAACAAAGTGCTGACAGACTTAAGGGCTTATGTTCCAAAGCCGCAACACTAACTTATTGATTATTCGTACGGCGGCGTGCCGCTGACTTCACTGACTTCGCGGCGAGGAGCTGATGCATAGTGGATTTGAATATTCATGCATCTGAGGAATGGAATTACACGTTTTGTTAAATAAATACATGTTACTAACTTGATGTAACACTTATATACATTCAATTTTTTTAATGTAAACAAAGGAGTAAGTAGCTTAAATAATAATATGTCGCCACCTCCTAAAGATAGTTACGATACCTTTAGAGACGGAGCTTCTTTGACGACTTTTATGAATTTAGTAGAATACTTCAGCAGCCACAAAGTTGGAATTTTAAGCTAGGTATATGCTCTACTGTTATGTGAGATTATTATATACTAAAACCCCTTGTTGGTCTGCATCAGAGCATTCAGAAAGGCTCAGGGATTTCTTGTATAACGCACCGGTGCCTCTATACACTTTCTGTTACTCGTCTCTTAGGTGGAGCCTAACCCTCCTAGGCACCATCACTGAGTCCCACACGCTGTCCTACGCAGGTTCGCTTGATGAGCGATAAGGGCCCCTACCATCCAGGCCCGCCAAATACTCCTAGATTCTTCTAGTCGCTTACTACGATAGACAGGGCTTACCTTAGTCCTATTATTACTAGCATAGTAATGTAATATATGTATGTAATGTAACTATGTAATCTTCCTGTGTGTGGTGCACTCCTTTGGAAGTCACATAGAGTTCAACTGGCTAAAGGCTAATGCAATAAAATATCGTTCATAAATTTTTTAAGTACTAAAAACCTACGTTTAGACAGTGATAGTATTTTTTTTTATCCGCCAATTAATTCACCGGTTTTCTTAATTAAATCGTATTTTCACATTTGTACGGGTAATAGTCCCCCACCTCTCCCCACCACGTTTGTTTCAGGGCTGATGCCGTTCAGATAAAGCGTAAACGAAGCCCCGATTCGTTTTATAGACCAATAACGCTCGGAAGGGACAATTTGCCAAATCAAAGCGATAAATTCGAAAGCAAAATGAGTACAGGACGCAGTGTGGTGGGAGTGGGGGGGACTAAACCCATCTCCGGACACTATTCAAAATTTAATGATCTGCGAAGTTATATATCGTTATTTTATTTACAGCTCCATTATTGGCGATGTTGGATGGAATAAATGAACGAATACCGTCTTCCCCCTAATCCTCCGTGGTGAAGGCCGGAAGCTGGATTAAAGGATTTTTTTTACACTAAACCTAACGGTTGGCCTTATTCACTGCAAGACAGACTGTTAAAGTACAGAAAGGAGATAGATTGCTTACTTTAAGACAATCGATTATGTACTGTACTCACACGACATGGTTAGACTGACCCTAAAGGATCTATTTTATTTCAAACCTGTCAAAGAAAATGAATTAATGAAAAGTAAAAAGCGAATGTATGCTACAAACAAAACAAAATTGTAAATCGAGAGATGGGTAAGGATATCATCATCATCATCATCAGCCGATGGACGTTCACTGCTGGACGTAAGGATCTCGACATCGATTGGTCCCGCGTTGTTCGTATCCAATGGATTATCGCGATTCTCACCAGATCTTCGTTCCACCTTGTGACAGGCTTCCCAACACCACGTCTACCGGTACGCGAGCGACACTCGAGGACCGTACTGCCCCATGAACCGTAGGTCCTTCAAGCAATGTGCCCTGCTCATTGTCATTTAAGTCCAGCAATCTTTTGGGCTATACGAGACGTGGCCCCTTACTATCCTTATAAAAACGCTCAGACACCCAAATGGTAAAGATGTTACAATATAGAATATTACTTAAAAAAAGTATCATGGTCTTTATGCAAGTAAAGTAAAAAACTGGTGATATATCGTTACTGCTGGAGACCGGCTTGGCACAGTATGAACATGTTCATTTTATTTAAAATTCCAAGTTACTAGGATAATAAAAGGATAAACGCTTCGAAGTAGATATGGTTCTTTGTGTAATATAATCAAAGGGAAAAGCGAAACCTTTAACTGATGGTAAGCGATATGATTGCCGATAACGATGTGACGCTAGTTAACATATAGCAGCATTTTGAAGTAGTAGAATTGACAAGTAAAACGCTTAGTATCATTACCCCAGTCATTTCACAGGCTAGAGTTATCTTTAAACTGGAACACAGTATACTATGTCTTGACGATAACATAAACGATAACGTAAACTTTAAGACACACTTTTACAAGGAAATCAATACAGAAATTGTGTTAACATTTATACTGTCTAATATCTTTTTTTTTTTTGGTTTCGGGGAGAAATCTTTGAAAGATATCCTGCTTCTGAGAGGAAGTCAGGGTTATGATATTCTAAGTAAACCTCCCTCGGCGGTCTGGATCAGTGCATTCGAAGAGGCACTGGGTTCTTCTACAGAAGGCACCGGTGCCTCCTACACTTTGTGTCAACACGTCTCTGAGGAGGAGTTTAACCCTCCTAGGCACCATCACTGAGCCATACGCTTTCCCACTCAGGTTAGCTTGTTGAGCGATAACGGCCTCCACCCTCAAGGCCTGCGAAAAACTCGCTAGATTCTTCTAGTCGCCTTCTTCGATAGACAGGGCTTCACTTAGTCCTATTCTTACTATCCCGAGAGTACAGGACTGACTATCTAATATCTAGCATAATAATTATATTGTTCATATAAGACTTGCCTTTTGTTTTTAAGTTAGAAACAGAATAATTGGATATAGAATATTAACACCGGCGACTAGTACCATTCATTTGTTCGCAACAATTAGGAAGCTGAATTCTAAACTATGATTCCCTTTGTTGGAAACAGACAAACTTTATGCTCCTTCTGAATATTGGACAATCAATACGAGAACAGAAAACGGGAGCTTCGCTAGGGGATGAAGACGGTAACAAGATAAACAAAGGAATGATATTTCTGTAATGAATGTTGAAACGGATAGGCAGTATCTGGTTAAGAATTCAACGTGGGCCGCCTATCCATTATTTGAGGTAAACAATTCCACTATTATTTCTCGAGGATAAGCTTACTATGAAACGGGACACCATATTAAAGGCTCCATCAAAATTCAGTGCCTTCTACATCCCTATTTTGTTGAGAAGGACAATTGTACGTGGCATCGGTAGCAAGAGTAGTAAATGTGAAAAATGTTTTAACCTTTCTTCGTCGCCTCGTTACCTTAGTAATTTTACTAGATACAGCGTCTTTCAAGTCGACTAATGCTTATAAACTAGCGAAAAAAAAAGGATTTCGAGCAGGTCGTGCCTAGACAGGCCTTTCTAGATAATAACCTAATTTCTTTTAGATTCATATTAAAATGAATTATCCCTTTTGTTAAGAAGAATTATTTATATAAAATGCTGTAATAACTTAAAGTGGCGATTTCTCTCGTCAGGTTGCGGCGTAACCCTTTCACCATCATCAGCCGATAGATGTTCACTGCTGGACATAGGCCTCCCCCAAAGATGTCCACATCGGTTGCTCTCCCACTGCCCATGTACAGCTTCGTCTCGCGACTTTCACCAGATCTTCAGACCACCTGGTGAAGAGCCTCCTAACACGCGGTCGCCATTCAAAGACCTTGAAGCTGTCAGCCCTTCTAGCGATTGCCCTGCCCATTGCTATTTGAGATTAGCAAACTTTTGGATTATAGCGATAATTTTTTTCTCCTGCTGATCTCCTCATTTCTAATTCTATCACGGAAGGAAATTCCAAGTCCTTTCCAAAACTTAAGTAATCTCTAAATTGGTAAAACTGATTTTCTTTACAATCATTATTTATTTTATATAAGTATCGAGTAACATGATTAATAAATTTATCTTGTCAAGAGTTCAGAGTTCACGTAAAACTCGTTTTCATAGTTTTCATTTCAGTGTAAATAAAAATGAGGCGTCTCATTAATTGCCAGCTAACAAGGCATTCAATTAAGTGGAGTCGGGCGGGGCTGCAAGAAAAAGCCGAGATGAATAATGCCCGCGTAGAGGAGACCAAATAAAATAAAAATAAAGAAACTATATAGCCCCAAAAGGGATCCGGGACTAATGGTCGGCCCATTTAGCCCGGTTTATCCGGACACTCGCGTCCCGCAGTAAATCATCCCCGGAGGTGGGGCGGGAGGTAGGAGTTTTTTCCAAGCGACGCCTTCAATTAGACCATTTCTACTGGTTTCCGGTCTTGTGTAAGTGCTGATACGGGCCGCGTCGCACGGTCACGGCACTGCTGTGTCTCTGTTACTTATCTTGAAAGCAAGTTTTTTAACATCAATCGAATGGATACTGGAGCCTTTTACAATAAGGAATTTATTATGTTCATGACACTTTATAATAAAATCTCATATAGCGAGGATACACCACCATCAGCCGATAGACATGGGCCTCTCACAAAGATCTCTACATCGATCGATCTTGCACTACTCGCGTTCAGCTGTTTCTCGCAACCTTCACCAGATCGTCGGAACACCTGATAGGAGACTTGTCAAGACTGCATCTTCCGGCACGCGGTCGTCGTTCCAGGATCTAGGTATAGGACTTTGCTGCCCCATCGTCTGTCAGCCCATCGAGCGATGTGTCCTGCCCATTGCCACTTGAGATTAGCAATCTTTTGGACTATGTTGTAAGTCAAGCGCATTAATATTCACTTAGCTTATTAACTTTTCTGTCAAAGTTTCCAACAACGTACCCTGATGGAAATATTTGCCCCGGTAGATTGTTACAGTCCTTCGCCGTTCCCATTTCTGTTTATAAAACTTTAAAAGTCTAATCGTGAGCATACTCCAGCGACAGCCTGGACAGCGTCAACAAACAGACCGCTAATACAGTCATTAAAACAAAAATCACTGGACTTCAACTCAAACACATTACTAGAAAGTTAGGCCGGACGGGGTTCCTCTGCCTTTTGCGCCCCTTATTCGGATTATGCTAATTTAGGGTCCAAAATATTTCGTGCTCATTTCAAATAATTTCCGCCGAGTTGAAACGTATAATGGGGCAACTTTAAATCTGCCTAACAGCCTCCGCCTCCTAGTTAGGTAGCGAGGTAAACCGTTTAATCTCTTCGGGGGCGACGTTTAGTACAAAGATTTACGATGCATTTTACGTCTTTGTGCAACTTGGAATAATCCTCTTAAATTTGCAACACGCCGGACACGAATTTTGCGAATTACGCCCTGATTTAATCAGCTCTGCTTAGCGCTCACGCTGATTTGTTTAGGCGGGGCATTATCAAAACATGGAGCTTCATCCATTAACTGTAGCTTTGTATTGTTTTGTGCGCGTCCAGTGACTGTAAAGTAATCTTCTTTCCGCCTTTTCTGTCTTCCTAATTCCGGGGTCGTATATCGTGCAGCTTATCAGCGTCTATCAGTTATGAGCTACGGATAATCAAATTCGATCCAAACGTCAAACGTAATTACAACGGTTCGTTTACAATCGCATTTAGCAAAACTTTCAACTCGACTGCTCTGCGCGACCGTAACCAATACGACATTTGACGCCTGTCCATCTTCAGCAGATTTCTACAGAATTCTCTGTGTATTTTAAAACATATGTGAACTTTAGTTACAACAGCGAGATACAAAAACGGTGAAGGAAAACATCGTGAGGAAACCCGCACACTGATATCATCTTTGTGTGTGTGTGTGGGGTGGTCCCAATAAAGTGGCAACAGGCTCGCCCCCTGTTACATGGGATCTAATCTGACCACATCTGGCGAAACGTGGGTGGTTTATTCATCTCTGCCTACCCCAACTGGGAAAAAGGCGTGACAATATAAAAAAAAAAAAAAATTTAACGTTTATATCCACGTCTAACTCTAGTAATGATTAAACACTGGTCGAAGCTATTATTTACTGAAAGTAACAATAAAGCGGCAAGAATAATTGAAGGTTTCAATGAACTAGCAATTTAATTTGCTGCAGCTCCTTCCAAATCCTACATGAAGTGTTTGTACTTTGCTGCTAGACGGCGGAAATTCCAATTATAACGTAACCCATAAACAATCTCTAAAACTGCATACATTGTTTCCTGTATTAAATACACGCTTAACATAATAACAGGCAATATATATACATACCAATTATTATGATGCGCTTAAATCGTTAAGTTCTCATATTGTTTTTCAACGAACAGACGAAACGAGCAGAACATTCACTTGATTTTAAGTATTAGGGGGACCGGAAAGTAATGTCGTTTTCTTACGCTAAATACAAACACATACATTTTTAACGAGTCTTTATTTTTAATCGATGATGTATTCCCCATCATTGTCAATAACCTTTTGCCATCTAGTGAGTAAATTTTCAATCCCTGATCGATAAAAATTAATTGGTTTTTCGGCAAAATATCTAGAGATGGCATTTTGGATATCATCCAAATTTGCAAATGTTTTGCCACTTAAAAAGTGTTGCAGCGCTCGGAATAAGTGGAAATCCGATGGTGCAACATCGGGCGAATATGGTGGATGAGGCAGCACCTCCCACCCCAATTCATTAATTTTTTCTAGAGTTCGCCTTGCGCAGTGCGGTCTTGCATTGTCATGTTGGAGAATGACGCCTTTTCGGTTGACAATCGCTGGCCACTTTTCAATTAAAGATTGATTGACTCGCTGCAATTGTTCGCTGTAGAGGTCTGCAGTAACAGTTTCTCCAGGTTTCAGTAATTCAAAATGAACAATGCCGCGAATACTCCACCAAACACACAAAAGCGCTTTTTTGGGGTGTAAACCTGGCTTAGCAGTACTCCGAGGGATTTCATTTGGAGAGAGCCACTGCCTTTTGCGTTTTGGGTTATCATACAGGACCCATTTCTCATCTCCTGTGATCAAGCGATCAAAAAACGCTTCTGTGTTGTGTCGTTGAAGCAATAAGTTGCATGTGATTGATCGGTTAGCCTTATTCTGTTCGGACAGATTATGCGGGACCCAAACACCTGCTCTGCTTACTTTTCCAATCTGCTTCAAATGTTCTTGGATGGTCGACCAAGGTTTGTTGAGACTGTTTGACAATTCCTCGATCGTCTGACACGGATTTGCTTCCACTTCCGCCCTTAACACGTCGTTGTCTAACGCTGATGGTCTTCCTGATCGATACGAGTCGGAAAGATCAAAATTACCCGATTTGAACTTGGAAAACCACCTTTGGCATTTACGAATGTCCAGTGCATTTGGATAAACATCGCAAATGTTTTTGGTAGCAACTGTTGCGTTATTTCCCTTGCGAAACTCAAAGAGCATGCAATGCCGGATGTGTACCTCTTCTGGTATTTGGCTGGCCATTTTACCCAAAATTACAAAAAAAAATTGTAATTCAATTGTCTATAAGTAAAGAAATCACTATAACCTCACAATGTCTTTGGTACGCCTCTGAACAAAACAATGAGCTGACAAATGACAATCAAGTATTGGCATGCGCAGAAACGACATTACTTTCCGGTCCCCCTATTAACACTCTTGTCCAAAACAACATACCGCTGGTTAGGATGATATAAACCTCATCATATTGTGCTCGTCGCTTTCAAACCAGAGATGTTCAGAATCCTTACCCCAGAAATTACTGTACTTCAAATCGAAATACAGTACCATTTCCACAGTACTGTTTGTGGTGGTAGCTAGACTGTCTCCGGCAAAAGAGACTTACCACCAGTTTTCCTTGGAAAAGCTTTTATGACTTTTATTAATTTATGATATTTTATCAACTGTTCACACAAAATAGACACGGTATTATTGAATATCCTCGGTTCAAGGCCATTGCTAGTGAAATTACTGAATTAATGACTCCGCTCATAATTGCTTGGTTTATCCTCTGTACTTGTGTCACAAAGTTAGGCTTAAACTCATTGATAGGTATCGACCAGAATTTTTTAAGTCATTTAGGCAATGCTAATAATAATGCAATTCTAACCATCGGCTAAAATATTTAGTTAGTGTTTTTTAATATATATATTAAAAGCCAACATCACCTTATCGTGGTGCACCCTGCTAATCAACAAACGAGGTTCTAGCTCGCGCCAACCAGCATTCGGCCAGTATGGTGGGAAAAGGGCCCAAATCCATATGAACCTCTACACACGACGGCCCCTGGTGCCTAGAGGTACCGGAGGACATGCTTACTGTGACGGACATTAGCAAGCCATGGGAACCAGGGTATCACAGGACTGATTGATGCTGAGTTCTTTTACGGAGGCTTTTGTATATATATGTTAGGAGTAAGGGGAGAACGAAAATAAAGATCTTATCCTACACTATTGTCAAGGTCACCTGCACGCGCCGAATGGCGGCGGGGTCGCGTATTACTGCTCCGTGGTGCTCCCTGCTAGACAACAGACGAGGCCCTGGTCACTGAATGGCGGGATAACCTGGCTGGGCAACCAGTTGGAAAGGCCTAAGACAGCCTTAGATATTTAAAGAAATCCTAAAAGTCTTTAATGCAGAAGGCAAGGGGAAACCACGCCATAACAAATTCCCAAGAAACTCGTCATGTAGATACAAAAAAGAAGAAACCTGCCACCAATACCTGAAGTGATGACCACGACTATTCTGTCAAGAGTGATACCGACGAAGAACAGTATATAAATATATGTGTCTATATATACGTCTGTATTAACTAAGGTGTTACTTTAAGTACATCTATTTATCTCTTTCTCTATAACCTCCACCATATATTTATCTCATTCTCTTTCAAATCAACCAGAAGACAATGTTGCTCTTTAACTGCGTATAAACTCATCTTCATTTTTTTTTTTCTAAAATAATTATATTAATAGGAGTAGCATAGTATTATGTTAGTAGTAATATTAAGTATGTATTTATTTGTAAAAATAGTGTAAATTCAGGTATGACGGCTGATAGAGTGATGTGGAATGGAATGCCGACCTTACGCAGCTAGGAAAAGGGATGGTAGGAAGAAGTATTATGTTAATAGAAGTAAACCTATATCCGTATCGATTCAGTCAAGTTTCAGGCGCAGCGACGTCATTCGATTTGTCCGCATCAGCTCGTGAATTTTCCATATGGTATGAATGCCAACGCGATATTACTTTAAGCCGGTATGGAAATAGCGCACTGCGATGTTGTACCAGCCAATCGCATTTCTAACTTTATTGCGCTCAGATTAAAGTGACGTCATACCTATGTTAGTAACATAGCAAAAATTGTACGTATTCATTTCCGCAGGTGAATCACTACGAATAAGATTAAGTAGTTACTTAGTCCTTTAATTTAATTAGTAGGTAGTAGAAACGAGGCGTTAATTAGGATGATAAACACAGCATCCCATTGTGTCCGTGACATTCACATATAAGATGTGAAATCTCTTACCAACCCGCATTGGGCCAGCGTGGTGGGAAATTGCCCAAATCCGTGCATATTAACCCCTACAAACGTGGAGATCTTTCGGGGAGACCTATATCCAACAGCCGATAGCTGATGATGATGATGATGTTAAATCCTGTTACCCCAGTAATTTCCAGTAAAATATTTAGGGGTATTCAAAGTTATTGTTAATCGATGGGCGCCTTACAAGAGGTATTTGTCCAGCAGTGGACAACCATCGGTTAAGATTATGACGGTGAATTAAATATATACATTTCAAACATATGTGAACCATAAAGCCTATGTATGTGTTCAGGCACTGGTTCACCATTAAGTATTCTCCTGATCGTCAATATCAATGCTAAATTACGGTCATTGTGAAAAAAAAACAAAGAGTTTTGGGTTCAATTGGAAGCCGATAAAAAAATGAGGGATGAGCACCCCGGCCGGCTTAATTAAATTCACAACTGTATCGGTGTTCGCATCAGCTCGGCATTCGGGGTGTGCTGGGCCCCGGTAAGGATTAAACGCGATTTAATAAATATGAGGAAGAGGGCTTTAATATTGTCAATGACGATTAAAAAACGGGGTTTTTATGTAACGGGGAAGGTTTAGTATATTTATCAAATATTAATTCAAGAGATATTCAAGCCTAATTTTATACATACATGTTGTTAAATAAAATCTTCAGGAATTTCCCAAAATATATAAATCATCCTTAGCCGATTGACGTCCACAGCTGGACACAGACCTCTCACAAAGATCACCACATCGATCTGTCCCACATTGCTCGCATCGAGTGGGTTCCTGCGACTCTCACCAGACCGTCGGTCCACCTTGTGGGAGAGCCCCTTCACTACGTCTACCGGTACGCGGGCACCACTCGAGGACCTTACTGCTCACTGCCACTTAAGTCTAGAAATCTTTTGGCCTATGTCAGTCACCTTAGTTCTTTGGCGGATCTCCACATCTGATTCGATCGCACAGAGAAACTCCGAGCGTAGCCCTCTCCACTGTCCTTTGGGTGGCTTTGAACCTTTTTACAAGGCCATACATTTGTGTCTGAAGACAAAAGTCTTCAGCTTTTGTCTTCAGACACAAACATATACATATTGAATTTAAAACTGTCGTAAATTTTTGTCTACGTAATATAAGAGAAAAGATAGGGTTAGTATCTAATAAGGTTATAAACCCTAAAACGAGTGATAATATAATAATAAAATAAATCAGCTCAATAACAAGGTCCTAGTTAAAATATTTATAGTGCAACAAATGACATACAGTATGAAATGATAAATCTTCTAACATATAATATTTCAGTCTTTTTTTTTTTCTTCTATTAAGCCACGTGATGAGCGGGATATTCACCTGGCGGTAAGTGATACGCCTGCCCGTAACGACGTAGCGCTCGTTAGGATGTGATTCTTTATCACATTGCGCTCGTAGTCTGAGACACAATTTGAATCTCTTTACCCCAGTAATTATATTGGCTACAGCGTCCTTCAAACCAGTATATAGTTACATATTATTTTTTGGTGGCTATTATAGAAGATGCAGTAGTAGCTACCTAGACGGTTCCCTACAGAGACCTACCACCAATAAATCTTCAATATAGTCTTATGTCGTTTTCATCTTATATGGTAGTACAGCGGACATTTATAACACGTCCTGCTGATGTCCTGGCAATTTCAGCTACGTTATCATTAAAATCATATCTAAAGAGTTAGTAGGCAGAAGTATTCGGTAATTGAATTTATTTTACTTCTTTTGAAATGGTAAGTTGTTTATAATTAGAAACTGAGGATCTCATTTAGTAGTAGACTTTCGGGGAGGCCTCTGTATCCAGCAGTGGATAAACGAAGGCTGATAATGATGATGATAAGTTGTTTATAATTGCAGACTGAATATGTTTTAAGATATTAATCAGATATATAGAAGACTGTTTGACGCTCTACTGCTATTACTTCGAAATCAACATCTTTATTTTCTACTCTTTGTTCGAGAGCTTCATCATCATCAGACAATTGATGTTCAATGCTGGATAAGTATGCTTTCAGAAAAATCGTTTCGCAAACTTATTATTAATTCATGTATACATATATATAAGAGATTTCCAGAGCCATTTTCCAAAATCCCAAAAGGGAAAAGTTCCAGGGTTGTTACGGCCAGCAAATCAGACGGGGAACAGCTAGTATGGTACATTGAATAATTCTTAATGTTTTTAATTCATCACCATCATCAGCTGACAGACGTCCGCTGTTAGACATAGGCCTTCCTCAAAAATCTCCATGTTTGTAGAGGTTCATATGGAGGGGTTTGGGTCATTTACGACCGCTCTGGCCCAATGCGGGTTGGTAGAAGTCAGAGCCTCGTTTGTTTATTAGCAGGGTGCACCACGAACAGGTGAGGTTAGCTTGGGTTCTGTGAGTTGTTGTGCGGGACCCCTTACACATAAAATATTTTCAAAAGTACTCAGTTTTACTATCACATGAAAGTAATATTGTTTTGTCATAATATCAATTGATATTATATAATTTAGTTTAATGGCAATAGACATTAGATGGCTCTATTTCTATGCGGGGTGTGCAGCAAATTTGCCATTAGTAATTATCAGGTGACGCCAATTATAGTTAATTGCGTTTAGTTTCATGCTAATTAATAAAATTGACTATCAGGTGCGGACAGGTAAACACATTACTGAATATATTTCTTTGATGGTGAAATGATTGGTGCAAATATAAAAGATTATGGTGGTGTAAGAAATTTTTTTTATAGTCTCTAAATGTTAAACTGTTAGTACTTAAGCTATTTAAAAACACTAGAATTAAGTCCTTTTATGCACGCTAAAGGGAGTGTGTTAGTTGGTGTATTATATCGATGAAAGTCTACTGATGGTAGCTCGCTGGCCTAATGGTTAGAGCGTGCGGCTTTCATTCCGAAGGTCGCGGGTTCAAATCTCGGCATGTACCAATGACTTAATATTTAAGTTATGTACATTTGTGAACTTTAGTTACAGCAGCGAGATACAAAACGGTGAAGGGAAACATCGTGAGGAAACCCGCACACTGACATCATCTTTGTGTGTGTGTGTGTGGTGGTCCCAATAAAGTGGCAACAGGCTCGCCCCCTGTTACATGGGACTTAATCTGACCACATCTGGCGAAATGTGGGTAGTTTATTCACCTCTGCCTACCCCTACTGGGAAAAAGGCGTGACAATATAACATATATATAACAATAACAAAGTCTACTTGAAACATATTGGTTTCTTTATACGGGATTTACCCGTGGTAGGTGACTATTGCCGGAGACCGTCTAGTTAGGTACCACCGCAGCGCATATTGCAGCCGACAGATAATTCTATGGAAACTTTACTGTGATCCGGTTTGAAGGACCAATAGCTATTACTTGTAGTAGTGTCCCTGTTGCCGGAGACCGTCTAGGTAAGTACCACCGCAGCGCGTATTGCAGCCGACAAAGAGTAGTATACAAACATTTGTTCTGAAATTACTGAGGTAATGAGACCTAACTTTGTCTCACTTCCGGGTACCATCAGGTGAACGTCCTCCTCGTCCTAACACCTCGTGGATAAAATAAACTCGAGCTCAGTAGAGACCAAACCGGCGAACATTCCAGAACTATAAAACTTACATACACAGGTGTTACAGCTTCAGCAAATTGGTTTTATTCCTATACCGTTTTCTTTTTATCTTGCTAATATTATCTCAATGCGATATGTTTAGTGATATCATCCTCCGCCAATAGACACCCACTGCTGGACATAGGCCTCCTCTAAAGATCCGCGCATTGATAGGTCATGCGCAACCTATATCGCCGAGCACGGGGAGTTGTCGTTTGTATGGGTTCATATTGGGCATTGGGGCCATTTCCCACCACGCTGGAGCAATGCAGGTTGGTGGGAGCCAGAGGCTAGTTTATTGATTAGCAGGGTACACCACGAGCAGGTTGGCTAGTATCCTGAGTTGTTCTGCGGGACCCATTGCACCTCCATGTTTAGTGACGAGGCCAAAAGTGAAAGTCGGGTTTCGAACCTTACCACTAAACTTCTCCGCTTCTTTAGCCCTGGATTGCACTATTTTGGAGATAGTATTTTTATAATACGAAATTCATAGTCTTTCTGTATTTCTGGAATATGATTAGGTTCACATCCGTTACTTTACTAGTTTCATGAATCATACTATAGTCCGATGTTTAAAATCATGAATTTGCAGGTACTTTTTTTAGTTTTCTATCATTCGTGACAGAACTGCGCCAAATGTGTCCTCAGACTTGAACCGCTGATAATATTATTAGACTAGACCAGGGAACACACTAGACCTTTTCCGACTCATTGCCTGAAAGTAGTCTGTACTAGATTCGTCTACTCCAGCGGTCGTCGTGTTCAGTTTGGATATTTGAAAGCCTATATGAGTAACCCTTTTTATTAAAATAAAAGTTTATTTCTGGTATGTAACCTTTATCCGTCAACCTACTTTGTGAAGTCATTATTTAAAAATGGGGGGTCTGTAATATTTCGGGGCACTGAATTTGTCATTTGACGGGTCACTTGAGCCATGTTTACGTCATGCGTTTGACTCTCGGGGGATCTTTATAAAGCGATACGGGGTCAGTGTCTTCCTGTAGACCCATCAGGTTACACCGAAAAGCCTCATTTGATACAGAAAAAGATTGGTTTGTCTGTTATTGAACGATAGCGTGTGTGCTGCCCACTCTTTATTCAAGTTAACAAAAGAGTAAAAACTGGAGTAATTACTTGTTTTTTTTTTATTTCATCAAGCGATGAGACGGGCAGGATTTTCAACTGATGGTAAGTGCTACACCTGTCCATAACAACATGGCGCTAGTTAGAATGGTATACGTTACACTCAATTGTACTCGTCGCCTTGACATATTAAGCCTCGTAGCTCCAGTAAAGCGCCCTTCAAACTAGAATACAGTAATGTTTGGTGGCAGAAATAATTAATAACTATTAATGAATAACCCTAATAAGTCCCCTCTCTCTTCCTAGGTATTATCCCATGTGGTGGTGGGGTCAACTTTCCTTTTTTTCCTCTCCACTTCGCTCTGTCCCCGACATCTCCGTCAGAATAACCCTAATAAGTACAGGAATAAATCTATTTTCAATTGATTTTCCTTCTGTAATAGACACGTCAAAATCTCTATAACGTTATATCGAGGGCGGATAATCTAAGGGTATAATTATCTGAAACAAATAACTGAATAAAGCTCCGGAAGCGACCGCGCCGCTCTTGATCGATCGCGGCATTAATTAAGTTATTAACCGCGGATACTAATTAAACAAAGGTAATGAGATTATTCTCGATTGATTTGCCGTCGGGGGAGTGAAGCGGCTTGAGATGTACTACTGGATAATCCTATAATTACACAAGCACCAATCGCATTACTGTATCCTCTACAAAATAGAAATCAAAATGAAATCGACTCATATTGTAAATCTGCAGCTATTGTAGCATCTCTCAGTTCCGGTTTTCAACGATGAGATTTCAGTAGAGGAGCAGGATTATTCTAGGCACGGTATCTCCAAGCGCCTCATCATCCACAGCTTGCTGCTACGTTTCCTGAAGTTAAGTGTTTGTTTCCGGAGACTGCATAGTTAGACACAACCGCAGCGCTTATTTCTGCCGGCAAACAGCAGTTCGCAAGTATTACTGTGTTCCGGTTTGAAGGGCGCAATAGCTAGAGAAATTAATAGGGTAATGACACTCAACATATGTCTCAACGACGCAATGTGGTGCTGTGTATAACTTCCTAACTAGCGCTATATTGTTATGGGTGAGCGTATCACTTACTATCAGGTAAACTTACCGCTAATCTCGTCGTTTCGTAGTACGAAAAAAGCTTTACTACTTCTTAAGTCCATGTGAAGCAGAAAAAAGTAAAAAATCAGAGGACAATTGTTAGTCCCTTGTAGATAAGTATTTATGTGTATAGAAGATTACCTTATGGTAAAAGATCGCCGGACTTCATTAAACCAGTTGAGATGCTAACACAACACCTCATTGCGATCGACGTAATTAAAGGTTACTAGTTAAGAAACTTCTCCTTCAATGTTACATTTGTTGCGATATGAAACCTTCTCTTACAAAGACAGAGTCATGGTCATTTATTCACCAGGTCAGCCTAGTGAATATTGGTGGATAAATGGCCCTATAGACTAAGCCGTCACAGCTTCTATGAGCTACCCACAAATTGGAATCAATATTTTCTAACAACTGGTTGGGGTCTAAGTAAGCACAGTACAGAAGATATATAGCCGTTAAAAGTTATACGAAGCTAATTATTTTCGCAAAGCATATTTGTAGAAGATGGAAATTAATTAACACTTCATCAGCTGGACCCGTTCAGAAATATACATAGCCGTGATTATCCAGTCCAGTCGTTTGTTATGATATTATGAGAACGTTATCGAATATACTCAAGCTGCATGAATATTAACGAGCCGGCTAATAAAGGCTCATTTTATGTTTCAATCCACCCTCGCCTCTATGCGATACGTTTTATTGTTAACCATTAAATTTCGGTTAATTATCTTCATAATTGATATTTACTTTCGTTCATGTAATAAAGCTTGGATCAAAGTTGGACTCAGGATGCAGGAGATATGCAAACATCATCATTATCATTAACATCTATTAAAATACAATGACTGTCATACAGTTATCCTTTTCGACAGATATCCTCCTGAAGATAGAGCTATGTAGTATTTCAACCGAACATTACTACTAAATCTATCAACATCATCATCAGCTTTATCAACCCGCTGTTGGACATAGACTAATGTCTTCCAACAAATGCAGTCCTCAGCTTTCCGTTCCACTCCTTTCCTACCTCTCTTATCATACAATCATTAAATCTAGTATAATAATTAAACTTATAATAATATCGGTAATTTCTAATTTACCGTTAAGTTTGTTGGTTAAATAAACTATTTCATGAATTTAACTGTTAATAAATTAAGTTGCTACTTAACTGTGCGATAATGTTTTTATGTAGATCAAAGCATGCGCTGAGGCATCAATATTTTGGCAGACATTGTATCATTAAACCCGAAATTATTCTGAACTACCCTTAATGTGTGTAAACTGTGAAGGGTGTTGGAGTAAAAACATCATATAAATGAAGTAAAAACATCGTAGAATCACCCTTAACATGCCAAATAGTCCATTCAGGATGAGAGCTCAGCGGCGCGCATGGCATCGTATTTCCAACAATGCTGAAGATTGTCTAGGTAGGTACCGGCAAACAGCAGTGTGCAAACATTACTGTGTTCCGGTTTGAATGGCACTGTACTTAGTATAATTAATGAGGTAACGAGACTCGACATAGTTTTTTTCAGGCGACAAGCTCAATTTGGTGTAGCTTATATTATCTTAATTAGCGCCACGTTATTCTGTCCAAACGTATCACTTACCATGGTGAACGTTCGGATCACCTGATCGCTTCCTTATATAAACAAAATAAAAATTCTACAAATGGAACTCTCTGTTTTTAAGTTCTATTATATATACATTTAGTCATATGATATTTTTCTCCGCGGAATATTGAAGAATTTGCATTAAACAGTTTATCCTTCTAGCAGTAGAGTAGACCGCCAAATCTCATCGGGGAGGGCGCGTGTATTGTGTGAGGGGAGTTTATTAAATATTTTAACCGGGTCCCGCGAGCGCGCTCCAATCTCCGGGAAAGAAGAGCTCGTGTTTTACATGAAAACAACGGCTAGAAGCCGGGATACGGGATGCGGGATGCGGGATGCGGGATACAGGCAGCACCTCCCGCCCGGAGCGCGCCGAGATTATTTACTGTGACATAATTTGAAAGATATTTTCAAAGGGAAATTGGTCATGCATTTAAACGAGATGTTCGTCGGGTGTTATCTGAAGGGGGTAAGCTTTAACATATAACATTTCATAGCACAAAGTAGGTGATAAGATATGGGAGGTTTTATTATTGTCTAGGATAGACCGACACTTCGACCTTTTCAATATAAAAACAAGGAATTGGAAAGGTGTTAAGGATTAAAATATTTTTTATTGACATAGCTTACTTTGTTATTAAATTATAGGAACACTAGACAGGCGGGATTTCAACAGGTAAGTGATATACGCTACACCATATTCTTCTCGTCGCCTTGAGACTTGAGATGTTAAGTATCGTTACGCCAGTAATTGGTCTTCAGATTGGAACACAGTAACGTCTGCACAAAATTTAATTAGCGGTAGAATAGGAGCAGAAATAGGTACTCACCTTCACATATATACTTCAGGCAACACAGACGCACTATCAATAGATTGAACGTCAATGCCAGATCAAATTATACTAACATGAAAACGGAAGGAAATATACGCAGACATTTGTAACGTACAATTTGTATGATGAGTTTATAGAAATAATAGTTTGGCTGCTTGTAATGGACCGGATGCGGTAATAATCGCACACTACCGTCCGGCGGCAGAAATGAAAGTGTTCGGTGATACAGAGGATCGGTCAAAGGGCGCCGCACGGCGGGTCCGTTCAACCATCACCGCAGTTTTCCGCAATATCATAAAACCTAACCGACCGCGCCGTAAATAAGGTTCGACGCCTTTCCGTCAGGCCTGTCTGCTTCAGAGGTCATCTTGCGGAAAGATCCAAACTGCGAAACCCGGTTTGATTACATTAACTTCAAACAATACAGTTTTCTCGCATTGGACGCGCAGAGGCGAGAAGAGTTTACAAATTCGACTTCGCGATGGACTTAGTTGAGAATAGCAGAATTAGCTAATTAATATTTAACTTTTTTATTAAAAAAAAGTGCTAAAGATGATATAAATTTCATTGAAATTTTATATGCATTTTAATTGACAGGAAACAGCTCGAAGGTCTGACAGCTGGGGCATTAGGGTCCACGAATAGCGACCGCGTATCGCAAGACGTAGTATTAGCAGGCCTACACCAGTTGATCCGAAGAGGATCCACAACGAAGTTGCTATAAGTAGCTGGATGCTGGCTACTCAGGATCGATCGATGTAAATATCTTTGGATGGGGCCTATGTCTAGCAATGGACGTCCGTTCCGCTGATAATGATGAATTTTAATCGCCGTGAAAGTATCCGTTCCTAATATGTAAAATAATTCCGTCAATCATTTCGGCTAAGATTAACTTTTGACTTAAATATTAGTGCACTAATTAACTGATTGTGGAGTAAACTAATGGCCTTAATACGGAAACTGGCACTACTAACCGCTGTACTGTTGGCTCGCTCTTATTAATAAACAGCCCATTTACGTCCCCACTGCTGGGGCACAGGCCTACCCTCAATATGAGGGCGATTGGGCCATAGTCACCACGCTGGCCCAATGCGGATTGGTGACTTCACACATACCTTAGAATAAATTCTAAGACATGTGCAGGTTTCCTCACGATATTTTCCTTCACCGTTTGTATCTCGCTGTTGTAACTAAAGTCCACAAATATACATAACTTAAATATTAAGTCATTGGTACATGCCGAGGTTCGAACCCGCGACCTTCGGAATGAAAGCCGCACGCTCTAACCATTAGGCCAGCGAGCTACTGCTGGCTCGCTCTTAATGCTGATAAATTCCAGTATAAGCCCATCACTTAAAGCACTGCGAAATAACGAAAATATGAAAATTAGCAGAGCCCGAATGTTCATTACTCGGAGGACTGGTAATTTAGAAGATTAATCTTCCAAGATTACCTTCGAGGAGTGGTGCTAATTACGTTTTTATTATCACACCGAATCGAGGAGCGAAAACATCTGGCGGCTGTTCTTAAAAAATTCAAGTGTTTTTCTTCAATTATCCTTTTAGCTGAATACCGCTGGAAAATCTTTACTGGCGTTTCTCTTCTTAATATCATTAATTCTCTATACCATAGTACATTTTCACCATCTGTTAGACGGAAGTATTAGATTGCTGATTACCAATTAAATAATTAGAAAACGAATGGTAGATCTCCATTGCGAAAGCTCATAATTTGGATGATACAGAGTGAATAAGGCATAAGACAGTCTAGTTTAAAGAGAGATGTCTAAAAGCCAGACATCGACATTTACAGACCTTTAATCCTGAGCTGTTTATGAAACAGTTATTTCCTAGCTATTATTCAAATCGAGTTTAGTCCTAAAGTTGTGAGCGATAATCAAAAATACTAGAAATTATACACAATAAAGACATGTATTTCAAATTAAGTAAATCTCCCACCTTCTCCCGCTGGAACAGAGACCAACTCATTATGCTAAGTAAGAGTTGTTCGAAATCAAACAAATGTAAGTAATCTTTAAGACCTATCCAGTCGCCCCAGCGCAGTGCTCCGCGAGTGTGAGGATATTTATTTGCTCTCGTAAATCTATTTACAGCGTTTGTTACAACGTACTGATTTAAGATCTTTTAATTTATTACCACGTTGAAGATGATCATAAATATTTACAACATTTAACTGAAGTGGTGCTCTACACCTCTAAGGTTTATTGCGTTTAATTAATTTGCTGTACAGTCAGCCAAAGAATTACTAGATCTAAATTAACCAAGAACCTTAATAACAGACGCAAGTCATTCTATATAACAACCCTCAGCCTGAAGAGGTGATATTTAAATGTTAGCACCATTAATTACTTCAAATACTAGAATATGTATTTTGTCATCATCTTGATCTAAGTTATAGAAATTGGCTTTGTTTTTTTAATAAAGGAACCTCCAAAGTTTTTATGGTTTATACGTGGTAATAGAATTTCGGCCGACGAGCGAAGGCTGTGTAGCATGATTGTCTAGTTTACCTTTTTGCTGATCGTATCGAGTTAAAGGAACCCTTCAAAGGGATGAAGTAAAGTGTGTAACATTAGGAATTCTAGGCATCTCCCCAAACAGCTGAGCTTGGAATAATTCCTCGAATTTACGTTTCAGAGGAGAATAATCCGCGAACTGCGTAGTTTGTATATTAAATTAAACGGCTTAGTTTAAACGGGATGAGGGTTTTGTGAGATAAAACAGCTGACTACGGCGGCGGTTCCCACGGATGAGAGGAGCACAAAGCTTTTTAATCAGACCTAGGCTTTTTCGCAGACATGGCCTAACAGTTTAAGGTACAGCTTTCGTCAAAAATTCCCGATTCAGATTGACAATCCCATTCAAGAATTCTCAATAAATAATCGAACGGCAAAGATCTATCAGTATGTACCATTGCCGCTGATATAATGTCTTCCGGTTTAAAGGACGCTATTATCAATTTATGTCTCAAGGCCTGTCGTTTGATCTGATATAACCATTATATCACCAAACTTTTACGGGTATGACACGTTTACTTTCGAATTAAACTTTGTTACATAACAAAGAAGTTAGTGCCGCTTATTTTTTATAAACACTTGAAAATTTAACTTGTTGGTGGTTTGAAAAAATAACCCGTATATAACACCGAGGAGATACCATCAGGTTTTGTTTCCATCGGCGAGGAGTTATTGAGCGGGGAACGGTTACGGCCTCGTGTGTCCGCAATTAACTGTTATGATTATGTTTTGTCGCCGCTTTGGGCCATTTGAACCGCAGCGGAGTTTGTGCCGCCATTAAACTAGTATTAGCTATTGTGTTTTTTGTTCGCTAATGTTAACATTATGTTTTCAGTCGGCAAAGTTTGGCGCGACAGTCGACTGTTACTGGAACTGTGTAATATTTGGGCACAACGTGTGCGACAACAGTCTACCACGACGGCAGCTTTGTATTATGTTAATCTACCGAGTGTAATGTAATCTAATGGTGAATGTTCACTGCTTCTGGAGCATGAGTTGCTGATGGTGGAACAGTTGCTGGGGACCTTCTAGTTAGCTACCCACTGACTACTATGTATGCTGCCAAACCGACATAAAAAGAGCTGTACCAAAGTTTTAGGGTAACTTAACGTTAACAGGCTGAGAGTAACAAGCACAATATAGTACATTATATATTACCACCGTAACTAGCACCATATCACAGGCGTATTGCTCATTATTTTCCTTGCTTTGTAGAGGTCTGTCTTAATGGCGGTAGGTCTTTGTTACCGGAGATGGTCTAGTTAGGAACCGCCGCATCTCATATCTCCACCGCCAAATAGTAGTGTGCAAACATTACTGTGGTCAGGTTCGAAGGGGTAGCTAGTGAAATTACTGGAGTAATCAGACTTAACATGCTATGTCTCAAGGCGACGAGCGCAACATGGTGCAGTTATTAACATCCTAAATAGCGTCGGGTTGTTATAGGCGGGCGTGTCACTTACCATCACGTGAACCTTCCGCTCGTCTCGACGCTTCATTAAATAAAAAAAAAAATCTTCTGGTTGAAGGGTTACCAGTGAGATAGACTTTTGAAGGTGGCAAAATTTTTTCAAAACACCTAGTCATATTTAACTACTATATTCTCAATCAAAAACTATTACAGTATTCAGTCAGTTAAACATATTTAACCAACGGTTGATGACTAAGCTATGCTCACCGTCTACCGTCTAATTACATCCTCTGAAAATAGAATAAATTGTTAGCCGATTGTATATACTTATAGCAATAGATACTAGTTAGAATATTTACACTGCTCCATATTGACCTTCACACTTAAACAGATCACTAGCTTAGTTTTAGTATCGGAAACAGTTCTAGAATACATAATTTTGTTAAACAATATATCTATTTCAACTGATGGTGAACCTGGTGTTCACCACTTGCTTATTTTACCACTATACTTATAAAATATCTTAGATTTAAAAATGGTGTATGTAATATATCTAACTTGCTCAGTCGAACAGATCATGATCTCGTTATGTTAGGAAAGGTTAGGTAGTGTAAAAACACTAACTGAAAGAAGATTCTGTTAAGAGGCTGTCATGAAAATGTTGTGTATCTTACTTTAAAGATTCTAAGTTATTCTCTTTTAATTTTCTTTTCTACATTTTTACAATTTTAATTTGATATTATTATACTTTAAAAATAAGCCGAGGGAAGTGAAAATCCTTGTACTGGCTAATAACTCTCCCACAGCGCTGTAATGGATGTTTCGGAACAACGCCTTACCCTATTAACCTCATAATTTTCACCTTTAGATTTTTCTCTTAGCGCACCTTGCTTTGCACTTCCACTTCAAATAGGTCAGGTTATCCGTAACTTACATTGTTCACGAGTAGCCAAGAACCCGACGCTTAAAAGAGACTGTGGTAGAATTGAATTGTTCCAACTTGGGAACACATATATTTGAAACGCCATCGCAAAAATACAAAAATTTTTTTTAACTTAAATTACACATCAATATAATACAGTTAATATACAGTACATAAACAGATATTAAATTATTGTGTAAATATCCTAACTAGCGTCGATTTGTTATATACAGGCATATCACTTATCACCAAGTTAACATCCTGCTCTTTCCTATGAGCACGTTTAATATAATTACAAATTTTATAAAACACAAATGATAATAACTGTCATTACTAGAGTAATTTAACCAGCTATGGTAATCTTCAAACCTACCTAGATCTCCAGCAAAAGGGACCTAGTACTAGTTGTTTACTTCAATAATAGTTTAGTTGGTAAAAGAAATTGTTTATCACGAATTTAAACACTCATTAAATAAATAATTAAATTGCACTTTTTTGTCAAAGTTTAAAGTTATATTGTCTCGTGAAAATTTTAAAATAATTATAGCTTAAGTTATTGCTTAAAACGTTAAGTATATGCTAGTGTAAGTTTTTTCATAATCGGTAAGGCCACTGCGAAGTTTAACCGGAACATACAGCTGACGGGATATTTAAAACTTATTATCATTGATACGTTGATGTGAACTAAGTGAAATTAATTGTTAAGTACAAGTAGAAAGTTTGAAATATTAATATGCGTTTCAGACGTAAGTAAATAGATTATTAAGCGGAACATTCGCTTCGACTTACATTCAGGTTGCAGGGGTTCGGGAGTTACTTGAAAACACTTGTACACTTCAGTCAACGTACATAGTCGAATGCGTGCACAAATGAATAAACTTTGTACATCCTTAACACTTTTAAATTCGTTTTACGCAGATTTTCTCACTTAAACACTTAACGGGCACCGTTAACTTAACACTTGTAAAAACTTCAGATATTATTTAACAAAAAAAAACACAACTCCATATTAATCGAGTTTTATGTTAATAAGTGAAGCGGACACTGTCCCTCAGTTCCGTTATGCGTAATGTTTTTCGTTTTAACGCGGAACAGTGCAGTGCGGGACGCGAGCGCGCACGTCCTCGAAGCTCCGCGGCCCGAAGGGAACTGAGCAGCGTCCAATACCTGCAGAGTCACGCACACTGCTGCAGCTTACTCACACACAGCCGTAACGTAATTTAAAGCGCCTGTCACTACGCGCCTTACTGTTTTTGTGTAGCTTTTTAAGATTTTTTCCCATTTTAATTATTACTAAACGCAAAAACAAAATAAGCCTGTTAAAAGTTCGCACAACGACAAAATTACAAGCTTTTTTATTAAAATGTAATCAAAGCTGCAAAGGAAATCATCAACAGCTGTTATCTATTATGATTTTTTTTTTTCTGTTAGTTCTATAAGCTTTTTTTTGTATATTCAATTATATCTTAAACGAGTGCTCCAAGTGTATCCGGTAAAAACGCTCACTGCTGATAGGTCTCTATTGCTACAGACCATCTAGGTAGGTACCACAGCAGCGCCTGTTGCAGGTAGCAGACAGTAGGACATACATACATATATATCACGACTCGTTCCCAGCGGAGTAGGCAGAGACCAGATCTCTCCACTTGCTTAGATCCTGGCACACCTCTCCCGCTTCCTCCACTTTCATGAGCATCTTCATGCATGCTCGTCAGTTGCGAGTACTCTTGACCCGGCCTTTCTTTAGGACATCCTCGATCTGATTGGAATATGTCGGCCTAGGTCGGTCTGCACCGACTTTTGCAATAATTCTTACCTTGTATGCCTCTTTCGTTAATCTTCTTTCATCCATTCTTTCTACAGACCGTAGCGTACAGACATAACTGTGTTCTAGTTTGAAGGGCGCTGCAGCTCGTGAATTTGCTAGGGTAATTAGACTTAAAACTTTGTCTCAAGGCGCCGAGCTCAATGTGGTTCTGTGTATATCGTTATAACTAACGCCACGTTGCTATAGGCGGGCGTATCACTTGCCATCGGGTCTCGGTCTGATCTCGTGGCTTCGTAGAATAAAAAAAAAAATGCAGACAAAACAAGTAAAAAATTCGAAGAAGATAAAATAATCTAAGACTTAAAATTAGCTACAATAGTAAACAATCTAGTGCTGTAATTTTTTATTTCATTGAGACCAGCAGGGCGTTCACCTGGTGGTAAGTGATACAGCAGCCCATAAAAATATGGCACTAATTAACATGATTTATACTGTACCGCATTGCGCTCGTCACCCGAGACGTAGGATATTAACTCTCGTTACCCCAGTAATTTTAAAAGTAACAAGACCCTTCAAATCGAAACAGTAATGCATGCACATTACTGACTCCGCTGCAACAGAAACTGTGGTGGTACCTACCTAGATGACCTCACGCAAAAGTGACCTGCCACCAGTAAATTATTAGCTTTATAAAAATAACAAATTAGCTTCTTAATATACGGGTCCAAGTAGGGGAAAGACAGAGGATGAAAGAAGAAAGTATGTAGCAAAGAAGATATCAATCAAAAAACCGTCTAGACAAGCACAGCACAACGATGTGCGCGGCGCTTTCAGACATAATGTATTAAGTATCGTTGCCTCCGTAATATCACTAGCTTAAGGGTCCTTGAATCCGGAACATTTAATATTTGACACTATTGCATCTCGACTGCAATAGGAGCTGCGGTGGTGCCCACGTAAACGGTCTCCGGCTACGACTTTGCCAGAAAGAAGAATAAGGAAGTATGTAGTGAATACATACTAGGAGTGCGTAGTGCACACTGCTAATCAACAAACGAGGCTCTGGCTCCGACCAATTCACAATGGGCTAGCGTGGTAGAAAATGGCCCAAATCCCCTCAAATTAACCCCTACGAATGACGACCCCTAGTGTAACGCGGAACCGATCGATGCGGAGATCTTTGGGAGAGGCCTATGACCAGCAGTGGACGTGTATAGCCTGATGATGGTCATTTGAAATTAGTGCTTATAAAAGAAAAGTACAAGTAATGAGTTAGCGTGGTGAAAAAAGTGATGAATATAATAGTAGACGAAAACCAGAGGATGTGCAGTAAATTGACTGGAGAGTAAATGAAATGAAGGTTAAGTGTGTAACAGAGTTGAAGAATGAAAGAGAGGGGTTGAGAAATAAATATATCGTTCAGAACTTAGGGGTTATGAAGATAGGAAGAAAAAGAATCAGCACAACAATAATATAAGCTGTTTGGATGATTTACCACCACCACCAGGTGAAAGAAACTAAATTTAGTTAAAAATGGTATATTTCAGTCATCGAGGGTATAAATAATGACGTCTACAAAGTATTATTCCATCAAAGGGGATGAAATTGTATAAACGCAATCATTCCGCCTCTGCGAAACAAAGCGAAATCGGGGCAATTTTAATTTTTTTTAACTCCTTTGAAGTCTGACGATTTGAGTTTGTCTGTGCTCATAATTTATTAGGTTATATAAATATAATAACATTAACTTTTTAAATTCATAATAATAAGTCGTATTAACGAATATTTTCATCATCGTCATCAGCCGACAGACGTCCACTGGCCATAGGCCTTCCTCAACGATCTCCACGTAGACGAGTTTATTGAGGGGAATTGGGACTTGTCCCACAACGCTGGCGCAGTACGAGTTGGTGGGCGGTCAGAGCCTCGTCTGTTATTCAGCAGGGTGCCTACACCCCTGCAACGAATATTTTGTAGTAATTAATTTACTGCTTTTGTAGTGCATGAGCGTATCAACATTATTATCCGCTATGGTGCCAAATCCAGCTGTTCGTCGGACTGGATTTTCACCAGGGTCGTTGGTCCACCTGTTACATTATCAATCCTCGCTACGTTTATCATAATTTAGTCTTTATTCAAGGATTTTCTTACTTCACCGTCCAATCTTCACAATTCAACTGACTAATCTACTGGATTATATCAACTACTTGTGTTCTTCAAACTTTGAGATAATATTAAAGCTCTATTCCACTGATATATATGTATATGTATGTATGTATTTATTCCACTGATGGTACAGCGTCCCAGCTCAAAATATTCTAGATTTCTTATGATCACAGCCGGGACCGATACCGCTCTATCCAAACCACTGGTGTAGGATCTTTACCGAGTATATTCTTCTTCGACCCACACTTCACTTTGCTTGAATATTGCTCTGTACAATGAGCTGCTGTACTTCATAGTTAGAATTCCTCATTATGTATCCTAAACTATTCTAGCTTTCTTTTCTTTACTATGTATAGCACTCGTATTTTTTTCAATGTGGCTGTATACCTGTTAAATTAATGATGGTATACCTTTCTGTAGGTGGTTTAAAAAATGACGATGAACTGGTGTTAAACCCGACGTGAAACCCAAAGCAAACACAGTATCGTAACGTCGTTCACTTGCACATTGAATTACGAAGAGTTGTGTACACAGCGGCGGCGGCGGCGGCGGCGGCGGCGGCTGCTGAGCAGGCGTTTCCGTCCTCAAAATATTTGTATGGACGTGAAGTGTTTAAGTGGTGTCAATTTGTTCAGAGCTGAGAAAACTTCGGATACGACCTTGGCACGAATCGCGGTAATTATTGTACGAACAAGTATATGTTTGATTTGATAATACCCGGGGATAGAGTCAACAATTCTTCGTACAACTTGTAGCTCAACAACCGATTTTTATGACGACAGTTCGTAAATTAAATATCCATTTACAGATGAACCCTGTACACGTACGCAGAATCATGTCTCTTGGTTAACAATTAGTATCATATTTAATTGCTTTTTCTTAAAATTATTAGTCCAGGATTCGAATTATATACCCATTACTTCACTGTACGGCTACCTCCGCCGCGCAACGACGGCGATCGTTTTTATTACAGATAAACAAACTAACTTCCCCGCAAAAACGCAAACAATGATTTTTGTTATGATATTTGTTTTCCATTACGATTCCTTAGAGAGTAAATATTGGTTTTGTACCAATGAGTTTCGGTTCGAATACTTGCGTACAAATAAATCACTTTGCGAAACATTCGTGAGCGAAATGTCTTTCGGCGTCGTCACAAAAGCTAAACGATAGCAAAGTGAAAACGTATATAATGAGGCGAGATACAAACGATTTTAAACTTTGATTCTCATACTATTTTATAGAACAAAAAAGTTTTGGATCAATAATGGTAGTTGGCGCTGGTGTAGCTCAATTTTGGCAACCTTCATTTGATGACCATTACTTTAAATTTACTACGGCCACTAGCAATAAAACGAGAGCACCAACCGACAGGATTATAACGTTTAGAAATCACACAACTGCGATTTCTACAAGAATATATATCAGTAAGTAAAGATGATAAAATTACTGGGATGACAAGACAGCATCTAATGTTTCAAGTAAATGAGCTGTTGCCGTGTAAATGAACACTCAAGCTGCGTCAGACAGTCGCTTAAGAATTTTGAGCATCTATTATTAAAAACGTTTAACCATTTGGAAATAGTATTTCTATAGTATAATGCATCTTTATATCATGAAGTACGTATGGATTGGGAGTTCCTTGCGAACTTAATGCAGCCGTTAACTCACAATGGAAAGCCGGAGTCGGGTGATCGAACTATGTACCTAACGCCGTTGAAAATTTCATCCAATCGATTGCAGCGCGATAACGAGACGATCGACGGCTATATATTAGTTTTTTTTTAACGATAAAGTTCCAGCAAAGAGAAGTGTTTGGGAATGTTATTTCATCGTCAGCTGATAGACGTCCTCTGCTGGATTTAGGCTTCTACCAAAGATCTAAACATCGATCAGTGCATTTCTCGCTTCCAGTGGGTTGAATGTTATGTAGCTCCTGAAAAATATGATTTCTGATTTTCATAATTAGCATAGACTAAAAGCTGATATTTAAAAAGCTATACATCATTAATGCTTGGTACACCGCCAATCAAATAATTTTTAAATGAAAGAAACATAGAAATTGCATTAATCGTATGGTAACGCCACTACAGAAATATTCACGTTTCCTTTTGGATGACTTTCGTAATAATATTACAAGAACAATTAAAACCAAGCCTTCATTAATTTGACTTCCTATTACTGAGGATCTAGTGAAAGTGGAAGCGATCAGCGTATCTTTTGTAAAACCAGATATAAAACATAGCTTACGATGGGGCAAATAAAAATATCTGTAATCAAGCTATACTCAAGATATGCTCCAGCACTTTCCGCTGGCATTTTTGTGTGCGTCCTTACTTTTATTTTCATTTGTTTTTTACTATGTATGTATGGAAAAAAATTATATCTGTCGTATGTATTGATTTGTTTTCGTTTTGGTGGTTCCGGTTACATTCGGCACTGTATTAAGTTAGGGTAGTGTGTACGGGCACGATCAAATGGCTGCACTGAAAATCAGTTTTGTGGGTGCATGCCCACATGTAGACTGAGCGTAGTCCATGTTTGTCCAATTTATATTGGTTGTGAATTATTTCATATGTATAACATAAGAAAACAGCTTTTGGACAAATAAATCATTTCTTTATTTGTATGTGATGGTGTCGATTGATGATAAACATGAAAATAACTAATAAACTTCAAATACTTGAAACTAGTTTGGATTGTGTGAAAGATGACATGTGTAAGAAGAGTGTGAATTCAGATATGACGGCTGATAGAGGGACATGGCAGAGATGTACACACTGTGCCGAGCCCACATAGCTGGGAAAACGGCAAGAGGATGAAGTTGGAACTAGTTTTAAATTTACAGAACTGAGCGAGTGATAAACAATTTTCACACCTTTTTTGAACCGCCGCATAAACATGGAAAAGTATACATTATTATATGAAATTACTGCGCCAAACGGAATCATCAGCGGCTGTAAAAATTTCCTCAATTCAGGAATTCAGTGGGCAAATAACGACAATAAATAGCTCAAAATGCCCTCTGAATCGGCACTAAATGAAAAATTATGCCGTAAAGCGTTCAGCGAGTAATTTCACTTAGTCCGGTATGCAGTTTACAATTTATTACTGCCTATTTATTATAGGGGTGCGGGGGGGGGGAACGAGAGGGTTTAAGTTGTGAATCAACTTATTCATGAGGGCAAACAATTCGGATATATTTCACACATTTCTAAACGAGTTTTCACAAACCTTATATGACTGTTTGTACAGTAGATTTTATTTGGTTGAACCGATTTTATCTACATCTATAGATCTATCGAAAGAAATGGTTTTCCTTCTCCGCTCATTATGGTTTCCTGTTATAGTTAAATTATACTTTCAACTATAAATTTACGATTGTAATATTACTTCATTGGATTTAACTCTAGGTGCAGTATTCTCCGTATCAATGTGTAGTAATTGATAACAGTACACCGTCCTGTGGTTACTGGTACTATATATAATAAATAGTAAAGGCAGTATGACTGCGTATTAATTTATAATTATCACATAACCGTCAATCGTTAGATAGCTTTTCTGTATTTGATACATATACAGTCGGGTCCTATCATCAGCACACAATGCTCAAATGAATACAATGTAATAACATTTCATACATAATATACTAGTTCATATATAACTAGTGTTTGGACTCCTTTAGCGCCGTCTGTATGAGTATGATGGCAGCACCTATCTCTGCTGTAAAACCACAGTATTTTAAAGATGATCAGGTTCAAAAGGTGCCATAGCTAACAAATTTAACATGGATTAAATTTATCGGAACAAGTATTAATATATCTTAAGGTAATAAGTATAATATGCTGCTGTGTACTCACTAGTATCTCATTGTAATCAGTTGGCGTATATTTATTGCCGTAGATCGATACTATGATAACAATTACATAGATCATTGCTGACTTTTTTTTTAAAAAATAATCTAGATTTAACCACAACAGCATCTCTTTCCGCTATTAAGCTGTAGTCCATTTCAACACCAACATAAGAGTAATTCTGTCAATAATCCGAAATATTTATCTTCGTCGTGTAAACTTCCATTAGATGAAAAAGAGGATAGATTTAACTTTTTTGTTGAACGATAAGAGCTCAACGTTAATAATCCGGTGTAAATACTTAGGATATTTACACTGCACAAAACAGTGCTTGTCACTTTAATACATAAGATTCTAAGTTTCACGAACACAGCGCTCTTAAACTTCGACACATAGAAGTTGCGATGGTACTTATATAGACGACATCCGGCTACAAAGACCTACCACCGCCCTCCATTAGCTAAATATTCCAATATAAATGATAGTAAATTAGATTGGAAATAATCTACGCCAATTGGTTAACCCGTAAAATTACGAAGGCGTGTAAGACTGAAGAATCCCGACAATCTATCACTGTCGCTGAAAATTTCACCTGATCAATAAACGACACGGATTCCCGCCCTAAGTAAATTACAACTTTCATTATTAACGGATCCCTCCGCGAAAGTATAACTTAAGTAATGGATTGCGGCGCCGGAACGAACCACTGCTAACGGGGGGTGAGAACTAGTCGACGCATAGTGTTGTCGGATTCATTTGTGCGCGCGGCCGCATGTGCGCGATTTGTCGAAGCGACGAGACGAGCTTGACGTTCACCTGATGGCAAGTGATACGCCAGCCTATAATTCAGATGCTGTAAGAATGAAAAATCTCCACCACATTGTGCTCGTCACCTCACGACACGAGATGTCGTCTCGTATCGCAAGCTCTCTTTAAATCGGAACTCTGCAATATTTACACACTACTCTAGCGGTTGAAGTATGCATTGCTGTGGTCTATGATGAAGTGCTTTACTATAAATTAAAGAGATCTACGACAATTAAAATTAAGAGATGCTTATTTTAATATAGCTTTATGAGTATCATCAATAAACAATTAATGCGTCTGTGTTAATGAATTAAGTAGGCTACACCGCAAGCACGCTTAACTCGGCGCGCACAAACGAAATGTTCTTTGTTTATAAAAAGGCTTCAGGTAACTTCAATTGACTAAAGTGGATTGTATTGTTTGTTTGTTTTTCTTCGGATGAATGATAAATACCCTAGAATGTACTGAATACGTGTATTTTATTGGAATTGGACTTCGAACTTCGTTTCTTACACAACAATAGGGTTGTCAGGTATACGGAAGCCAAGCGACATTCATACTAATTAACATTGAATGTCTTCTTTTGTAACATTTTTTGTATTGTAGCGGATAAAGCTCTCCAATAAGAAATGTATATAAATGTGCTTTCTTATCTTTAATGTACGATGAAACACTGATAAACGTGTAACAGACAAGAGACTCACCTGATGGCGAGTCATACGACTATAACAGCCTTGCTCTAGTTGGGACGTTAATCTCAATACCTGCAGTGCCCTTGAAACCGGAACAAAGTAACGTTTGTATACTACTGTTTGTCGGCAGTAATAGGGGCTGCGGTAGTATCCAAGTAGATGGTCTCCGGCAACAGAGATCACCACCAGTAAACCATCAAACTAACTTCTTAAAGTGTCAACTTCTTTCAATGGTCATCGAGCTTCTTTAAAGCTGTACTGAACAACTAATTTTTAGTTTTTCATACCGAAAGAACATTCTCGACGAAATGCGAACTTAGTAAAGACATTGTCATAACTCATTAAGGTGGTGTAAACTTAAAGCTCATCGATACTGAACATTTTGTTGCAGATAACAGTTAAGCTTTTTTGACTAACAATAGAAAATATTCAAGGTTTATAAAAATTTCTTAACGAACGATAAAAAGGGCAATTTTTTTTTCTGTTCCTCAACAATTAACGACGACTTATTGAAGCTCCGAGTACACTTGAGACAATCGCTTGTCTCGAAAAGCTCACGTTCAGAAAACTTTAAGATGTCAGACGTTGAATGATTATTTCAATCAATACTAGTACATTATTAATTGATTCTTCAGCAGTTTAATATTAATTTTCTTGAGATTCTTCATGTTAGTAATAACCATCGTTCATCTATTTCTTACTGGTGGGTCTCTGGTGCGAGCCCTGTAATATCGGGCTAGTGAGACTAGGACTAAAGTAAGCTTTGTCTATCGTAGTAGGCGACTAAAAGGGTCTAGAAGTTTCGCGGGCCTTGAGGGTGAGGGCCGTTATTGCTCAACAAGCGAATCTGCTTAGGACAGCGTATGGCTCAGCGATGATGCCTAGGAGGGTTAGACTCCTCCACGAAGACGAGTAACACAAAGTGTAGAGTGGCAACGTTGCGTTCTTAAAGAGATCCCGGAGCCTCTCGGGGATTTCTGATGAAGAGCACAGAAACGGTTTTAGTGAGTAAGAAACTCACACAACACTGACTTCCCCTCAAAGCAGGGTATCTTTCGCAAATCTCTCCCCAAAAAATAAAAAGGTTAAGTCTTGTTACGGGTAATTTCTCAAGCTATAACATCCTTTAATCCCAAACACAGTACTGTTTGTCGGCAACAATAGGAGCTGCCGTGGTCTAGACGGTCTCCGGCAACAAAGACCTACCAACAGCTTTTTTAAAGCAGTTGCTGTAATAAAACTTCATAAGTTCGTTTAGAAAAATAACTTTTACTCTTAACTTCGACGAAGTCATTCCGCTAAGAGGTCAGGTAATTGATGGAAACCTAACAGGATTAAAAGGTAAAACAACTACATAACCTTTATATGTCTTTCCAGTTAGAGAAGGAGTCGGGAAAGGTGAACTTGGTGTATTTACACAGGCGCTAATCGTGTTAAGTAGTTGCAAAGCTATTCCTGAAGGTTGTATACCATTTCGAAAAATTTTCAAAGAAATTTAAGATCCATATTATTAAGTACCAATAAGTTCAAGGGATGCAATGGTTATTGCATGTTTATATCACAACAAAGCTTTCCTATTTAGATAAGATATACAGGTTTTCTTTTATTTAAGGAAGTGTCGAGACGAACGGACTGTTCATCTGATGGTAAGATATACGCCTGTTCATAACAACGTGACGCTAGTTTTGATGATATACACAGCATGATATTATGCTTGTCGCATTGAGACTAGCTACAGTGTCCTTCAAATCATCATCATCATCAGCCGATAGACGTCCGCTGCTGGACATAGGCCTCTCCCAAAGATCCCTAACGATGGATCCTACGCTGCCTGCATCGTCAAGCACCAAGAGCCGTCGTCTGTACAGGTTCATATGTGGGGATTGGGTCATTTCCCACCACATTGGACCAATGCGCGTTAGTGGGAGGTACTTCAAATGAAGTACAGTAATATTCGCACACTTCTGTTTGTCGGCTACAATACTAGCTGTGCTAGTATCTATCTAGACAGCTTCTGGACACAGAAATCTACCTATAAGTAGAGGGTGGTTTTTAATCATGAGAGTAATTAGAATATTTGCAAAGTATCAAATTGTATGGATGAGCGATACTCATACATTACAATTTAGAGCAATACGTCTTCCAGTGTTTAGATAATCTTGATTAATAAGATTTTGATCTAGTTCTGACTTAAAGCTGGTGGTAGGTTTCTGTTGCCGAAAAACGGATAAATAAATACCATCGCAGGTACTATTCTTACCAACAAACAGTACTGTGCGTGTACTGTGTTCCGTTAAAAGCTAATGAAGTTACTAGAGGTAATGAATTAACATGTTAAGTGGTGCAGTGTATATAATTCTAAATAGCGCCATGTTGTTATGGACAGGTGTGTCTCTTACCAGGTGAACATCTCGCTTGTCTCGCGGAATAAAAAAAAAAGTTGCATACAATTAGTAGAAAGTTCCCGTTGCTGGCGCTGACCTCCATTCATCGGTATCCACACGGTATCCAGATCTGACATGAAACGCGAGTAGCAACACGATCCTTGGAAATCAGTTTACAGTCATGGATCGGCAGTAACACGATTCTAGTGAACTTGCTGACTTAGTGAATAAAAAAAAAACTTTTATAGGCGTTCGCGGGAAGCAGTAAAAAAGGTGTTTATTGAGAACTTTCCTTTTTATATCAAACACAAGCCGTTAAAGCGGCGGAATGGAATAAATTCTTTATATGCGCGCCACGAGCTTTACGAAGAAGCTTTATTTTTATATATGTTTTTATTTATATCCAATATAATAGGGGGACCGGAAAGTAATGTCGTTTCTGCGCATGCCAATACTTGATTGTCATTTGTCAGCTCATTGTTTTGTTCAGAAGCGTACCAAAGACATTGTGAGGTTATAGTGATTTCTTTACTTATAGACAATTGAATTACAATTTTTTTTTGTAATTTTGGGTAAAATGGCCAGCCAAATACCAGAAGAGGTACACATCCGGCATTGCATGCTCTTTGAGTTTCGCAAGGGAAATAACGCAACAGTTGCTACCAAAAACATTTGCGATGTTTATCCAAATGCACTGGACATTCGTAAATGCCAAAGGTGGTTTTCCAAGTTCAAATCGGGTAATTTTGATCTTTCCGACTCGTATCGATCAGGAAGACCATCAGCGTTAGACAACGACGTGTTAAGGGCGGAAGTGGAAGCAAATCCGTGTCAGACGATCGAGGAATTGTCAAACAGTCTCAACAAACCTTGGTCGACCATCCAAGAACATTTGAAGCAGATTGGAAAAGTAAGCAGAGCAGGTGTTTGGGTCCCGCATAATCTGTCCGAACAGAATAAGGCTAACCGATCAATCACATGCAACTTATTGCTTCAACGACACAACACAGAAGCGTTTTTTGATCGCTTGATCACAGGAGATGAGAAATGGGTCCTGTATGATAACCCAAAACGCAAAAGGCAGTGGCTCTCTCCAAATGAAATCCCTCGGAGTACTGCTAAGCCAGGTTTACACCCCAAAAAAGCGCTTTTGTGTGTTTGGTGGAGTATTCGCGGCATTGTTCATTTTGAATTACTGAAACCTGGAGAAACTGTTACTGCAGACCTCTACAGCGAACAATTGCAGCGAGTCAATCAATCTTTAATTGAAAAGTGGCCAGCGATTGTCAACCGAAAAGGCGTCATTCTCCAACATGACAATGCAAGACCGCACTGCGCAAGGCGAACTCTAGAAAAAATTAATGAATTGGGGTGGGAGGTGCTGCCTCATCCACCATATTCGCCCGATGTTGCACCATCGGATTTCCACTTATTCCGAGCGCTGCAACACTTTTTAAGTGGCAAAACATTTGCAAATTTGGATGATATCCAAAATGCCATCTCTAGATATTTTGCCGAAAAACCAATTAATTTTTATCGATCAGGGATTGAAAATTTACTCACTAGATGGCAAAAGGTTATTGACAATGATGGGGAATACATCATTGATTAAAAATAAAGACTCGTTAAAAATGTATGTGTTTGTATTTAGCGTAAGAAAACGACATTACTTTCCGGTCCTCCTAATATATATTATTACAAATATATATAAAACTAAAATTCCATTAAAAATACTCGCTTTAGAAGAGAATATATTGTTTAACGGCTGAACCACTGAGTAACTAAAAACATTCAGATCGATTCATTGGCTATAGACACTCCCGCACAATTTACGGCTCCCAAGCCAACCTCACTTACCTGTGGTGCACTTGCCTAATCAACAAACGAGGCTCTGGCTCCCACCAACTAGCAATGGGTCAGCACGGTGGGAAAGGGACCAAAACCCTCCATGCGAATCCTTATCAGATCGATGTGGGAGTCTTTAGAGAAGGCCTATGTCCAGCTCGTCATTTGGACGTTAATCGGCTGATGATTGAGTAAAATATAATAAGATATTGTAAATACAATTAAATACTTTAAGAAAATTAAATATATATGTATTATTATAATCATCGATAGACGTTCACAGCTGGACATAGGCATCCCTCAAATATCTCCACATTTCTCGGTTAAGAACTGATACGCCAGGATTAGGGCCATTTCGCACCACGCTGTCCCTATGCCGGTGGGAGCCAGTGCTTCGTTTGTTGATTAGCAGGGTGCACCATGAGCTGGTGAGCTTAGCTTGGATCCTGTGAGTGTTGAGCGGGAACCCTTCAACCTTATTAGAAAATGTATGGGTAATATAAAAAATGCATTTAATTATTTGATAATTCTGCATAATACTTAACATCCAATCGAAAAAGAACTGAAAAAGAAGACTTAATGAAGTCCTCTGTACATTGTCGAAAGAGGTCGTGGCGGTGCACGTTATATAAACTCTTTGTTAAGCTTTTGGGGAACGGGCACCTCGAGAGACAGCAGCACGTTGGACGGTAATATATAACTGCTCCACACGGTGTAACGGTAAAAGATATTAAAGTAATTTCGTGTCCTCGCACCGCGGCGCCTCCGCGGCATTCGGATCCTACCCGTAGCCCGGTTCGGGAGGAGTGAGAAATGCACGCGGAGGATGCAACGCGGCGCCTCCTCACTGTTATGTTTTATCTTCAGCGTCTGAAAATTTGGCGTTCAGAATATAAATGTGGCGCTTATGCAGATAAAAGTCCGGCACGGGGGATTCTCTATTTTAAAATATACACAAAGCATTGCCTGTTCGTGTTATGTACGAACAAACAACCTCAGCCCCGGGATTTTAATGTATGTTTGTTTACGTCTACTCTTTACTCTGTAAATGATCTAAATCTTCATGTATAATATATACTTTTAATAAGATCTTCAAATAGAATGAGGAGGTAGACTTGCACTGCATGTCGCAGCCGCAGTGGGTCTTGGAAGGAGATGAGAGTCGGTATTGCGGTTCGCTGCTCTCTCCCCCTTTTGCGACTAAGCCGTGCCGCACTGCTGATGCGGTGGTGGTGGGCTGCTGGTGAAAAGAAGTATCGGTATTGCGTTCCATTGACCTCCATATCTTCCGCGCCCGTAAAGGTTGGCGGCGGAGCCTTAGACCAGATACACCGCAGAGAGCCAGGAGAGTTTTACCTTTTGGTTCCCATAGCCTGACGCGGGTGACGAATTCGAGGAGATCCTTTGACTAGACAACGGTAATAGGCTGAGAAGAAGAGAGCACGTTATATGTCCCCGCGCTCTTACAGGGGTTGAAAGGAAAAAGGTTTCTCTACCCGAGAGAGGGCTGCGTGGTGTAACTGGCGCTGGTAGGGTTGCCTTAACGTTATTTGTTCTTCTCCATGTTAGTAAGTAATAAATTATGCACTATGGTATTATGGTATGGTAAAGACAGTCCAGTTATTAATCCAACGAGACATCTTGTATTGCTATCGTATAATACGTAAAGTAGCGTGGCTTGATATTGGGCGAGTGTTCATGTCGCAGTTTTGTTTTATATAAAAAAGTGATATCAAAGTAACCGCAGCGATTTTCCTTATTTGCTTATGACCACCTGTATTCATTTAAGATCCGCCTGAGGGTAGGCAAAGATGTTTCGAAGTAATCAAGCTATTTAAATATTTATACGGACTTGAAGAAAAACTCTATTTATGAGTAGAAAGAGAAATACAAAGTATGGGGCGACGGAACATTTATTAAATGAAAGATTTTTTTTTTTAATAATTTAAAGTGCGGATAGATATCCACTGCTGGACATAGGCCTCCCCGAAAGATCCCCATATCTTCAGAGACGTGGGCAACTTCCCACCACGCTGGCCCAATGCGGGCTGGTGGGAGCCAGACCCTCGTTTGTTGATTGGCAGGATGCACCACGAGCAGGTGAGGTTGCCTTTTGGTTGTTGTGGGTTAGAATGTGAATATTAAATATAGTTTCATAGGCAGCTTTTTTTCAAAGCAAGTTTTATGCTCATATCGCAAAGCAAGTGCTATATTCACAACTATTATTGTACTGTTACTTTTAGTTACAACCCAACGATTATTTTAATTCATAATTTAATGTAAATATAGTTAAATTATCCCTAATTTCTATAATACATTATAGACATAGGAAAATAACTAAACCAGAACAACAAAAGGCAAAGAGATGTGGAAATTTATAGAGAAGTCACGAGACTGTATCAAAGAAAAACATCCAGATGGTGATGACATCGTTTTATCGAATCAGACGATACTATGTAGGGTTGTTATTAGTAATTATTATAATGTTAATAAGTCTACAATAATTACATCAGATCTCAATTAAACAAACAGTGAACGGTTAAACCTAGGCTTCATTAAAATCCATGTAGGCAATAGCGATATGTGATAACGCCGGTATTCGTAACGGGTTTTAAGCACTAATAAGAACTAGCACATTATTCTAATTAAGAAAAGATCATCATCATCATATCAACATATGGATGTTCACTGCTTAACACATGTCTTCTGAATTGAGGTGAACTCCTCTTCACAAATTTCATTCGTAATGGTAAGCGGCGTATGTAATGCTGCTGTCTTTACCAGGATATCATTTAACTTCCTCTTACTTTTACTATACACTGAAAGTAGATTATTGTGGGGATATGTCTGTTTTCAAAAATACTAGTTCTATTAACAATATAGTGATAAAGAATATATCTGGGATAGTAAAAAAAAGACAATGAAGGTAAGTTTTCAACTTTAGCTAAGAAAATTTTAGATCGAGTCAGTTTACAAAGAAAAAAGGATGAAATTCAGTTCAGTCATTTAGATGCTACTGTGTCCGGGACAGAGGCTGTTCTTGGTGGGATTCAGCAAATGAAACCTATCCAACGTATTGCGGAAGAGCGTTCCAGAAATGGGTCATTGCATAAAAAGTTCTCCGACGAATCGGGGGACTGACATAAATATTTGAAATATCGCCCGTTGTGTCTCGGAGTCTTTCATTTCCGGTCCGGTTCCGAGTCATTTCACTTCGAGGGCGGCTGAAATCTCTTCGGCTCTTTTATGCGAGTCGATTTATATTCTGTATTAATCACAGGCGCGTTGTCCTGGCGATGTGATGTCCGCGCAGCGAGTCCTGCGTTCGATTCTATGTAGTTTGGTATATTTGTGTTATGATTTTTTTATATTAATACGACGGACATTAATGCTAGAACTGAAGATTATTAGGGGTGTAAAAACTATAAATAACTTGTAGGTTTTTGACAAGACTGATCCAGGATCTGGTGAAGGCCACAAAAGGGTAGGACTGATCGGTGTAAAGATAAGGATACTTATATCGAACAATATGCTTCTTTCACTTAATACGAATTGTGAAATTGATGAGGTAATTTTTTATTGATGAACTTGAACTGAAGGGGTTGGTTTGACCAATGGCTTGAATTAATTGGTGCTTGATGTACAAATATACAATTTTCTAGAGAAGTCCACTTTAATTTTCACTTCCGTTCCACGAAAAAGGAACTTAAAGGAAGCATGACTCGCAGGTTACATCTGTTTGAATTCGCCGGCAATGAATATACGTTTCTCGGAAGTTGTTGGGGCGACCTATTTCTATTTCCTATCAGATTTATTGTGAACGTATTGCGTAAACACTGTGGATACATTTCCAATATTGCGATACAATCCGTATAAAACTCGATACAAATTGTTATTAGATGGAGAATTGTTGACATCCACCAGCGTCTGGTCTCCGGGAAAGAAAGCACGAATGATATTTACTACTGTGTCTTGGGTGACCCGTGAAGAACTCTATGTGGGCCAACATTGCCGAAACTACGGTAGTGTAGTGAGCGAAGGAGTTCCCGCAATTTCGACCAAAGACGCAGTGAGGAAACCCATTTTTCAATATCCCCGTAACGAAAAGAAGTCCATGTAGGATTTTCCTACATAAAAAAAATAATTCCCGGTTGCGGGACTTAGTCTGCATAGTACGTCTCCTATCTCATAAGCAAAGCACATGTGATTGTGGTTCTTTGTCAATATTCTAACTCTCTATTCTTTTACCGGTAGTAGGTCTCTATGGCCGGAGACCATATCGGTAGGTACCGCGACAATTCCATGTTGCTGTCACCAAATGTAAGTTTGCAAACATTATTCTGTCCGATTTGAAGAACGCTGTAGTGTAGTAACGAGAATCAGCATCTTGTATCTCAGGCGGCGAGCTCAATGTGGTGCAGTATGTATCATCCTAACAGCGCTATATTGGACAGGTGTATCATTTACCATCGGGTGAATATCCTGCTTAATCGAACAAAAAAAACACATCATAATTTTTTTATTTTGTTGTTTTTTGCAATTTTCGAACGAACAGTAGTTGAACAGCTTAAAAAAATTCATTAGGGGGAGAGAAAGTGATGATAATGATAAGAGAAACAGAAGCATTTGATAGAATACCTGTATCTAAGAGAAAATCGGAAACATATCGTTTATGAATATCTTCATGGTGTCATGTTATATATGATCTACTTTGTTACACCCTGCTATCTGATGGCGTTAAATTATAAACTTAATCGCTGTTGATTCGATTATCATCAGACAACAGTAAGTAGATCTCTGTTCCGTATAACTTAATTTCCATGTTATAACTAGTTTCTACTAACTGGCTTTTACTTACAAATACATAAAGACAGTACCCATACAACGTGTGCAATGTTCATGGCTTGGCTTTGTTGTATATCAATATATCTTATTCTTTTCAACATATATATTGTTTATATCTTTTTTATTATCAACAATGAGCAGTAGATCTTAACTTCAAGTGATAAAGTGGCAATGATAACGGAGGTGGTGAAAATGTGGTAGCTTAAAAAACTACTGTTGTAAAACTATAACAACATCCAATCCTCGTGACTTATGACCTCGGAGTCCAACCAGGGTTCTTCGTTTGCAAGGTGTTCGTCTCCTGCGTTGGGTAGTACGTTCGCTTCTAATCCATTATCACGTCTCTACAATTTATGCAGTTATGAAAGTAAGTATGAGTTTCCGCACGGACAAGTTTGAACGGATCCAGCGCGCCTTGTCGCCCGCAATAGAAAGGCAATATGGCTTTAGAGCGAAACAGTTGATTGTATTTAGATGAAGCTATTTATTATTTCACTTTGCGAGCTACTTTGAAGCGAAAGCAGACTGTACATAAATTTAAACGTGGCTTTGCATTTTAAAGCGGCATCATCCCGCAGCGCCCCTAAAAGAAAAATCAATCTTTGAAAAAACAAAGCGATGTTTATAAGTCTTTTAGTGCGCCATTACCCTCACCCCGGTTTAACGTTGTTTATAAGGAAAATGTGTATTTTCTTTAATACAACTCATTCAAGTCACAGCAGACTAAATATGCACAATAACTTGAAGTACTTTTTACCCTTCGTTCGACTCTAGGATTACACGTGGTGTAGCTGATATGTCCGTAGAGTATTTTAAAACCGTTGTACCTAGCTACCATTTGCATAACCTGAATCATGTTTTTATAATTCCTATGAGAATCACAGTGTTTTGATCAAACATGCTTTACCATCTGGATATCCCTGCTGTCACCGATGACAGGTCCTTATAGAGATCGTCTAGGCAATCAAACATTATTATCGCAGTTCTTATTTTTGATCTCGAATATTAGTGTATAAATATAATTGTGTTCTAGTTCGAAGGGCACTGTAGTTAGTTTTACTGGAGTAATGAGCCGTACCTTATATTTCAGATCAAGGCAATTTGGTGCAGTATATATCATCCTAACAGCGCTACATTGTTATGGGCAGGCGTATCATTAGATCAACATCTAGCTCTTCTCCATGCTTAATGAAAAAAGAAATTACTTCGCGTGGGAGACTCTTTGCAATAACCGAAATACCACTACATATTATATTTCCTTGAAGGCGACTAAGGAGTCACTATATTATAGTTTCATTTGTTGCCGTTACTAACAATATTTGGAGAGACCTATGTTGAAAATAGGGGTGTAACAATTCACAAGACTCGAGCCAACTTCACCTGTCTCTTTCACTTATTTCTTGAACTCACTAAAATACAGCTTCTTAAAACAGCTGGTGCGCTGGAGTTATTCCCTCAATAAACGCCTTCAACTAAACAACGAACGTCGCGCTGAACCCCTGGCCCTCCGTACGAACGTCACACGTCACCGGAAGTACACACAAGCATCAATCCCGCCCGTCCCCGAAGTCGTACAGCAAATATAACGTGAAACATTTTTGCGAGTTCTGTGTAAATATTTAAGAAGGATGATTACTTGAGACTCCCGCGTATCTTCAAGTTCCTCGCCCCGGGCCCCACCGAGCTGAATACAGGTAATCACGAATGTGACAGGAAAATTGTTAGACAAAACAAATTTCGTGCTCCTATACAAACTTCACGAACGGAGATACAAAGTTGTATTTGAAATTGTACTAACGAGACGATTAATTAACAAATTACACTGTTTGCTTTCATTTTGCTTCTTTGTGTATAACAGAGGTGTTATTGTAATGGAAGTGACACTTTTTTACCACTTTTTGACTTGTTTTTATGGGGTACTTTATATATTACACCTTATGATAGGTCTCTTTTGCCAGGTACTGTTTAGGTACCACCGTAGCGCCTGTTGAAGCCGCCAAACAGCAATTAATGTATAAACATTACTGTGTTCCGGTTTCAAGTTATTTGTAGCTTGTGAAATTACTGAGGTAACGAGACTTAATGTCTTGATTCTCAAGCAACGAGATCAATGTGGCACAGTGTATAAGTCCCAAGTAGCGCCATGTTGTTATGGGCGGGCGGGCGTATCACTGACCATCAGATGATCGTCCCGCTCGTCTCATCGCTTTATTGTATAAATAACAAAAGTACCAAAGAGGCTTGTATCTTCTTTTATTATTCTTGAAAGGATGTATCGAACCATAAACACTTGATAGTAACGACAAAGCTACATAAATGTACCGCCGCGCCCGCGCTAAACAATCAGTACGTTTAACGCTTAACACAATAATAAAGCAGAATGAAGTAATCCACCCCGTCGTATAATTTATTAAGTAATTGAATTTACTTGGAAGGAGGCTTATTTAATCATAACTTAAAATTGGATCCGCCAGGATACGATAACGTTTTCTTTCAACTGAACAAAAACAGGAAATTTATTTTTCGCCTCGACTTAAGCAATATGTAATTATCAGACTTAATCAAAACATTAACTGATTTACTTCCGCTTGTGTTTCTCGCTATCTCCACTTTATATAATAATAACATTATCTGTAGCTTTTTCTTACTCCAGCGACAAGACGAGAGTCATGTTCACCTGATGATAAGTGATACATTGCCCATATCAACGTGGCGCTAGTTAGGATATTATACACCGCAACTGAATATGCTCGTCTTCTTAAACTAGCGGCTGTTAAATCTCATTACCCCAGTATTTATACTATTAACAGCACCTTTCACACCGGAACACAAGGCAGGTATATCACTTACTGTCAGGTGAACTATTTGCTCATCTCGTCAAATAAAAAAGAAACACATGCTCCCAGAACCAGCAACATACATATTGCTATATGGTCATCCAGTGCGGAACCGAGCGAGTCGAAGTTCCTTATAAAAATTCATATGTCATATGTATTTTTTCTCTTCTTTTCATTTTGCTTGTCATATTGGTCTACAGTAATAGCGACCAATAATATACCATCTCTCCAGCAACCCTTAAATATTTACTCCTCCTTATGAATTGTGTATGTTCGTTCACCTCATTAACACTGTTGCTACGCAATCGCTACGTCGTAGCAGTCGTGTAAAGATTAATATCAAATTCAAAGTATTTCGATATAAATAATATTTCCAATTTCATTACTCGATACACCCTATAAAAGAGGGAGACGTACGTCGAGGCTTTGTAGAAGTAAAGAAAATACATACGAATGATATTTCCACTTTGTTGGATATTAAAAGTTTTTTTTTTACGTATATTTAATCTGGAGGAATATAATAAAGCAGATAAAAATTTAAACTGAAGTGGAATAGGAATCAGGCTAATTCCTAGTTCAGGACCGGAGGGCTTCAAGTATCGATGACATGTAAAATAATGCAATAAATTATATTTTTTTTCGATGGTTTGAGTAACGCAAGGTACAATATCTCACATTTTCTTTCTCGCAGGTTCTGTTCCTAAACATTTGTATGCAAAAATTTAATCTAAATTTAAAGTTAGTAAATAGTGAAATTACTGGAGGAACAAGGTTTAACATATAGAAGCGATAAGAATATTGTAGAACTGTGTAAACTTAACGCGGTAATGTGGTAGAAAATTCTGTTAACTTTATACCGTTTGTACAATAACCCACGAGACATAAGCCAACCTCACCAGCTCGTGGTACACCCTGGTAATGAACAAACGAGGGCCCGACTCCTACCAACACGCGTTGAGCCAGCGTGTTGAGAAATGGTGCAAATCCCTCCATATGAACCAGAGGATAGCATTTGGTTCATATACGGTGACGAACATTAACGAGGCGCCGGAACTAGGGCAGCGCGGAACCTCGATGTGGAGTTCTTTGGGGGAGGTCTACGGCCAACAGTGGATGTCTATCAGCCGATGGTGAAGATCCAGTCTAGGTAAGTACTAACACAGCTTCTATTGCAACCGACAAACAGTACTGTGCAAACGTTATTATGTTCCGGTTTGTAAGACGCTGTAGCTAGTGTAATTATTGGGCCCATGAGACTTAAGATTCCATTTCTTAAGGCGACGAACACAATGTGGTACAGTTGCAAACATTACTGTGTTTACAAGTAACAAGACTTAACATCATCATCATCATCATCATTATCAGCCGACAGACGTCCACTGCTAGACATAGAGTTCCCCAAAGATCTCCACATGGATTGATCCCGCGCTGCTCGCGATTAGTTGGTTCCCGCAACCTTCAGCAGATCGTCGGCCACACACAAGAGAAGACAAAACAATACTTAACATATTATATCATAAAACGACGAGGACAATGTGGTGCTGTGAATATGATCCTAACGAGCAACCCATTGTTACCGGTAAGCATATCACTTATCGCCAGGTGAACGTCCGGTTCGTCTCATAGCGTTTTATTAAAAACGTACCTTTTGCTGATTTCGTAACTTATACTATTAAGCTTCCGGCGTTCATTTTAAAGTTTTTTTTTTATTAGAATACATAACTCGCAAGGAAAAAAGTTCAAGATAAATTCCATTCTTTCCGATCGATCATCACTAGGATGCTCAAAGTTGGATAAAGCGTCTTTGATTGTTGTTAAGTGACAAGTTTTGATGATCGAATCACCTTTCTAGTGAATAAAATCAAATTCAGTTGAGACATTTTGTATATATCATAGAAATTTATAACGCACATCCACGTCCGGCGTTTGAAGTACATCAACTTTCGGTTAATCGCAAGTTCGGAACGAGCAGAGATAAAACACAAATACTAATGAATCCTGTTTCGCATAACTCACCCCGACGGCCCCGTCTCAAAAGGGTGATGTTGACGCAACGCAAAGTAGTATGGCGTGTGTCAGTAACAGATGTGTGCACGGGGTCCCGCGGGTTTATCTTGACTCCGTGACTTGGGGTCAGGGGCTGTCGCATACGAGTGATACGTTGGTTCCAATTACTGCTCACACCATGTCTATTTAATTAACTTCTCGTTTTTGTCTCTTCAATCAAAACCTTTTGTTTAAAGTACAGTATTGTTATTTGAGTTTGTTACGGGGATGTAAGGGTTCTCGTACAACTCACGGGTTCCACGTCAGCCTCACGTGCTCGTGGTGCACCCTGCCAAACAACAAACGAGGCTCTGGCTGTCACCAACCCGCATTAGGCCAGAGTGGTGTGAAAAGGCCCTATTGCTCCCATATGAATCCTTACTCGATTTTGTGGTGATCTTTGCGGGAATCTTATGTCCAGCAGTCGACCTCTATCGGCTGATGATGATGATGATGATGATGATTGATGACGGCTGATCGTTTTATACTATAGTCAGTTACATACTATTCTAAACATGGTATGATACTGGTGGTAGGTTTTATGGTGACGGAATAGGTGTCACCGTAGTGATTATTTTCCCAACCAAACGGTAATTTATACTGCGTTCCCCTAATAAATATAATATAAATAGACAAATACCAAACAGAAACACATGTACAGATACATCCAGTCACTTTATTAATACGTAATAAAACGTGTTTGTATTTGCGTTCGGATCCGCATTGAAAGTCGAGATGTATCTCTAGAGTTGTTTGCTTTTCAGTAAATTTCCAAAGCGTGTTGTCTCAAGTGAGCGGCGTATCGATTCCAAGGCGATGCCTCAACGAGATATACCACGCACCGAGCTACATCCTGTACATCATGTGATTATTTTTATTCAGACCTCAAAGAGTCCCGTCCCACCGATCAATCAGTTCTAATCGATTGATAAGACATGGGATAATCATCTACAAAATTCAACAATCTTTCGAGTAGGAAACAAAATTGGCTATCAAATTAAACTTGTACTACGCTCGGGTTAAACTACTATGAAACTTGTAAATGTTACCACAATTAAAGTTACCTATACTTGACTTGATTTTTACTATTACTTAGTAAATGTATTGAGCATGATGTATATTTGAAACCGCACGAGAAACAGCTTTAAAATCAATGTTATGTTCTGTTATATTCTACTCACGTAAATAAGCCGCTAAAGATGTGATCACAGCATCACGTTGCGCTCGTCGACTTTAGACTTTATCTTTCATTCTCATCAGTCTAGTGTTTAAATTTCCTAATAACTTAGAGTCAAATAGATTCACAAAGTTACATAGATGTATAAAAATACATCAAAATTAAGATACAACTAATTTTAGGTTAGATATTAATTAGAATCAACCAATCAGAATCAGCAGTGGACTTCTATAAGCTGATGATGAATTAAAACCCAACTTATTGTCTTAAGGGGAAGATCACTGCAAATGTTGTGTACATCATCCTAACTAGAGCCATACTTACCACCACCTAAATGTCCTGCTCGTTGTTTCTTTGAATACCATAAGAAAACACTTCATATATATTTCTTGACGATATATAGGCTCTACAGTGATAGCAGATAAGTAGTAGTAGACTCTTAGTAACGAACTAGATCTGAACTGGACTCAGCGAATAAACAGACGTATATCACATACAACTGAGAAAGTCATTCAAACAAGAGCAAGTGGAGGATGATCTCCCGACGAGATACGACACGAATTTCATCTGACTTTGAAAAACTTATAATATGTTGACTTCTTGCCGCAGGAAAGTAATATTCGTAGATAGTTTCTTTTAAATATTAACATAGGAAAAGAAGGAAAGTAGCTCAGTCATCATTGATGAGGAAATCCTCGATACCAGTCCTGAAGATGTTAGAACTCGAACCCAACTTAACCCTAACTTCGAACGACGAAACTGATATATACAACCTTAACGTCTCGTTTGCTTAGTATATACAGTGCTCTATCTCCGCAGGTGGTACAGCATCCCTACTATCGCCAGTTTGTTATGAACAAGAGCATCACTTACCATCAGGTGAAGGTCTTACTCGTATCGTCGCTTCGTAAAATAATAAAAACCCTAGACTAGCACGTGAACCGTTAAATGACAATTAAGCAGCAACAAAGCCTACTGGATCAGTATACTCCCGCTCTCATATGATGATAGCTGGACCACAGATATAATTAGAATCAGATATGCAGAATGAGGATGGTCATCAGCTAGGTGAATCAGAATAAGGCACCAACAAAATTCCAAAAGGAGTCGAACTAAGGACCACCATGTCAGCTAAGCTGTAAGCCACAGAAGCAGTAATGATACAGAATCTGTTTTGAGGTAAGTTTTCATATTTGTTCTTATGGAATACGGCTCTACAATATTTCATATGTTCACTCACTTTTCTTTATGTGATTAAGCGATGAGAGGAGCGCGATGAACACTCGATAGTAAGTGATACGCCTGCTCATAACAATATGGTGTTAGTTAAGATGGTATGCACTTCACTACATTGCGCTCGTCGCTTGAGACATAACATATTGAGTCTCGTTACCCCAGTAATTACGAAAGCTACCGCTCCCATCGAACTGGAAGAAAGTAATATTTGCCCACTACTGTTTGGTGGGAGTAATAGGCGCTGTGGTAGTACCTACCTAGACGGTCTCCGGCAACAGAAACCTAACCATTACAGAGATATCTCTCTCTCTCTTTCTGTTACTGGTTTTTTTTTTTTTTTTATGGTGATGTTTTCGCCGCAGTTTTATTGACAACTATAGCGGCTTCATCGGACTCAGGGCTCGCGGATCCGGTACCCGCGAGCTAAGCTGTTACTGGTGGTCTCTCTGTTATTGACGTAAGGTGATTTAGGATCTGGCTCAAGAATTAACACAACCTAACCATCTTCCTTTAGTTGTATAGAAAAATTTGCATTTTATTGTCTTGTAATATACTTCAATTGTGAGCTAAATAAGAAATTCTCACATGTTTTAAAAACATCATCATCATCAGCCGATAGACATCCATCGCAGGACATAGGCCTCTCCTATAGATCTCCACATACGACTAGCTTGGTTTCCGGTACCGCTCGGCACTAGAGGCAGTCGTGTGTAAAGGTTCATATGGGAAGATTTGGGCCATTTCGGACCACGCTTTCACAATGGTGGTTGGCGGGAGCTGGGCCTCGTTTGTTGATTAGCAGGCTGCACCGCGAGCAGGTGAGGTTGACTTGGGTCCCGTGAGTTGTTGTGCGGGACACCTTATACCCCTCCCTATAAGTAGATATCTAAGTTATACTCCAGTCTGAAAGTATAAAAAGTATAAGAACCTTTAAACATTGTACGCTGAGGGTGTATTCTGAAGTCTTGTGAAATTTCGCGTGTAATTCGGGACCTGCCGCGAATGCTAAGTAACAAGCGCTTTGCATTTACGTAACTTAAACGTGTAATGCGCGCTTTATATGTGAAATGCTTAACATTAACAAAATAGAGATATGAACGAGTTTTAATGAACGGCGGGACTTCAGGGTGCATCGTGTATTTATTCTAAGTTAGAATGGGGGTAATCAAGAAAAAGTCTGCAGAAAATCACACGGCCTGACATCATGAGGACGAACGTAGTGAAAACTGTTAGCTGAGGTGCAGTGTATACTATTCTGTCTTGGGCCCCGTTGTTATGGATAGGCATATCACTTACCATCAGGTAAACGTCCGGCTCGTCTTGTCGCTTAATGAATTTAAAAAGGAATTAGAACTATGATAAATCTTAATAAAGAGAAGGAGATTTATATCTAGCAGTATACCATAATGTGAAACCTCATCTGCTCGTGGTTCACCCGGCTAAACGGACGAAGCTCTGGCTACCGCCAACCCGGATTAGACCAGTATGGTGGGAGATAGCCCAAATCCCCCATATGAATCCCTTAAAACGACGGTCTCCAGTACCCGGCAATAGAGCAGCGCAGAATTGAGCAAGTAGGAGATTTTTGAGGGAGGCTTATGTCCAGTAGTAGACATCTATGATGATGATGAGTGGATATTCATTGGTTGAAGTGATGATGTTAAACTGGTGGTAGATCTCAGTTTCAGAAGACCGTCTAGGTAGTGACCTCCGCAGCACCTATTGCAGTCGATAAAAAGTACTATGCAACCTTTACTGTGTTCCGGTTCGAAGGGCGCTGTAGCTAATGAAATTCCTGGAGTAATAAGACTAAAAATCTTATGTCTTCAAGCGACGAGGACATTGTGGTTCTGTGTATATCATTTTAACAAGTGCCACGTTGTTATATTTCTCATTCGTCTTATTGGTTCGTTGTATAAAATAAATACTTACATTTTCAAAATTATTTTCATGAAGAAAATAATACTGAATATAAGTTATTTACATTATTTAATATAACGGGGTTGTGAACGATATACATACAAATAAAGATATATATCATATAAATGAATAGAGCGGCCGCTTGACATCGATTTGATACAGAAACTTATTGTTACGAGGTCAATAGAAACAGATTCAGAAACAGGTCAATAGAAATAAAGAAAAATAAGTATTTTTTTTATCCAAAAGGGGCCCCACGGGGGTGTTAGGGGTCTCACACAAAAACCTACAGAATACAAGCGAACCTCATCTGCTCGTAATGCACCCTTCTAATAAATAAACTCAAAAAACGAGAGTTCAGATCCCACCACCCTGCATCAGGCTAGCGTGGTAAGAAATGGCCCAAAATCCCCCATATAAACACCGACAAACAACCCCCTCTTTTGGGTTTAGTAACAGTGGTTCGGGGACTGCGCGAGATAAATCGATATGGTGATCTTTGAGGGGGGGGCCTATGTCCAGCAGTGGATGTCTATCGACTGATGATTGCACAATTTTTTTATAAGCTATGATACCTCGGTTCTTGAACATCTGTTTATCATTATATGAATGTGTCGCGAATCGCCGACCTAATGGTTAGAGCGTGCGGCCTTCATTGCGAAGGTCGCGGGTTGGAATCCCGGCATGTACCGATGACTTTAATATTTAAGTTATGTACATTTGTGAACTTCTGTAACAACAGCGAAATACAAACGGTGAAGGAAAACATCGCGAGGAAACCTGTACATGAATTAGAATTTATTCTAAGGTGTGTGCGAAGTCACCAATCCGCATTGGGCCCGCGTGGTGACTGTGGCCCATCGCCCTCATATTGAAGTACTCTCTGATAAACTCACTCCAATAGGACAAAGCGGGCAAAGGGAGAAGATCGCCGCCCCGCCTGTCGACGCCGAGAAAAATACTCGCTTAAAAGCTTAATTACTGAACTTAAGTGTAGGATCGTTAAATTAAATATTCAAATATTCTCCAAGCAGAACACTGATAGCGTTTTACTGGCTGTCTCTGTGTCCTTTCTCGATTCCCTCTTATCTGCGCCGCGCCGGGGAGCGGGCGGCGGCCTCCCCCACCCCGGCCGGAACATTACAAACTCCTATTTGTTTAAAAGCAAATCATTACTGATGATATACATATCAGTTTCGCGACGCACTCATACGGTTTATGTTACTAGTAATTTACTCTCTAGTGTATATATTTTAGTGTTGTGTAAATAATCCTCTGCGACAGTAGGTTACTGTGGTAAACTGTAGATGGAAAGAGGATACCGCGCAGCATACTTTAGAGCATTGCTCGGCATGGGATGCCCAGCGCCAAGACCTCGTCACTGTACTGAAGGGATGACCTCCTATTTTTTGGCTTTATTAAAACTATGGTCAGTAGTGAGAGGTCGTGGGACCCCGGGGTAGTCTTCTGTGAGGAGGTAATGCTGCAGAAAGCTGCTGAGAGACAACGAGAAATAAACGCCTATCTTTCAATCCGTAGGCAAAGAGAGAGAGGCGAAGGAGGATGTTTTATGCCTTCTAACCCCCATAACAGAGGCCATAGTGGCGGATTCGAAGGTAATCTGTCACCTTGAAAGGCCTGGAGGTGGTCATGCGGTACTTCCGCCTAACACCTGAATGGGGTGTGGAGAATAGTAGCACCACCCCGAGATGTGGTTTTGTCGAGGCCTCTCGCTGTCAGTACCACGGTAGTGTGAAAAAAAAATCAAAGTGTCAAAGTGTTGCCGTGGTTCCGGTCAAATGCGATGAGTGGGATATTGTGGGGTTTTGGCCGGTAAAATTCTGGCATAACTCTTCTGTTGCCCCGACACCAGAAGGGTAACCAATGCACGATTTCCCCACAGAAATAAATTTTTTTTCATATGCTTTGCGAAAAGGTTTTCTTTAAATTAATTCGATAAGACAGAAAAGGGATTAAGGGCGTCTACTCAGTTATAATTATCTAGTATGGAGATAATTATTCAACTACATCCATTCAAGGATATATCTGCCCTGTGGCTTCCAACATAACTACATATATATATATATATTTTATTATACAATGTGTTACATGCTATTCCTCAGCCGCTTTGCTGGCGGTTATTAAAATTAGACTTGAGAATTGTCTGAAATATTTCTGGATAGTAACCGCAATCGCAAATGACTTTCAACAGCAACCGTTACTATAGCAACCGAATCAATAATATCATAATATTGAGATATAAAACGATGAAGGATCTATGAAGTACAAATTTTAATAGTCTGGAACCATCTGTTATAAAAATCATTTTGCGATGAATCTTCATGCTCCCGTGTCGACACGTTCACTGGTTTTCAAGTGTTCGGCGAACAAAACCCATTATCATTATATATAGACAGATATTCGTAGAGTCTAGTTAAACCTCCGCTTTTAAAAAGCTTTAAATGTTTTTTACTTTACTTCAAAACATCAACTGAGGGTTCACGAGCGGTAGAACTGAAACATTGTATACATTTCAGTTCTCTTAGTAACTAGTACTAAGTGAGAGAATGAGATGAATATACTACGGAGGTGGTTGAATAGTGAGCACGCTAGATATACTCTCATTCATTAAACTTCATCATAAAATCTAATTAATACCGGTCCTAAATAACTTCCAATTCAAAAATATCCTCAATTTACTACTTGGTAGAATCCTGTTCAGCATTATATTCTCCTTCCACACTTTGATTTCAAAGTAAGTGTTATTACCTAAAAAGTTTTATAAGCTACAGTTATATTAAAACTTAGCGACAGAAATACAAACAACTTTGCATTTATATCAGGACTAAAACATGGTACTGTACGAGCTGTAACCTTTTTTTTTTCGTTATCGGGGAGAACATCTTCTAAAAATATACCCTTTTTCTGGAGGGTAGACAAAGTTATATAGGATTTTAATCTACTAAAACCCTTTCGCTTAAATCACGTCCTAGGAAGGACTGTAGCCCTCTTCGATATCCTCGCTTTGGTATGATAATCACTAGACCATCTGGTACTTGACGCTCATCTCAGCCTCGTTTACAGGACAATGAATGGCCCCATATTCACATCCTGCGAACCTGAAAATCATTTTAGTCGCCTTCTACGACACGGTTTACCTTAGTCCTGTTTTTTTTAATAGCCCGAGACTATTGGGCAAGTACAAGCTTTAACCTATGCGTAACGGATAGTAGATTATCTTGTTCCTCATGTGGCTTGGTCTGGTTGATCTCTAGGGTCATTGATCTTAACGTTTATTGTTTAAACAATTAGCATTAAAGTTAATGTAAGAGGAGTTTTTATTGTCGATATAAAATGCACACGTATTGTTCAGCGGCGAGCACGTCCGATGTACCGCGGAATGCACTCCGCACGTCCGAGATACGAGTCCATTAGGGGGCCGTAAATCGGGGCGGGTATACGATCATCGAAGTGCATGTTGAGTCATTACTCTTCTTTATTCTGGCCTTAAGGTTGCAGCTAACCTGAGTTTTTCGTCTAGAAGATATGTCAATTTCGAAACCTCCGTAGGACTATGTGAGTTATGGTAAGAATAAAAAGAAAAACATGAAAAGTGAAAATAAGGGTTAAGGGCAATAATATTGATCCTAAGCTAATTAAGTAATTATAAAAAGTATATTAAATCTGTTTTCATGTGGTGGATGGTGTGAAGGACGTTGTCGCGTTACAAGGTAAAAAAAAACACAGTTCTGTTTTACAGCAGAAATAGAACCAACGTAGACGAGACCAACAGAGACCTATCATAAGTAATTATGGTTACTGTAGCATAACTTTATGTTACTTAAAATAAATCCTAACGTCCATTAAAAAACCATTAGATTTAGCACTTTATTAATAAAGTGAAAGTCAAAGTCAAGGTTTCCTTATTAATTGAATTTGTAACAGTTTTAGTCGATCGTTTATTGTTAGGTGGCAACCGGACCTCCGAGGATAACTGACAGGGGCCTTAATAGGGTTAGTCTTTTCATCGAGATCGTTCTTAACATTATATAATAACTACCTGTTTCCTGCCATCTTGGAAGACGTACTTTTGTAAAATCCCTTCTGAGCTGATCTCTAAATATCAAAAGCAATATCTCTAAGAAATTTTGGGTTTTACGTGTTGCGGCAATCTAGTGATGAGTCCATGAATCTCTGGATATTTCCTGTGTATATTATATACTTACTGCAGCCATAAGTTGTGTTACAAATGAAAATGCAATTTTTTTAATGAAATTATGTAATACAATTAATCATACCTACATATTTATTAGTATCAACAAAAAATAAAAAATATATTGTATTAGAAATGGCCATCTTTAGCTGTTATACAGGCCTTTCATCTGTTCGGCCACGTATCTCGAATCTATGGAGTTACGAACTTTTCCAAGGGAAGTTTCTACCACCACCACCTCAACTGCTTGCTCCAAAGATTTTTTAAGGAACTCAATATCGCCGTGTCGTTTAGAGCAGCATCAAGCCATGCTCACTAAAAGTGACCATAATTTGAAGTCTAAAGGGTTGTGGTCTTGGTTGGATGAGAGACAATCTTTAGATCTAATAGAATCCGGAACGACGGTTTCAAGCCAGGCGAGGGTAGTTCGTGCCAAGTTAACAGTTGCAGTCCTGTTGGAAAGTCCTCGATATATTTTTAAAAAGTGTAGTTGTGTTAGTGCTGATAGCTTTCACAACATAATCCCATACTGTATCTTGTTTTCAATCCTTTTTTACAAAAATGTAGTTTTGTGACTCCTTGATAAGACCTGCCCCACCAAACCATCACTGACGCAGTATGATAACCACGCTGTACCTTTCCAACCACCACCACTTAAGCACCTACTGCAGAACTGTGAGCAGACACTTTATCATTTTGCTTATTGTAGTGTTTTTCAATCGTGCAATGTTTTCATCGGTAAAGAGGATATGTCCGTGCCTTTCACCTGCGTATCGCGACAGAAGGTTTGTTCGTTGTGATCGATCCCCTCTATCCATCTTTAATTGTATTGATTGATTTAGGGCAGGTCCTGTACATCGACCGTGACCTGATAAGCACCGAGCACCGAGCTGCAGGTTTTATAATATGCGATAGAGTTCTAGTGGGAATCTTCATTTCTCGCGATAAGATTTTTTGATTTGCTTCCTAATGGAGTTTCGATGAATTCTAGCTTTAACAGCATTAAAATCAACAACCGCCCCAATCGTTTTTGGTCTTCTTCTGGACAGAGGTAATGTTATTGTATCTGCTGATAGAACGATATACGAACATACGGCTGATAGCAAGCTTTTGTAGTGTCCGGAATATAAACGAGCGGACCGGCTCCATATCCACTCTGTGCAAGGCGATCACTGCAATCCTATTTCCTTTAACACCCCCACCCTAATCCATATTGTAATTAGATAATGAACACGAGAAAACATTTGGAATGGCGCAAAATCGAAACAAGTTTTTAAAACAATGAACGTGTTCCAAATTCAAAATTATTAAAAAGTTGAAAAAAAAAGTTTTTATGTAACAATATTTATATCCAGACTAGTTGTTCAGACTAGATAAACATTCGACAGTGGTCACCACTGTGATGGTCCTAAATTTTTTGTATTGGTTTCCTTTATTTAATTACTAAGTAATAAGAATACAATCGGCAGTAGCTCGCTGCCCTAATGGTTAGAGCGTGCGGCCTGCATTCCGAAGGTCGCGGGCTCGAATCTCGGCATGTACCAATGACTTTAACATTTGTGGACTTTATGTACATTTGTGGACTTTAGTTACAACAGCGACTGAAACTGGGACTAGACTGGGAACGAACCCGCACGTGAATTAGAATTTATTCTGAGGTGTGTGTGAAGTCACCAATCCGCATTGGGCCAGCGTGGTGACTATGGCCCAATCGCCTTCATTTTGAGGGTAGGCCTTTGCCCCATCAGTGGGGATGTAAAAAAAGAATTAAATCTAAGTTAATTACGTTCAAAAAGTAATGTCTACAATCATTAAATTTTAAGTAGTGTTAGTATGATGAATGTATTTAATTATGTAGCAGTCGAATTATAATATTAAATATATTACTAGATGTATACCGCTTATAAGTTATCTGGAGCACTTGAACTTAGTTACTTGCCGTTAAACAAGTTAATTATTCAAATATCCCTGAAATAAGTACACAGATAAGGTTTTGCTGGCCGCTTCAATTTATTTGTAGTCGTAACAGTTTTAATGTAGATAGAAATTAATTTCATTGTTCTCTTTGTATCTTCAACAAATAACTTCAAGTTTTTATATGCGAGCATTAACTTAAGCACAAAGGAATGTGACAGGACAATTAGTTGAGGTTTAATGTTAAATTTTACCTAATGTTTAGTGACGATGAACTGATGAAAAAACGCAGAATGTATGGACTCTTATATCATTATCAACCCACATTTGTCCACAGCAGGACATAGGCCTCCCCCAAATATCTCCACATCAATCGATTGTGCGCTGCCCGCATCCAGCTGCTTCCCGCAACCTTCACCAGATTGTCGGACCACCTGGTGCGGGAGCCTGCCAACACTACGTCGCCAATCGAGGACCTTAATGTCCTATCGGCTGACAATCCTGCCCAACCCAATACCACCTGAGGCTAGCAATCTTCTGGACTAAGTCTGCGACCTTTGTTCTCCTACGGATCTCCTCATTACTGATTCGATCGCGCAGGAAACCCTGAGCATAGCCTTTACCATTGCTCTCTGTGCGACTTGAAGCCTTTTCACAAAGCCCACTGAAATTGCATCAAGCAACTTTATTATTAGTTAAATATTATATATTTATTTGTAGGTATAAAAATTTATTTTTGGTAGGGGGTACATCAATTATCTATTCCCCGCCCGCTTTGCCGGTCGTAGCCACCCCGCAACTGCTTCATGGGAAGGAATTTTATAAAATCCGCAGTATTTTCGCTCCTATTCTCGGTGAAAGGTACGCTCCGATCAATGTTCTCCAGGCCTTGTGGTTCCCGAGATATCGTGATGTCACTACACACATAAAAATCTCTTATATTATTATAGATAAAGAAATTTATTTATTTATTACTGTATATCTGCTGTCACAACTACAATAAAATAAGAACATTCAGAGCGAATATTATTCGTAGCTTTATTATGGCCCAACGTAGTGTAATATATTATATACATAACATTATAGTCTATTATCGGGTGGTAATCTCTTTTTTTTTATAGCGAAAGAAATCTTAAAAGATACCTTGCTTCTGGGGGGAAGGCAAGGCCTCCGTCAGTGCATTAGGAAGGGCTCACAAACAACGGTGCCTCCTACACTCTGGCTAAAACATCGCATGGAAGGACAAAGCCTTCCTCAGCACCCACGCTTTGCTACGGCAAATACAATACCACCATGCCTTTGCCGTCCTCCTAAGATTCGCTTGTTGAACTCTGAGAGACCCCACCCTCAAAGCAAACGAACCCGAGCACCCTTTTAGTCGCCTTGTACGACAGGCAGGGAATACATTAGTCTTAATCTTACTAGCCCGAGACTGCAGGGCTGCTTAGTTCTACTCTGCTATAAATTTTTGTTGGTGAGTATATAACAATTAATTAAACTGAATAAAAAGAAATTTGCTATGCGACATTAAACAACGAGAGAATAAATGGAAATAGCGGAACTACCCGCAAACGGCCGGAAGTGTTCGCTGCCGGGCGATTAGAAGCTACGGCGCCCGGCGGCGGCGGGAATTCAGTTTCATTTGCATATTTGTTTATTTTTGTCAAAAATACACCGTAAACGTATAAAATTAACTATTTTTACACAACGAAACAACGGTGAAACAATTAGGCGGAAGTCACAATGTTCACACAACATTTTTCACCCTGCATCCCTTGAGACATCACCACGTTAACTCACCCTACCTATTACTTCACTTGGCGTGACCATGCTCCAAATACAGACACTAACATGCCTAAAAATACCCTGAGTGCCTACCGTTTGCGTATACGTCTTACTACTAACCAGCTGAGTGTCCAATGTACAGGCATTGTTTATTTGAACGAACACCTTAAGAAATAAAAAGCTTTTTAGTGAGGCACGCATCATCATGCCTGGTCATCACCAGGCAACACCAATTTAAGTACACTTGGGTTAAACATTTAACAATCCTGGTTCGCAAGACGCCTGTGCTGCTCACGCACTCAGGAGGATCTCGAACATTGAACGTAGGACGCTCATGTCAAATAATACATAAAAAAGTTAGCTTTTTTTTCTGTACACAATTGTAAGGACTTTACTAGATTCTGTATTTGCATGTTCGTCCTTCGTCTTTTTTAGAATTAAAGTCTAAGGCCCGGTTAGTTTGTCTTTGTATGGATGAATGCAATGCAGTTTGCAGTCTCTTGAATATTTAGTACTCTGTGCAATGTAAAGCAAATTTTTTATTAAATACTACCCGACTAAGATTACTTAAATTTGCTAAGCGTTTTATGTAACAAATTGTGCAACAAACATTCTTACAAAAAAAAAAATAAGTCCTTTGGTCTTAAGAACATCCGCACTTATCTATAATTCTTATCGTATTAATACTTTTCATGTTATACTGGATCTGTAATCTAAAAGTAAATATTCAATTTATATGTAACAGTTAGTTGTGGATGACGAAATATTGATCTACTATCAAAACTGCCGCGGACTTGGAACGAAACTTAATTCAATTAGTAATAGAATTTTTTTACGAAAATGATGATGTAACTATACTAGTAGAAACATGGTTAGTGGGTGCTGTGAGATGTGAGGAGATTGTAGATTCGCGTCACGTGGTATGTGTGTACATGTAAATGTACACCTGCACATAATCCACGTGCTCCTGTAGATAAATACCACCCGCCCTTTGTGCTGTTATTAACTACATTATTAATTATAACTGCATAGGCGCACTGCCGACGTTCAAATATCGATTCTTTGAAGGATACTGTAGTTCGATAAATGAACAAATTGACAGTATTAATTTGTTTAAAGTACTTGATAACAGTTCTTTAGACGAGTCTGAAAACATTTTTTATGAAAAATTATTCGAGATTATTAAAGGTCGCATAGCTATTAGTTGCCCGAAATGTGAAAAATTTCCAATATGGTTTTAATGGTCACTAATTAAATTATTAAAAAAAAGGAAAGGTTTGGAAAAATTGGCAGAAATTTAACAGTATTACCCACTACGAAGACTTTACTAGCTAATTAAGTAGCTCGCCGGCCTAATGGTTAAAGCGTGCGGCTTTCATTCCGAAAGTCGCGGATTCGAATCTCGGCATGTACCAATGACTTAATATTTAAGTTATGTACATTTGTGATCTTTAGTTACAACAGCGAGATACAAACGGTGAAGGAAAACATCGTGAAGAAACCCGCACACTGAAATCATCTTTGTGTGTGTTGTGGGCCCAATGAAGTGGCAACAGGCTCGCCTCCTGTTACATGGGACCTAATCTGACCACATCTGGCGAAATGTGGGTGTTTATTCACCTCTGCCTACGCCTACTGGGAAAAAGGCGTGATAATATAAAAAAAAAATACTTTATGCCGCCAAAAATTTAAATCGCAAAGTAAAAAATGCTTTAAACAATACATAGCGTCTGTTGAAGATCGTTTAAAAACAGATGTTAGAAATGTCTGGTTTTACGTTAAAAACAACAACAAGAAATCTCGCATACCAACTTGTTTTGTCAGCTATTTAGCTCCTTTTTCGGATCTGTACATGAAAAAAGAGTTATAAATTTTTAGAACTTAATGATAATTCACCAATAAATATTCCAGAGACTTCACACTGTCACATTTTCATATTTCTAAACCGGAAATCACTAAGGAACTAAAATTACTAAATATTAATAAAGGTGCCCCCATTCTTTTTAACAAAAGTGTATAGCGAGTCCTTTACAAATACAATTTATCAGAAGTTTAGGAGAAGGTACATTTCCTCAGACTTGGAAGACAGCAAATATAACACCAGTCTTTAAGAGTGGAAATAAAAACGACGTTGCAAATTATCGCCCCGTTTCCATTCTATCCACCTTGTCGAAAACTCTAGAAAAATTAGTACATAATTATATATATCTAAGCTTACATAAAATTATAATTAAAAAACAATTCGGATTTGTATACAAACGCTCCACTTTTAGTATTCTTGTTCTGCACACAAACGATCTTTTGAATGCATCGATGATTGTATCCAGGTAGAAGATTTAGTATACACCGACTTCTGTAAAGCTTTCGACAAGGTGGATCACAAATTGCTTCTTCGGAAATTAGCTTTTAAAGGGATTCGGGGTAATCGATTAAGATGGTTTACCTCGTACGTTACAAACAGGACACAGCGTGTTTCAGTCAATCGATACACTTCCACATTTATAAAAGTGTCATCGGGAATAGCTCAAGGTTCAATTTTAGGAGCTTTATTTCTTTTATTCATTAACGATATAGATAAATGCTTTCAAAATAGTAAATATCAGTTGTATGCCGATGACTTGAAAGTTTAATTTAAAATAAACTCCTTGAAAGATTGTTTAAAATTACAGGAAGATTTAAATCAATTATCTAACTACTACAATAATAATAAATTAAACCTTAGCTTACCTTAGAGCGTAGTGGAGTGTGAGATGTATGATAGCAGACCCTGTCATAAGACGGGACAAATGCTAAGAAGAAGAAGACCTTAGCTTACCAACAAATTTCCAAAAAAAATTAACAATTTCAACTTTAATTATTTATTATGTGATACTTCTTTAGAAAAGGTGTCGGTTGTAAGGGACTTAGGACTGTTCATGATAGCAAATTGCTATATGATTTTATTACATTAATTATATTATTAACAAAGCTATTAAAATGTATGGGTAGGTTATAAGAAAATCCATAATCTTGATATCTGGTTCTTTACAAATGTTTGATACGCTCTCAATTTGTATACGCATCGGCAGTCTGGAGTCCGCGCTATGCAGCGTACCGCCGCAGCAGGATCGAGATCGATCTTTATAAAAGCGATGTATTATCGTTGCTTTCCTTCTAAATCATCCTATGACACACTGTTAACTAAATATTCATTACCGACTCTTAAGATGAGAAGAATATTTTTGGAACAAAACTCTTACATAATATTTGTCACAAACAAGTTTCATTTTAACTATCATGTCAATTTACTATCATATTCTATACAGAGCAAAGACAGCGCGGAAAACTCGCGAGCGGCGCATGCGCAGTACCGCGCGCGCACCGCTGCGCCACCTCATTGATCACTACAATGATTTCTTTATAGATGTTGATAGCTTTGCAACTACACTCGCGTCATTCACTAAATTATGTAAAAAAAAACACTTACCTAAATGTAACCCTGTAGCCTTATGATAAGACACAAAAAAAAAAACTGTTTTAAAAATAAAAAACTCCAATAAAGCCATTATGAGACCATAACTAAAATATCACTTCATTAATTAATATACAACATTTACATGTCCCATAACATTACTTCCTGAAAAAGCAGCGAACAGCGATGCTGGCTGCATTGTTAGTAGTGTGAAGTTATAAATAGGATATGTTGTAACTGATTAATGTAGCTGTTTGTTGTGCCTTTTAATAAATAAAAAATACGATAATATATATTCTATATTTCTACTACACATGAAACTAAAATAAATATGCATCTTCTTTATCGGTATCACTCTTGACAGAGTGGCAGCGATCACCACTTTAGGTATAGGGCGCAGGCTTCACAACAGGTCGCCAATCTTCTCTAATTGCCGCTTTCCTAGTGTATTCATGTTGTGGCAACGATGATGAGCCATTTACTGCCGCCTTTATTGATCGATAACACTTGGTGACAAATCGTCCAAGGACGGGGATCGGTCTGTGTCATTAAAAGCTGTGATTGGAGTATCTCTGCGTGATCAAATCAGAAACTACGCGATCGACAGACGAACCATAGTCACCGACATAGCTCAACGACGTACAAGGCTGAAGTGGCAAGGCAGGGCACATAGCTCGTAGAATCGATGGATGTTGGGGTCTGAAGGTGCTGAAATGGCCCCGAACCGGAAAGCGCAGCGTTGGTAGACCCTCCACTAGTTGAACTGAGGACATCAAAACAATCGCAGGGAACCACTGGATTCAAACAGTACAAAAACGGATGGAGATGAAGGAGAAAAACGGGATGATTTGTTACGGGAAAAAAGGGATGACTTGTTACAGATAAGCGACGAGGCGACGGTCTTCACTCAGCAAGGGGTATGCAAGAAGGAAATGGAATGAAGAATGATAGGAGGAGTAAAAGTGTGAAAGATAAATTACGAAATAAGAGAAAAGAAAGGATGAAAGGAGAGTATGAAATCGAAAATTGTGTAGAAATAAGAAATTAATTGATAAGTGAACTAGGAAAATACAGGCCTGACCCAACATACGCAGGAGGAACATAAAAAAAAACAGTGCAAGACCGTGTTTTGTGGACCACATTACAAGAGACCTATGTCCAGTAGTGGGAGTCCATCGGTTGAAATGATGATGATTAAAAGAAATGTACTTCGTTTTTGCAAATAAAAGGTTGTTTAAATACAAAGTTAATGTTAAGTGTAATAATTACAATTCATCATTAAGTAACGAATGTGCGAATAACAAGTTATTTCACGCGGGTTCGCACCCCGCTCAAATTATGACACTGCAGTACAACTAATTAAAAATTTAATTTTAATAGCGCCGCAATTTCCCTGTTTACAATGTTAATATAATGAATGTATGCGAATTTGTAGTTTGCACCAAAACATTGCTGCTTCCGGGGGAGTTTTCGAGGACACATCCGCCGACCGGCACTTGGCCAGCGAGGTGAACGGTCTTTATTTCATCGTTGAGGGAATACGAATGGATACTTTAAGATCGCTCTTATCGAACAGCGTATAAATAAAAACTTTCTGCTATAGTATTCATCTTCATCATTATCAGATCGATTGCAGGACATAGTCTTCCTTTTTACATATGGGTATAAAAAAATCTATTATCCAAATATATAAAAGAGACTTCCCCCTATGTAGAATCTCATGACGATATCTTCGAAACCATAAGACCTGGAGACTTGAAATTTGGTAGATATGTTCATTGTGCCAAGTATAGGTCAGCTAAGAACGCTTTTTCCACTTTCTTTCCCCAAAAGGGGTGGCGGAGTATCGCTGCCAGCAAAGCGGACGAGGAATAGCTTATTATATAGACTAGCGCTTAACTATAATCCCAATGCAGAGCACTAATCTAGAAGTAGCTTATTCACTCTTTTCTTAAGAAATCTCACATCATACATGGACAGAAACAATGATGTCGGCAAACGGTTCCATTCAACAAGGTTTCCACCCTGAGTCTATATCGATAAGTCCAAAACAGCATGTTTCGCTTTTTTTTTCAGAATCGTCAACAGATCGCCGGTCCACTTCTACAGATCGTTCCGGTGCTACGTTTACTATTATCACAATATTGCTGAACAATATTCCGAGACATATAATTGAAATAGCTTATTTATATAGCGGTATACTGTCGAGTTATAAAAATGCTCGGTTTCCGCATTTAAGGTTAAAACAATAAAGTTAAGGGCTCGAGCAGACTTCATGATGCGCCGTAAACCATCAAAGGGCTCGCGCTCACCCATCCACACAGTTATTAACTTTAGATTGCAATAAACTGTATTGCGCTCACTTTTACAGCGGAATTAGGAGACGTTGGAGTGTAGCGGGACAATTCCCATTTCCATACGCGACACGCGCCCCTAGCGCGCCCCGCTCTAGGGTAACATTCCCGGTAACGCGCGCGCCGGGGGTGTCGTGTTTATGGCAATGTTTAGTACGATAATATCCCCTTTTATGAGCTAAAAATGACAGGGTTTACACATGAAGATATTTCAACCTTAACTTTTTTTTTTCTATTTAGTAACGATTTACGTCGACGCTTTAAGGTAGCTCATATTCCAAGCTAACCACTGTACTCTCTAGCCGTGTCGTGAAGTGAGCTTAATGAGGTAATATGTCTAAAGTAAGGTCAGCTTTCGTTGTCACCATCACATGCTTTCACGCACACATACCAACCTGCATTCCAAGCATGGTGATTTTATTATGGAGGTCTGTATTCAGAAGGAAATTACACATGACAACAATATTTTAAGCGAATACTAACAATAGCCATTAATAATCTTTTTTACCCCATAATACATATTCAATGTTTGTTCGTCTGCAGCTTAATCTAACCTATATTGTTTAGCGGAAATGTACTTTACTTAGACAAGTATTTAGTAAACTTTCAAAACATTAAAATCTTAACCACTCTTTCACTTAGTATTGTGGTATGGTGTTTAACATAAGCAAACCTATTAAACCTCTCGAGGAGACTTCTATCACAAGAGCAATATACTAGCGATAAGTCTCCGTTTCCGAAGAACGTATATAACGAACGTACGCCACACAGTAGTGTGCAAACATTACTGTGTTCCGATTTGAATACTAATAGAAAAAAAAATTTAATATTTACTTAATATCATGCATGTGTGTCTATATGTATATGTGTGTATTTGTGTATTATATATTATATTGTATTTATTTGATTCACCTACCTCATCATCTCTGCATTACCCAAGGTAGACTGGAAGATAATGACATTGGCATTAAGTCCGCCTTTACACGAGGTGTATAAAGTTGAATAAATAAATAAATTGTGCTGTAGTAATGCAATTACTGGGGTAACGAGACTCAATATCTTATGTCTCAGGCGATGAGCGTAATGTACAATAGTTCAGTGCATATTACTCTGTCAAGCGCTACGTTGTTATGGATAGGCGTGTCACTAGCCATCAGGTGAGCGTCCTCCTCGTCTCGTTGCTTAATTGGATAGAAAAATATCGGTTTCCTGACGATGTTATTCTTCACCGGAAGCTCGCAGTCCTTCGAGACGTAGAACTCATACGATTGCATTTCAAACTATATAGTATATCGCGTTTTAACAGTGACTAAATTTTAAGCACTAGTCTAGCGTATTATTTACGGAACTGGTGTTATTGTGATCGTACGAACAAATAAATAAAAACCAAAAAAAACACTTGGTAAATTTCACAATTACCCGCGCGTATATTAATCGGAATTAGTTCAGTTTATAGCCGGGCTTTATTGGGAATTGGTCGGATATTATGATATGCGATTACCGCAAGCTACTGCGTTTGACCGAAACCGAATGCGGAATATTTCATCCAGAATTATATGTTTTGTACTACAACAAATAATTCGTCATTATCTATACATATACTAAAGATTTCCTCCCTTATAGACCACTCATCGTGATATCTCTGGAGCCATAAGGCTTAGAGTCTTGAAATTTGGTAGATACAATCCTTTAGCCGAGAATGGGTCAGCTGAGAATTACTTTTACAAAATGTTACCTCCAAAAGAGGTTGTGAGGGTATTGATTGTGATTCCGTTCTTGGAGCACAGTGAGGGTGTTAAAGAGGGCTACGATTCAAGCTGGGACATAATGGGTGGCAACAGTACATTCCAAAGGATTCTTTTTTGTTAGTTCATCAATGACATGAGCAAGATTTTCACTTGATTGTTCATAAACAGTTCTACATTATCTTCGTCATCTTTAGATATTATATGTTTTATTTCGTTACCCAGTAATTTTACATTCTTACCAACTTAGAGGACACCTTGTAATCCATAGCGACATTTTAGTCTGTGGTCAGAGGTTGCCAAGTATCGCACTATCGTAATATATATTTATAAAACCAAGCAGTATATGTACAAAATTCCTATTTTCTCGTTATTGCTAAGGCTAACAAAATTACCACGGTAACGAGGTATAACTTCTTACACTTCAAGACGACGAGCGTATTGTGGTGTAGGGTGAACATCCTTACTTGCACTTTATAGTTATAGGAGTATATGCTTTTACCCGGTGAACTTTGTTCTCGTTCTCTTCGTTAAATAAAAAGCTTGATACCTTGAGATAGATGCGGTTTATTTCGGCTGGAGCTTTCTGTATCTCATATATTTAAATCTGAATCTTCTTTTCTTCTTTAACTTAACATTTTAGACAGTTCTAAAAGTTTCCAACCGAGTTTAAATGCATTCAGTGCTTGTGACGTCTTGGCAAAGGAGTTTTTTTTAAGTTCAGACGTTTGTACCAGTTTTCTACTGTATAAAGTAGAGACATGTTTGTTTTAAAGAAATTTAACCTTATCTACAATGAGCCTTGATCTTAAATAGTCATGATAGTATATTAATTTGAGGCTGTAGCTGTATATGCAGTTTGATCACACCAATTTTATCGTAGCTACAAATTTACAATATTTGAACGTCAGTAGAGAAGAGAAAGTCAAAGTGATTTCGAGTAGATCTATACTTAAAAATAAACTTATCAATTAAGCAATAGTGAAAGCCACCCACCAATCCTCTCTGGGCCAGCGTGGTGGATTATGGCTCAATTCCCCTCAAAGAACTCCAACAAACGACAGCTTTAAGTGCCCAGCGAGACCGGTGGCCGTGCCGACCATAACGGAGGATCGATCGATGTGACGATAATTGGGAGAAACTTAAGTCCAGCCGTGGACGTCTGTCAGCTGATAAATAGACAAAGCATAGTTGTGTACCTTTTCTGTAACTTGAGCTATTGTTTAGATAGGTTTAAGGAACTAGAATATGCAGTGCTTATTTCTTATAAAATGTACCACAGAGAGCGTTTCGAAGTGTTGTTCGGAATTATTCCTGCCGCTACTTTCCACCGGCGCACTACATGACGCCAAGTGTCATCCTCACCACCGTGATGACTGGTGATCCTCCACTGTGCGTTTCAAGCATAACTTTTTACCATGCATCATTACTTTCTGGAATCTTATTTACCTACTATTTCTGAACTAATACGACACGAGGTCGACGGTCGAGGTCTTCAAGGAAAAGTCGTATTATTCCCTTTAATGTCAACAACGCTACGACCCTTTCGATGTTGCGACTGTCCATGAGCATAAATGATCACTTTGCACCGGGTGAACTACCGTTCATTTTCCCATCCTTCCTATTAAAAAAATGCCTGTATGGCGTGTAAGTCCCAATATAGGTAGTTTCAGAAAAAACCTATCCACAATAAACCCTCATAGTCACTAAGAATTATTGCTAATAATTTATTCTTACTTTTATACATCGTACATAGCTCCAGTAGTTGAATTATATCATTTAAAACTATGCAGAAATTCTTGCATTCTCCGGAAACAAACGGATGTTTCCGCAGCCGCAATGATCAAAATGGCGTCAGAAGATCTGCGCGCGCCGCGCTGGACGTGTTGTGAATTTCAAGCACTTACTGTTTGCTGTTATTTTAATTTCTCTGTTGCATTTTTAACTTAAAACAAGAAATAACTTTATAAGTTAAAGCCATGGCTCCCGTAAAGCTGAATCATATTTAATTTAATGAAAGGCAATTGAAGTTGTTCTTAGCTTTATTTCAATCTAAGTACTACGTACAAAATACGTCGAGTCATTTTCTTTTATTATCCTCTTTGGTTGTGTATGTAAATATCATCATCATCATCAGCCACCGTCATACAACAGACGTCTCCGCCTCCCTCAAAGATTTCCACGTCGTTTGGTTCTGCGCTGCCCGCATTCAGCAGCTTCCCGCAACCTTTATTAAATCGTCGGACCACCTGGTGGTGGGCCTGCCAATACTACGTCTTCCGGTACGCGGTCGCCATTCGGGGACCTTGGTTCCCTAACGGCTTTATGTAAGTATGTATAACTATATATACAGCAACGAAGAGAAGTTAATAGGATGTGAGCGTTCCATCTTTTCTCGGATCTTCATTCATTGTCGATTAAACAATACTCGATGTTTGTAATACAACAACAGATTACTAAGCGACAACGGACAAAAGTTGGATGGTCCGCTATACTGGTATTCACCGTAGTCTGTCCTCCAAGAAAGAGCTCGCTCCCTCTATATTCTCTATATTCTTGATTTAGATCGGGCTGGAAGCCACAGCGGCTCTTACAGCTCATCTGACACTGGGCTCGTGGACCCGGATCCACGGCCTGAAGTTTCTAAAAACTAAAATGCGCTATGCGGGATGTAGCTGTCTGGCGGATGATTCTGTATTGTGTGTGTCTGGTTCTTGTTGTGCTTTATCTGGCGATTCTACTCGGTCGTCGAGGCCGGGCGCGGGCCCGTTCCCTGACTACCTTCGCCTGTATCGAAATCTCTGGGCGGCGAGGACCGCCCACGATCGCGGGTGTACTTAGTGTACGCGGTGTGTGAGTAGCTGCAGCGCCGCGTTCTGAAGCGAGGGCGGCGTGATGCTGATATTCGGAGCGTGTTGGTAGTGTCCGAAGTGTGTGTGGTGACGTCGGTGCTGTCGGTGACTGTGGGCGTGTGTGTGGTTTGCGGGACCCCTTGGGATGTCGGAATAAGCGCGTGCCGCGGTCTACGCTTTTTCGTCCTGGGATTCGGAGGTAACGCGTAGTTGGCCGCGCTTGCCACCAGAGGGTTGGGATGGGTTGCCGCCTTCGCGAAGTAGGTCACGGAGCACTCTTGGAAGTGCTCCTTGATCGTTGGGAGTTTAAGGTCGCTGTGGATGTCCACGTTGCGCTGGTACCATTCGGCACCAGTCGCGGTGCGGGTGAAACAGTTCTGGAGAGTCTGTAGAAGTTTGAGACGGTCTTCGGACGAATGGGCGAAGACAACGCTTGCGTAAGACATTATAGGTCTTACGCATACCTTGTAAAGGTGAAGCTTGTGTCTGAGAGAGAGCTTGCTCTTCTTACACAGCAGGGGGTATAGCTTGCCCAGTACTTGGGCCGCTTTCTTTCTCGCCTCGCGGATGTGGGCGATAAAATTGAGTCTGGCGTCGAGCGTGACGCCGAGGCATTTGACCGAGTTCCTCCATGGGATGGACTGGCCGAAAAGGGAGATCTGGCTGAGTTTATGGCCGCTTTTTGTCGCCTTCTTGAGAAGGGTTGATGACTTTCGGTGGGTGAAGTAAATGGCTTCACTTTTCTCCGGTTTACGTCGATTCGCCACGTCCGGAACCACTCGCCTAGGCGGGTGGTCGCGTTCTGTAGGCGCATCGTTATAAGACCCGGGGCTCTGCCGGAGTGATAAAGAGCGGTGTCGTCCGCGAAAAGGGCCATCTTGACAAAGGGGTCTCTGGGTATGTCGCTCGTGTAGAGCGAGAAGAGTAGCGGAGAGAGGCAAGAGACTTGACGGACGCCGGCTTTAATCGGCCGGGGCGAGGAGAGAGCGTGCTCGACGCGAAAGCGGAAGGAGCGATTCGAGAGGTAGTCTCGAATGACGGTGACTACACGGTCTGGCACTCTGTGAGAGTAAAGCTTGAATATCAAGCCTTCGTGCCAGACTTTGTCGAACGCCTTCGCGACGTCGAATAGGACGGCGCAGGTGTCGATCGTTTGTCTGTGCTCGAGACCGGCCAAAATGTGCTCGGTCAGTCGGTGCACTTGATGAACGCAAGAGTGATTGCTCCTGAATCTGAACTGTTCGTCGGGGAGGAGGTTGTTCTCTGCGGTGAAATGGCGCAGACGCTCTAGAATGATGCGCTCGTAAAGTTTGCCCAAGGTGTTCAGTAGGCTGATCGGACACTATACGGCCTACAGACTTGAAATTTGGTAGGAATATTCCTTTTGCCGAGTGTAGGTCAGCTAAGAATGTATTTTACAAAATTGCTTCCCCAAAGAGAATAGCGGGGGTGTCACGGCCAGCAAAACGGGCGAGAAACAGCAAGTGTCATATCATAAGAACCATTTCTTTGTATCTACAACTTTTTCTCTTTTTGGCTTATTTTGATATAATACATTTGGTATTAACTTAATACTCTGTATAAAGTAAGTAAACTATTTGTTTACTCTTTTCAGAGATTTTTGTGAATGTTCTTCTAAAATAGTAACCCCAAACAACCCCCGGCGCGCACTAAGTAGGCGAGTATAACTGGAACTGCAGGTTTAAATGCCGATTTATGGGGCGGCCGGCGGTAAAGGCGAACATAGTGCGAAAACTGCACGCAGCCTTCAAATATTTTTGTAAGTGCAAAGTTTTAATTACTATAAATACTTGAACACTATGCGTTTATGTACGTTAATTAAATTTAAGAGCGCCGCTGCTTACATATTATAGCTTACGTCATGATACTTTGAAGTCTGAGCTCAGTGTTGCCACAACACTGCACTATACATAGTTAATTAGCTGACAAAACCGGTATAGATTATAAAACAAATCAAATGTTAATTAGTATTAGACATTGTTTAAAAATTTACTGGTGTTAGGTCTCTTTAGTCTCGGGCTAAGAAGAATAGGACTAAAGTAAAACCTGTCTGTTGTAGAAGGCGACTAAAAGGGTGTAGGAGTTTCACATGCTTTGAGGGTGAGGGTCCTTATTGCTCAACAAGCAAACCTGCATAGGACAGCGTGTAGCTCAACGATGTAAAAAAGTGTAGAGGAGCATCGGTAGGTTCTAGAAGAAATTCCAGAGCCTCTCTCAATGAACTGATATAGACCACTGACCACCTGACATTTCCCCTGAAGGAAGGTATGTTTGGGAAGATCCCCCACACAGATTCTAAGCACTTAGTGATGAGGATCGACAATGCAGGTGATCACCGAGTATGTTTTATTGTGCAGCAGTTTTATTTAAGAAAACTTTTTCTAAATTTAGATATCTTCGGAACCTCATCTCTTGCTGATAAGTCTATATCCAAGATGTGATGCAAATTGTTTTCACCATCAAACAGAGGAGACGGCGAGCGTTTTTGGGAAATTAATTTCAACAGCTAGGAACAATTTCACATAATCATAAGGAAAGTTTTCGCAATTAATTGAGGAAGCTTTATCTTAACAAGTTGTTCGTAAGCTCCTCGCATTGTGGAAGCTTAAAATTCGCCAACTTCGCCTGTCTCGAATAGTACGAATGTTTTATTTAAGCAACGGGTAAGTAATTAGATTTTGTTTATACACGTCGACACGGTCTTGGCTTACGGGTTTCTTTTTATTTAAGTCAATGAAGCGCCGCAGTTAGACCTTCGCGTGATAGTGAAGTGTTAAGCTTTTTCTTAATTTTGTAGCTCTTCACAACAAGTTCCTCAAAGAGATATGAAATTTATTAAGTTAAGATAATTACACAATACTCATTATTTCAGTCTCTTTACACTATAGAGGAGGTCCAATTTCTGTAAACGGTTTTTGTCTAGCTCATTTGTGTACTTTAATATCGAATTAGATATACTACCTTTTTTTTCAATTAGTATCGAAACGATTGGGATGTTTACTTACGATACGCACACGCATAATAAAGTAGCGCTAGTTAGAATGCTATACACAGCACCACATTGCGGTCGTTGTCAGAGAATTTCACTAGCTACAGCGCCCTTCCAAACAGGACCACAGTTACGTTTGAACAGTGCTGTTGATAGGCTGCAATAGGCGCTGCAGTGGCCTCCGGCAACAGAAACCTGCCATCAATACCTCTTTAGTTAATAGGCATAGATACACTGTTTTTTTTTCAAAGAGGAAACAAACATTTGAATTCTCTTCTTTGTACTCCACCATTAGATAATCTAGAACGTTAGTCATTCTCGTCAGTTTGTTAACCTGGGATTCAAAACCTGTTACAGTCCCCGCAGATATAAAGTGAACATATAATTTCCGCCTTTCCTGTAAGTGAGGAAAATATCGATAAATCTTATCATTAAGGCAATATGCCTGAACAGCAACGGGGCTGCGAAATAGAATCTTATTACCAGTGCAGTAAGGACTATATCGTGTCTGTCGGTTTGTCTGTGTGTAAATATTAAGGTTTTCTTATTTGGCTATAAAGTGCGGAAGCTCTTCAGTTTATTGCAAGAAGTTTACGCGAACCTTTTCATGTAACGTTAAGAGTAAGTTAACTAGAAAACTTTTGTATGGTGAATGGTTTTACGGGATTAGGCTGTTGTACATATCTTATACATTTTCCCATGGAAAAGTTAAATGCTTTAGAGTGCCTGTTTTTATAAGACATATAAATGTCTTTGGATGACTAAATGTCTGTTTTTGTCTATGCGTTGATCTGACTAATTCCGCAACTCACTCGACTCTACAATATACGGTGCTCCCCGAAGACACAAATGATGGGTGGAGGTATCACGACCCTCAGATATAAGGAATATGATTTGAAGAGGTATGATTGATAATATATTTGATATCATATTAAGAATTTACATTAAAAATAAATTAACAATTAACTACAGCATCCTTAAAACTAAAACTATATCCATTGATTACTACAGTTTTCGGAGAGAATAGCTACGGTAGTTTCTTTGTTTTTACTGGGGAAGTCATGCCTAATGTCCTTCTACTATGGGATTAACAGAAGAGCTGTGTCGGACTGTTACCGGCCAAAACTCCATGGTATACCTCCAACGCTTGTAGCTGGAACCACAGAAACGTTTTGGCACAAAACCATGGTTCCGAAAGCGAGAGGCCTTGATGATGCCGCGAAACTCATTTACCAATGTCAGAAAGAAGTACTGCGCGCTTCATCTAGTGACCTTTCATAGTTGGCGACAGATTACCCCCGCATCAGTCACCATAGATTGATACATTCTCCTTGGACCGTCAGGTAACTGCCTGCATATTAAGATATGAATGTTTTTCTCTCGTTCCGTCTCTGCAGTCTCTTTTTGCGATATTACTTCCTTCCAGAGCTACGATATTACCTACCTAAACTTGGCAACGAATAGTTTCAGTGGCAACTACATACACATGTAAGTTTTTAATATATTAATACTAAGCGATGCTATAAAGAATAACACGGATTCAAAAGGTTCGAATCAAAAAGCAGTTGTGAATCCATTGTCAGGGGTCCGCAGCGGCCGCAGTGCATGAAGCCATAAATAATGTCGGAAAACTCCGCCCCGCGGTCGCCTGATATATAGACGCGAGCTGAACGAACACGGCAAAATATATTTACGAGCGGTTATATTAGTTTTTATAAAGAATCACTATTGTCTACCAACTACAGATTGATTACAGTCCGCTGGCCATCACCTTTTCAGCTACTGAAACGATAGAAAACCTTATAAATTATACTAATGAAAAACTATTGCGTGAATGAGAAAAACAAAATAAAATAACAGAGGAAAGACAGGAGAGAAAAAGGAATAAAGAAAGATAAAAGAAAAGTAAAGAAAAGGATCGATAAAGCCCCTCACAGAACTGAAGTAACGCTCCAAAAAAATGAAAAACTATCATTAAAATGTTCTTGCCTTATAGTCTACATAGCTACCACATCAACGTCAATATCTCCCGGTGTGTAGCTAATCTTAAGATATCACATCTCAAAGGTGAAGTATGCTGTGCGAATTTCTTTAATAATTTCCTAACTGGAAATAGGATATCGTGCAACTAAAAACATAGCAAAACTTTTACCACAGAAAACGGAGAAATTTTTTGTTCGATTACAGGGTCTCGTGTAATGAAATATCAAGAGATGAACGTAGTCCATCGTTATGTTATAAATCTGCAGCGTTAAAAACATTGCTTTGTTAGGACTGTCAATAGACAAGGGTTAGAGTATTCTGGGTAAACCCGCTGTATAGACATCGACTCCATCGATACTTGAAAACGTGTTAAACTCAGATTTTAATCATGTAGATGAAAAACTGCCAACATCAGGCTCGTCGTGTATTATTTGCATGTAGTAAATTATTCATATAAATGTTATTATTCAAACGCAACGATTTCATACGGCGTTGGGTTTACGCGGATTAATACTGTACAATTTATTCAGCTGACACGAGAGAAAAGTAAATGAAAATTGAAAGAGGGGTAGTTTTGATAAAGGCCATAGTAGTCCGCAATTGGACTGCGGCCAGAACGCATCCAATAAGTCGCTTCCGTTCGAATACCTAATACCGGCTAATACATATTGAGTGCGCTCTTTATTCCGTTTCCCCTGCAAAAACAAGCTCAGACAGCATACTGATGAGAAGACGAGGTCTGTTCCTTAACAGCATATAACAGAACATAACTTAACATAAATGTTAATGTGACTTACTCATGACACTACTCACAAACGACGAGTCGTAATCATTGCTTTGTAAAACCTGTTGTTCTTGAAAAATAATGGTTTCTTCACGAACTCATCATTCAAAAGATCCTTGAGATTACTGAGATTTAAACCTGTCTCTTCAAGCCAAATAGTTCTAGTAATAAGCAGTTCCACCACACAGACTAAGCTTTCACTGATTTTGTTAATAATTGCAGTCGGAAATGGTCTTTGTTATTCTTATCAGTTAAAGATAACAAGGTAATCGTTATAATTATAATGGACTTGAGGATTACAGTAATGTTACCGCAGAACTGTTGGACGGAGCTACGGTAGTGCTCACCTAGATAACTTCAAGCAAGAGAGCAGACAAAAGTAAGAGCCTAAATTCAAATGAAAAAAAAGGTAATTTTTAATAAAGGTTTAATTTTCTAGAGCCGAGAAATCTTATATTTTAAGACATGGTACATAGATCTTTTACGACACCCATTGGTGCCTTTCAACAACGCATCAGATGTTTATTTATTTACTTATTCTTCTTATACCTTATTAAAATGCAGAGGGTGAACTTAACATTAGTTTTCTTCGCCTGTCTTCGCACTAAGTTCTAAATATTGTCTACCGAAAAGTGTAGTAAAGTACTCACACAAAGTCTATGAAATATATATAAAATATTATTACGTTTTATTTTTTACATAGTGCAATACGTAAATCAGAGCGTGAAGACAGAGAATAGACGTCTACTGCGCTGGATCCTGTTAAGCATGACGTATAAATAATATCGGTCTGCGGCTCGCCGCGCGCCGCTGATGTATTGAGCCAGTAAATATTCAATGCTGACGTTATATTTGCTACTATGCCAGTGATGGAAATTTTCAAATATTGAATAATATTCACGTGCTCTTACGTCGTTTAGTATACTGTAATAGAATTAAAATGCACTCGTTAAAAACTTCACTTCACATAGTTAAAACTTTCGGGTAAAGACTAAAAGCATTAAAGCGCCATAAATCAAGGTATAAATCTAAAACGCAGAAGTTAGGAGTTTGGCAGGGAAGAACTGCACGGAGACCAGTTTTTACACTATTCCAGATAATTTAATTCCTTTTCCGATTTATAAAGAGTAGTTATTACAATAATTCACTTATACTACGGTTATTTCGCGTAGATACAACTGACTATTGTCTAATGTTGCTCAGCGCCGTTAATCTTAGCTCTCGCAGATTCATTAGCGGAGTCTAGGTCTTAGCGCTACCGGAAAGTTTATTTCATTATAACCACACAGTAATATGTAAACTGTACTAAACCGCTAAATTACTGTAACCATAATTAATGGAAAGCTAAACCTAACATAATATATCGGCAATGACGCGGTGAGAGCAAAACATAAGTAACGCCGCAATATATGATAGATGAAAAGAGATAAAAATCTTCGAACTATTGAACGAATAGTTTTTGAATTAAAGCGGAAAACTGTTTCTATGGACTCATATTTGAAAAGAAAAAAAAAACTAGACCAATATCGATTAAGTTGTATGTATTACAACGAAATATATGTAATACACAAATGTCTTTATATAAATATCCGATCCTGCTAACTAATAGCCTTGCAACCCTTCATCATCATCAGCCGATAGAACACGTCCACTGCTGGACATAGGCCTACCCCAAAGATCCCCACATTGATCGATCCTGCGCTGCTCGCACCGCCAAGCACTAGGGACCGGCGTTTGTAGGGGTTCATATGAGGAGGTTTGGACCATTTCCCACCACGCTGGCCTAATGCTGGTTGACGGAGACCAAAGATTTGTTTCTTGATTATCAGGGTGCACCACGAGCAGGTGAGGTTCGCTTGGGTTTCGTGAGTTGTTGTACGGGACCCCTTATGGACTCATTTTCTATCTTATTCAGAAGATCGAGTTTAAATAATGGTAATGATAACGATTGATGTCATCGTTGCCACTTCAGATCATGTGAAATTGAGGAGACACGTTAATTTCGTTGTAGATAAAACACGTGATCATAAAGCATCTCTCCGTTTGAATCGGAGCTTTAAAAATCATTTCATACAATATATTCCCATTTACTGTAAATGCTTATGGCATTTCTTAAGAAGTCAAGATCTCTGAAAGTCGTACTGAAAATAGTTGAAAAAAAAAGCTTGTTATTGTAATACGAGACTGAAGTTCTTTTGTTATTTTCTTCTGAAGTTTTTCTTACGTTTAAATTTTTTTTCCTACAGAAAGTGAAGAAAAGTTTTACGTTGTAAAGTAGAAGGCGATTTATTTTTAGCATTTGATTTTTCTTTATATCGTGTAAAATAATGAAGCTATTTTAGTGCTAAAAAAAATCAAAGTCTAGTTCATAGATCTAGTCGTAACCGTGTAGAAAGGTTTCGCGGAAAGCACTAAAGGTTGACTCAATAGACATTTCAACGTAGTGAAAATAGTTTTAAGTTGGTGCCATTTTCAAATTACATTTTCCATGATCGCTCCGGTCCAAGCATTAAAAGAAAAAAAAAAGCGTATTAATTATTATGTAAACCCCTGAACATTGAAAAGATCCAGTGATAAAGACCTAAACAAACACGAGACTTTGTCCTTCCACGCGATCTAGGACTTAAGTCCGCAGGTACATAATATCAGTGTGGCGTGACTCCGGCCGCGTCCGGCGCGCCTTGTTTCAATGCTGTATAAATCATTCATTTATGAAATGCAGGGTAACATAATGACTTCATAAAGGTTATTAATTATTTTTGAACCCCTGTCCCACAAACTCCACTACTTTTATCCTGGATTCGAACGACAGACCTATACTCAGCCACTGCACCAAAAGGTAGTTGTTAGATAATAGTGATAGTTCTAACTTAACTCTTGTATGTATAGCGATTGTCATTGCGGCTCAGAAATGGTTAAACCGATTTATCTCATTTTAAAGATCTGAAGAACTAAGTTAAAATAAAAACAATCTACTTAAGCGTAGGAAGATCTTCAGCTTTATTAATTTCAAGGGATATTTTTAGCTAATCTTGATTTTAATCTGTAGCTAAGCCAGAAAAACCTTTTTTATATATAATCGCGCCTTTTTCCCAGTAGAGGTAGGCGGAGGTAAATAAACACCCACTTTTCGCTAGACGTGGTCAGATTAGGTCCCATGTAACAGGGGGCGAGCCTGTTTTCACTTTACTGGGGCCACCACGATGTTTTCCTTCACCGTTTGTATCTCGCTGTTGTAACTGAAGTTCCCAAATGTACATAAATTAAATATTAAGTCATCGGTACACGCCGAGATTAGAACTCGCGACCTTCTTAATGAAAGCCGCACGCTCTAACCATTAGGCCAGCGAGCTACTACGTCTGATTTTTGTTTTTAAAATTTAATGAAGTCTTGATATCACATAAAACAACATATACACGGAGACAATATATTTTATGTATACTTTTATATAAACTAATATATAAATGCTACTTAGATTTGTAATCAAACTTCCGATCTTTAACTTATATCCTTTTGGTGTACGAAAATCTAATTTTATATCAGCTACAGATATTTCGCAAAGGAAGCGAATATTTAAGTAAATATTACATTTACTGATTTAAATTACTTGGTTTTTGTTCAGTTAGTAAATTGTATTATTGTAAACTTGGCAACATAAACATTAATCTTAATTAGAAAACTTAACTTAAGGATATTGGTAAAAGATATAACAACATAGAAGTAAAATAAATTTTAAATCACTTCGCAAAGTTCAAGAGTATTTAACTTCCAGTCCGCCACTCCCCATAGCTCAACTTCGGCGACAGCTGATTTATTAGAGAGTGATATTCACTTGCTGAACACAAAGGTGTTTCTGCCTGTTCTACGTCGGACAACTTTGAAAAGTCCACATTGAATTTACCTTGCTCGCTATCGTATGACGTCATCGGCACAAATTTATGCCCCCACAAGATGTCGCTCTCCGTGAAACTGGCTCTGGCCTGAACCGGTTGTCCGGTTGACTCTATGATGCCCTCGAACACCGCCAATATTTCCATTTTACTGCACAGTAAATCCGCTGCGGACATGTTATAAAAGGGGCTGCTTTCATCAATCCTGTGCATAACGTGCACAGGCCATAGAAAGAACACAGATTCGCACTCCACGATTTCCAATTTCATCTCTATTTGTTCTCCGTTGGGTAGCTGTTCGTAATTCGTATTCCATTTCAATACGTACGCTGTCGGATTTATGTTCAATATCCTCGACGTCCTCATGTCTCCAACTCTAAATATAAGACAGAAATGACGGTCTCTAACAGTTATCACCGAGTATTTACTGAATAGTATGGTCCGTGTCCTGGCTCGGGGTCTTGTCAGTTTCGCAAATAGTATACCAATCATAATTGATTGGAATATAGAACTGACTATACACTGCAAACACATTGCCACTATCGTCTGCGGACATTCTAAAGTAATAGCTCTTCTCCCGTAGGCGACGGTTGTGTGAACCTCGATGCTGAATAGGAAAGTCGAAGTAAAATCATAAATGTTTTTAATGCACGGGATGAAATCCGTACCGTTAAGGCTTTGAGGTAGATGCGTGTCAACGAAATCTCCGTGTATTAGAGAAATAGTCCAATAGAGTAATCCAAAGAGTAGCCAGTTGGCAGTGAAAGCTAAGAAGAAAGAAAGCAGTGTCCACCGCCACCTGGCCTCGACAAGAGCGAGGAAACAATTTGAAAAGAAACTCGCGCCTCTGGTTTGACGTATGTTTAATTCTCCGTTTCTCTGAACCGCTCTCTCCAGTCGTAAATTCTTCTGATAGTTGGTGTATGGACCTGCATTACGCAAAACAAATTATTTACTTCTTCTATGTAATGATATTACTTGAAGCAATCATATTAATTTTTATAGGACTCACGAGTTTTTGGACGATATACTCCCGGAACTAGTGCCGATATTTCTTTGTCAACCTCATTTTTATCAACGTTAAGGTAGGCTTTATCACTTTGGAACATGATTCTGTAATAAACGATTATTATTTCACTAAACAGTTTATTACTTGCACTGCATTAGTCTTTTTAAAAAACCAAAATCACTTAAATTGTTACCTGAGGAAAGCGTTCTTTAAACGTTTTAGAAGTCGTCATTGAATGGCGAAATAGTTTAAGTTGGACATTAACATCGCAAACATAGTGAAAACACTTGATCTGACAACATCAATGAAACGAGACTAGATGAGAAAAATGTATATAAGACTGAATGCGTCAGATAAGATAACTAAACAAAGCATAATACAAATAAAAATGATTCCCGAGGTAGATAGGAAGCAAATATAGATACTCGTATCGGTGAGCTTAATTCGGATTGTTCGCAAAAACATAGATATTTATACACCACTCATATAAAAATACTTTAATATTGATATAAAGTATATAAATATTTAATGGAATTCTCCATACATTTGGCAGATGACGGAAGGAAAGGTTTTTAACTATCAGAGGACTACTTAATGTGTTATACCCAATTTTAATGATAATTTTGGTTAAGAAATATTAGGGAATGGACAGGCATACATCTGGAACGTTCGATTTGTTCTGCCGAAGCAGAGATAAAGAGGACTGTTCCACGCTGATCGCCATCCTGCACTAGTTGTAAGGCACTTTAAGAAGAAGAAGAAAACAAAATTAAAAATCTGTGTAACTTTTAGATTTACTATGATTAAAGATTAACCTCATGATAAGTTCAAGGTAATTGTAAAATCTCTTTATAACTTAATTTTGTTCTGGCAATTTTAGTCTGATTAATCAATTTTCTTTGTTGATCGATCCAATCGATGTGGAAGTCTTTAGAGAAGGCTTAAGTCTAACAGTGGACGTCTATCGGCTGATGATGGTGATGATTCAATTTTCTTTACAGCACCAAATAATGGACCGAAATTCCATGATACTATACTAAATTAATCTTAATATATTTAGTTTCACTTATACTATTTGAAGAATTTTTAAATTAGAAATGAATGCCTGTAACTTTGTTGTCACGTTTACATTCGCAGGAATAAATAGAAACCAACTATTTATTTATGATAAACACCTACATATGTCATATCTGAAGGTTGAATAATCTGGAAATGAAGATAAAAATCATTGAGACATATTTTTGGTGAATAAATACTGCTCTGTAAATGTTCTTCTGCATTACATGAAAAGAGCTTGCTGTGGCATTTAAAAAAACACGTCAATTGTTTTAATGGACGAGTTAAAGTTATAACATCAGCCAATCAATGTCCACAGCTGAATCTATGCTTCCGATATTTCGATTATGATCGACCTAAAGCTATTTATTTACAAATTTTTCCTTTGTATATTTCAATGCGGTGGTCAATTCAAGGCTCCATTTTGCCCAAGGCCTGTCTGATCTTTGCACCAAGTACTCAGTCATTCCAAATTCATCTTACTAATAATTTATTGGGAGGACCGTTATTCTTAAGAAATAAGTCATTTTTTTATATAAACGAAGCAGCTAAACTAAAACCTGGTGGTAGACCATCCCAGTAAGAACAAGACGAGGTATTTCTTCGTAATGTGCCTCTCTGTTATTGGAGCTTGATCGTCACATTTGCGAATTTATTTCTGCTACAGTATGGAACAGTTGCCCTAAACTGGTGATAATAATCCACTTATGTATTAGGATATCTACTCAGCACTATTTCGTTCTTGGCACAATGCGAAAGGTTGACAAAATTGAATGCCTGTTATTATGTGCGCCTTTCTGTTTATCCTATCAATCAAACAACATCAGCCGATAGACATCCACTGTTGGACACAAGTCTGCCCCAAAAATCTCTATATAGATCAATCGGCCGTCGTTTGTCGGATTACATTCATATGGTGGATTCGAGCCATTTCCGATCACACTGGCCTAATATGAGTTCGTGGGAACCAGAGCCTCGTTTGTTGGTTGACAGGACGCATTACAAGTTGGTGAGGTTGGCTTGGGATAGTGTGATATAAAATATACATAATTCACACTATCTCAAATAGATGGTACAATGGTGAGGAAAACGGAACGTTTTTCACTTTTAATCATCACTAGTCCAGATTTATGGCCCCATCAGCGTTCAAAGCATTCCACAACTCCTTACCACGGTACATTTAACACCTGATATATACAACGTTTGCAGATAATGGCTGAAACTTTCAGCTCGTCGCATGGATTCGGGTCTGTGTCCCCTTAAATCCAGAATTGAATTTTTCAGTTTCTGGCAATGAAATGGCTTGATTTAGTTATATGAGAACCTTCTATTGTTGTATATATGCTATAGAGATAAGTTATGCAATGTACAAGTCCATTTCGGCCTGCATACTACGTCATGTGAAATTTCGCTACCAGTAAGTTTTTCATTTATTTAACAGAACAACGTTGCTAGTCCGTATTGAACGACCATTGACGGTGTGAAGACCTTAAAAATAGGGGTGAAAGATAGGTTACAGACTCAAAGAAACATTCTGTTTCTACTGTAACACAGTTATATTAATCTATATATCTCAACGCGTGGGCCTTAATATCAATATGGAGAAGACAAAAATTATGTCAAATGCCCATATTGTACCCATGCCAATTATGATTGCAGGCAATGGCATGCAGGTAATGGCAGGCAGGCAATGGCAGGCAAGCAATGACAGGATATGATGCAATCTACACTGGAAGTTGTTGACGAATATAATAGGTGGACCGGAAAGTAATGTCGTTTTCTTACGCTAAATACAAACATACATTTTTAACGAGTCTTTATTTTTAATCAATGATGTATTCCCCATCATTGTCAATAACCTTTTGCCATCTAGTGAGTAAATTTTCAATCCCTGATCGATAAAAATTAATTGGTTTTTCGGCAAAATATCTAGAGATGGCATTTTGGATATCATCCAAATTTGCAAATGTTTTGCCACTTAAAAAGTGTTGCAGCGCTCGGAATAAGTGGAAATCCGATGGTGCAACATCGGGCGAATATGGTGGATGAGGCAGCACCTCCCACCCCAATTCATTAATTTTTTCTAGAGTTCGCCTTGCGCAGTGCGGTCTTGCATTGTCATGTTGGAGAATGACGCCTTTTCGGTTGACAATCGCTGGCCACTTTTCAATTAAAGATTGATTGACTCGCTGCAATTGTTCGCTGTAGAGGTCTGCAGTAACAGTTTCTCCAGGTTTCAGTAATTCAAAATGAACAATGCCGCGAATACTCCACCAAACACACAAAAGCGCTTTTTTGGGGTGTAAACCTGGCTTAGCAGTACTCCGAGGGATTTCATTTGGAGAGAGCCACTGCCTTTTGCGTTTTGGGTTATCATACAGGACCCATTTCTCATCTCCTGTGATCAAGCGATCAAAAAACGCTTCTGTGTTGTGTCGTTGAAGCAATAAGTTGCATGTGATTGATCGGTTAGCCTTATTCTGTTCGGACAGATTATGCGGGACCCAAACACCTGCTCTGCTTACTTTTCCAATCTGCTTCAAATGTTCTTGGATGGTCGACCAAGGTTTGTTGAGACTGTTTGACAATTCCTCGATCGTCTGACACGGATTTGCTTCCACTTCCGCCCTTAACACGTCGTTGTCTAACGCTGATGGTCTTCCTGATCGATACGAGTCGGAAAGATCAAAATTACCCGATTTGAACTTGGAAAACCACCTTTGGCATTTACGAATGTCCAGTGCATTTGGATAAACATCGCAAATGTTTTTGGTAGCAACTGTTGCGTTATTTCCCTTGCGAAACTCAAAGAGCATGCAATGCCGGATGTGTACCTCTTCTGGTATTTGGCTGGCCATTTTACCCAAAATTACAAAAACAAATTGTAATTCAATTGTCTATAAGTAAAGAAATCACTATAACCTCACAATGTCTTTGGTACGCCTCTGAACAAAACAATGAGCTGACAAATGACAATCAAGTATTGGCATGCGCAGAAACGACATTACTTTCCGGTCCCCCTAATATTTACCTGGGACAAATAGTTCAGCTTGGTAAGTCCAACTTTCAGAATGAGGCCAATCGACGACACCAACTCGGCGGGGCAGCGTTCGGGAGGCTACGCAGCATATTCTCGTCCCAACTACCGCAGTGTCTAAAGACATAAGGCCATGTCCAGCAGTGGACGTCTAAAGGCTAATAACGATGATGATGATGATGATGAAGCAATATTTACTGGCATTAATAAAGGTTGGTCTGCTTACCTTAGCAATGTCATATGGATGATACTAATATGAGTTTTTTGCGACGATACTTTGAATTAGATAAGACAGGTCTTATTTTTTTTTAATTGAATCCCAGTTAGACCATGTATGGAGTACGATGTTTACTCCAAAACCCAAGATCCGAATGGTGATGATTTTTACAACTAATGAGATTATGGTAAACTACTTATTCACATAAATAACTTGAAACCGATAAATAAAAATATTATATATTATAATTGTAGGTAAGAACTCTGGATATGGACTCTTTAAATTATGAAAATTAGATCAAATTGCGGTATAAAGGTTCCCAAATAACAACTCATGGGATCCAATCCCACCTCACCTGCTCGTGGTGCAGCCAGCTAATCAGCAAACTAGGCTCTGGCTCCCACCAACCCACATTGAGCCAACGTGATGGGAGTTGGCCCCAATCTCTCCATATAAATCCTACCCGATCAAGGTGTGCGTCTATCGGCTGATGATGAGATCAAAATTGGTTGAACCAACAGTGCGGCATAAATCAGTCACCGCAACACTGGTGACACCTCTGTATGCGTGTTAACACAACACAAACAGCGTAAATTAATTACAGCGGAGGTGTTATCAATTTTAAAATTCAATTAGGAGCCCGTCTAAATTATTCACGAGGGTCAGCCAAAGGGCTGAGGTGTTTTATAAATCAAACGGATTACCATCGTGTTAACAATGGACGTTAATTACCGCGGTAACTTCCCCTCGCGGTTGCGTCTTTGTAAATAAACTTTTTAATTACCTATTAACGAGAGTGTGAAAACGGCATTCAGTTTACCTTCCTAAGTGATGTTTTGATGTGTGAAGATGGGCAGGATACATCGCTCGAAGGACTGACAGCCGATGGGGCAGTAAAGTCCTCGAAAGACGACAGCGTACCGGAAGATGTATTGTTGGCAGACTCCCCACCAGTTTCGACGATCTGGTGAAGGTTGCGGGAAGCAGCTGCATACGGGCAGGGCAGGATCGATCGATGCGGAGACCTTTGGGGGAGGCCTATGTCCAGCAGTGAACGTCTTCCGGTTGATTGGATTGGATTGGATTGGAGTGTGTGTTGTGTATCTTCTTCTAAGCATTTCTCCCGTCCTATAACATGGTCCACTTTCTTACTTCTTTCACTTAGCTCTATTTGGAACATCGCTTTCTTTGAGGCTAAGTCGGCGTTGTATATAAGTATTTATTACATTGGGTTGTTATATGTTAAGTTTGTAAGCTCGTTAACTTTAATAGGTGTGCACCAAGCACTGCTTGCGAGCTTTAACGTGTCTCACAAACAATAAATTCCCTTTCAATTACACAATGGCGGAACTCACTACAAAATTCCTTAATTATAATGTTAAGTTAATTCCGGCCGAGGTTTACTGGTCGCGGGCTCATTGTTAATTTAAACGGTTAGCCGGTTTATTCGTTAAAGGGTTTTAACAGCCAAGAACGCTGTTAAACTATTTAAAGTTTAAATAATTTAACCGTTAGATTCGGAGCTTAGTGTGAGAGTTCATTCGGAGCGGGGAGGGCTGTGTAAATACGTTGCATTTAGTTAACTAACTAAAAGATACTCTTATTATCACTTAGTAACATTTCAACTAGTCTTATGTTAATTGTTTTAAGACTTTATCTCATACTTCGCGAAAATATTATTTCACTTTGTTATTTAGTAGATCTTTATGTTAAGTATTCATCAATTGTAACAAACCAACTCTGAAAGATTCATATATACAATATCCATTATAAAAAGACCAGGTGTTCCTCGTTCGCTTTGGTGACCGTAACACCTTCACCACCCTCTTTGGAGAAGAAATTTTGTAAAATTCATCTCTAGTCAGCTAAACTGCAGCAATTAAACAACAGAAGCAAAATCTCTACCACATTTTAACTGTTAACATTGAATATTTTCGGAGATATCGAGATAAGTATATGGATCTCTCGATATTTTGTATATGTACAGACGAAGGAACCACATATATATTATAGATATACACTCAACTGATGGTAAATTAGGACCCTATTCATAATGAGGAACCGGTTGTCCCAAGACGTGAGATGGTAGACCTGGTTACTCTATTAAGTACTCAATTAGGTATCCTTCGAAGTTTAATACACTACCATGAGTACGAGTCTCCTCACAGTTTTGCTATATTAAAAATACTTCTTACTATCAAAATTATTTGTGAGTTAAAAATAGACATTGGCTTCCAAATACTTTTTGTTAATCAATTAAGCTAAGAGGGCGAGACATTCACCTGATTATACGTGATGCACCTGTCCATGTAATAAACAATGGACGCAAGTAGTTTGATATGCATCGCACAACATTACTCTCGTTGCCTTGAGACACAATGTGTTAAGTCCTGTTACTGCAGTAATTTCACTAGCTACAGCAAAAAAAAAGCTTTAAAGGATATAAACCAGAGCACAATAATGTTTGCATTGTACTGTTTATAGTACAATAGGCGTTGCGGTGGTACCTAAACGGTGTCCGGCAACAGAGACCAACTACTAGCGAATCCGATAGAAATCGACTGAGTCATGCAGTTACGGTGCTTTCCCGAGAACTACGAGCTGATGATTTATTAAACTTAATCAAGTATTTCTGTTGAGATTTATATACAAAAAAGTTTAAAATTTAAACCATTAAACGCAGACGGCACACAATTCACATAGTCAATGTGCTGTGCGAAAAAGATATGAAACTTCGTAACTGCCTGTAATGTTCAGCTGTTAACCGCTCTTGTTTAACATGGAGTTCGCTGGTTCGATACCGGGGTCATCTGAAGTAGAGTGTGAAATCTTCACCCATATTATAATTCTAAAATTACTGTATTCTAGAATCTTATGTGCGAGTATACCGTGCTTTTGTAGGAAGTCAGGGTTATATGAGATTCTCACTAAAAACCCTTCGGTGGTCTGTATCAATGCATTCGGAGACACTTCGAGATCTCTTATAGAACGCACCGATGCCTCTCTATACTTTGCTGAGCCATACGCTGTCCCACGCAGGTTCGCTTGTTGAGCGAGAAGGGTCCCCACCCTCAAGCCCGCGACACTCCAAGATTCTTTTAGTCATCTTCAACGACAGACAGGATTTGCCTTTGTCCTATTCTTTCTAGACCGAGACTATAAGGCTGCGACTACAGATCTATCTTAAATAATATCAACTAATAATTAACATTTGAATTATTTTATAATCAGCACTAGTTGTGTTAGCTTATTATCACGGCAGTCAACAGAATTGACTGCTGTTCTATGTACATCATGATCATTATCAGCCGATAGACGCCAATTGCTGGACATAAGCCTTCCCCAAGAATCTCCACATCGATCGATTCTGCGCTGCCCGCATCCAGCTGCTTCCTACAGACCATCACCAGATCATCGGACGAAATATTTGCTGTTCTATTGTATGACACTTGCTGTTCTCCGTCTGCTTTGCTGGCTGTAAGACACCCTTAACTCTTTTTGGGAAAGGTTTTATGAAATCGGTTCTTAGCTTAATTTTTATAGCAGAAGCAATATATCTACCAAATTTTGTCTTGATGTCAAATAGTTTCGCAGATATGGCGATGGGTGAATGAATATCTGGTTTTCTCCTATATATATAGATAATTCATTATCCAAATTGTAGGTCATAACATATATGAAAAGCTTGCTTTTATGCTCTTTAATGTTTAATATTCGTGCTGCAACATTTTTCGGATTGATCCTCGTGAAACACCGCTCGCGAACTTGCTTAACTGGAACATAGTTTAAACTCTGTTTTAATTGAGAAAACGCTCTGATCAAAATTCGTTTGTACAACTTGTTAATTAAAGTTATATTAAAAATTATCAAGTTAATGGAACGAGCTGAAAGCGCTTTATATATTCACACTTATAAAATTTACATAAGAGGGTGGACTTGTTAAATACACGAAGACTGTTTATACGATTACTTTTGCCATTACAATTAAAATTGATAATAATTAGAAGATTTTAATGTAACTAGTAAAAATTGCTACCGTCAAATGGCAATGGGAAGGACACATCGCTAGAAGGACTGACAGCCAATGGGGCACTAAGGTCCTCGAATGGCGACCGAGTACTGGAAGACGTAGTGTTGGTAGGCTCCTCACCAGATGGTTAAAGGATCTGGTGAAGGATGCGGGAAGCAGTTGGATGCGGGCAGCGGTCCTGCGCTGCCCGCATCGATCGATCGATGTTGAGATCTTTGGGGAAGGCCTATGTCCAGCAGTGGAATTCTATCGGTTGATAATAACAATATTTGTCGGTGATGCCGTTACGTTATTTTTCATTGTTGACTCTCTTTTTTAACTGGGTACAACATTTCCGTTACAAACAACAAAACGACACTAACATCAATTTGTTGTTGGAGTGCGAAGTTGTGGAAGTTGCTAACATCATAACAATAGTAGAGCATCCTTTATAAAGTTGTAGAATATTTTTGCTACATCTACATTGAGTTTCACCGATTTTTAAAGTGATATTTTTTATACACAACTACGTGATTACATTCATAAATTTGTGCCTTATGCGACGAAATGAAAAAACATGCGTTATCCAGCATGGGTCAGTCGCAGTTGAATGCGTAGCCTAAAGGAAAAGAATAATTTGAGATTGAGATATAAGTTGTATAAAAACCTTATAGATGAACTTGCCTTCAAGCAGGATGTTATAGGGAACCCCAAGTTGTTCTGGTCTTTTGTCGACAACAGGCGGGGCAATAATGGGTCGTATTCCAATCCAATGACTTTTGGTATATCATGTGAGATAGATGGTGCTGCTATATGTAATATGTTTGCTAATAGTTTTTCTAAGGTTTACCAAAACTCTATGTCTGCCTCTCATGTTGATGTGGGCAATTATTGGCAAGGCCTGGCGCATCTGAACGCTAATAGTCACTGTTTTATTGCACCTGTCTTTACTGAAGAAAGTGTGTTCAATGTGCTGAAAACTTTAGACCGTCAAAAGGGCGCTGGACCTGACAATATACCACCTATTTTTGTAGCATCGTGTAGTTCGATGTCGACCTTGCCGCTTACTTTTATATTTAACAATTCCTTGTCATCCAGTTGCTTTCCAAAGGAATGGAAAATGGCAATAATCATTCCGATCCATAAAACAGATGATCCTTCTAATGTAAATAATTATAGACCCATGGCAATTTTGTCCACTTTCGCTAAATTTTTTGAGATTCTACTCCGTCCTTTAATTAAAAATCATTTACAATTTTTTTTAACTTCTTGTCAACACGGATTTGTAGCTCGAAGATCTACGTTTACAAATCTAGTAACATTCACTGAAAATCTTATTGATGCAATCGATAAAAATAAGCAAGTTGGTGTCATTTACACTGATTTTAGTACAGCCTTTGACTCAGTGCCACATGATATTTTCCTTTCAAAACTCTATTCTTATGGGCTTACTGTTTCACTGCTCAGGTGGTTTAAGTCATATTTGGGTAAACGTTTATTTTCAGTTGTCGTTAATGGTTTTGAGTCCCTTCCCTGAGAAATTACCTCAGGTGTACCTCAAAGCTTCTCTCTTGGTTCTATCTTATTTAAAGTTTTTATCAACGATGTTGCAAATTGCTTTCAATTCTCCTCACATTTTGTGAATGCAGACGATTTAAAGTTTAGTAGAACTATTGATTCCCAAAATGACTGTCTGCTCTTACAGCAGGACTTAAACAGGCTCACACAGTGGTGTGAAGACAATCGCATGCTCCTAAATACTAAAAAATGTTATAATGTTGAATTTGCAAGAAAATTTTATGTTTTTACATATGAGTATAGAATTGAAGAAGACATCGGTCAGGAACTCGAGCTAATTAAAGATTTAGGAGTCATCTTTGACAAAAGGATGACTTTTGTTCCCCATGTGGACAATATTATCAAAAAATCTTCAAAGATGCTCGGGTTCTTATTAAGAAATATTAAACAATTCAAAAACTTGTCTATTAAAAAAATCTTATGTAATAGACTTGTGAGGAGTATTCTTGAATATTGTTCAACAGTTTAGCGGCCCCACTTTGCTGTACATAGCTTGAGGCTGGAGCGAATTCAAAAGAGGTTTCTCTGGCACCTTGCTAGAAGCATCGGCAGATCTGAGCGCATCAAATTTATACCGCTTTGCCCACCGCACGGGGCAGCATAAAGCCACCCTCGGGCCCCCGGCCGCTCCGGTGAGCTCCACTTATACCAACCGGTGCTCGAACCGTGAGCGGCCGCTTCGGCTGGCGCTTCGCCGCGGGCCGACCGGGTGGGTTCCATTTAGCTTCACCGTGTTGGGCCCCACGGTTACTAAGCCCCTCCGCCACGACAAGGCGAGAACCCGTTGGAGGGGGACTTTTGTTATTTATTCTAACCTATCTTAGCCATAAACAGTGCGTACAATTAGTGAATGCTGAGTCTACTTCTTAAAAATCATGTACTAAGATTTTCTTGTTTAAATTCTTTGTATATTTTAGTGAATTTAATAGTGTATGATTGATTGTAGACCTAATAAATAAATAAAATTAAAAAATAAAAATAATTTACTAGTAGAATAGACATTAACTGTTCGTAAGTCTTTGTTACATCATCTAGATAGGTACCACACCACAGCGGCTGCTAGACGATCGGTGTCAGCTGCAATAGGAGCCCCTATTGCAGCCGACAAACAGTAGTATGCAAATATTACTATGTGCCAGATTGAAAATAGCTAGTCAAATTACTGGGGTAATTAGACTTAACATCCCATCTCTTAAGATGACGAACTTCATATGGTGCAGTGTATAATATCCTAACTAGCATCACGTTGTTATGGGCAGGAGTGTCACTTTAAGGTCAGCGTCCCGCTCGACTCGTAACTTCGATGAATAAAAAAAAACATGTAAACAAATGCCGATCGATGATAAGATCTTTGGCGGATCCTTATGTCCAGTAGGGGACGTCAATCAACTGATGATGATGATAATGAATCAAATACCTATTGGATGTTGCATGTCCTTCCCAATAACAAGGCCGCCGTTTTGATTCCGCCATGTTAATGTATAAACCATAACCAATAATTGTAAGAAAAGAACAAAAAAGAGAAGAGAACTTTTAATCTGTAAGACGCTATCTTTTCAATTGAAACAAAAGAAATAAGTTGATTAAATAATGAATAAAATTTGTATGTGTATATATCTTCATTATCAAACATGCAGCTCATGATTGCCTACTGCACCTTGATAGCTAATATTTCCCAAGCATTACAACATTAATTTGCTTCACCCATCCACTTACCTTCTGCTGCTACATCCAGATTCGACCATCATTACACTAATAGACATCCTGTTATATGCTACGCTGATTTCAGAGAAACCCGTGTGTTTTTATAATAATTCATATGAATCGTTTCCAAACAGTATTATCCACGAAGGCCTGTTCTGTTTGTGAAACGAGTATTGACAAGTTATCATTAATTATTAATTGTTAATGATCAACACGGCGCCTGTTGATGAACGCCGAGACACCCACGACATGTGCTAACTAATGGCTCGTTTAATTAATGATTAAACGAAAATTTAAACTACTAATGATAATGAATTCAATGATTACTTCAAATATTATTTAGTTCAAATGAAAAGATTGAGTAAACTTAGGCAGTAAGGTTATTTTTACTGACAACAACGACGAGGTTGCTATTTCATCGCGTTACTTTATTACAGGTCTACATCGTATATATAATATATAGTTATAAGTACTATACTTTCATATTCTCACTTTCCGTCTAGTACAGCCTCCAGAGTCACCTACTGTGAAGTGTATAATAAAACTGACGATCTGCATCATATGCTACAGGAATGTGTCTAGAACGGAAGCAGTAAGAAATCAGTTAGAGACAACTATATTTTGGAAATTGTAGTACTTATGGCACGACAGGACAAATGAAAAAAAACAAACACTCCTTAGCTATGTATACCCGCAAGTTATTCCTAAAAATGTATTCGCTTTGACTGCGGAGTCATTCAATAGTATTCTGTGTCATGACGACCCTTGAGCATCAGGTTTATGACGTACGTATGAAAATGAAGATCTTAAAGATCAACGGGATTTAGTTATCATTAAACTGCGAAGTCCCGTTATCTCTTTGTAATAAATTAAAGCGAAAATCACTGATTAAATGTGGTTACGAAAGAGAACTGATAACACCGGCTCAGGGAGATTTAACTGTTAATTTTTTTTTTTTTAATATTATGTGTGAAATGTGTTTCTTTATCAAAGTATGTAAGTAAAATAAAAACGTTTTTCCATACAACAGAGTGACGACAACGCATACACTTAGTGCTTAATATGTACCTGGCAATAATGTAGTATGTAGTGTTCATAGGTTCGTCTCGTATATCGTTTTTTTTAGATTTCAAGGGAGGAATCTTTGTAAGATACCCTGCTTCTGGAGGGAAGGGTTATGTGATATTTTTAATCGCTAAACCCCCTCGGTTGTCTGCATCAGTGCATTCCAAGAGGCTTCGGGATCTCTTAAAGAACGCACCGGTGCCTCTCTACACTTTCTTTGAACAGGTCTCTGAGGAGGAGCTTAACCCTCCTAGACTGTCCCAGACAGGTTCGCATGTTGAGCAATAAAGGTCTCCCCCTCGAGGCCTGCGAAATTCCTAGGACCTTTTAATCGCTTTGAACGACAGGCAGGGCTTACCTTAGTCCTATTCTTACTACCCTGGGACTACAGGGCTGTCGTCTCGTATCCCTAGTATTTTACTGGCTAGCATAACATAACTTATCCCGAAGTAGTTTACCTAGATGGCCTAATACAGAGACCAATAACTTGCCATTTTAAGTAATAGCGAATAATGTAATACGTAATATAAATTCATGGATTTTAATTCACTATTTGATTATTGTCTTAAACCACCTTTACCGTAAGCACAGTTAAATGATTATGTGAATATAAGTAATATCGTAAGAATGTTAAAGATGTGGTACAAAGTAACTTCGCTAACATGAGAGCCGTGCGTACATTATTGACTCGACTAACTTGCAAAGTTTCTCAAATTGAACGCTGAACTTGAGCTAACAAGCTCCGAAGATAATGTCTTAACGATTAATTATGAAAAGTTGCGATGCAAGCTCTTTATAAGTTAACGTCTATGCCTGTTCAAATTAAGTTAAGCGGAGAAAATAAATGTTTCTCACCCTCAACACAATGAGTTTTTAGTTTACCTGCAGATAGGGGTAGAATTATAATATGCCCATTCCAAACTCTATCATGTTTGATGTGTGAAGACGAAAGTCGTCAAATATTCATAAAATTTTATAAAATATCCGATGTCATTAAAAGAAATAGATAATAGAAGTAAAGTAGAACTGTGATTTTAAAATAAGCCATAGATTAGATACATAAAATTTATATAAATGTAAATAAACATAACAAAGTGTAATGCAAAAAGAAACTGTCAAACAAGAAGAAGAAAACTGACAGAAAGGGATGCTTTATGTTTTTCAGGTTTCCTTTCAGGAACGAACGGACACTGTCTTCTCTTGCGAGAGGTATGAAAGAAAGAAATGGGATGCAGAATGATAGAAGAAAAGATGTATGATAGCTAAGCGGAGTATGATAGAAAAGAAGTGATAGTGAGTGAGTATCATAGAATGAAGATGGTAAATGACCATAAAGGCTCTCACCCACCACACGCAGGAGGAATTAATAAAAAAAAATCATGTTTAACCGAAGAAAATATCTTACGCGTGTATCAAGAAATCCTCTAGTATACTTTTCTATTCTATGTTAATACTTTTTGTAGTAAACGAGAACAATGCGTAATCTGAGAGATTAAAGGGGGGATTTACATAAAGATTTAACGCTGTAATATTCCTGATGTACAAATTTAAACAAATTAAGACAAAGTTTTAGGCAAGAGCACGGCATAGCCCATCAGACAGCCCTGTTACATACGTGTAGGAAAATTCCTATGAGAAATAACTGGTATATATACCAGTGGTATATATATATCGCTATAGCCAATAATCTCTTTAGTTGATAGATGATATACTTTCGCAAATTAAGAGATATTATTAATAATCATTAACTATGTCCCGTTTATAATTCTTAACTAGCACTAGTTTAACACTAACTTCGTCCAGTAGCAGCAATACATATAAGTTAAGTCTGCGTTACTACCTTTGATCTCTTTTCACCCGACCTTCAAAACTTCTTTTATAACTTCATTATTAGCACCTGGAGTTTAAAGTTACAATTAGGTTATCTAAAAGTATCGGAGGTTAAGTCTGCACGACATTACTTTCAAATTTGATTCTACTTAAAACCTCATTCGCTCATTATTAATACCAGCATAACTTTTGTAGAGTACAATGATACTTGGACACCATTGTTTTGCGGTACATATAAAATGCTACCTTAACAAATCTCCTGAAAAAATCATGTGTATTATGTAAGATAATTAAAAAATATATATCAGTAACAATAAAGCACTTAGTTTATAATGCTATGAACCATAAAAGTCTTGCGTAAACTGTCTTCAAAGTTATTAAGTTTAAATTGCAATAAACTGGAGTGCGCCATACTTTTATGACGGAATTAGGAGACAGTATGGAGCTCGCAGTACCAATTTTATTTTCAAAGATGTTACTCCATATTACTTGCTGCTTTATGAAAGAGTGTACTAATAGAATTAAAGCAAATAGTTACATGTTCAAGTTAATAAAATATTTGTACGCTTTTACAGTTAAAGATGAATCTGTTAATACACTGGCTAACTGTCCGATATAAACATTTAACTGTCGGAACACAGCGACGTTGTTAGGTCCCGAAGGTTCGTCTCCGTACTTGATAACAATAATGAAGGACTAAAACAACTTAACTTCAGATGGGATCGTTGTTTAGCCATTAAAAAAATGGATGAAAGAAGATTAACGAAAGAGTATACAGGAGAAGAATTATTGGAAAAATCGGTGCGGGTCGACCTAGGCGGACATATTTCGATCTGATCGAAGATGTCCTAAAGAAAGGCCGAGTCAAGAGTACTCGCAACCGACGAGCATGCATGAAGACGCTCATGAAAGTGGAGGAAGCGAGAGAGGTGTGCCAGGATCGTAGTAAGTGGAGATAGTTGGTCTCTGCCTACCCCACTGGGAATGAGGCGTGTTAGTTAAAGAAAACGAATATTTAAAATGAGAGACAGCAAAGTTGGTTTGAACTGCTTAACCTCTTACAAGTTCCATTTACGTGTCCCTGAAATCCTAAGGTGTTTCATGGGACATGGTTTAAAAAGAAAGGTTAGATCGAATATAAAAGATACGCTGGCTGAAATAGAGATTATCATCAGTGGCGTGCATAGAGATTTTATGTAATCTGTGTACACTGTATTCAAAATTAGCATTACTTGGTCTAAAGTGGGCGGAGTCCAAAAACGTTGAACAAACCAGGTGAAGGAGGCCATTGAAATACCTGTACACAATGATAGCATCAAATTGAAATAACTGGCGTAACTTTAAAAAGAACAGGTTATTAATAAAGAGTCACGAACTTCAGCATTGAGGAACTGACCTAAAAAGAAAGGAACTAGATCTTGATAAGGATTGCATTTGATAATAAGCGGCGATGTAAACATTGCTATGATGTAAGTTTTTTACTCTTTAAAATTCGCACGTTATACTTTCGTCAGAAATTTCGGCGCCGGCAGACTTAAGAGTTTCAATTCTTCGCTGTTCGCATTAAGAAGGTAGAACCAAAAAGCTTTGCCGTAAAATATATGAGCACCTCTTGTGTGACTTGACACATTATATAAGTAGGTATGGATGCTTAGGTATACAGTGCTTACTTGCCTTCACGAAGCTGCTGCATCTGATAACTTACGGTGATGACAGTTTTATTTTGGATGTTCACAAATTTAATCAAAATTAAACTTGATTGAGTGATAAAAATTAATTCTTCAAAGCGTGGTGCTTATCTTGAATGAGGTAGAAACAATCAACGTTATACGTTAGCCGAGCGCGGCAACAATGGGTGCGGATGGGTCGGCGCGCATTCCGCGCACGTCGCACCCAACTTCACAATTTCCACGCGCTGCTCCCTGTAACTTGGCGCCTTTACAGAAATTCTCAAAAAATTAAATAATCCCGTACGTAGCACTTTCGTAGCTGTACGCCGTAGCAAAAAATTACGTAGCTGTAACCGCTACGATGTTAGAATCAAACGTTCTGTTGTTTGAACGTTTCATGTCTTTCTCTCACGATTGACACGTTTTTGTATGTACTTATTTATTAAAATTAAGAAAAACAATTTTTTTTTTATTTAACGAAGTGACGAGACCAGCGGGTCCTTTACCTGATAGTAAGCGATACTCCCACCCATAACAACGTGGTGCTTGCTACAATAGTATTCACAGCATCACATTGCACTCCTCACCTTAAGACGTAATAAGTTAATAATATTATCCCGTTAATAAAACTAGCTACAGCACCCTTAAACCGGAATACGGTAATATTTGCACACTACTGTTTGACTGCAGAAATAGGAGCTGCTTTGGTATCTACCAGACGGTCTCCGGAAACGACAAACCTTCGTAAGATGTTAAGCCTCGTTAACACAGTAATTACACTAGCTACAGAGCCTTTCAAATCGGAACGCAGTGATGTTTGTAGACTACAGTTAGGCGGTAGGATTACGAGCTGAGTGGGCACCCTTATAATTCTTCATTAATAACATTTTCAAACCACATTTAATGTATGTTGTGTAGTTGTTTAGATACCGTTTATTATAAAAGTACGCGAGCGCTTGACTGCAGCTCATTTTTTAAATGAAAGTGTCCATTGTTCGCGAACAGGGGAGGAGTGCACTCCACTCCGCTCTGCCGTAACTGAACTACCTTACAATGGTGTTGCCGTTTTAGCTGTAACGTTTCCCATTTAACTTTTGCAACGCGAACCTATGAATGCATAGCTGTTCTAGTTTTTTTTAAACCTGCAAATGAAGTTTCAATGTATTTGTAAAGGCGATTAAATTTTCAGCCAACAAATTGTCAACGCAGAAGGAAATGTAATAATTGGCATTTAACTAGCTGAAAAACAGTGATACGACCTTTCAATAATATAATTGCCTGAGCGCCATTTTCAGCTCTAATCTTTTTGTTTTATTCTACCAAGTGACGAGACGTACAAGACTTGAACCTTTTGGTACGATATACGCCTTCCCATAACAATGCGGCGCTAGTTACAATGATATACACTGCACCACATTGTACTCGTCGCCTTGACACATAAGATTTTGTTTCGTTACCCTAGTAATTATACTAGTTACAACGCTCCTCAAACTAGAAGGCAGTAAAGTTTACACAGTACTGTTGTCGGCTGTAATAGGCACAGCAGTGGTACCTATCTAGACGGTCTCCAGCAACAAAGACCTAACACGAGTAAAAATCTTCATTCTCTTGTAACCATTTTTTTTAATACTTTTTAAAACTTTGTTGTTTTTTTTAAACTTTCATATGCATTAATAGTTGGTATCTTTGTTTCTTCACAAAGGTTCATATTAAGCTAAGCTGTTATTAACTTGTTATTAATACACTATTCTCATCTATATTCTATATAATTTAATATTCTATAGAAAAGTAGTTAAGTAGTAAAAAATATTAGTATCAAATTTGATTCTCAGCTGTTCTTTGTAACTGATGTCATTTAAGCCTTTTTCATGTCATTATCAAAAGCCGACAGACATCCACTGATGAACATAGGCCTTCCTCATAGATCTCCACGTCGATAAGTCCCGTGTTACTCGCATCCAGTGAGTTCTTACGATTTTCACCAGATTGTCGGTCCACCTCGTGGGAGGCCTCCTAACGCTACGTCTACCGGTACCAGGAAGCCACTCGGGACCTTACTGCCTTTCTAGTATAAATAACCATAATTTTATTAACGTAAAAATGAGATATTCAAAGAGTAAATCCGCAAAGTATCAAAAGACTTAATAATGATTATTGTGTAGCATTGTTATTACTTTCGCGCTCTACCCTCGTAATCCAAAAGGAGAGAAAACTAAAAATGGAGTAAAAATATATCGCTGAGAGATACCCCCGCTGGAGTCGAGCCAATCTTGCGAGAGTTTTAATTTAAACTGCGAACTTATAACGAGCTCCGTCATAAATGAAAACATCACATACAAACTCGTCTGCTTAAGAAAAGTTTATTTGAGCTGCTCCGTGATATTAGATGAGCTAATCTCGCAGCAGAAGTGGGTCGCGTGGCCGCAAATTAGCTTCCCAGACAACACTCAGCCTTTCACCCTACACACACACACACACACACACGTGTAAGCTCAACACTTCTCAGGAAACCAATACAGCACAGCATTGATAGCAATAAAAATATTATCCCAAAAAATTTTATCTTAATGTTGACAAAGATTGGAGAAGCTTTGAGTCAAGGAAACTACTTCTACGACGGAGAAGGCTCTCTTCGAAACATTAGAAGAAACTCTGCGGCAATAACTGGCACTTAATAACATCACTGCTGGTAAATCTCTGTTGCCGGAGACTGTTTAGGTGCCACCGCAGTGCCTATTGCTGCCGCCAGACATACATGTGGTGGTACCTACCTGGACGGTCGCCAACAACAGACACCTACTGCCAGTAAAGTGTATTCAGATAATCCTTTTCTATTAGTTTTATCCCATTTGACAAATTTTATTTACAATGAATCGAATACTTAAATTAATGAGTTTGGGGTAGCAGCTTAGAAATCTACCTCTCCTTTTCCACTCAAGCTCATCAGATTCGTAAGAGCCATCGCAACGTCGGCATTCTACTGATGGCGGAGTAACCATCCTAAGTTCTGTCGCCAACCCTCTAGCCCAGCTTCACGATTAAGGGCAAACCTACGCAGAATACCAAACAAGAGGGCCCCAGTTTTCGGTCGTGGTGGCAGCAACGGGATACTTATAGCCGAAGGTCAAGCTTAGAGCATTCTATGGAAGAGGCCTACATACAGCAGTGGACTGGCAAAGACTGTTGATAATGATTAGGATGGTTTTAACTTTAACAAAATATTAAACAAATTGTAATAAAGTATGAAACTATTCCAAGGTTTAAATATGATACATCTGATTTACGTTAATGTATAAGCGTATTTTGGGGTATAAAGAGACCTGCACAATAACTGACAGGTCCCAAGCCAACCTCATCAACTCATTATACTCCCTGGTAATCAACAAACAAGGCCCTGGCGCCCCCAAGCCGTATTGGGCCATCTTGGTGGGAAATGACACAACTCCTCCCATATGAATCCTTACCCGATCGTGTGGGAATCTTTGGTGAAGACCCATGTCCAGCAGTGAACGTCTACCGGCTGATTGGGCTATCGTGATGGGAAATGCTCCAAGTCCCCCATATAAACCCCTTCAAACGACGGCTCCTGGTGCCCGGCGATGCGGCCAGCGCAGTACCGATCCATGTGGATTTTTTTGGGGGAGGCCTATGTCCAGCCGTGGACGACTATCGGCTGATGATGATGATGATGAGGGTATTTAATTTATTTTTTATGTTCTAGTCTCATTCGTGTTAGATTCGTTAGCCAGTTGATTACTTAGGTTTTATTTACGGCCTAGAACGTCCGCGCTGTCGTAGCGGGCGGCGGTAGGAACTAGAAACGCAACAATTTATTGCCTAGGCTACATACTATGACCCTAACAGTTTGTTGAGGGTCATTAAGTTGAAATAACTGCTGCAATTGATGTGCGTCGAGAAATTTATTGCAGCGCAGCAGTGGTACGGCAACATTAACACTAGGATGTACCTAACGGTGCCACTTGTTGGAGATGGTTTAGATGAATGTATTCTTCTCTTTAAATAGATTTCCGGCATAGGGATACTCGTTTAGGTCATATGTGCTGCTTTGAGCTAGCACCATCGTTTGTTACTATCACTAACATTTTAAGCTCCTTTTTTTTTTTTTTTTTTTTTTCCCGCGGGGGAAATCTTCTTAAAAGATACCTTGCTTCTGGGGGGAAGACAAGGTTATGTGGGGCTTGTACCCACTAAAACCCCCTCGGTGGTCTCCCTCAGTGCATTAGGAGGGGCTCCGGGATCTCCTACGGAACGCACCGGCGCCCCCCTGCACTCTCGATTAACATTCCACGGAAGGGCCAAAGCCCTACTAGACCTCACGCTTTGCTACGGCAAATACAAGACCACAATGTATTTGCCGTCCTCCTAAGGCTCGCTTATTAAGCTCTGAGGGCCCCCACCCTCAAAGCCTACGAAACCGAGGACCCTTTTAGTCGCCTTGTACGACAGGCAGAGAATACCTTAGTCCTATTCTTAATGGCCCGGCACTACAGGGCTGACGGGTTGGGGCGTCCGTTGCCAACGCCCCGACGTCCTCGTCTATGGACGGAGTCGGCCCTATCCCGACTTCGCTCGGCGGACTCCTTCTGCATCATAACGGTTTCACAGAACATTTTAAGCTCCTAGATGTCTACTTTCCAATTTGGGATTCCCTAATTGATTTTTGTCACCTTCATCGAACGATTCCCTGCGACCTTCAGGCGGTCATTTCAAGTCTGTCCTACCTCATTGCTACTCAATAAACAATTTGCTCTACCCAATCGAAGAGAAAGAGAAAAAAAATCAAGATTTATTTATCAATCCTGAACTATTGCTACTTCCTCTCCTGCTTATTTAACCTGTACCCATCCTCTGATCATCATCAGTCTGTATACTATCGGCCCCATTTGATTGCGAGTTATAAGTGTACGTTGTTGTGTTCATAGCAATTTTTTTTTAATCAATTAAGCGACAATACGAGCGAGACGTTCACCTGATTGTAAGTGATACGCTCGCTCATAACAACATGGCGCTAGTTAGAATGTTATACACTCGTTATCCAAGTAATTACACTAGCTACAACACCTTTCAAACCGGAACACAGTAATATTTACACAGTACTGTTTGTCTGTTGTAATAGCAGCTGCAGTGATACCTTCCAGTACTTTTAAAATTATTGTGACGGTGTAAATTGGAATTTATGAAACGAAAACCTGTAACGGAAGTGGCACAACTTTAAAGATATTTATAAGGATTAAGCTGTAACAGAATGATGAATTTATCGATTAATCGATGATGAAAATTATCGATTAATCGCTCTCTTTCTTTTTCTCTTCCCCACATTCTAACTCTCCTCTCGCCCCATCTCTCTCTCACCATGTTAGAAAATGATAATTAATATGTAACAGTGTTGTCTTATAAACACTGCACTTGCACTCAGAGTGCAGGGTGCTCCCGCACCAATATCCACAACGAGCAGGAGGTTTAATAACCAGATCACGTGATATCACGTGAACAGGTTGCGACAATGTAGTGCTGGTTTAGTAGCTTGTTTTTATTGGCTAATGAATGCAATTCAGATTTAAACAGACCTTAACTCCGGACACTCTCGTTTCTACCGGAAGTGAAATGAAAACTTTACTTTTTTTCTTTTCTAGGTAACGAGTGGGTCATTCACTTGATGGTGAGTAATGTTTCCGCCCATAACAATTTGACCTGCCATCGGTACATACAGCATCCTTCCGATCATATGTTGAGCTTAGTAACTTTTTAAATTTAGGTCATTGAACTTTATTACAGGAACAGATAGAGAGGCTGCGGAAGTTGCACTGCGGGAGGACCCTAAACCGCCTGCAACAATATATACTCTGCAACTTCAATGCACCTTCTTCCTTCTCCGCCACCCCCTCTCTACTCCGCAGCACTTTGTTTACAGTCGTCCGGGTTCGTGTGTAATTGCTTTCGCTGGAAACGGCGCTATGAGCTTCATTTCACACTTCTAAGGAAATACAGACAATTAAAAACTTTGATATGTACAATTTCGCTATTATGTTTGAGAAGCTTTTCATTAAAAGTTCTATTTCGGCACCCTCATTCAACACCCCTCTTAAACGCGTAATATTACGTTTGATATACTTTTATTTTTACTAGAGACAAATATAAATACAGAAAGAGGTTTAAAACATTGCACCTTTACCTTTATGGTGAACCTTTTTTATACTCTGCTTCTGGGGGTAAGTCAGGTTTATGTGAGATTAGTACTCACTGAAACCCCTTCTGTGGTCTACGTCAGTGCGTTTGGAGAGGCTCCGGGATCTCTATAGAACGTACCGGTTGCTCTCTACACTTTCTTTGAAGACGTCTCTGAGGAGAGGTGTGACCCTCGTAGGCTTTCCCATACAAGTTCGCTTCTTGAGCGATAAGGGCACCAACCCGCATGGTTAGCGAAAATTCTAGACCCTTTTAATCACCTTCTTCAACAGGCAAGTCTTACCTTAGTCCTATTTTTACAAGCTTGAGACTACAGGGCTGATATGACAAGGTCCTAAAGCACAAATCTCAAATATAATAACCCAGTGCGGACCGTTTCCGTCGTTGCTTGTTAGTGAAGTTAAATGCATTCCCCTGAAGAAAGTTGAAGCTCATTCTTTTACATAAACTTTGAAATACAGATGCAAAAGAATGCTGCTTTGTAACATTTTTCAATCTCTTAAACGACCAAAAAAATGGGGTTAACAATTCCACTCAAATAACTTACTATTTACAGGTGGTACGTTTCTCTTGCCGGAGACGGTGCGAGTGAATATCAAAGCAGCTCCTATTTCTGCCTCTAACATTACTGCGTTCCGGTTTGAAAGGCGCAGTAGTTAGTAAAATTACTAAAGGTAAAACAGACTTAACTTCTTATGTCTCAAAGCGAGAAGCACGAAGTGATGTAGTGTATATGATTCTAACTAGCGCCACGTTGTTATAGGCAGTATCACTTCTGTGCTACATTTCGTACCTTTTTAATTACCTTAAAGTAAGCACCAATTCCAGGATTCCCAGTTCGAAACTTACCTTTTCCGGTATAAATGGTAGCTGGCGTACATCCAAGCAAGTTTAGCGCCGATTCCCGTAAGATCTAGCTCGGTTACAGCTTAAATGGATACGCTACGTACTCGACTCGTATTGTTTCTATTTAATTTCTACTTAGTTGTATAAAAACTTTGATATAATGTACATAAATATGACGCCCAATGAAAATTATTATTGCTCTGCATTATAATCGATAACTAAATAAATAAATAAGACATTGTAACAAGAAGTTTTCAATTAACGTAACAGATGGCGCCACTATGAATAATAGATCACGCTATCATTTGTCATGTTGCAAATACTTATAAGGATCGTACATCATTGAGCACATTGACTTGGTCAACAAGTCATTACGGAGTATACAATTTTATCCATTTCCTAGATCTCTTTGGATCTTCGTGATGCCAGGACTTGGGTGAATAAGTGAATACGGAATATAAATCTGTATCCATTTACTGGATCTCTTTGGATCATCGCCTTAATAAGAGGGGGACTACTGTTGCTCTTAGTATCAGTTCCTGATCTCCGCATCTCACCACAAGGCTTTACATCATGAATTAAATAATATATACAAAAACATGTATATATAAATGATAAAAGAAAAGCAATACTTATTTTCACTTCATTAAGATGAGGCATGTACCAATGCCGAGATTCGAACCCGCGACCTACGGAATGAAGGCTGCACACTCTAACCATTAGTCCGGCGAGTTACTTGTTGTTTTAATTTTTATAATAGTACTTTGTTTATATTTAACTATATAAAAATCAGTGAAGAGAGGATTAATATATTTCTGGTAGTAAACTACACTCCTGGACGTCGATAATAATAGTTTGGCAAATATCTCCCTTCCGCCTTTTTGTCTTTTGAATTTCGCGGCTATGTACAATACTATACATAATTTGAAAGGTCTTGACATAACCTACAAAACGACGCTATGCATAATTAGTTTGGATATTGCGTTCAACAGTTATAGACGTGTAAACATATAGTTCACTAACGCCGAAATTCGCGCTATTTTAAAGTTTTCCTTCGTTAAAGGCAAATCCGCTAGAGAAACGTTCCGTGAGATTAATGGTGTTTTGGGGGATGGTACTCTATCACTTCGAACCGCGGAGGAATGGTTTCGACGATTCAGAGCCGGTGAAAACGACACCATGGATAAGCCAGCCGGCGGAAGACCTGTGACGACAAATACCGATCAAATCATGGACTACATCGAGTTAGACCGGCATGTGGCATCTCGTGACATCGCCCAGGAGATGGGAGTTAGTCACCAAACCATTTTAAACCATCCGCAGAAGGCTGGATACAAAAAAAAGCTTGATGTTTGGGTGCCGCATGATTTGACGCAAAAAAACCTTCTGGACCGAATCAACGCCTGCGATATGCTGCTGAAACGGAACGAACTCGACCCATTCTTGAAGCGGATGGTGACTGGCGACGAAAAATGGATCACATACGATAATATCAAGCGAAAACGGTCGTGGTCGAAGGCCGGTGAATCGTCCCAAACAGTGGCCAAGCCGGGATTGACGGCCAGGAAGATTTTGCTGTGTGTTTGGTGGGATTGGAAGGGAATCATCCACTATGAGCTGCTCCCATATGGCCAGACGCTTAATTCTACCATCTACTGCGAACAACTGGACCGCTTGAAGCAGGCGATCGACCAGAAGCGCCCAGAATTAGCCAACAGGAAGGGTGTAGTGTTCCACCAGGACAACGCCAGACCACACACTTCGTTGATGACTCGTCAGAAGCTACGGGAGCTCGGATGGGAGGTTTTATCGCATCCACCATATAGCCCGGACATAGCGCCAAGTGATTACCACCTGTTCCTGTCCATGGTGAACGCCCTTGGTGGTGTAAAGTTGAACTCGAAAGAGGCTTGTGAAAAATGGTTGTCCGAGTTCTTCGCAAATAAGGAGGGGGGCTTCTACGAGGGAGGTATTATGAAGTTGCCGTCTAGATGGAAACAGATTATCGAACAAAACGGCGCATATTTGAACTAAATCCGATCACTGTAACACTTTTTATAAAGCATTGAATAAAGAGCAAAAAAGCGGAAGGGAGATATTTGCCAAACTTATATTTTATTGGACGTAAATTAAAGAGACGTTCACCTAATGGTAAGAGCCCGCCCGTAACCACGTGGCTGGTTAGTATTATAAACACAGTGACACACAGTCTCCAACGCCTTGACGGATATGATGTTGAGTCTATACCTCAATAATTACACCGGCGAGACCGCCCTTCAAACCGGCACAGGTAAACATTGACTCAGTTCTATTTATCAGTGGAAATAAGACCTGCGCCGGTGCGTATATAGATGATATCTGTCAACAGAGATGTGTAAATTATAATAATAAATAGTCTGCTAAGTTTTCTTCCTTCTGACCCCGTCTGTACTCGGACCCTTCTCTCACAATAGAAAGTCATAGCTGTATAGCCAAGTTCAGGATGGTGGAGTTCAAACGCTTCAGTATTTCGTCAAAGTTCGCATGTCGGTTTCTTCTCAATGATATCCTACACCGGAAGTTCGAGTACAACGGGGATTGAACCTGCGCTCCTCGAAAAAGCGTGACGACCATACAAACTGAACTATCACAGCCTTAAGAGAGAGAGAATATGACACACATCGTGGACATATATATATATATGGCAGCGTTGTCCAGTAGATTTATAAGCAACCATCCAACCGAAAACAATTCCTATTGATCCCAACCTAGTCTGTATTGATATGAACCTCGTCTTTAGTAGGAGAGATCTACCTCCAGGAACTAAGTACCCTGGAAGACGAGGATCAAACCCAGTGCAGGAATCGTCTTTAAAAATGGTTGCCGCCGTTACACTGGAGCTGTTCGCATTAAGTTTGGCTTAGAGCCAGTAGAAAGGAATAATTCGATTCCAACTTGCAGAATTCGCTTCTCTTATCATATGTTTTGAATACTCTTAGATTTCTTTGGGACTTTTGCTAAGAATCTAGTAATATTACTGAAATGACAAAATTTTCTATTAACAATAAAATTATCGAAAGGCGAATTAAAAACTAACGTTCGTACTATAAGAATAGGACAACTGAAATAAATTCAATTATGTTGTAATTGGTAACTGTGTAGTGTAGTAAGTGGGATAAGTTGCCCAAGCCAACTTCACCAGCCCGTGGTGGACCCTGCTAATCAATAAACGAGGATCTGGCTCTCACCAACATGCATTGGGTCCATGTGGTAGGAAATGGCCCAAATTCTTCTCATTCATATGAGAGGAATTTGGAACCTTACCCGATCATGTGGGAATCTTTGGGGAAGGCCTATGTCCAGCAGTGGTCTTCTACCGGCTGATGATGATGATAAGTATGTAGTATCTTCTGATAATTTGTATATAGTACATCTGTCAGCTTATAAATGGTCCTTCGAATCGGATGTGAAGTATATAACTGTCGACGGGACGTGGAATAATTTCTGTTTATTATGATGCATGTCTTCGTCCAAAGGTTTGCAAGAAAGCAAACAACAAAAACAACTTGAGCGGGGAACTTAAGGAAGTTAAAAAAAACTAAGCACGTATGTTATTCTGTAAAAAAAAAACAGTTGGCCGCGTTCCAGTTACCGTCGACCGTCGGAGTTGTAAGATTTCTAAAGTAAGCACTGTAGTATAGTGTAGCATTTAATTTCTAATTTGATCTTGCCGACAAGTTTGTACTTTAACATTAAGTCCTTACTGCAGGACTTGCAACAAAATAGAGGATCTCTAGCACCTGCTGATGAAGTATTTAAATTATCAGAGTAAAAGAGAGGTGCTGATGCGTAAACACAGCATCAATACTCCAGATTTGGGCGCCTTACACATGGTATTGTGTGAACCAAAGTTTGACGCATCACGAAATATTTTTGATGTGTTGTGACTATAGAATTAGAACCCGAAATTTTTTTATTGTGATGTGTCTTTTTTTCGAGCTAATGGAGTTGACATATCCTTAAGCCTTTAAAAATAAGTAAATAAGTATAGCAGTATCTATTGCCTATATGTATATATAAATATTCTTTAATAACTTTTTTCTAGAACAAAAATATAACTAATGAAGATACTTTTCATGATTTAATTAAGCCACGAGAGGAGCAGGACGTTCACCTGATGGTAAGTGATACGCCTGCATGATGATACGACAACAACGCAGCGCTAGTCAAGATGATATATACTGCAATACATTGCGCTCGTCGCCCGAGACATAAGATAACGACACGACAATAAGAGTTTCGTTACCCCAGTAATTACACTAGCTACAGCGCCGTTTAAACCGGAACACAGTAATATTTGCGCAGTACTATTTGTAGACTTCATTAGGTGCTGCAATGGTACCCTACCTAGACGGTTTCCGATAACTAAGACCTACCACCAGTAAAGTGCGAAGTGACTAATACGTCCGTGACGTAAGGGGTTTAACCCCGAACTTTTTATAGTAATAACCCCTCGATTATCTCCTGCCAGGTGTGTAAGAAGTCTACAACAAATCACGGGACCTAAGTCATCATCACCTGCTCGTGATGCACCCTGCTAATCAACAAACGAGGCTGTGCCTCGCATTAGCCAGCGTGGTAGAAAATGGCCCAAATCCCACATATGAACCCTTACAAACTGAGTGGTACCAGCGAAGCGTGGACGTGGTGTTGGGAGGCCTCCCACAAGGTGGACCTACGATCTGGTGAGAATCTCGGGAACCCACTGGATACGAGTAATGTGGGACTCTCGTGGGAGATCTTTGGAGAAGGTTTATGTCCAGCTTTGGTCGTCTAACGGCTGATGATGATGATGAATGTATTACAGTTCGATAGGTTTGTTAAGCCACAACTTACATCTTTTTTGAAATGGAAAATTTAAATCAAGCAATGCAGCGCTCAATAATTCGCTTCCTTTATTCACATGGGTGTGATAAGCGGATGTGAACCAAGCGATTTATGTATTTACAGCATGAAAAAAAAAACTCAAATGAAAACTTTTAGCTCGCGGAATAAATTGTTCCGGTGTTGCACCTTAGTGTTGTTTTACTCCTACAATTTCATGATATATATTACTCTGCTTTGCTTTATTCTGTTCTGGTTTGAAAGACGTAGTTGAATTAAAAGGTAGATTAGAGGGGTCATTTATAAAGCATCGATCTATACAACCACTTTAAAACACCGATTCTGTGTTGTTACTATATTATTTATTCTAACGAAGCCTCTAGACGAAGATTAAGTTAAATTTACTATAGAGCATCACATTGTGAGTTCGTCTTCTCGTCTCATAAAATATCAAATACAGTCCTCATCATCAACATTATCATCAGTCGAGAGACGTCCACTGCTGGACATCAAAGATCTCCACATTGATCGGTCCCGCCTTGCTCGCATCCGGTGGGTTCCCGCGATTCTCCCCAGATCGTCGGTCCACCTTGAGTAAGGCCTCCCAACACTACGTCTACCAGCACGTGGGCCCCACTCCAGGACCTTACTGCCCCATCGGCCGTCGGTCCTTCGAGCAATCTGCCCTCCCCACATCACTTAAGTCTAACAATCTTTTGGGCTATGTCGGTGACCTTAGTTCTTTTGCGGATCACCACATTTCTGATTGGATCGCGCAGAGAAACTCCAAGCATAGCCCTCTCCATTGCCCTTTGGGTGACTTTCAGCCTTTTTATAAGGCCAATTATAAATCACTTCAAACCGGAATATGGTAATATTTGCACTGTACTGTTTGACAGATGCAATAGCAGCTGTGGTGGTACTTAGTCTCCAGCAACAGAAACCTATCAACAGTTAAATTTCATAAATGTTCCCATGAGTAAAAATAATAGTCCATACATATCTTCTATATATATGTAATGAAAATGAGTTTGGTGGTCCACCCATCACGTGAAAACTAGTGAACGTATCGACATGGGTACATGAGCGTTAGTCGCGGAATGATTTGTATAAAGCGAAACGATCCTTCATTATTTTATTTCAATAAAATCTTTTAAACATTTTGATTTGGTAGTATTTATGCGGTTGCTACAGTAACGGTTGCTAAAGAAGTCAATTGCGGGTGCGGTTACTCTGTAGGAATATTTCAGATAAATTTCAGGTCTGATTTTATGTAACGGCCAGCAAGGCGGCCCGGAAACAGCTAGTACAGGATAATTGATAATACAATCTATGCCTCTGTTTATGAAATAAGGCTTCTCTAATTCATCGGAGTGCCTGAAAGTACGGATCAAATTAATTATCCTTGTAAGGAACAGGTTTTAGTCCTAAGTAAGATAAATGTTTGATACGGTGAGTATAACTTAGGCAGTCTTGTTCTTCGCTTTAAGTTATCAATACTACACATGCGGACGAAAACTATAGAGACTATCCAAATATTTTTTTTTATATAGGGTTCTAGTAAAGGGATGTAAAGTTGCCCGCACAACTACTCACGGGATCCAAGCCAACCTCACCTGCTTGTGATGCACCCTGATGATCAACAAACAAGGCTCTGTCTTCCACCTACCCGTGTTGGGCCAGCGTGGTGGGAAAAAGCCCAAATCCCCTGCTATGAATCTCTACCCGATTAATATTGGAGTCTTTGGGGAAGCTTCTATTCAACAGTGGTCATCAGTCGGCTGATGATGTTCTAATGAATCTATCTTACTATAAAAATATTTAGATAAAATGTGGTGGAGTTTAATTGTTGGTGGGTTTTGTTCAACCCTTCCTGTATAGCTACCATTAACATGTATAATCTAGTTCTATAATAGTTACATTATTCCCTTTGAGATGCTAACTTGACTGATATGATAACCTAACTTTAATAGGTTATTACGTTTTACTGTACATATGACTTAACTGAATTATAACATGTTTAACTGAGGTCAACTTTTGTCCTATTATAGGTAAAAACAATACCATTTTAAACCTCAAACTTAAGTCTTGTTTTGATCGCTCTCTTCTAAAGATTGTATAGAAGTAAATAAAAAAGGTTGATAGTTAATATTCAATTTATTAAATTTTTTTTATAGTTATTTCAAATCATCATCATCAACCTATAGACGCCCACAGCTAGACATAGGCCACCCCCAAAGACTTCCATGTTTGTAGAGGTTCGTATAGGGGATTTTGGCCATTTCACACCACGCAGGCCCAATGCGGGTTGGTGGGCGCCTGAGCTTCGTGTGGTGAATAGCAGGGTGCACCACGAGCAGGTGAGGTGAGGTTGGGTCCCGTGATTTGTTGTGCGGGGCACCTTACACCCCTATTTCCAATGCGGAACTCTAATCTATAAAATATATATCATATACTTATCATCATCATCACAAGTGTGTTCCCCATAGTGTCCATACCCATCTCTGGTTACAAGATAAAATGTTCCCGTAGTATAAAAATGATAGAAACTCTACAGCTTTCTTTGTTCCTATTCGCGTATAAATCCACAAATGAAATATATCGGATCTTGCCGAAATAAAAGGTATACTTAAGTATTTTACTGGTTTTGCTATAGCAGTGTTTTAGGTGATGAAGGAGGAGTAGGTACGTATGTAATTTCATTTTCACTTAAGATGTTCTATAGTTTATGATCTTTCTATTCATCAATCGGTTCACTCTGTGTTCTTATTCTTGCTTCTTACAAAACACCATATTGACTCCCCAAATCATCATCCGGAAGGAGCTTAAAGCATCCCTGGGCTGCTGTTCGAAAAATCTCCACACCTCTTGATTTAACTGAACATGATATTTAAAGAGACGGCGAGAGGTTTGTAGTAATGCCTCCTGTATCCAGTTCTACGAAAGCTTCAATAGCGATGATGTTGAAATACTGTCGGAACTGTCGCTGAGGATTTGGCCGACGGCCAACGCAACGCTGGTACGATGAAGTGTCTACATCCAGAACGATCGGCTCCGAGGGTCCGTGCTTTAATAATTGCTGCAACCTTACCGACAGTATTTACTAGCGAAAGATAAATCAACAATTGAATCCTGATAAAGGATGTTACAAATTTGAGCTGTGTGTCTGTATGTCTGGGATTTATGTTGTTTCATGGTTACCATGGTGACTAAGGGCAGAAGTTGTTCTACGAGATAGTGGATTTCGATTCTAATAAAATGTTTTATAAGGTTATTATAAAAAAAAATAAGACAATCTTTTCGTCAAGAACAGTGTTTCTTTGTAGTTTTAAGTTATATATATATATTTTTCCTTTGTAATTAAGCAGAGAGACAAACTCCTGATAATAAGTGATCGCACGCCCATAACAACGTTACGCTAGTTAAAATGGTATAGACAGCATCACGTTGCTCTCGTCGCCTGAGACATAAGATATCGAGTCTCATCACCTCAGGGATTACTAACTAGAGCTAGAGACCAGTTAGAACGCCCTTCAAATCGGAACACAGTAATGTATAAACAGTACTGTTTGTCGGCTACAATATGCGCTGCGGTGGTACACACCTAGACTATCTCCGGCTACAGAGACCTACCATATGAACGATTAAGACATCTAGTCTTCATATATTAGGTCTCAAGGTGACGAAAATGTAACTTCCTAAACAGCGAAACGATTTTTTTTGCATTTAGGTCTAGACATGGGGTAAGGGATTCTGCACAACAAATCACGGGACCCAAGCCAACCTCACCTGCTTGTGATGCAGCCTGCTATTCAACAAACGAGGCGCTGGCTCCCATCAACCCGCATTAAGCCGGCGTGGTGGGTAATGGCTCAAATCCCTCATATGAAAAGGGTAGCGCAGGATTGATTGATGAATTTTGGAAATTTTTGAGGGAGGCCTTTGTCCAGCAGTGGAAGTCTATCGGCTGATGATGATGATTTAGGCCTGCCTACCTTTGGGCCTTGGACCAGTCAATCAGTTAGCTCATTACCTTACAATTGTATTAAGTAAAATAGTAAACTAGAATCGCTACACAAATAAATCTCTGTCCATTTGATAACGTGATTTACTTTGAGAGTATTCGGTAGTTCAGTTTAGTAGGTAAATTAATTCAAATTGTAATTCGCTTAACTTGAGTTACGACTACTGAGGGGTGGGGATCAGAGAGGGAATGGGGGTGTACCTTTGAGAGGCGACTGAGTTTACGTTGTTTCAATTATTTCAATTAGACTTCCACCTGACGTCGAGGAGTTATTGTTTCGCTAAACAAATTTAATAAATCAGAAAACTTTCGCGGAAAAATATTTGTTTACCTTTACATTGTTAGTTGTAATAAGAAATTCTTTAATTCATTAAATAAAATGAATACTATATCTAGGTACTCTATGTGGGGTGTAAAAGGTCCTACACAACACAGAGCACAGCGACTCACAGGACCCAAGCCAATCTCACCTGCTCATGGTACACCCTGCTAATCAATTAACCAGGCTCTGGCTCCTATCAACCCATATACGACCAGCATGGTGGAAAATTACCCAAATCTCCCCATATAAACCCTTATAAACGTATAGACCTTTAGAGGAGGCCTATGTCCAGTAGGCAACGTTTATCAGCTGATGATGATCACGACAAATGTACGATCCAATTATAGACACATCTGGTAAATGTAATAGAATTGCTTCTTAAAAACTCTGTTTGGATCCCATAAATAAATAAATAGAAGACCTGGTTTTTCTTCTTGGTCCAGCGTAAAGAGAAATCTTCCATTTGAATTCCTCCAAACAGAGATCATTGGGGGAGGTCTATGACCAGCAGTGAACGTCTATCGGCTGATGAGGTGTATCTATGTACACACTGATACCGTGCATACATCGTCCGTCTATTTTTATTAATACTATGGACTAACAATAAACCTGAATTTTATGTAATGCTTATAGACATTATGTAATGCATAGAATTTTATGTAATGTATAGGATGAACTGGAAATACCCTGGAGCTCATGGGTGTTAACAGCTTCAAAATTTGTGAAATTAATAAAAGAAACATTTAAAAACGTGTTAACATCTTCAGCATAATCATTGTTATCATCAATCTGAAGGCAGAAGAAACGAATGGTGGACGTAAACCTTCCCCTAAATTTTGGTCCAGTTTTATATTCAGCGCCTTTTTTTGTCGGAAGCCTTTAGAAGTTTAAGCCTTAATTCATTATGATTATATTTTTATCATTCGGCCCCACTTTGTGCCCGTCCACGTTTAATATTTCGCTATAAACCAACGAGGCAGTTTATCACCGGTTAATACGAAAAGGATAGCTTGGCGTCGCTCCAACGGGCTTTATCACCATCAATCAACCGGCGAAACAAGTGCAGTTGCTTACTAAATTGAGTTATTCTGATGCAGTGCCGGCTGTTTCGCTGTGCCGCTGTGAACTGTGCATCAGCAATAACTTTACGCGGAGAGTTATGAGCGCGAAAAAGAAGGAAAGTAATATCTTCAAGACTACGTAGAAAATTTGATAAAGACTGGCGATTTAATTTCGCCCCAAACTACGGAGAGGTATTCTCGTAGAGAATGAATAAAACCATTATGAGTAAGAACACGCCTATTGCTTCTTCTCGCTTCTCGTTTGCGTACTTTAAAGATATCCACTCTAATCAGTCGTGCGCTGCTTCCAGCTGCTGGGAGATTAAGCGATCATATTTAATAGTGGTAGGTCTGTATTGCCGGAGATCAACTAGGAAGGTACAACTGCAGCTCTTATTTTTTCCGCCAAATATTAGTATGTAAACATTACTGTTTTTCGAATTAAAGCGCTAAAGCTAAGCTAGTGAAATTACTAGGATGAACAGACGCAACATCTTATACCTCAGGCGACAAGCGCAATGTGGTGTCATATATATCATTTTAACTAGCACTACATTGTTGTGGACATTGAACGTTTCATCTCTCTCTTTATTAAATAAAAAAAAAAATCATAGCTCATTGCCGACTTTCTTTCCCCTTTTATGTCTAATATATATTATACAATGATCTTTTCCAAACCGCTTTCCGAATTATGGCAGAGGGGCTACAGCCTGATCACCAATCAAAAATGCTTCCTCTTCGCTTTTCTCCGGACGGTACTTAGCTTGATCTTTGCTCTTTCATTTAAGAGATATTTTACACCAAAACAATACTCGTACAAACTGTCTTTGGGTCTGGATCACATATGAGCGATTCAGCTTCATGCTCTATGTTCACTGAAGTGTTAGTTGTGACCAATCCGCCCAACTAATTGGTCGTTCAGTAAGTGGCAGAGCGTGAGAGGATTGATTGATGGTTGTGTAAACCGGACGCCTCTCCTACCCTAATTGGTCTGAGTACGGTCAGCAAATAATAATGAGGAGAGATCAGTCTCTCATTGAAACTATCTTGATTATAAATAAAGTATATAACAAACTTCTAATAGAAATATCTACTTAGAAGGCTTTTTAATCATAAATAATACTTAGAAGTTGTAGTAAACGCCTTCAAAAAACGAATAGCAACTTGTTGCTGTTAACACTTTAACTAATTGTTAGGATTATTGCGACAACACTATTGCAGGGGTATTAAATATTTTAAATGTAAAACTTAAAGGTTATTGAATTTTGAATACGTTACATTGAATTAGTTGTAAATTGAACATTGTAGTAATGTAATAAACATCCATAAATGAACAAACATACATAAATGTATAAGCAAAACTGCATTACACGATATCAGCTATAATGACGATATTTGGTAAATTTTCAAACAGAAGATAATCGAGAATAAATTTCCAATAATCATCTGGCAACTCTCAACATACTCCAGTCTAGTGTTTTTAATCATACTCGTACAAGAATATAATAATTAGATGAAGAAATTTATGGTAAATGTTGGATATCGTGTGAGCTACACTCAACAGCGCTTTTGCCTATGATGGCACGTGTATTAACTAAAGCAAATGTTTTCGTAATAATACTCTACCTCTAATGAATTAGCAAATTAATCCCGTTTTGCCAACATATCACTAACCATTTGCCAGTAATTCTCCTGCGAAGGAAAATCCAGCAACTTGTCCTGCCGTTCGGACCATGTGAAATGAACAGACCCTCATACCATCTTTGCGGTACTCCTACTCCTACTTCCCGTTCGGACCACCCATATATAGTTGCGCATTCGTTGACCTCATGAAGCCACAAAGTCATCGTCTACTCCTTTTTGCACAAGTCAATTTCAGTCCTCAAAGCAGTAACAAGATCGTTTAGAGTCAATTGTGATATGCACTCACCTCATATGGAGTTAACCGGAGCTGCAGTTGCGGCTGTAGCTTGAATTACTCCATATGCTCATTACCCGATTGCGTCACCTATGAGCTGCTCGAGTCGCGCAAGCAGGCAACGCTTCCACTGAGCCTGACTTCTTCGGCTGCATGACCGATGATATGCTCTTTTATGCGAGCCTCCTTTGCCTGGCACGACGCTGGTGGCTGCGTGAACGTAGGTTCGAGCTGTGTGCTGGTGACTCTGTATCAGGGATGCGGCAACTCACAGATCACCTGATTGTGCGGGTCATACCCGTTACGCCGACACTAACCCGGAACAGCATCGCGGTAGCTCATTTTACTACGCCAACGGTATTCGTAGCGCTGACGATGACGTAGGACAACTCCGCGGCAGCTAACTCGGCTACGCGGGCGGTGACTCGTACGACTGCAAGGTCGCTCTGGTTGGTTCGGCGAGCAGCAGCTGAGGCTTCTCCTGGACTTGCGCTTTGACAGACTGCTCGGTCGACATAGGTCTAGTCTGCACGCTGGACCCCTGAACTGCGTGACGATCGACTTTGATGCTGACCCTGTGAAGCTTGTCAGGGTGTAAAGAACACTATTACGCTCGGCGTCCATGTTGGTCCGAAAGTAAATTTGCGGCCAAGAATCTGACTAACGTAAAATATATACCACAATGGTTTGCCGAGCTTAGCTCCTCTGTGTTTTTTTTTTGTTTATCTTTTTTCTTTTTTTATGTTATGAACGAAAGAACAAAAAAAATTCAGTCTTAGCCCATTTTTGTAGATGTGCACGTTATTTCCACATCTGAAATGTTGGAACAAACCCTAATGTATCTTCGGCCCATGGATCACACGTGTGCGTGTCTAACATAGATTAATCAATTATTAATCTAAATTAAAGAATTGTTGGGCAGTGCTCACATTTTATAATTATTACACAAAAATCTACTCACTTGTTTCACAAAAAAAAAAACAAATAACCTTTTTTTTACGATAACCTTCTACTTCAGTTGCTGCCAACAGACTTTAGGGAAAGGGGCGATCATCGTACCAGGCGGTATTTCTCCCACCAATTCATTTCCCCCTACCAAAACCAAACTCGTATTTTGATTGGTCGACTTACCGAGCCGATCCCGACAGTAGCAACTAAACAAGTGAAAAAGTGACTTCTTTTATAAATTTTTGTATACATTAAATAAATAAAATACTAAAACTAGGCATTGATAACACTATATTTCATTTAGATTAACATATAGGATAAGATCCGGGTTCGGAACTGCTTGGTTCCGATGAAACCCCCTAATTAGATTAAGATACGCGAGAGATTTTTGTATTCGTAGACAAAGGTCCGCACTATCTGCCCGCCAGTGCATTCGGCGGGAGGAGTTGGCTCGTCTCCAAGTGGCCTACGTAATAGCAGTCCTCCCAGGATCAGGTCCGCTTCCGCTTAAATTTTATATATGCCAATACAGTATAAATGTTAATTATTTTATATTTCAATATTCGATGAAGATATCGCAGTTTCCTTACTGGTATCGAATATTTTATTTTAATTTCAGGCACGACTTTTTAGATTTCTTCTCCGGAGAAGGACGTGAATAGGCATCTTTCATTACCAAGGTTAAACTCCTTACACCAGCATGTAACTGTAAAACATGGAAGAGTTTCCCAATGCTTCCATCAAGTCAGCATACATTTCATGGTAAACTGTTTTCAAACAAGGGTTTCTCCATTTTCTTTTTAACTCTTCGTTTGCTCCTATTCAAATGAATACAGCTCCCAGAGATAGCGATCTATTTATACTACTTTTTGTCAAGTTAGCAGTGGAGGGTTAAAGATCATAATTTTTTTTTTAGATATTTATTATCATTAAAAATACTCGAATTCTACATTTTGATAACCCCTAGTACAACACCTTGGAGCCAAAGAATAATTTGGAGGTTACACAGTAAATACGTTAGATGTAATTGGGGTGATTCAGTAGATAGTAAGAAAGACTACTAAATTTTAAATCACATAAAGCATTCTACAGCAACTTCCTTGTTAGGATCTGCACGAAACTTTAATTCCAACAAAAGCTTTTTTTCTATCGAAGGTTAAATGAACCGACTCCTACCGAGTGCCTTTAAAGCTTTCGGACGAACAAACTAACGGCTAAAACTAATATTGGTTTAGCAAACTATTAGCTTCAGCAACTACCGGAGTTTGCACCAGTCCGATATCAGTTATTTGATTATTAAATAGATATTCACGTGACTTACCTATTATAATAATTTGCTAGGCCAGTTAGTTTGAGGTTCACTGAGGTGCTTAAGAGACGAACGGGATCAAATTAACGGATCTATATGTCAACCTCATATACGTATCCCACGACGATGGAGTCCATATTAATCTTCATCGTATTCCTTACTAGATAACGATTGAAGCTGTTGTGATTAAGCAGAAGAGCGATAACCATAAGGTAACAGAAAGCTGAATACCTTTGAAAATTGTTGCCATGTAACAATTACTTCACGGCGACGACATGTTTGTCTAGATTGTAACGACAGAGATAAAGAGACTCAATTCAAGTATAAGGCCCAAACCTGTTTTTCGAGATAATCTTATTATGGTATAACCTTCTGAAGAAGCAGAAATGGAAGTGTTATGCCGGGCTCTTTTTACTTTACGCCACGTGTCGGAATTTTAGGAACGCTTCCGCACAAACCCTATTTAGATTTCAGGTACAATTTTGTACTGCAATGCTGGTCAATACTCTTTCCCGTTGAATAATATTGTTTCCATGAAGCCTTTAATACAGTCTTTTCACTTTTTGCAGAGAAAATAAACAGCCACCCATTAATGCCCGTATAAATACAGTAAACTATAACGCAGTAGTATAAAAAAAACAAGCGCCGTGCATTTGGTAATCACACGGAATGGAAGATCAATATACGTTTATTGAAATTCGTGTTTGTACTTTATTTGAGTGCATTACACTCTGATGTATTGATGTTAAAAAAAAAAACTTGATATTTTTGGTGCGTTTTTATCGTACGTCGATTACAGTTAAAAAAACAACACAGAATATTCACTTTTTTACATACGTTGCATCAATTTAACTCTTTTTACCGTAAAATGACGAATCACTTCATCAAAATTAAGTGATCCTCTCTGAAGATATCCGAAAAATGCTTTGTATAACCGTTGTTAACAGCCTATTTTTGCAGTTAGATCTCTCAAGGACTAGAGAATTAGAGACAAATTGCTTTCGCGTGATCTTAAAGATTCGACGGAGTCCCCACATCTCAAATGCTTGTTTTCGATGAATCACTTGCCAATCAATGAAAGCTGACTCTTGCTCGACAGAAAAATGATACTCATATAGATGGTAATAATATGTACACTGAATCGCATTGTGAATATATGAGTATTAGTGTTTGTAGAGTAGCCATTAAGGTTTATCATAATTACATTAAGTGTATCTAGTAGTCTGTAAAAAATGAATTACGAAAGGCTTACCAGAGCTCCGCTCGCTTAATCTCCTCGGTCCGTAATCCCCACACAAAGCGTTAAGTTCAATTTCGAAAATAATTTACGACGTCATAGAGAACTATGGGGTCCAAGCTAATTGCATTCGTGAGCTGAATATGTATGAGCTATATTGACTCCCGCTATCAGCCGGCGAATAAACTGCGCGTCCATTAGCGCTCCAACTTTTTGCATCTCCAATTCCATTTCAGCCATTGAAACTTGAGGGTGCGGTAGTTGCGCTGCGGCGGAATTATCGCCTTAAATTTAACTGTTGGCGATTGACCAATGCTAAGTTTACGATAAACACTTAAGTAAGTAATCGTTTACATGATTCAAATAAAAATTAGATGTCCTTGACAAACCTCGAAAGAAAGTTCTGCGTAACTAACCATTTGCAAGAACTAATTATACAGATAACTCCTTAGTATATTAAGCATATAAAATTTATGACAGTAACTCATTGATTTTGACCCATTTCATTAAAAAATATAAGAACCATTTGGAATACGTACTTGTGTAAAGTATGCATCTGTTGTTTTAATTTGATATAGTCTTAATAAATTTTTATGTACTTCATTGCATATAAAGCGTGTCTGGCGGCAGATTTATATTTTAAAAAACGAATATCTCAATAAGTTATAAACAGTGCGGGGGAAGGTGGTGTCATTAGAATCACCGATCGTGCGGATTTTTTAGTCACGATGTCGCAGTGGTGCAGTGGTGCAGTGGTGCAGTGGTGCAGTGGTCGGGTGAGCATCGCGCGTTCGCTATTGAAGCATTTTTCAAGAGTAACGATTCTTACGTACTCGCTCGCCGACAGTTTTGTTCACATTTCAATATTCGACGGATAGGCGATGGGCCGAGTGTGAATTTAATTCGTTCGTGGGTGGAGAGGTTCCGCGTAACTGCTTCGGCTATGAACACACCACGGCCAGGACCTAGTCGATCGTCAAGGACTCCCGAAAACATTGAACTGGTTGAACGCAGTTTACGTGAAAATGCACGACTTTCGATATGGAAAAGGGCAGCTTCACTGGGACTTCCAAGAGCAATTGTGCATGAAATTTTGAAAAAAGATATGAAGTTTCATCCTTTTAAAATTCAAATAATTCCAAAATTTTTTTGTGAAACCATGTTGGAGCGTTTTCGCACTGTGAATTCCATTTTTTGGAGCGACGAGGCTCATTTTCATTTAAACGGACACGTAAACAAGCAAAATTGCAGTTACTGGGCTCTAAGAACTCGCAATCCTCGACTGAAGCACCAAAAACCATTACATTGCCCAAGGGTAACTGTTTGGTGCGCTTTATCCACGAATGGGATATTCGGACCATTTTTTTTTGAAAATGCACGGGGCCAAGCGACGAATGTCAATGGTGAGAATTATCGGCTCATGATTTCGAATTTCTTTTTGCCGAACCTGCGAGCTCATTCATCATTCTCATCACACACGCGGTTTCAACAGGATGCGGTACAGGTGCGACCGCACACACGGCCAGAGCTTCGATGGATTTGTTGCGAGAAAATCTCCCTCAAAAACTGATTAGTCGCTTTGGGGACATCCCGTGGCCACCGAGGTCACCCGACCTAACCCCAATGGATTTTTTTTTGTGGGGCTACCTCAAAGAGAGAGTTTACGCCTACAATCCGTGAACTGTTGTGGACTTAAAAGAAAATATTCGGCGAGAAATCGGCGCAATTGAACCAAGTTTACTGCAGCGTGTGGCACGGAATACTAGGCTCCGTTTCGAACAGTGTGTGCAACAGGATGGAAGACAATTGGACGACATTATCTTTAAAAAATAAAATCCGCATTTGTACTCTATCTTTTAATACTTTTAGTAAAATTATATGTCAAACTTATTATTTTTTATTTAAATTTGAAAACATAAATCTGCCACCAGACACCCTGTACATACAAATGTACTGAGGAATGTAAACCGTCCCGCACAACAACTCACAGGACCCATGCCAACCTCACCGACTTGTGGTGCATCTTACTAATCAACAAACGAGGCTCTGGATCCCACCAACAAGCATTGGACCAGTGTGGTAGGAAATGGCCCAAATCTACCTATATGAACCCCTACAAACATGGAGATTTTTGAGTGAGGCCTTTGTCCAGTAGTGGAAGTCTATCAGCTGATGACGATGATGGAAAAGTATCTAATTGTAGATACCTTGCCGGTAAACTTAATAAACTTGCTTCTAATAAACACTGTTTGTATCCCATAAATAAATAAATAAATAGAAAACCAGTACATTAGATTGGAGTTACATCTTATAAATACAGATGCTAATACCAGGCGATACCCATTACAGTGAACAAGCAGCTAAATTTCACAATCGTCAGTCCAAATATTTACACGAACTTTCTGATAGTCATCGTTGATCATTAGACATAGGAACATCTTTGTTAGTTGAAAATATCGTCAACAGATGGCGTTACACGAACTCATCTTTTTTTTAAATCAACTAAGCGACTAGACGAAGATCAAATTTTAGTTATAATATAATACCACTTTAACCTCATATCTTGACAAGATAAACTCTTAAGTTACTCGTTACTCCAAACATTAGTCTTTCAACCAGGAACACTGTAATGTTAACACTATACTATATACTAATGTGTAACGGCAGAAATGGGAGCTGAAGTAGTTCCTGCCTAAACGGTCTCCACCAACAGAATTTTCATACGAATCATCATAAAATTTAAATTATACGGATTAACCATACAAATAGCATTTTATTTATATAGTTATAAAACGTATATCGCAGTTAAGTACTTTTCTAATGGTTTTCTGATCTCCCCACTTTCAAATTAAATTGCCGACGTGATCCCGCTTTGTATCTAAAAGGAATATTAACCTTTCAGATACAAAGGTAGAGATCGTTAAGGCAAATCTGAATACGGTACGTGTGAGGATTTCGCAGCACCGGCGCCATTTGTTCAGCTACCGCTGGACGTACCTAATAATAAACTGAACCGAGCAAATGTCTCACTACCCAAACATGTTTATTTATTTTATTGTTATATTATTTCCAAAATGAAACAAAAGAGTTTGGCTACATGTTCAATGTTGAGTATAAATCTGATTCAACCGAAACCCAGTTTTTAAATAATTGACATTTATGAATATACATTCTTTCCAACTGAACTCTAATTATTGTATTAAATTAGGCATTCTATATTTAGGTACATACTAGTCCAGTAGTAAAGGTCTTTTCAAAATAGGTTCGAACGAGTTTATCCAGAACAAACATTGAAAAAGAACAATTTAAATTGTACGTGTGTCGATTTAAATTGTACAACAAAATCAATTAAATTTATATAAATGTATAGAAGGGTGTAAGGGGTCCCACACAATAACTTACGGGACTCAAGCCAACCTCACCTGCTCGCGATGCACCCTGCTAATCCACAAACAAGGCTCTAGCTCCCACCAACCCACGTTAGGCCACCGTGGTAGGAAATGGCCCAAATACCTCCATATGAATCCATACTTACGACTTCTGGTACCCAGCGATACTGGAGGCCATGCGACTATATGTCCGACAGTGGACGTCTATCGGCTAATGATGATCAGTAATTTAACCAGTTGGACTTCCTTCCATATGGAACAAAGTAAAGCATTTAAAATTGGTTGCCAGAAATAAAAGTTGCGTTGCTACTGCCGCAAGTGTGCCTGTCTAAACACAACATAAATACAAGTTAAAAGCATTAAATCAAAAATGATCTATCTGAATCTGTGTGCAATTTAACTTCATGTCAGGCTTTAGAATTTTGGTTTGCACTGTCAGCGATCAGTAAATTATATCGGTAACATTCGGATCCTTCAATAACAAACATCACAGCATCCGGCCGTGGCACATTTCAGTTTGATTTCAATCAATACCACATCTGTGTCGTGTTCGGTTAACCACATTAGCGCACGGCTCGAACAAACTGACCTTCCTGCGCTACATTCAGCTAAATTAAACCATACTATTTCCCACCGGCTGGTACCTTTGATCAATTCAGTTTAATGATATTTGCGTTATAAACCACATCGTTATCTTTTAATAAAGATCTACTCTACATTTCGTTATTTATATGGTCTACTTTGATGTTAATTCAAATTTAAAGAAGACAAATTCAAATTTATGCATGTCGTGTCATTTATCTTCTGGAAAGAGATTTTCAGAATTAAATTAAAGATATATAAATTATCTGAACAACATTAACTGGTAGCCTGGATTATTTCGACAAATATATATGTAGTCGAGTTTCTACAATTTGCTCCGTTTTCCAAATGAACGAAGTTTAAGGTTCACGCAACAAATTATTTGATAAATACCGCGATCCTTTCATAACAGTTGCTAATTTATAAGGATCTTGTTTTAAACCTTCCCCATCCTGTTATTGGGGAAATTGTTATTGCTGGCCGAATGCCAGTTCCGCAGCGAAGAATTCGGGCAATTTATAAGACTTCTACTCCAGACAACGTTATTTAAGTTTTACTGTGTCATGAATATAAAACGGGTTGGGCGCGGCTTCGTGACGAATCATTTTTAATATTTAAACACATACTTTAATAGTTTTCTGCTCATAATTGTATTGCAGTTAACCGTTTATTAAAATAATTCAGTTTACTAAATACTACATTTTCCCATCTGTATACTTTTAGTGGATTAAACGCAGTTACGATAATGCTACTTTTATTATCACTTACTGTTACAATTTTGATAACTTCCTTCTCCAACGTATCTAAATTATTTGTCCTAAAGCTAAATATTCTATACTCTCTCACACATTTTTTTCTACTTCTTAATCACTATAGGTTATAATGACTTGATTTAGGTGGGAAATGGTAAAATACATCAAGTCAGCTCCTTATAAAATAAGTCATCTTAATCATACTTAAGAGTTATAATAAAGTTTTTCAATAAATAAATTAATGTATCCCTCGAAAATTTATACAATCTAAGTTATCATTTTCATATCACTTCATTGGCATACTTATAAAAACATAACCAGTCCCGCAGCCTTCGGCAACACCAGGGTTTTGACAAGTGTATTTTATACTTTAAATAATCAAACACTCAAAATGCTTGACAAAAATTTCTAACCTGTAATATCACAAAAAAATTCATCGAAAATAGCAGTGTGGCTTTCGTTATCTTCTTCTTCTTTAGATGCCTCTCCGATAAATGGAGGTTGGTAGTCAGTTCACCGTATTTTGCTGTCTCTTGCGAGCAAGAACAGCTACATTGTTAACGGCAATATGATAGGCAACAATGTATATATTTTTGCTAGATGTCTGTCTTAGGGTTTATATTCTGTGTAAAGTAATCATTCAACTAATAAACTCACTTGATTCATGTTTAAGAGTTATCTTTAACAAGAGATATTTAACAAAAATAGTATAATATGTAATGATTTATTAACTATAAAATTATTTCAGGAGAGAAGGTTTTGGCAGAGTACTATTTGTCTGTTAAAATAGTGTAATACACGGGTCCACGTTTGTTACTTCGGCCGCGTTATCGCAGTGAGCAGGCTCTTAATACTAGTATGTAGATGTTGAAATATTGCCACAGTCCTGGGTACACTGTTGGCCGCCGTCCAGAAATGACAATTCGTTCAATACCAATGCAGGGAAGGTTCCGAGCAGCCAACTAAACAAAACGTTACTGTATAATTCCACGGGATCGTGCGAAATACGACTGTTTGCGAGCGTTTTCTATTTACAATAGAAAACGTTGTTTTATTAAGCTTTTCAATTTCTAAAATCTACGGGTCTTTTAACTAAGTAAAATAGAAACCATATGGGAAATACAACAGAAGGTTGTCAAATATCTCCCTTCCGCTTTTTTGCTCTTTATTCAATGCTTTATAAAAAGTGTTACAGTGATCGGATTTAGTTCAAATATGCGCCGTTTTGTTCGATAATCTGTTTCCATCTAGACGGCAACTTCATAATACCTCCCTCGTAGAAGCCCCCCTCCTTATTTGCGAAGAACTCGGACAGCCACTTTTCACAAGCCTCTTTTGAGTTCAACTTTACACCACCAAGGGCGTTCACCATGGACAGGAACAGGTGGTAATCATTTGGCGCTATGTCCGGGCTATATGGTGGATGCGATAAAACCTCCCATCCGAGCTCCCGTAGCTTCTGACGAGTCATCAACGAAGTGTGTGGTCTGGCGTTGTCCTGGTGGAACACTACACCCTTCCTGTTGGCCAATTCTGGGCGCTTCTGGTCGATCGCCTGCTTCAAGCGGTCCAGTTGTTCGCAGTAGATGGTAAAATTAAGTGTCTGGCCATATGGCAGCAGCTCATAGTGGATGATTCCCTTCCAATCCCACCAAACACACAGCAAAACCTTCCTGGCCGTCAATCCCGGCTTGGCCACTGTTTGGGACGATTCACCGGCCTTCGACCACGACCGTTTTCGCTTGATATTGTCGTATGTGATCCATTTTTGGTCGCCAGTCACCATCCGCTTCAAGAATGGGTCGAGTTCGTTCCGTTTCAGCAGCATATCGCAGGCGTTGATTCGGTCCAGAAGGTTTTTTTGCGTCAAATCATACGGCACCCAAACATCAAGCTTTTTTTTGTATCCAGCCTTCTGCGGATGGTTTAAAATGGTTTGGTGACTAACTCCCATCTCCTGGGCGATGTCACGAGATGCCACATGCCGGTCTAACTCGATGTAGTCCATGATTTGATCGGTATTTGTCGTCACAGGTCTTCCGCCGGCTGGCTTATCCATGGTGTCGTTTTCACCGGCTCTGAATCGTCGAAACCATTCCTCCGCGGTTCGAAGTGATAGAGTACCATCCCCCAAAACACCATTAATCTCACGGAACGTTTCTCTAGCGGATTTGCCTTTAACGAAGGAAAACTTTAAAATAGCGCGAATTTCGGCGTTAGTGAACTCCATGTTTACACGTCTATAACTGTTGAACGCAATATACAAACTAATTATGCATAGCGTCGTTTTGTAGGTTATGTCAAGACCTTTCAAATTATGTATAGTATTGCCAGATACGAGCTCTGTAGCGCTTTGTACATAGCCGCGAAATGCAAAAGACAAAAAGGCGGAAGGGAGATATTTGACAACCTATTATAACATAAGCGATAAATAAAATATCAACCTATATTTTCATTTTTTTTCTATATCATTACAGAAAGGGATTACTAGTAATGCTCCCTGCTAATAAACAAACGAGGCTCTGGCTCTCACCAACTTGCACTGAGCTAGTGGTGGGAAATGATCCAAATCTACCATACCTCCATACTCGATCGATGTGAGAATCTTTGAGGGAGGCCTATGTTCAGCAGTGGATGTCTTATTTAGAGAAGATCATATCGCCGATGACGGAGTACATGACCGAGGTAGGTCATGATATGATTTCAGACTTGTTATATTTTCATGTAAAACTTATGGACTGTCGGTTAAAATTAAACAGAGTTCATAATCATCAGCCTGAAGAGAATAAACCTCCTAAAATCGCTACACCGAATAATCTAAGAATTATGATAAAAAATGATTTAACGTTTTCTTTGATACTTTATAAATTTTTAAGAATCTAAGGGTCTTCAATCATTCTTAGAAGAAGACGATTCGTATTAATATGTTTGTCGTAAACATCAGGACTAGCATTAGATATTGATAGTCTGTACTCCCCCGAGTACATAACAGAGGAATGCTCCAGTTTATGCTAATCGCCTTGAAATATAAGACAATATCTGAGCAATACATATAATGCACAGATATTAAACAGCCACGCCATGCCGGCTTGATGAGATCAGAATCCCAAACCGCATCACAATATGGCACCCGATCTCAACGTAGCAATTTCCTCCTTAGCATATGTCGGCGACTGTAGGAAACGTCTTATTTTATAATATAGTCTGTGACACGCGACATTGTACTTTATTGATTCTCGCACTGACATTTTAAATCAAGATAACTTTATTGCAATATTCAAGTCTGTTTTATATCGTTCTAATAGCAATTTAAAAGTACCGACAACTGCGACCAACAACATTTATACATATTCACCTGCTCGTGGTGCACCCTGCTAATAAACAAACGAGGCTCTGGCTCCCACCAACGCGGATAGGGCCAGCGTGTTGGGAAATGGTCCAAATACCCCCATATGAACTCCTACAAACATCGGCCACGCTGACTGTGGACCGATCGATGTGGATATCCTTGACGAACATCAGCTGATGTTGACAATGACATAACAAATACTGATATACTCTTAACACTAAAGTATGTGACTATGACATGAACGTTAATAAGCACCTGTCGTCACTTCGTTCAAGTAGATTCATTACCCAGCATTCAGTGTCTCGTTTGACAGCCCTTCAGTGCACTTTTCACCCCCAGCGACAATCGTAATTAAGTTTCGACTGTGTCGAGACCCCTCCTAATTTCCTGTACTCCCTTAACGAGATAGGGTACGCAATCCGAGCAATTCAGGTGATATTGCATTTAAATTATAATGTCTTAATCATAAAATGTATCCAGTGTAATAAATTGAAAATACTGTTCAAAAAAGATGTAGTTACAAATAAAGCTTAGAATAATGTAATTGAAGATCAAAAGCTGGAGAACGAAGAACGAAAATATAATAAAGAGTGCTCTAGTTCTAATTATTTTGGAAAATTGAATGTCTCTAAACTTTCACTAGAAAAAGTACTCATTATGAAGAAGAAGGATGAAAGAATGAAGAAGAAGAAGCCTTTCAGCTCTTTACTACATACATACATACATATATATCACGCCTCGTTCCCAGTGGGGTAAGCAGAGACCACCTCTCTCCACCTGCTACGATCCTGGCACACCTCTCTCGCTTCCTCCACTTTCATAAGCGTCTTCATGCACGCTCGTCTGTTGCGTGTGCTGTTGATCCGGCCTTTCTTTAGGACATCTCCGATTTGATCACAATATGTGCTAGGTCGACCTGCACCGATTTTTCAAATCATACTTACCTTGTATATTTCTTTCGTTAATCTTCTTTCATCCATTCTTTCGACATGGCCGAACCGTCTAAGCATCCCTTTCTCTATCCTTGTCACTACATTTTCAACCACGCCGCACCGCTTCCTTATCACACTGTTCCTCACTTTGTCCATCTTTACTTCAATACATCAAAACTAGCGAAATAATTTGTTGACCAGTAATGAGTAGACAATAACTAGAATTTCATTCTAGTGAAACTTCGGTATACACAAATCCGTTTTCAATTTAATAATTTATTACAAATACTTGATATTCGGTCGATTTAAATTACTGTTGGTTAGGCAGATGAGGCAGATGTGGTAATAAAACAGAGAGTATATTAAGCACCGAAAAGCTTTCCTCGTGTACCGCATTATCGATGTCAAGTTGTTAAAGTAACGTGAACACGAGAGTACAGTAAAAGCTTTCATTAATTTTACAATTCAATTGTTACGCAAACCTCTTTGATGTAGATCTCCGTATGTTGATGACAAATACAAATTGATTCGATGAGTAGCCCGACGTTGAACACAAGGAGGCCATATTTAGTAATAAAAAGTATCCTTCCTCCATTATCCTTCATCATTAATTCTTATTATTCCTTCAGTTATTTTTAGTTGGAGCACTCATTAAAATAATTGTCACCGCGCTCTCTCCTGAAAATAACTGCCAAAAAACTGTTCGAGGGTTTGTCTTTTCATTTGGGATTCAATTGAACAAAAAAAAAAGGGGTTTGTTTATTCAAAATGGCGCTGGAGGAAATATTGTTAAGTGAATTGTTCCATTAAATTTATACTTTAAACATTTACGTTTGGATTTTTTACAGAATCGGATAATTTCATGGATTTTTTGTTCAGTTAACAAGTTTACTGGTGATAGATCTCTGTTTCCGGAGACCGTCTAGGTAACACTGCAGCTCTTATTGCAGCTGATAAACGGTAGTGTGTAGACATTACTATGGTCCAGTTTGAAGGGTGCTATAGCTAGTAAAATTACTGGGGTAACGACGCTTAATATCCTGTCTCAAGGCGATGTAGTGTATTCCATTCTAACTAGAGCCATGTTGTTATAAACAGGCCTATTACTTACCATCAGGTGAACGTCCTGGTTGTCTCCTTGCTTTGTTGAATACAATTAAGTGGTCTACAGTTGCCACCAAACAACTTGGCATACGAATGTTTCGCGGGTTATAATAAACATCGATAATAAATTAAATTTTTATGTGGATGGGTTACCTTTTGTTACAATCTGAATGTCATTGTTCTTGTTTCAGTGGAGGGCTCGTAGTGAACCGATCTTTAATTGCATAAAATAAATAAAATTTGTGATCAAAACGAAAACTTTATAAATTTGTTTTAGGTCTCATGCAGCAAGTAGGTAAATAGGTAAGTATCTAAGTATGCTTATTGATCAAGCAGGAGCGTGAAAATATTTCTGTGTTCTATTTTTAAAAGAGCTGCAGCTAGAATTACTGCGGTAATGAGTCGCGATATTTGTCTCCCAAGGTGATGTAGACCTTACCATAAGGTGAACAATCCACTAATCTCGTTACCCCTTTAACAGTTCCTGGATTGTTAAACTATCTCCGTGTTGCATATGCTAGGAGATTGTTTAGTAACACGGTTGTCCTTGGCTTGATACAAGGATCAGATGTCATGGATATGGTAATAGTCTTTCGAACTACCCTAGCTGATGACAAACATATTATACTAGTATATCTACTCTTTGCTTTCCCCTTTGTGCTTTGTGGAAGACATTACAAGAGACCTATGTCCAGCGGTGGATGCCCATCGGTTGAATTGATGATGATGATCTACCGTTTAAAAACAATATCAATACGTATCATACTTTTGTGGAGTATAAACACTAGTATCATAAATATTTCATTTCTGCGAAGACATTTTACAACACTAGAAAGCTTTTAGGGTGACGAATGAAAATTAATATAAATATAGATCCTATAGACTAGGACCATGATGACGTTCGAAAATAGCTGGAGGGCAATTAAAAAAAAAAACTTTAAAATATATTGAAACGCTATCTTCTGCCTCCGACATCCGCCAAATTGGATATTGCGGCGACGTATAAAAATAGCCGCCGGATTGCGACGTGTCTTCATATTTCACTGTCATCGTTTTCTCAAACATGATGGAGCATGGGAGATGATTCCTTTGTCATTTACAGTTTTAGTGAAGTCGGAAATATTAACGAAGGTTATATATGAACTTGATTAATTAAAATTTAATGTTGCTTTGAAAATGTATGTTACTGTTTGTTCTAAAGTCCTTGAAGTCCCTTCCCCATCCAACACTGATATTATTACATTAACTCACGAGATCCTTTTTTCTGGTCCCGGGGGGAAATCTTCGAAAAGATACTCTGTCTTCTCGGGGGAAGTCAGAGCTGTGTGCAAATTTTTACCCACTTTAAATTTTTAATCAACTTCGGTATTGGGAGAGGTCACGGAATCTCCGCTCGCAACACATCCTTAGCCTCGCTAATGCTGTGCTGAGATAATCCGTCCCGGGGTCTGCTTTACGCAGACTCTACAAGCTTCGTGAGTACTTCAATGACCGGTGACCACGTCCAGCCATCGTCCTTCTCAGGAACTCACTAGACCCCAAGCCCACCCCACCTGCTCGTGGTGCACTCTACTAATTAACAAACGAGGCTTTGGCTCCAACCACTACTGGGCCAGCGTAGTAAGAAATGGCTCAAATTCCCCACATGAATCTTTAACCCTTTTCCTTAGTCATTTGGAGTAGGCCTATGATTTTTTATACAAAGTATAAAAATCTTTTGTTTTTTTACAAGAATATCAAATGTAACGTTATAGAGGTGACCATCGGTACAGTTCATACATATTCCGGAGGATGTACTCGTAGTTAACTTCTCCTGTTGTTTTAAATTTCGGAAGAACTTAAAGCTTTTCGAAGTGCTCCGTTCAAGTCCACACAGTTAATATCTATGGGCATATTTCCTGCAGTGCTTGTCTGATGGTTGATGATAGTTAATATCTATGGGCATATTTCCTGCAGTGCTTGTCTGATGGTTGATGATAGTTAATATAAGAAGAGTTCAGTCCGTTGTAACTGCTTTTAAATAAAATTATTCGAACTGATTTAATATATAAGTATGAGTTCAAACGAGGTAGAAGTGAAACTTTGTATGTTGGTTAATTTGTAAGAGAGAGAAAAATAATTTCAGGGTATAGTTGGTAAATATAGAGACATATTGAAGTATTTAAAATTGATATTTTAGTAAAGATAGAAATTGATCATTTCAGACTTGCTTCTGGCTAATTTTGGCTACAACGATAGAGTAGTGGGCGCTGCCGACCAAGCACGAAGAGGAAATGAAGAAAAGGTAATCTATATAAACGAGTATCTCATTCTCTCACAGGCTACACCCTAAATATACATCTGTAGTTGTCTGTTTTACGTTACACTTTTCGTTTCATAACTTCCTATTCTCATCGTTCTAAGAGGAGTTTTATTTCAAATTGAAACAAAGTAATGTTTGCACAATACTGTTTTTCAGCTGCAATAGGAGCTGCGGTTGTTCCTATTGTATTTTTTTGGTGGGGGAGAATCTTCTATAAAGATACCCTACTTTCGGAGCGATAACTAGGTTATGTGCGATTTTAACTCACTCAAACACCCTCGGTGGTAATTTTCATAGCGTTGCGGGAGGTCCTGGGTTCTCCTACGAAACGCACCGGTGCCTTCCGGCATTACGCCTACAGCACATCCCAGAGAGGACTGTGGCCCTTCTCGACATCCTCCCTTTGGTACCACAAGAACCAGACCAACTTGTTCTCGTCGTTTAACCCGAGCTCGCTTAGTGAACAATGAGGCCCCCTTTCGAAGCCCGGCAGTTTATCTATATTCTTAATAGCTCGAGATAACAGCACAAGCAGCGGTATCTACCTAGACGGTACCCGGCAACAGAAAGCTACCACCGGTAAAACCAGGTTTCCTGCGTTACATCCTCAACGTTGCCTGTTGAAGTGGATTTGTCGTTTGATCTTTCTTTTGTAGTTGCTAAGCGAGATTAAGCGTCCGATATCTGACACAGTTTATCTCCAATTTTTTTTTTTCACGAAGCGATGAGACGAGCTGAACGTTCACCTGGTGGTAAGTGATACGTCAGCGCATAACAATGTAACGCCTTGAGACAAGATGTTGAGTCTCATCATTATCAGCCGACAGACGTCCACTGCTGGCCATAGGCTTCCTCAAAGATTTCCACATCGATTGATCCTGCGCTTCCCGCAACCTTCACCAGATCGTCGGACCACCTGGTGGGTTGGGGTGCCTGCGAACACTACGTCTTCTGGTACGCGGTCGCTATCCGAGGACATTTGTGCCCCATCGGCTGTTAAATTTCAATAACCTAGTAATTACAATAGCTACATTGACTTTCAAACCGGAACGCAGCAACATTTGCACACAACCATTTGGCTGTAGAAATAGGTACTGCGGTGGTAATTACTTTGACGTTTTCTGGAAATGGAGACTTACCACCACTTTTTCTCTGCTATGCAGAATATTTCTTATATAATTTTAGAATTATTCTCTATATATGTTTAATTGATGCTCTCTATTCGGGCTCCGCCTTGTTCATTTCACGAGTTGTTTCCGCTTTAACGTCATTACCGGCAGACCAGATACACTTGGTGCATTGTTTGTGAACTGAACAGGATAATGTCATTGTTTCTAGTATAATTCTGAATGTGCCAATCAGTCCGCAACAATGGTTGCTTTATGAAATTTCAATGCATTCAAAATCAATTGACAGTGTTGGTAATTTTTGATGATATTACAAATTATATGTAAATACTTGTGTGATATCATGTAAATATCAAACATTAATGTGCAAACATAACAGTGGTCCGGTTTGGAGGGCGCTGTAGCTAGTGTAATTACTGGGGTGACGGGATTCAACATATATCTCAAACGACTAGCGCAATGTGGTGCAGTATTGTTAATCCTAAATAGCGCTACGGCAGGCGTCCCTTACCATCAAGCAAAAGTGCCACTTCATCGCTTAATTAATTAAAAAAAAAAATTGGAAGTGATTAAATTTTTGGTTATCACGAATTTGTATGTTACTTCATATGCACCTTGTGTGATGATGATGTAACAACCTCATAATGAGCCTGCAAATTTGTAGGAACATAAATATAATTGTATTCCGAATTGAAAAGTGCTGTAGCTAAATACTCTGTAGTGTTTATATAACCGCCGGATATGTTTCATTGTCGCATTTCTAAGAGACCATGTAAACACCAAAGTCATCTGGATCACGTCGTTGGATGAAACTTAAAACGAATCATTTGATTTCGAGGATGGTAATCTGGGGTGGGGTGTAAGAGGTCCAGCAAAACAACCTAAGGGTCCCAAAACAACTTCACGTGTTCGTGTTTCTGTTAATCAACAAACGAGGCTCTGGTGGGAAATGGCCTAAGTCTCACCATATGAACTCATACATAGATCTGGGTAGCGTAGGATATTCGATGTGAAGATCTTTGTAGGTAGCCTATGTCCAGCAGTAGATGTTTATCAGCTTATGATGATGGTAAAACTAGCGTACAAGATTTTCGAATCACTTGCCACATAGTCCGCGTGTACTAGACTAACTTAAACCAAGTTCGTCACATAATCAACTTAGTAAAGTGAGTAACAGTTTAACGTCTTATTTCGGAGCGCACGTTACCTAATAATGCCATATCCCCACTCCCGAGCAGGCAGCGGGAAACGCTCCCGCGGGAGACGAGCTCGTTTGCTTTGCATAAGTCTGCGAACTGTCTGCATTACTTGAAACTGTTTCATGTTGACTTTCGCCGATTCGAAAGCCGTCATCCTTAGTCGTCTGTGTGAGGGTTTAACTGGATAACTTCTTCTTAAAGTGCCTTTCCAACTAGTGCAGGTTTTGCGATCGGCGTGGTACAGTCCTTTCAGTCTCTGGTTCGGTGAAACAATTTGGACGCTCCAGATATGCGAGTCCATTTTTTGATATTCCTCAACCATGACTTTTTCCTTCTCCCCATTCTTTTTCCAGAAACTTTACCCATTATAATCAGCTGCAGAAGATTATATGGCTGATGACAGAGTCCAAGACCGAGGTGGGAGATTTTACGTTTGTTAACCGGAAGCATGAAGTTACGCTTTTGGCCAATTCGTTGAAGAACTCTGGCGTTGGACACTCTCTGAGTCCAGCTAATGGACAACATGCGCCTATATGTCCATACCACAAAGGCTTTAATGCTTTTTTAAGATCTTCTGGATAACTACAGATATACCTATCCTGCCTCATATTGTGTACACCAAGCAGTATCAAAACTGATCTGCTTTGAGCCCCTCGTCAATGACCTTATATATTCAGAGATAATTTGGTTATTTATAGGTACGTGCTCTTTACGAACTAAAACTATATTGTCATTTAAGTCTAGGTGTTATTATAGTCAAACACTACTACTTAATTTACTGGTGGTAGGTCTCTCTATGTAGCTCGCTGGCCTAATGGTTAGAGCGTGCGGCTTTCATTCCGAAGGTCGCGGGTTCGAACCTCGGCATGTACCGATGACTTGAATTTATTCTAAGGTATGTGTGAAGTCACCAACCCGCATTGGGCCAGCGTGGTGACTATGGCCCAATCGCCCTCATATTGAGGGTAGGCCTATGCCCCAGCAGTGGGGATGTAAATGGGCTGTTATTACTACTACTTATTACTAGGTCTCTCTTGCCGGAGACATTCTAGGTAGGTACCACCGCCACGCTAATGGGGCCGACAAACATTAACGTGTTCCGGTTTGTAATATGTTCCATAAAGCATTATATTGTGGTGTTTGAGACCAGTACCTCATAGCGATTCTTTTGATGTCGTCTGTTCACCTTCAGAGGAGAGCCTGTTCAAGTTCTCAACGTACATCGGTTCTACAGACTACATGCCCATTGCCACATCAGCCTCTCGATTCGTAGAGCTATAGCGATGACCCTGGTTCCTTTCCAAATCTCATTTCTAATTTCATCGCGAGACAATCGAAAGGTATACTTAGTTTGTGACTGTATTATTATAAGTAAACTAGTAAATGTTCGTTTAACCGTATCAAAATGATTTGTTAATACTGTACCAGCATTGGAGCTCCCTCAGTTGAAATGATTATTAAATCACACAGATATTTGATCGCAGGAGAATCAGTATCTGAATAGTACGAGTAGAATTTCAGAGGTTTTCAAAATGAAAGAAAATTTTAAAAATATAAAGGACATATTTATTTTTTACTTGATACAATGTTATAATAAAATATTTTCAAATGAAATGACATACGGAATAATTTAGATACATTGCAACTTCTATATATTGAGTGTGAAATTTTAGATGAATATTAAGTTTGTTATTTTAACAATGCAGGTAGGTTTTACTTTTATCTTTTAATTAACTTAAAATATTCTTTGGATTTTATAAAGTTGGTATGAAATAACATCTTCCATACAGCGGCAAATCGTTAACATTGTCGCAAGGATTTATATCCCTCGTCCAATTCTGTAGCCGATGTTTGGTCAGTGGAAAGCTTTTATCGAGCTCGCTTGGCTATCTACCACCCTCATATTGTAAATCTGCCACTGGTTACCATATAAGAGCCACAGTAATCTTAACATGCTCAAATGTCGAATTGAGATTAAGTTTTAGCCCATTGTAGACATTCTTATGTAGGTCATCTAGCTTTATTTATTTTATGTCATTTCAAATTATTTACAAAAACTATAAAGCTTCTATCGGTGAGATAACAACACTGCCGTGTCTACGAAATTCACTATCAGTATTGGAATAAATACATCATTTTAAAAATAATACCCGTATTTAATGTTCAGTTGTTAGTATGTACAAATTCTACAAAAGGCTATAGTCCATATAAACATGTGCAAGTTTTTTTTTTTAAATCCTATATCTAGATCATAGATCAGCTCATTGAAAATGTATATGAAATAAATTTAAGGCGATATTAAGATACATAGGTACATTTAATAATCTCTTTCTAAATGCAAGGTAGCTCAAATGATTTCCTAAATCTTAAAAAAACTGCAATTTTTTTTAGCAAAATCCATCCTGCGTGGAAATATAGCGGCTGTAAAGTTCAAGTAAACATTAAAGCTAGTGTGAATAAGTAACAGCAAACACTGTGTTCTACGAACTCGCAGCTCGAGCGCTGTACTTGAATACATCGCTTATCACTACTAAAATAATACTGTCTACAAACTTACCACCCACAACTTATTACATCATCTCACTATAAGTTAAATAGCTTACTCGTTACTTAAGTTACATCACTTATACTATATTCACATTTGTCAAGATAATCTAAAGCAAACATTTTTTTTAATACTGTTGCTAAAAATATAGTTAAATTAAGCAATTTTAATTTCATTAGAGATTCAGTTAAAAGTTAGCGATAGCAGTTAAATGTGATTATTAGTAAGGATATTTTCAACAGTTAATTCACTGATCATAGTTTCAATAGTTTGACTAACATTTATATTACAATAGGATGAGTTTAAATTGATATTTATCTTTTTCTTAAAACAAAATAATCTAGTTATCACTGTGTTAAAATCAAACCTGGGAAAGTTTCGATGTCGCTTAGAGAGACCCTTTAACGTACAATTTACTTGGCAGTGTGGTGACAGTCCTTCTGCCGCTTAAGAGTCTGTCTGGGTCTCCATGTTACCAACGTTACTGTTGAGTTCAGTCTCCTGTATGTCCTCCTCGCTGTGACTGGAATCCGTTTCCGCTGTAAAATTGTATTAGAAGCAAATGAACAATAAAATTTATAATATCCTTAAGAAATGAAAAAGTAGAAATGTCTTGCAACGTTCATTGGATGTAACATTACCCAGTTCCCTTTATCCGTAACCGGAAGCTGCAGCTCAGTGGGGATCGAATTCTATTTTTTATGTATGAGTACTTAACGGACGAACTTTTTACAGTGTGGTTGGATTTTTTTGACGCTTTTTTTTTGTTGAAGACTTCCAAGTTGATAAAAATTATAACTTTCAGGGTATAAAAATGAGTAAAATTACTATTTACGAAGAACAAAGCTAAATAATTCGGATTTCTTTTATCTTTAATGATAATTAGCGATAAGGACGTTCATCTGATGGATGACAAATACTGTACCACGTTGAACTCATCACCTTTGACATATACATTACCTCTTTAGTCCAGGAAGTTCATTAGCTCTGACACCTTAAACACAGTATTGTTTGACGGCCGAATTGGAAACTGCAGTGGTCTAGATAGTCTACAAAGGTTAGTTGACTTACCATGAGCCCTTGTGTCCAGAGCTAAAACAGCTACAGGAGTATCATCTAACACCCCTGACCATCTAGCAGCAAGCACCCGGGAACCTCTGTGACCACGTACCACCACCGTAGGCATCACACTTTGCGACAGCGAGGAACCACCATACATGGACACGCCGACACTTCTCCGAAGTATTGTGCTATAGGAAGGGCATCTTAAATAATTATAAGAGAAATCAAAGAATAATATTATAGGAGATAGAACTGTTATGGGGAAGTCTGATGTGAAATTACAAAAATTAATTAGATTTAACATTTTATGTCTAGACGAAAACAATGTGTACTGCTGTAAATATCCTAACGAAGTCTTATTTTTATGTTTTCTTACCATCAAGTGAACGTACAGTTTACCCCTATCGAACTTCAAAATTTGATTAGTTAACGGATTGTTACCTCTCTTCCGGGTCACGGCGAGGATTGGTCTTCTTTCTACACATCACTACCAGGGTCACGCACAGAGTAGTAAGTATCGTCAAAAGAACGAGTGCCAGAGCTGCTCCTATCAGTAATGCGACGCTGTTCTCAGTTGGCGAGGGTTGAGGCGGAGGGCCGGGTGTCATCGTTTGCAGTGATCCTGATAAGATAAAGAGTAATAAGAATCTTTTCAACATTAAATTAAACATTCATCGCCATCATCGGCTTAGGACAGTCCACTAATGAATACAGGTATCTCCCAAGGAACTCGACTTCGCCCGATAAGATTTAGTCGTTAATATTTGTTAAAAAAAAGCTATAATATTGTATATTATTATATTGCATCTTTATATCGCTTATTAGGAAGCTTTTAATACATCTAGGTATCCTCACCTGGTCTATTTAAATCATCAGCAGTTCTTATTGGAATACTGTGCAAAGCGGCTGGCCTCTGCGATCTACCGCGAGGAGTTTCCGAATACACCAGGAATGTGTAGCGGCCAGGACTCAGAGCGTCGAGCGGGAATTGCGGTGTAACATCGTTGCTAGCCCGGTATACCGTTTCCGTTAAACCTTTACCGGATATACCCTGAAAAAGTAAGACTTAAATATTATACAGTAAAACTAGACTGTATAAAAGCACAATTTTCTTTTTATTAATAATAGAAACGAATAAGAAGCTCCTTTGAAAGTTATTGATGCGGCTGTCCATAGCAATGTAGTAATAGGTCTGAAGCTCATGAATCAGCTATTTCCACTTACCGTCACAGGACATGAGATGTTACACCAGTAGTTGGAAATTTTTTAGACTGGAATATTATAATTTATAATATTCGTTAATAGTATAAATAAGCGCTTTGGTGAGCCCTTGGTGAGATAGTTTCTGGCGACTCATGCTTACCATCAATGCAGACAACTATCAGGAAAACATTAAGCAGTTTTTAAATTAGTTTTTATAATTTACAAAGGATCATAAATTAATTAAAAGGAGACATCTAGACATGTTAATAAAATAAAGAAGTTTGAAAAACTAGATTGAGATCAAATAGGTTTCCTTTTAAACGACTGGTTAATATTTTTGGTGTAAATTCAAAGATCGATGCAGAAATACAGGATGTAAGTAAATATTATGATTAAATGGGAAGTGGATTACATGTGAAGGCAACTAGCACGGCAACTAGATTACGCCTCAATCACCTGGTCGCTCATGGAGTCACCGTCCACCTCCCTCGGTACCGGTTCGCTCTGGTGCCGTACCTCCAGCGCTTCCAGGATAAACCGCTGGGGCAGGCCGCCGTCGTGGCCGGGGTCGCAGCGGAGTATCTCGTCCTCTATCTCGCAATTGCTCGGCGGTTCAGGCAACGCTGGCGGGTGAGGTTATATAAATGATGATTCTAAATCATCTTTTACAAACGTTTCAGTATTTTCATGTATATCTATATTTTTCTTAGATTATAGTAGAAGTTTAACTCGTAAGGCTGGATTGTTTTTGAATCTTCTTTCCATCGCTATATAATACATCTACTCAAAAACCTATTTCCAATATGAGATATATACCTGCGGGCATAATCCGAAACAAGCAGGGATCTCGCTGATTGCCCACGTCATTGCTCGCCCAGCAGGCCAGCCAGCCTAAATCTTCGTCGCCATTATCAGGTAAGCCGTGGATTACCGTGCTGCTTGACCCCGTTATCGTTATGTTTGCAGCCGGTATCTGTTAATGATAGTCATACATGAACATACGTTATAGTTACTAAATTTGGAGTAAATAATTTACTCTAGATTTGCGAGACGAATAAATCATTACAAGAACACTCGCGAGAGAAATGTTCAAGCTATGTATATAACACGATTTTTTCCAATTACGATATAATTTACCATGAGAAAGCTCTACACAATTTTATCTTCTTTACTTACCAAAACTAGAAGCTATATAGTTTCCAACTCTCATCCTTTTTGATATGGTTACACCTTGAGGCCAATATTAATGACCAACCTAAAGATCTAAAAAATAGTGAATGTATTATATGGTCTAGGTATCATACCGGTAACACGTCCTTAGTACCGTTGTACGTCCAATAAAACCTTAAGGGGCCGGCGTCACGGGACGAGGGGGCTGTGACCGAGCACCGGGCTCTAACCTCCCCACCAGGCGCGCCTGCCAGCTGCTGGACAACACCACCAGCCGAACACTCCGGACGAGCTGTCGGGAACGAGAGAGATTTTCAGTTTAAACACATAATAAAATTATAGGAAGAAGTGTTTACACATCACTCTCTTCCTAGTCGTTATCCTTTATGAGGATGTAGTCAGCTTTCTTTACTGTTCTTCTCCTCTTCATTCTATCCTCGATATTATCGTCTATCACTTGGTACTTACAATTGTCTCTTGACACTACATTTTTCCTATGTAATGTGTAATGTAATGTCTATTAATCATTGCGATTATTGCATATGAATAAGTGTACTGTAAATTATGACTCCTTTCGAAGAGCTGATGTTTTTGTGCCGTAACGAATAACTATTACAGTATAACTTCAAATATCATTGGTTCCTTATACCATCGACAAAAAGAAAGGTTATCTGTCTATCTATCTTCTTATCTTTCGTCGATAAGTTTCGACAAGGTCGTGGTTGTCCTGAAGTGCTGCTGATGATGAGTCAAGAATGTGCTTTCACTCCATTCTACCCTTGGCAAGTCTCAGGGCATTCGGGATGTTGATATCATCCTATTGCTTGCAGGTCTAACTATAACAATCATTATTACGTCCGCCTTCGAACATAGATCTCTTCTTCGTAGAGTGGAGAGGAAAGAAGAGATTGTGCATTTGGAAAATTTAACCATTCGTTTAAAGTATGATAAATTTTTAATAAACATTAAACCTGATATTTTGAAAGTATCATTTAGTAACAAAATTCAAGATAAAATTTACTTCCTGTGGAGATGAAAGGATAAACACTTACATAATACGTTCAAAGTGAGCGGTTCGCTTAAACCGCTGCCTTCAGAGTTCCTCGCTCTGCACCGGTATCTTTCTGAGTGATGTCTTCTCAAACCTTTTAATATAAGTTTATTTCCTTCCACCGAGATCCCACCAACAGGATCGTCGTGGATAAGATGGTCCTTGAAAAATTTTATATTTGTAAAAATTTCGCTTTTGAATTTATTCACCTGAACTTTTAATTTAGTTCCTTTAGAGTTGCAGTTTAAGACGAGAGTTCTTCTAAGACGTTAAACTTTAACTTGTGATTTTCAATGTCTCGTTATCGCACAGATTAAAAAAGGATTTTTGAGTTTGGTCTTTAACAAAATCATGCCGGTCGATGTGTCACATAATTTATGTACATATATAAAACGTCCCCCGGAATATTGCTGGATTGCATTAATATTAAATATTTCAATACTTTTTGATTGCGTATAAAAACTGTGCAATAAACATATGTACATTTTTTATTAAATTTCTATGTAAATTCTTGTATGAAGAAAATAAAACAAGTTCATTTTTTCATGATCACACATGTACATAGATTCATATTAGAGATATCCAGAAATTCATTGACTCTGACATCGACTCACCAGATCTCCGGAACTATTAGACGTAAACATTAAAGATTTGGTAGGGATGTAGCATCCCTCATTTATAGGTTAGCTAAAAATGTATTTTGCAAAATTCATTCTCCAAAGGGAGATGCAAGGGTGTTAATAGAGAAAAGGGGTGCGGCGGACGGCGAGTTGCCACCGGATGTGTAATTTTCTGACAAATTTCAACTGAAATTCTATATGAGAGCCAGCAAATATCCTCACTTCGTTATATAAAAGAAATCTTAAATATGCTATAGTTAAATTTAGATTGTTCACACAAAATATTTACCTGTAAACCTTTGTAGAACGTAAAGTTAGTGGATGGTGGCGAAGCATCCGAAGAGCAAAGTAGAGCAGCGTCACCGTCTTCACGAATTAGTTGTGGATCTTTCGGTGATGTTATTGATATTTGGGAGACCGGAGGATCTAAAATAAGTTCATCATTATCACAAAAATAACAGTCATCAATCAATGGTGATTAAAGTAGATCTAGTCTAATTCAGAAATTAAACGTCGCAGTTTGGGATTCGCCATTAAATCATGTATGGACACGAGCGAAAAATTCTGAATGATTACTAGATTTATTAATACTAACATATTACTAAAATTCTTGTTACATCTAAAATTTAGAGATACTATATGAATCTAAAAAAATTTCCTATAATCTAAACAAATTTCCTAAATTTTGTAGTGTTGTTTAGAATAGTCATGTTTTAGTTATAAAGAAAACCTAACTACCAAATTAGATACTTACAATAAACTTCTAATGTCACTGAATCCTCCAAGGTATAAGCTGGAAACCAGGGATTAGAGACCCTGCAGACGAGCTGCCTGCCGCTGTCTTCCCGCCTCACTCGCCAAGTCAACACACTTCGCGTCACTTCACCATCGACGTCCACCTGATGGTATCAAATTACTAAACATTTGTATATACCACCTCACTACAACACCTCAATGCAATCCCCTTTAAATACAACAATAGTCATACTTTTTTTTTTACAATGCAATGTTTACACACAACAATTGCTCTGCAATTGTAACAGGCGCTGCGTTGTTATTTAACCATATGTTATACTAAAATGTACTAGCACTGAAAAAAAAGTTAACAGAGAATTTACAAAAATAATAACATAATGGAAAAAAAGTATCTGCGACCTTAGATTAATAAGCAGCGCTCTAAGTATTTAAGTTATTTGAAACAACACTACATTTGAATTAAATTTTCTGTTTCTCAACGTTTGGTCTGTGTCTATATCTCTTCTGTTTTGTTTATCTTTTGATCTATGACTTTGCGTCTTCTGTTTTGTTTATGTACCTATGTTCATAACGTTTCATCCATGTCTCCCTATGTCAGCTATGCTCAATTAAGTATATAAGTTACCTCGGTCATTGCGGAGTCGACACCGTGCGAGTTGATGAACCAGTCGATGTTGGGGGCGGGCTTCGAACCTCTGGTTGTGCAGACAAAGGAGCGCTCGTGTCCTGCCCGCGTTGCTCCTGCGCCGGTTATGCGGACGAGCTGGGGCTTCACTGGACGAAAATATTAATGATTTTTTTTTTTATTATTCGACGAAGCGAAGCGATGGGCGATATCTTTACTTGATTTTAAGTAATACACCTGCTTATAACAAACGTCGCGTTAGGATGATATACACGACACTACACTGCGCTAGTTATCTTGAGACATAAGTTATTACTCTCGCTACCTAAGTGATTTGACCAGCTACAACGCCCTTGAGATTGGAACATTGTCATATTTGGCATAATAATGCTCTTAGATGGATGACACCTCCTTAGAGTCTCTGGCTGTGTAAATTTTTTCTTAAAAGGTTATTTGTTACGTAACTGAAATTATTAATTTATTTAACAATAGAACAAGTAGAATCGGCAATATAAAGTCTCTTGAAAAAAACAAAAGTTTCTTAAAAAGAATAATTAAAGCATAACAAAAAAGGGAAGTCTCCTTCTTTGACGCCGCCTTGAAATTTGTTACGTTTATTTTGCATTTCCATACTTTGCTCTCCATTTACTTTTCATCGTCCATATAAATATTTTATATCAAACATTAAAAATAAGTTACAGAGTTAAGCAATTAACATTTCTTAGAAGTATATTTCAGTATTGTAAATGCTTACAGAATAGTTTTACAGTGACGTCTCTGTAGCGCGCCTTCAGCAGCGGCGGCTCCACTCTGCACTGCAGGATGGTCCCGGCGAACTCCCTCGGAAGCTTTTGCAGGTGAAGTTGACACACGGAGCCTTCCTTTGTCAGCGCCAAGCGCTCCTGCCCTCTGTACCAGGACACGTCGGGAGGCGGCTTACCTGCAAATAGGATTATCTCGTACAACAATAACAAAGCAATGTTACACTGGAGATACAAAGTAAACCTACTTTCAGGTGGTCTAAAAACTATTTTTGATAAGTACAACAGTAATAGTGCACTGTAACACTTCCAGTCACTTAGTTAACTAATTATGACTAGCTAACCAAACAAACAACTCAACACTGTGTTTACTAGAATATATTCCAAGTGACCTACATTCAGCACACCGCGTTCATAGGTTAAGATGATGACTAAATGATATATACTTATGTAATTCTCAATTATAGTTATTAGTAAAAAAAAATGTAAGGGGTTCCGCACAACAACTTACGGGATCCATGCTAACTTCTGCTCGTGGTGCAGCCTGCTAATCAACAACAAGGCTCTGGCTCCCCCATCAACCTGCATTGGGCCAGCGTGGTGGGAAGTAGTCTAAGACCACCCTAATTAACCCTAACAACGAAGTTCGCGGAAAGCCGCTGGATGCGTGCAGCGCAGAACCGATCGATGTGGGGAACTTTTGGGTGAGGCTATGTCCAGCAGTGGACGTCTATTGGATGATGATGACAAGTAAAAAATGTCTTTTAGCGATGTTGTGGTATAAACATATAAATTACCACCGCATCATTATGAAAAATCTTTACTCGCTTTACTTGGTCGCCCACTTGCCCGGCTCTCGTCACACTGCTTATAAAAATTATACATTTAGTAGTTTACCTCCGGCAGCTTGACAGGACAGTAGTACGTTCGATCCTTCGCGAAAAGGACCTGCTATCGACCCTGTGATCTCTTGCCCGTCGGAGTCGTATATACGAGGCGATTCCGGCGGCACTGTATAGGATAAACATTATAAACTAAAACAGCTTGAAATATAACAATTAAAAAAAATTGTTACAAATGGAAAGTAAAAAGGACGAATTTTAATACTTTCCAAGGAAATGAGTATGAGTTCACAGGACGTAGAGTGAATCTTTGTAGTATCATTAACTAGTAAGGGAACGAGATGAATAAATTATGGAAGTGGCAAATAGGGAGAAAGAGAGAGAGCTATTGATCGATGTTTTTAATATTTATTAATACCACTACTGTGGCAAACAATTATACGACCTGCCTGATGGTAAACAGTTACCGCAGCTTATAGACGCCTGTACCACCAGAGGCATCGCGAGTATGTTACCGACCCCGAAATTAATGAAATAGCCAAGAACTTAAAAGAGAGAGATAAAATGAAGTCTTCAAAGTGACCTAATAAGTGATAAAAAATATCTGATTGAATAATTTTTTTTTTCAAATAATTTTACATGATCCGGCCCGGATACGGCGGTAGATTAGGGGGATGACATGACAGAGAGGAGACGAAGGGAATGGAAACTATAGGAGTATATGAACGCGTTTTTTCCCATTCTCCCATAGCCTAAAGTTTATTATATAATAGTAGCTCGCTGGCCTAAAGGTTAGAGCGTGCGGCTTTCATTCCGAAGGTCGCGGGTTCGAACCTCGGCATGTACCAATGACTTTAATATTTAAGTTATGTACATTTGTGAACTTTAGTTACAACAGCGAAATATAAATAGTGAGGGAAAACATCCCGAGGAAATCCGCACACTGAAATCATCTTTGTGTGTGTGCGTGTGGTGGCCCCAATAAAATGGCAACAAGCTCGCCCCCTGTTACATGGGACCTAATCTGATCACATATGCCTACCCTTACTGGGAAAAAGGAGTGATAATATAAAAAAAAACTAAACTTTGTTACATATTTAGTTGACTCTAACTTTCTTTACACCTCCTCGTTTCATAAAAACCTGACCGTGCCAAATGAAGCCTCATGTTAATACTTCAGTAACATCTCTGTTGCCGGAAACTATCTAGGTAGGTCCTATCAGCAGCATCCCGCAGCTCCTATTGCTGCCGTCAAAACGCATGCAAATATTCCTCTGATCCAGTTTAAAGCATGTTGCAAATAGTAAATTAATTGTGGTTAAGAATCTTAACATGTTATATCTGTTTACTTATGTATGAGAAAGATAACAAAGAAGGAAATAGAAAGAACAGTGATAAGAGAAATGAAATTTGCATGAGGAAAGGTATAGAAGGAAGAGGAAAGAAAGAAGAGGAATAAGAAACAGGTAAAGAGATTAGAAAATAAACAAAAAAGAGAAATGGAAAATGTAATGAGAGCCACAGCCTCACACAACTGAGGAAATGCATGTAAAAGAAATACAAAAAAAATCATGTTATATCTCAAGGCGATGAAAACAATCTGGTGCTGTGTATATCATTCTAACTAGTTATTGATCATCAGAGATGAAAATCTCGTTCATCTCCTCATTTTGTTCAAACCAATAGTTTTAAAAGATTTGCCCTAGTGCTAACGGATGTTGTAGTGATGCAACAATGTCTACCTATCACGGTCAAATTGACCCGGTAGTTCCTGGTGGGGGAGTCGACGTAGTCTATCCTGCAGCGGTAGATACCCCCGTCGTAGCGCGCCACCTTGTCCACGGCGAGGTGCGCCGACGAAGGGTCCGACTCGTTCAGCACGAAGTGACTTCTGGCACCGAACTCCCCCGCGACCGCCCAATGCACCGGCGGCCCGTTTCTGAAGTCCACCCTGGAATACAGACTTACATTTTTGATTGTAAATAAAGAGAACTGGTAAAGAGTGACTTCTTCCATAATTTTTTGGATCATGTTTCCTTTGGGCTACTTCGGTAAGAAGCCAATTGCTGTGCACTGTTGAACATTGGCCTCTTCCATCAACTTCTGGCATAAATGATCCAATTTTATCTACATCTAAAGAATTCCTGCGATCATTTTCAGATATTTAGTCATCTATGTGGAGGATACTCGGGGGTGAGATCTCTTTATCTATAGTATAACCTAGTAGAGCAAGACTTTTAAACCATCACTATTGTAAGTAATCTATTTGTAATTATACAGTATGCATACTATGTTGTTTCTGCTAACACTATATTTTTTATAATTTAAGCTTATCATCATCATCATCATCAGCCTATAGACGTTCACTGCTGGACATAGGCTCTCCCATAAGATCATCACGATTGCAAGGAATCATGTGGAAAGATTTGAAGAAATTGGGTCAGCGGTACAAGGTTAACAATTTATAGATGATAGTCTACATTCAACTGTGTTGTTCGTTGTGATTTTAATGATACATCATCATCATTATCAGCTGATGGACGTCCACTGCTGGACGTAGATCTCCACTCAGATTGCGCATATTTATATACGAGATTGAGAGACTGTTCGGCGTAATGTCATGAATTCGTTATTAATTGCCGACGCCCGACGTCAGGAGTCCGACATCCGTGATGAATGAGCCGCGCTCGGAAGCTGCGCGACCTGTCTACGCGCTCTCAATTACTGGTAATTGAGATGTTATATATTACATTAATGCACAATTTTAGTTATTTATGCAGGAATAAAATTAAAGTCGTTATACCCTTGTTTGTTACCATGTGCTATATTACATACATCTCGAAGAAGCGCGGGTTGGATCTTTATTAAACTTAAGCTTTCTATTCTATTGTAATTAATAAAATGTTTTTTAATGAGGCGCTAGCTGGGATATCTACACAGCATATTATTGTTGCAATTTTTTTTTATTTAATGAAGCGACGAGATGAGCGGATCGTTCATCTTATGGTAAGTGATACGCCCGCCTAAAACAACGTGGCACTAGCTAGGCGGCGGTTAGCGCGTTGAGACATACGTTAAGCCTCATTACGCTTGTAATAACACTAACTTGGGCACCTTTCAAACCGGAATATGGTAATATTTGGACACTACTGTTTCGCTGTAGAAATAGGAGCTGCCTTAGTATCTACCGAGATAGTGTCCCGGCAACGGCAAACGTCGTTACTCTCGTAGTATTATAAGCTATGGCGCCTTTCATTCCGGTAGTTACCACTACACCTCTTATTTCAGCCAAACAGTAGTGTGCAAACATTACTGCGTTCCGGTTTGAAGGGCGTTGTACCTACCGAAATTACTGCGACTGAACATTTTATGCTTCAAGGTAACGAGGACAATGTGACACTGTATATAATATCCTAGCTAGTGCTACGTTGTTATGGGCAGGCGCATCACTTACCATCAGGTGAATGACCTGATCGTCTAGTCGCTTCGTCGAATAAAAAAAAAGTTAAATAACTACCGACTGTTAAAATACTTTTCGAAGTTTTCCGTTCCATTTTAAAGAGATATTTAATATCTAAGAAAACTTTATTAGTCCTTCGCTAAAGGTGTCTGCATCGATCGGTCCCACGTCCAGCAGTGGACGTTTATCGGCTGATGACCGACTGAAGCTTTATTAGTTCACAGAACAAAATAAGGAACTTAAATCATTAACAAATATAGGTTTAAGTAAATTAAGAAAGAAGATACATTTAAAAAAGTAAGAGATAGGTGACTCTCTGTTAGTGCACTATTTATGTCAGTTGTCACGGCGGAACGGCAGCTGCTTCCTCTAAATTGGCTCACACATTTTAAAACAACTCCTTTAAGTATAAGGAAGGAAGCGTTTCAGTAAAGGATTCCGCCCATCTTCCGTTTTGGATGCGCTCCAGCGCGGGCACTGAATCAAAAGAGAAATATTTGTTTAGATCTGGCCCGGCGCTCGCTGCGCACCGACCTGCACTGCGAGCACTGCAAGCACGGCAACCCGGGTCTCCGAGCAAAAGTTTAATATTAATTGTGATACATCGAGTTCCTGTCCAAATTATGACACAGCGTTATACTATAGTATATTATAATGTGAATACAGCTGTTGATAGTAGGATCATGATGATAATTTGAAACAAAGTCATATCTAACATTAAAAATATTTTTAAACAAACGTATAGATTAAGATGTTCGTTTACACAGCACTGCTTCTCATTATCATTATCAGCTGATAGACGTCCACTGCTGGATATAGGCCTTCCTAAAGATCTTCACATCGATCAGTCCTGCGTCTCCTGCATCGCTGGGCAGGAGGGACCGTCATTATTAGATGTTTTATATGAGGAGATTTAGGCTACATTCCACCACGCAGATTCAATGCGAGTTGGTGGGAGGCACTGCTTTCTACTTAGATACAAATGCTGAATGTGTGTGCCAAAAAAAGGAATACTAAAAGTATATACTGTATCAGTTCTGAACCCAAGTAGGTGAACCCAAGGTACCAAGTATTTTTCTTTAATGTTTAAAGTTGACACATCATCACTATCATCTAATATATAGAAAGCTCAATGCTGATACTAGTGGTAGGGCTTTGTTGTTCGATACCGTTTGGATATACTGCAGCTCCTATTGCTTTCCCCCAACAGTAGTCTGCTAACATTATTCGGGTTTGAAAAGGTTGTAGGCAGTGACATTACTGGAATAACAAGTGTTCTAATATATCTCCAAGCGATAAGCATGATTTGGTGCGATGTGTCATCCTGACTAGCACAACGGTATGAGCTGGTGTGTTAATTACCATCAGGTGAACATCTCGCAGTTCTCATCGCTTCGCGGAATCGAAAGAAAAGTTTCATAGACATCGATGTTGTTTAACAATTTGAGGTTAGTAATCATTTATATTATATATAGATATAATTACATAACGGTTGAAAAAAGAATTACCATAGGATATAAAGCTACAGCGCGGCTGAAAGGATATTCTAACAACAATAGAAATTGTTAAGCTAACGGCTCATTAATATAGGCACAATGACAGCATACAGATGACCAGGGGCCCTTATCGCGTCGGCATCGCTTAATAAGGTCATTGTTTCGCGTTCCAATGGCTTAATCATCACATGACAATGTACCAGGAGTAGATATTGATCCAACTTGTCAAATTGGATTGGGCGGAGCCGATAATAATTCGATTATACCCAATTACGATACACGTCGACTCCTAAATTACAGTTACGCCGTCATAACTGTAAATTATTACTCTGTGATTATATTGGTATATAGCATTTTTAAAACTATAGAAAAATTAAAACTACTGAACCAAACTTTGAACTTTTCGTTAACAACAAAAGAGGGTAAGATAAGAGATTCCGAGACACCCCATCTGCATTAATAAACCATCGACATTAACTTCGCATTCCCTCTAGAAGCAGGGCAGCGACAGAAGATTTTCCCAACCATTAAAAAGCTAACAAAGCTTAACAAGCTTTTTTAGTATTAGAGCTAAAACCAGGGCAAAAAAATATTTAACAGTTATGGAACTAATATAGGTTATATTTCACTCTAAATTAATCCGTCAAATTTATAACAAACTTCAGGGCATACTACATATATATACTGCTTTTATCTTCGGACTGGTTAAATGGCGCCTCATTGTTATACACAGAAAATTCGGTTACCAACTCGTCTCTTGTCATCATCATCATAATCATCAACCGATAGACGTCCACAGCTGGACAGAGGCCTCCCCCAAAGATCCCCATATCGATCTGTCCTGCGCTGTCCGCATCGCCGGATATTAGGTGCTGTCGTTTGTAGGGGTTTATATGGGGAGACTTGGGCCATTTACCACCACGTTGGCCCAATGCGGGTTAGTAGGAACCAGAGCCTGGTTTGTTGATTAACTAGCTGCACCACAAGCAGGTTAGGTTGGCTTGAGTTCCGAGAGTCGTTGTGCGGGATATCTTCGGATATATCCCCAGTATATTCTTTCAGTATTGGACATACATTTGAATAAGTTATAATAGTTATTGTTTCGTGAACATAAAACATAGTGATGTTTCGAATTATCATTATCGATATGCTATCGATAAATTTGTAAATTTCAATAGTAAAATCTCTGTAATCTGATTGGAAAACGATTTATGTATCGGTGAAGCGATTATTTTAATTTAAGCTATTAATCTGCCCTATTCACAAAGCTTTCCTCCCGTTGTCAACTTTTATAGGGTTGTAAGCCATTTTGCATATTTACGTATAAATAGGCTGTTGATGATAATGAGCTAGTAGACAAGTACAGCGACTTGCAAAACAAAATATGGTCAAGCCTACAAGATTCTTCAGTAGCTGCAGTGCTATCTGCTATCTCTAGAAATAGATTTTTTTGTTATAGAGGGAGAAGGAATCTTTTAAAAAGATACTCTGCTTCTGAGTTCGGGAAAGATGTGGGATTTTTACCCTTTTTTTCTCCTACAAAACGCACCGGTGGCTCTACGCATACAGCACGTCCCGGAGAGGGCTGAAACACTCGTCGGCACCTTCGCTTTGATAGGACAAGCACTAGACCGCCTCATACTTGTCGTTCGCCCTCGACTCACATTGTGGACAATAGGAGCACTCGATTTTAATGCCCATGAACCAGAATACGCTCTGGAATAGACCTGTCATTCTGACGTCTTCAATCGTTATGATATCGTTTTTTTTATTATATTTACCATGGAACTCACGTGTATATAGGCATCCTGTCGCCGTCCTTGAACCACAGCATCATGGCGATGTCGCGAGCTGGTGCGGCCACGTCGCACGGCAGCCGCGTATTGCCGCCCGGAGCTGACCATACTTGTATTACATCTGCAAAAGAAGTTAAGAGGAAATACTCTTGCCTTGGATATTGATTTTAAAATATACTATTTTGTTTTTCAATGGAAATGAAATATTTCATAGTCTAGCGGGAATTATTCCACAAACCGACTTCGCCTCTTGCATATGTCGCGTCTTGCGTCACCATTGGCAACATCATCTGAATAATGGCGTCAATAAATTATAACGCATTAGTTTAATTGTATCATCCGTTGTAAGTCACACGAGAACATATCAACAGCGTCCTCTAACGGCAAAGGAAAGCAATATTAATTCGCGTGAGTAATTGGTGAGCGTAAACAGAGACCAGCAGACGGTGGAGTTATGGTGATTAACAATTAAAACATAATCAAAAGCGATTCGTATTCATTAGCGGCGGCGGCCGTCCGTCAGCGCGCCGAGATGTTGAAATATTAGACGGCTAGGGCTCGACCCCCGCATTCTGTGAATATCAACCGACACGCGGAAAGAGGTGTATTTTATTTATTCGCCACGATAGCCCTTGACCTTGAAACTATACACGGCCATTAACCCGGCCCTTGGGTGGACGTGGTCACCTCGTCAATCCCCTAGGGTAAATCCTGTTCGGCGCGTCCGAGTCGTGGTTCCTTTAAAGTAAAACCGGTTCTAAAGAAAATGGTAGAGAGACGGCTGCACTGGTACGGCCATGTTATGCGAAGACCAACAATATATGGATAGGGTAGTGCTGGATCTCGAAATTATAAAGAGAGGCCCTAGGAGACCTCCGACTACTTGGTTGACGGTGATCAATAAATATCTAAAGGATAAGAAATTAACAGAAGCTATGACACGAAATAAAAATAGATTTAAAAGAATGATCAGGAGGGCCGCCATCAAGTAAAGATGGGACAAGTTCTAGTAAGAAGAAGACTATAATGAAATAGTAAGCGGTACAGCTGTCCATAACAATGTTCTATGGGACAGTATAAACAGCGCCACTTTGTTCTTTGTCTAGAGATATCAGATGTTATGTTGCGTTACCTCTAGTGGTAGGTTTCCATAGCCAGGGACCATCTAAGTAGGTTGCAGCTCCTATTCATCATCATCAAAATTAGTAGCCGTCTTCATCTGAAGTTTGTCGATCGGATTGAGAACACAATTTGATCCTCAGCTATTCTTTTTAACTGATGATATTTAAAATCGGTCCACTTCTTTATGTCATCAAACCATTTCATCCGCTGTCTACCAGATACAACTCCTTTTGCAGCAGACAAACAGTACTGTGCAAACATTACTTTGTGCCGGTTTGAAGAGTGCTGCAGGTAGTGAAATTACTGGACTAACGAGACTCAACACACTATGTCTCAGATGACGAGCGCTATGTGGCGCAGTGTATACCATCTTAAATTAGCGCCACGTTATTAAAGCCAGCCGTACCACTTACCACCGGGTGAACGTCCCGCTCATCTCACCACTTTATAGAATAAAAAAAGCACTTCAGTAATTTCACTAGTTACAACGATCTTCGAATCGTAACACAGTAATACACTCTGCTGTTAGTTGGCAAATATAGCTGCGGTAGGTCTCCAGCATCAGAAGCTTACCACCAGTAGAATATTTCTAACACGTCTGATTCCTAAGAAATAATTAATTTCATTTCTTTGTTTAAAAGATGACTCTTACAAATATTCTGATTAGGAGAAATCGATATAATCGAATACCCTCATCCACTATCATGTCGGCAGATGTCATATTTCCACCTTTTGAGTGGTCTTCTTCGACTGTAATTCATTCGAGCAATGTATCCTACACATCTCCACTTATGTCTCTTAATTTTTTCCACCACGTCTCGAACTTTCGTAACTCTTAAATCAACTAGTTCTGACTTTTTTTGGTAATTGTTTATTTTCAAATTTATAGCTTAAAATGAAAACAGTTAAAAACAATCAACTAAATAATCGAATGGGTAGAAATCTATCTATTTATCGTCGGCCGCGCTAGGCAATAACTATGTTTACGCGGGCCCAGTTTTCCTATTCTTCTTTAATTTTTTTGTTCTGTTTATTGAAACTACAAATAACCGCGTATTGTAGTGAAAGCCTTTTCAAACTCGGTAGCGAAGCGCAGCTCTGAGCGTCAAGCGTAAACAAAACGATGCCATTACAAACAAAGCAATCGATGCACCGCACCGCCGCCGCTACGTTGAAATGTTCTACTTAAGTGCATGAGAATGTCTCCCGCAGCGCGGTGACACTGTCGAGACCTCGAAATGATATCGATGAGAATCAAGTTGGAGATGCCACTGCTGAATCTGGACCGTGAAAGGATAGCTTAGCTGAATATCTTTAACGTGTTTCCTGAGACGGAAAGAGAAATGTTTCTCCGCACCAACGGCTCTCTATTCCCCAAATAACACCAACGTGAACGCAATAGTCATAATGTTCGGACGATGTGAACGTTAAAGTCATAACGTTTGGACGACGTGAACTTTAGAATCATAACGTACGGTTGATGTGAACGTTAAAGTCATAACGTTTGGACAACGTGAAAGTTAAAGTCATAACGTTCGGACGAAGTGAACGTTAAAGTCATAACGTTCGGACGAAGTGAACGTTAAAGTCATAACGTTCGAACGAAGTCAACGTTATAGTCATAACGTTCGGACGAAGTGAATGTTAAAGTCATAATGTTCGGACGAAGTGAACGTTATAGTCATAACGTTCGGACGAAGTGAACGTTAAAGTCATAACGTTCGAACGAAGTCAACGTTATAGTCATAACGTTCGGACGAAGTGAATGTTAAAGTCATAATGTTCGGACGAAGTGAACGTTATAGTCATAACGTTTGGACGACGTGAACTTTAAAATCATAACGTTCGAATGATGTGAACGTTAAAGTCATAACGTTCGAACGAAGTCAACGTTATAGTCATAACGTTCGGACGAAGTGAACGTTATAGTCATAACGTTTGGACGACGTGAACTTTAAAATCATAACGTTCGAATGATGTGAACGTTAAAGTCATAACGTTTGGACAACGTGAACGTTAAAGTCATAACGTTCGGACGAAGTGAACGTTAAAGTCATAACGTTCGGAAGAAGTGAACGTTAAAGCCATAATTGAAGGGTGAGAGTCGCAGGAACCAAGTGAATACGAGCAACGCGTGACCGATAGATGTGGGGATCTTTGAGAAAGACCTAGGTCCAGCAGTAGACATCTAACAGCTAAAAATGATGATAATGATAAGAAGGTTGGATAACCACACGAATAGTTCACCTGGTAGGAGGTGTTTACTGACGCCCATGGACATTCGCAACATCAGCGGAGTCGCCGCTGCATTGCCGACGTTTATGGGAAAGGGCTTCAAGTCGTATTGGTTAGGCAATACGGCTGGTGACAACTCGACCCTTCACAAGAAGGCGAGCGTACGTGGCTACGAACTCGGCCAGATCCTCCTCTTCGGCCAGACCATCTCGACGCCGGATTCAATTTCGTCGCCCACATTCGCGAGGCGAGAAACAAAGCGGCCCGAGTACTGGGCAAGCATAGCCCCTACTGTGGAAGATGAGTAATATCTCTCTCAGACACAAGCTTCACCTCTACAAGGTATGCGTAAGACCTATAATGCCTTACGCCAGCGTAGTTTTCGCCAATTCGTCCGAAGCAGGCCTCAAACCCCTGCAGGTTCTCCAGAACCGTGTCACCCGCACTACAATGGGTGCCGGATACTACCAGCGCAATGAGGACGTCCACAGCGACCTCAAACTCCCAACCATCACGGAGCACTTCAGAGAGTGCTCCGAAACCTACTTCACCAAGACGACAACTCACCCCAACCAACTGTTGACCAGAGCGGCCGACGACGCGCCACCTCCGAATCCCAAGATGAAAAAGCGCATACCGCGGCACGCGCTTATTCTGACATTCCAAGGGGTCCCGCACACCACACGCACGCCCACAGTCACCGATAACACCGACGTCACCACACACACTTCGGACACCACCAACACGCTCCGAATCTCAAAATCACGCCGCCCTCGCTTCAGAACGCGCCGCCACAGCTACTCACACACCGCGTACACCAAGTACACCCGCGATCGTAGGCGGTCCTCGCCGCCCAGAGATTCCGATACAGGCGAAGGTAGTCGCTCTCTAGCTGGGTAGTCACTACACTCCACGTAGTACACTTTAAAAACCACAGGCCGTGGATCCGGGTCCACGAGCCTAGTGTCAGATGAGCTGTAAGAGTCACAATGGCTTGCAGCCCGAGCATCATCATGAATCTAGGTGGTGACGACTGATTCCAGAAATTGGTACTGTTCCTCACTACCTTTGCTAACCGTATTGCGTATTGACTAGCCGCCCTATCGGGGAAGGAATTTTGTAACATACCTACAACTTGTTTGAGGCAAATTATTTTTATATCGTCACCCCGAATACACATTAAGTATTAATGTTACTTAATATTAACGTTAATTAAAAATAATAAAAAAATTATAACAATTTTTGTTCAACAACAATACAATTCATTTCCTTTTAACACAATTATGTCACAGACTCACGACAAAGGACTTGTGACCGGATAAAATAGAATTTTCTACGAAAAATGACGCTGTAATTGTCCAATTACAGACATTTGTCACAACTTGGCCGAAAACGAGTGACGAATCAGAAATTCTGTCACACGCTCATTTTTAACACAAAGCAAGGGTAAACTATTGTCATTCGGCTGATTGGATCAAGACTTAAGGTTTTTTTTTTTCTAATCTACGAATCGACGAGACGAGCGGGACGTTCACCCGGTGGTAAGTGATACGCTTATAACAATGTGGCGGTAGTTAGGATATTGCGCTCATGGTCTGAGACATAAGTTATCGAGCCTCATTACCCCAGTAATTACACTAGCTACAGCGCCATTCCAACCGGAACACGGTAATGTTTGCACGGTATTGTTTGTTTGCTGCAATAGGCGCTGCGGTATTACCTACCTAGACAGTCTCTTGAAACAGACACCTACCACCATTAAAATGGTAAAGGTTGTTGAAATGAAGACAGAAGATCTAGAATTTAGTATTTACGGGATTCTGCCGGAAACAGTGTAGACGAGTAACTATTTTTGTATCGAAAATGTATTGTAACGATCTATCGTGGTCTCTGTTACTCCTGTTGCAACCGACAAACAGTTCTGTGCAAATTTTACTGTGTTCCGGTATGAAGAGCGCTGTAGTGTAGTTAGTGAAATTATCGGAATGACAATACTTAACATCTTATGTATTAAAGCTATGAATAGAACATGCTGTGTTTATCCGTCTAACAACCGTCTCGTGGATGAAATAACAAAATTCTGATACAAGACCTTAACTAGTGCTTGACTACGGTTTTACCTGATGGAGAGCGGAGATGTAATCTAGGTGGTAAAGCGCACTGGTAGAGAATAAGCCTATTCTTTTTTTCTTCCAAGATTATAATAACTAGACGGAAATATAGACGCTGAATGAAGGACGAAACGAAATGTCCTAATAAGACAACAGGTGATGGTTTCATTCTATCCTTCATTAGGTGCCCTCTTCAAACTGAAGTTTGACGATCAGATTGGGAATACCAATTAGATTTAGCCCTTAGCTACTCTACGTGTTAGTACACGAAGTAAGTACTTATCAAGTTTCCGTATATACAATTAAAACTTCGAATGTGTTTAGTAATACACGTACTTGTCGACTTCAAAGCTGCGGCGCCACGTCTGCCGGCCAGATGCTACCAACGCTGGCTAACGGCTTCCGTGAATTCCTTTCGTCATAACATTTATGCTTCTCGACTACCAGGTTAACAGTGCTAAGTAACAGGAATACAGTATCACAGAGTGGGCCGTGCTGTCGCGTTGGCTACAGCTGTTTTCGGAACCCTTGTTTGTTTACTGATGAAATACTTAAAGCGGAGAGCAAACGGAGACTCCGGAATGAGGACAAATTACTTTAGAATGAATCACATCTGTGGGTGGTCGGTTTAGATGCTGGAAAAGTATCTGAATGGGTGGTTGAAATAATGTAGAAGATAGTAGCAATAGAGCGTTATTATTTTTTTTTTTTTTTTTTTATAAAATTCAATGAAGGCTTAATTAAACTCTGTTGAACTTCGGTAGGTGACTATTTTCAACGCAAACCTATAAACTGTTTATCATAGGTCTTTCTTTGTACAATATCATCATCAGCCAATAGAAGTCCAGTGTTGGATAAAGGTCTCCCCCAATGATACCCCCATCGATTGCTAGGCATCACGATCCGTCGTTCATAGGGATTCATATGGAGGGATTTGGGCCATTTCTCTCCACGCTCGACCAATGCGGGTTGGTGGACTTGTACAGTATACGTAAATAAATAAAATCATTTTTCGATAGTCATGCAGTTCTTCAATTAATAGCGTGAATTATAATTATCATAAATAAGTTGAAATAGATTTATTTTTCGGTACTTACATTCATATACGAAGACTACCCCTAAGGCTGACGAATATGAAAAGCTAATGTTCCCCGAATGTTCTAGTATTAATTATTATCTATTTTTAAGCATTGAACAACCAGTCGTTTAAACGAAGAGTAGAGTACGTAGAGAGAGAAGTAATGAGTCACACAGATTGTCACCATCCCTGGTTTCCCAGAGGACATTATAGCTCCTCATTCTTGAGAGGAATAGCAAAGAAATGGAACAGATTCCTGACGTCAGGTTTCATCCAAATACTGTGAGTGTGTTCAAATGAAAAGTAATTGGGCTGTTACCAGGTTATTGCGCTTTACCACCGCAGACCATTTAACACCAGGTGGGGCTGCGGGTCATATACAAAAGCCCCTTGATTAAAAAGCGTTGGGTTTGTTGTTCGCACGGCTCCGCACAGAATCCATTTGATTCCGTCTACAACAAACGCACACACTTCCGGCCAACGGTTCCAAGCGGCGCGTGCAAACATTTTATAATACGCGAAATAGAAATTGCCGGTGGGGAGCTGCAGGTAGGCAAGTACTGCTGCCGAGCTAACTCCAGCCAGCGTGCAGCATCCGTGCATGCATGACATATGCACACATTTGCTTTGCATTTAAGTGCGCGAATTGTCTCTGTAACTCGCGAAATGAATGGAGCGCCGCTGAATCTCTCATGCACAATGAGTTAAGGCGCACTGAAACTTAATACTTGTTTTGTTAAAGTAGCTACCGGTTCCGGCGGCGGAAGCTGCTGGAAATAACATTAATTACTTGCGAATTAGTTTATAATTTTATTCGTGCCGCTTCAACGTTTAATTTTTATTAATTTCGCACTTTGTTGCGGAACACAAACTAGGTGGGTTATATGCTCGGGCCCGTGTTGAAGAGGGCCCAACGTATCCTGGCGGTCCGAGCCTGTCGGGCATACCGTACGGTGTCCTGGACGGCGAGTACGCTTCTTGCGGGCGATGCGCCTTGGCATCTACAGGCGCAGTCGCTCGCGGAAGTGTACCTCTTCCTGCGGGATGCCGGAGAGCGTCGGCCGGACCCGGCCACGGTCCGCCGGATCAGGCGCGTTGCCCATGACGCCCTGATCCGGCGGTGGGAGACGGAGTTAGGTAACCCTGCCGCCGGCCGGGACACGGTGGAGGCCATCAGGCCCCACCTGTCCCGGTGGATGAGCCGGCGGTACGGGGCCTTGACGTTCCACATGGTGCAGGTGCTGACAGGCCATGGATGTTTCGGCAAGTACCTGCACCAGGTGGCTCGTAGAGAGATGACGCAAGAATGCGTCGAGTGTGGTGCGCCGATTGACACGGCGCACCACACTCTGGCGGAGTGCCCGGCATGGGGGCCGCAACGCCACTCCCTCGTCGTGCAAGTCGGCAGTGACCTCTCGCTGCCGACTGTAATCGATCGTATGTTGAGCAGCGAGAGGTCTTGGAAGGCGGTGGCCTCCTTCTGCGGCGCAGTGATGCGTCAGAAGGAGGCCGCCGAGCGCACGAGGAAGGCCGACGCCGCTGCCGCACCTTGCAGGCGGCGGCGGGCCGGCGGGAGAGCGCGGCGGCAGAACCACGCCGTCCGCTTCCTCCCGCCGTGAGCGACGGGCCCCTAGCCGGGCACGGTGTGATGGGGCCTTCGGGCCGTTGGGCGTGGCCCTTTGGGCCTTTTGTCGTGTTTCCCCTGGGGGTTCGTCCCCCGGGGGAGTCTTGGTTTTTGTCCCCCCTCCCTCGTCGAAGTGGGGGGGGAGTCTGGAGGGAGGAGGCCGCCGCCCAATTCCTTCACGGGAGGGCGGCGGCCGGGCATGCGCTCCGTCGTGGGCGCGCGCGGTCGTCCGTGGGGTCGGGGGGCCCCAACGTGCCGGTCCCGCGAGGGGCCGGTACGGGACGGCAGGTGGGTGCCTTTGCTCCCCGCGGGGACCCACCAGGAGGAGTTTTATACGCGGAGGCGCCCGGAGAGTTGCTTGACTGAAACCCGGGCGTCTCCAGTATGCGTATGGCGGGACAAGCGGTGGTGGTTTTAGTGGGTATGGGGGTCACGCACAACATCTCAGTGGCCCCGAGCCCCACATAACCCGGCGTTCCCCCCCTGCAAAGGACGCTGGGTATGCGGTAACAGCATTTCCACCACCGATATCAAAAAAAAAAAAAAAAAAAAAAAAAGGTGGGTTATATGCCACCATACAGTACTTTATAAATATTAGTACAGTTTGAAGAATATTACTGTTAAGGAATCCACTATAGTATAATAACAAGATTTAACATCTTAAAAGACGAAAAGAACAATATCGTTCAGATTATGTTGTGAGATATTTTTTTTAAACGAAACGACGATCTGAACGATCACATTACGAGTATATAGGTACATAATACGCCCCGCTTTTCACAATGACGATCTCGTTGAAATGTTTACACTGTACATAACAATATATGTGTGGTATATGGTACTAAAAAGGACCGATCAGAATTAATATTGATGATATCAAATATTAATTAACACACAACAAAGAAATGTTAATATTTCTCTTATTTCTTAACGAATATAGTAATTTATTTCTTCGATCTGTCGAGTAATATAAAACAAACCTGATCCGTTACTAATATACCATTATAATATAGTATATAGTCGTATTTCTTCCAGCCACGTGTATATTGTAGAAGTTTTATTATTGTTTGTGTTACAAGGTTATTTTTCTTTTCGTCGCTCCTATTTAATCTCGCACCTGCTCACAATATCTCTTCCCTCTCACAGCTGACCGGCAGAGAATACTATTTCGTTAAAGTGTACCGCGAGTATAAATAAATGAAAGTAAATACGTTAAGATGTACAAACGTCGGCGTTGAACGTTAAAAAAACGATTTTATTGTACCATAAACAAGAGAAATGTCCCGCACCCGTGCGAAATGGTTATCACAGGTCCGGGCGCCGCCTCGGTCCCGCGCCCTCTTCGCCGCGCTCGCAGCGCGTAAACGTCGCACGATTTAAGATTGTGGCTGTGTCAAACAGCACATTCGGTGTTCGCCGCAATTTGGAGGCAACACGAGAGGGAATAACGGGCCTCTTATTTGCGGGAGGTACAAAAAACCCTGTGGTAATACGGCGGCGCGGGGCGCGGTCGTTACGGCGGCCGGCCGGCACGCCGCATACATAAAACATGGCCGCGCTCTTTGCCGCACCGCGCTCGCTATGATCTAATAACGCGCCGCGCAGTCCGGGACGCGTTGCCACGGCACGCAACGGCACGGCCTCCATATCCTCAACATCTTACGGTTCACACATACTTACTTTCTTCCTCCTACTTCATTCTGTACGAACGTACTGTTCAGAATTTAATAATGATACTAAAAATGGCCTAAAGTTATCATCGCCGGAATGCTAGATTATCACTCGTCTAGGTACACTGATATGTCTCTGATACCTTAGATCATCTAGCTGGCTACCAGCAGCGACAATCAGCAGTATACAAACACTACTCTGTTCCAGTTAGAGAGAGGTTATAGCTAGTTAAATTACTGAGGTAACAAGACCTAATGTCTCAAAGCATGATATATACATACGACCTTAATAAACGCGATGCTGTTACGGGCAGGAGTATCATTTATCATTGTCAAAAAAAAAAAAAACTTTAGTTTACATGTTTTTTTTTGAACTATAAAAACAAGAGTTCGTTTTAGTGTTGTACTCCAAAAACCTGTATTGATGACTACACCTTTCGAGCTCATCGGTTTCGATATACTTCGAAAGTAAACAAATCCATCTACATCGGCATTTTCTATTCCCTAATAGTCTAAATCTGTTATTTACAATTAGACAATTTACATGTTTATAATAATTAATGCGGAACCCTAATTTGTAGATCAAACAACAATGGAAACGTATTAACAAACCGAATTCCAAGAGCTATTCTGTTTTAATATACCCTCATCTTTATAAAAGAGGGAAGCTTTGTGTTGCCCTATAGTTTTATTTGAAACCTTATTACCAATGTTTACACATCGATATAAAGTCGTCCAGGGTCCGTTGCTTACCTCGAAATTGTTTACATTATTTATTACAAGACAAAGACCTTTAATATATTATATAAATGTATTGCCAAATGATGAAAGGAGATAACTTAACTTTTTGTTATCGTCAAGGGGTATAAGGAGTCCCGTACAACAACTCACGGGACCCAAGCCAACTTCACCTGCTCATGATACACATGAGGCTCTGTCTCCCATCAACACGCACTCAGTCAGCGTGGTGAGTAATGGCCCAAATCCCTTCATATGAACCTCTACAAATCTGGAGATATTTGAGAGAATCCTCTGTCCAGCAGTCGACGTCTATCGGCTGATAATGATTATCTTCAATGTTTATCACTTAAAATCAATTTCACATGATGTTAAGTTCCAATGAAACCGATGATGGTAAAGAATTTTCGCCTAGAATGTTCTTACTCTCTATGAAGATAATAATACTGTTACAACGAAACATGAGGAAGATAGCCAGCCAGGTGATTTAGATAAATTTCTACCCCGATACAAATTTCTCCACCTGTGGACCCGAAATCCAGTTGGGGAATAGAATCTCTATGTTATAGAACAATTTAGATAAAAAATAAAAAAAGAGACTCACTGTCAACATCTATTTATGCAAGATAGAGAGAGAAAAATTCTAAATATACACTTCTCCCCCATCAAATCTGTCCTAAATACAGGACTGTACTACGTGACAGATATTTAGGGATCGGTATTCGCTGGCTTAAAGCCAAGGATCAGCGTGATGAAATTAGAATTTTCTCTAAGCGCCAGATTAGAAAAAAAAAGTGCAACTACAAAGGCACTGAAATTAAAATAGAATGCTACCTGGTGGAAACCTAAAAATATGTACAACCTCTTAAAATAAACCAATACAATGAAATAGGTTATTTCTTTTTCAAAAATGGTAAAACAAGAACTAAATAAAGACAAGGTAGAAAGTAGGACTAACATCATCATCATCAGCCGACATAGGCCTCACCCAAATTTCTCTACATCGATCGGTCCACAGTCAGCATTACCGACGTCTGTAGGGGTTCACATGGGGGGATTACAGCCATTTCCCACCACGCTGGCCCTATGCGGGTTGTTGATTATCAGGGTGCACCAGGAGCAGGCGAGGTTGGCTTGGGTCCGGTGAGTTTTTGTGTGGAACCCCATACACCCCAATATAGCATTAACAAGAAGTAAATAATGTAGAGATGAGTACAAAATTCATGGATCGTTAACAATAGGGGGCTAGTTAGGATATTTTTACAGCACTACGTTGGTCACCACTTAGCATATTCTGCTGAACCTCTTTAACTCAGTAATTTCACTAGTTACTAGGTTCTTTAAATCTTTTTTTTTTATATTATCACGCCTTTTTCCCAGTAGAGTTAGGTAGAGGTGAATAAACACCCACATTTCGCCAGATGTGATCTTACTAGGTCCCATGTAACAGGGGGCGAGCCTGTTGCCACTTTATTGGGACCACCACACCCACACAAAGATGATTACAGTGTGCGGGTTTCCTCACGATGTTTTCATTCACCGTTTGTATCTCGCTGTTGTAACTAAAGTTTACAAATGTACATAACTTAAATTAAGTCGGTACATGCCGAAATTCGAACCCGCTACCTTCAGAATGAAAACCGCACGCTTTAACCATTAGGCCAGCGAGCTACCTCTTTAAATCTGAACACAATAATAATTACAGACTGACTCTAACGACAGAATTAGACGCTGTGTTACTCCAAAAATGGAATCTAGTAACATAATCTTATCACAAATCTAGATATTATATTAGATAAGTAGAAATGGTATAATCTACTTCAACTGCAGATGTAGTCTATAAAAAAAAAGGATCCCACACGAGTCGAGATACTATTTAAGATACTTTTTGAAATGATTTGTTGATATCACTTCCGCCGGGAATCTGTCAGGTCGTCAAATGATATCGGACGGAGAGCGGATCCCGGATCTAATAATATTTATTCAATATTAAAAAACGTATCGTAAAGAGATGATTTATCTCGGCGATAAAGAAATGGCGGTAGTAATGAAAACACTTTAATATTCAGAGCCGGCGTGTGGCTGCTGGGAGCCGTGGACGTGTAATATCAGTATGTCTGTATGATGTAATGAAAGAAACGTGCCGCTGTAAAAGTGTTATAATATATTACATCGCCTCACTCTCCTCGCTCTGTTTTACTTTAGGCTATTCCATTTAAAAAAAAAAAAACTAGTTTCCTCATAATCCCATCATAACACAGTCCAATTTAAACTCTGTTTGACTTTAGTTCATATATTGGGTTTGATAACAGCTACATGTGTAATATTATTTTTTTTTATTCTACGATGCGACGAGACGAACACGACGTTCACTTAATAGTAAGTGTTACGCCAGCACATGCAACGTGGGGCTAGTTTAAATAGTATACTGCACTACATTATACTCATCGCTTTGAGACATAAGATGTTGAGTCTCGTTACCCTAGTCATTAGACCAACTACAGCACCTTTCAAACCGGAACACGGTGATGTTTACACACTACTGTTTGAAGCCGAAATAGGCACTGCAGTGATACATATATATGTTCAATATTGATTTGTTGTTGATGATTAATTTAATGTTGATAGCTTAACAAATCTTTAAATTCAATTGACAGTACACAGTCTCACAAGGAGAGAATTTAGTCTAGCCTGATGAAGCATAGCCTATATCGTTGTTACACGAAAGCTGCAATTTATTGATTTCTCATTAAGTTTTCCTTAATGAAAACTAAGCTTAGATAAGATTAAATCGATTTATTCGATTCGTACAACTTCATAGTTCCGCTGCACTTACACCCCTTCCGCTATAGCCATTCCGGATATAAATTCAACGAATGCTCATGATGCCTTCAGTAACTAATGAATTAATGTTCGACCCTATAATGCGCTAACGTGAAACAATGTTTCCATTTAATCCATTATCATTATCCCCTCCATCATTTCATCGATGGACACATCATTCATAAATTTTAACTTTATGCTCCTCTTTATATAAGCTATAACTATTTTACCGCGTGCTTAAAAATAGCCAACTTCACCTAGTCGTGGTGCATCATGCTAATCAATAAACGAGACTGGCTTACCAACCCGCATTAGGCCGGCGTGGTGGGTAATGGTCCAAATTCCCCCTACAGATGACAAGCTCGAGTGCCCGGTAGTGTCAGAGGCCATGCTGCCTGCAGCGCAGGACCAATCGATGTAATAACTAAGAGGTTTCATTTTAAAAACTACTGAAACGATGATTGATGTAGCTGTCTTCCAGACATCGCTATCACTTACAGAACTGTGTGTACACTAGTTAACTGATGAAGGAGACTTTAACACAATAAACACATAAAAAAAAATTATGTATATCTTTTTATTTATAGTGCAATAATTAATAATACTTTGTGAGACGCTGATATAACAACAGATGCTACTTTATATGTATAGGTGACTTGCCAATAAGCTGTGTTATGCGACCTACATACAGATGAACATAAATAAAATGTCTAATCTAACATATATATTAGATTAGTCATTGACTATTTAGCATTAGGGAATAATCCAAAAGAATTACTTATTTTTTAAAGTACTTACATACAAACATATATATCACGCCTCGTTCCCAGTGGGATAGATAGAGACCACCTCTCTCCACTTGCTACGATCCTGGCACACCTCTCTCGCTTCCTCCACGCAGAAATGTAAATTGGGATATATATGAAAAAGAGACAAGCTTTACACTAAGAAGAGTTTTCTTCCAAGATTCCTTGGTGAAAGAAATATAATCTATAAATATGCAACTAGAGACGAAGGTAATAGTCATTTAAGCTCTTGTTAAAGATGAGTAAGGAGAAACAGGCATGATAATCATGAGAGCATATCAGAGCTTCATTGTTTTAACAGTAAAATAGTTACTTTAACCTAAAATTAGACTCTGTTTTAATTATAACAAGAACCCTGTACCGTGGCACCAATGAAGTATTAAAAATTAGATCGAATTCAGTTCAGCAGATACCTAGAATGGAACTTTTTGATGTAAACTCATCGCACATCCATTTTCCGAACGGTTAACATAGGTAAATTTAGTATCAAAGCCCTGAGACAAAATTAGCAAAAGGCAATCGTCGCACATACGTGAAATGTCCAAAAAGGAAGCGGTTAACTAAACGGCTGGCATCGCGCCAGTTGCCAAACATGGACGGAATGATAAAAACGATCTGTTCGCCGTGAGGAGTGACGTGTTAAATTTGTACGTCATATTTTGTTATCTCTTTTTTCTACTCACACGAAAACAGGTGAAACACTTCAAAGCAAGCGACCGACGTTTGTTACAGACGTCGAAATCATTGTTTGGTTATACTTTCTCTGATAAATAAAATCTTTCTTTTGTGTTCTCGCGTTATGCTAATTGGAGTGCACTGAGACAAGAGGAATCTGTTTACTATTTGTTCGTAAACTTAACGTCTAAAATTGACGTCACTCCTTTTTTAGATTAGATATTAAAAACACTTGCTTCTAAATCTACGCTATTCATCGTTCGTACAATATTTCGAAATAGCACGGGGGATGACAAATTAGCGGTTGGCAAACCGTCTGCCATTTCGGTCCCCGGTTCAACTACCGCTAGAGAAGATCTATTATAAATATTCGCACCTGTTTCAATACGTATTACATTTGTTATTTTTACACTGTGAGAAACGCTTTTTAAATATAACTAAAGATCGAATAAATCTTCGAATTAAATAAAAACTGATTTTAAACGATGCTTGGTAACGCTACTACAAACATGAATCACAGCAACATTCGTAAAAGTGTCAACGTTTGCAACTTTGAAATAAGCCCCTTGAATGTATTATTATGTAAGTAGATCAAAAAATATTATAAAGAACTAAATTAACAAATCATTTAGCAAGTAATATTACAAATAACTCTTCACGACTAATATTAGTTATGTTTTGTAACTAAAGTGGAACCTGTTTAGATTGGTTACGCTTTAAATAGATGGCAACATTGTTTTACCGCAGTATTCCGTTGTGCAAGCTTTTACGTCGCCCGTCAGTCTTTCATTGACTGTCGAGAGTTCCACAGCACGTGGAATGAGGTTTGAACTACTTCTAGAATATAAAAAATAGCTAGTGTTTAACTTTATTAACTCTTGTTATTAATTTATAATGTATATATTTTAAAATATTAGACATAATGTAATTCAATGATTGCCCCTAAGTATCAAGCCGTGTTTTCTTCAGAAGAGCCTACTGTATCAAAGCGACACTCGATTATCCTCCTTCTCCGTCAATCGTCGTCTTATATTCTTTAAATATCTAATTCCATACAAACATTCAGTAGTGATAAAATATACTAAAGTTAATGATTCTTACCTTTGCAATGTTTACAAGAGATTTAGAGAGATCAAAGGAGATAGTTGCTAAAATTTTTGGTTCACGTATACGGCCTCAGATCAAGATTAGTTCAGATTGCAACGACGGTTGATATGTTTGCTGAACCTTCAGTTACTAAAAGGGTGGTAGGTGGTTCTGCCCAACAATTTACAGAGCCCAAGTCAACCTCTCGTGCACGGGCGAGCATTGTGGGCTAAGGCCCAATTCTAGTCAATGAACTATAACAAGGAGCACTTTGAAATAAGTCTATGGCCAGCAGCGGACGTCTTTCGGCTGATGATGATGATAAGCTATTAACAGGTTATTGTGGACTTTGGTTAGTTGGTATGGTTTTATCGAACTCGCCAAGCTATCTACCATAACAGCGTTGCTAGATTCAGGTTATCAACTTTTAGAAAACAGTATTCTAGGATAAATATTTCATTACCGACAGCCTAATTAACGTCACGTGAGTGTCATGTAACTTCATTGGGCCGAATAAAATACTTCATTGTTTTACTGATATGATTATATCAAAACTTGTCTTCGTACTAACATACACTTCCAATTGAAACAATTAAAAACAACTTGCCGTAACATGTTTATCATTCGAATAAACAAATTGAAAAGGCAAGTGGCGATCCCTTTTAAACAGTTTCCGATATACGATACGTTTCATGGGCGTCGTAGAGTTTGGTTTTGTTTGGTTTGGTTTGAATAGGTATCGGTATGGAAAAAGTTGCCGAATTAAAGGGTCGAGCCGGATCTAAAAGCAATTTCGAGCGGGGCAAATACCGCAATCGCTTCGGCACCGAAACAATAAAAACCTATCGCGCCCATCCGAAATTCTTCCTCTACATTGGAATGTTAATTAAATCATTTTACCTCAGATATTTCTTTACAGGAGCAATGCGGTTTCCGGTTTAAGTGCGCTTATGTGACCCGTAACCAAAGTGGTTGTAAGGGGTTCCGCAACCGAGTCACGGGACCAAAGCAAACATTACTTTTAAACCATCTAACTAATCAACAAATGAGTTCTAGCTCCCACTAACCCGCATTGGGCCAGCGTGGTGGGAAATGGCTCAAATCCCCTCTTATAAGCCTAACATATGACTTTCGCCCTAGCTCCTAGTGCTAGGCGGTACCGGAGGCCATGCTGACTGTAAGGTCTCAGGGAGCCGATGGATACGAACAGCGCAGGACCGATCAATGTGGGGATCTTTCGGAGAGATCTGTCTATAGTAGACGTCTATTGGCTGATGATGATAATGATGAGGCGCACTTAATGGTGTTTTAGGAAACCCACCTGACTAGCTGCCACCACTACATTGTATAGGAGTATTAATAAATTACAACAATTCAGTTCTGCCTGGTTAGGTCTATATCTATGACAAATATAGCCATTGTAAAGTATAATATATTTTAGCTTATAATTCTCTTTATATTTACACGAACACATTATTAGTGATAAAATTAAGTATTACTGATTTCATTTAGAAATCTTCACTGCATTCATTATTACAAGAAGACTGAACTGACTGTTGTCTTGACTAAATAGACATCATGAAGTACCTGCTGTTTTACAATTATTGTTTGCAGTTCAATATATACAAGAAGGCTTTTTTAAATATAAACTAGTACTACTAAACAAACCAACAACAATCAACACTTAAATTGATGGTCACGACCACTTTGTCAAGAGTGATGCCGACGAAGAAGAAAAAGTACTATTGTAATTAGTTTCAAATGAGAGATATTAAGAATCGATTGGAAAATATGAAACCTATGAAAATGTTGACATGCGTTAGTTACTTTAGCAACGAAAACGGTAAATATTTTATGATAAATTAACAAAGACATATTTATAAATAAAAAAAAAATATTAGCAAATGTGTGTATTTATTCCGGATATTATCTGAAACGGATGGATAAAGATTTAAATAAAACTCACTGCCGTATGGCTGAAGACAGAAAGGATGAAACAATGGAAACTTTGGTTTCTTCAAGTAAAATTACAAACCTTTGCAATTGTGAGTCATAATGTTATCAGTCGTTTTGAGAATTATATATTTTTTTTATTTATTTCCAACTTTCCCTGATATTATTATTCAAGGCTTTCATCCATCCATCCAATCAGCCGGAAGACGTCCACTGCTGGACAAAGGCCTCCCCCAAAGATTTCCACTCAGACCGGTCCTGGGCCACCCGCATCCAATGGTTGCCAGCGACCTTGACCAGGTCGTCGGTCCACTTTGTGGGGGGTCATTCAAGGCTTTACCATATCCTATTATTTACAACATATTCCTTACTATTGGCTATTTACATTTTTTTAATATTATTGCTATCCTTTTTCTTACATTATATATATATACTTGTGCTACTTCATTACCTAATACTCTCAAAAATACACATTATTGTATCCACTCGTATAAAGTAATTATTACTTATACTTATTTCTATTGTTTACTGCCTTATATATTTTTAAGCATTAATTTGTGAACTTACTTCTAACCGATTTGTTTTTTACTATCTCCGGTAGACTGGCTGTGTCTACTTAAGCCTGTGTCCTGCTGAAAGTCATACCTTAGGCATTTATGTATAGGACACTCCGTCAGCAAATGAGGAACCGTTTTCTCCAGGGCGTCACATCACATTTGCACGACGGGGCCTCGCAACACTGGAAACAGTGCAAGTATTGGGAGAATTCGCCGTAGCCAGTGAATATCTGGGTTAACTGCCCAGATGGTTGGACTTTCGTTAACTGATATGCCTCTGCTTGAGAATTGTATTTCGCTTGGAAACAAAAATTAATAATATCGTAGTGTAGTCAAAAACTGATAATTGACAGAAGAAAGGCGGCCAATGTCTCCCCCAACGTTACAAGTTCAATTATGAAACAGCACGGTAAAGTCGGAAACAATGCGATCACATTTTAACGGTTTTCTAAAAGGAAATGTTCATCTCCACGATATTTCGGAGCATGAAAGAGACGTTACGTTTGTATAATGGTAGTGCGCAAAAAGAAAATTCACGAAGCAATTTTCTGAACAACAGTATCCACATCCGGTCACGTCATCCTCCCCCCGCCGGCCGGGCGTGCCTCCGCACACGGAGAGGAACATTTCACTGCTGAAAATTTGTATATTCGGTCAATTTATTTTCTACAATTCAATACTACCTTTATAATTAAAGCAATTATTTACAATTTGCCAAAAGGTATGTCGCATGGGGCGTAAGGGTTGTAAGGGGTGCCGCCCAACATCTTACGGAGCCCAAGTCAATCTCACCTGCACACGGTACACCCTGCTTAATAATCGATCTCTGCTGCAGAAATCTTCTTGATAGGTGCGATTACAGCTCCTATTTCTGATGGCGAATAGTAGTGTGCACACATTACTGTGTTGCGGTTTGAAGGGCGCTGCAGCTAGTAAAATTACTGAGGTGGATCTTAACATCTTAAGTTTAAAAGACGAGGAGCACAATGCGGTGTATATCTAAGTAGCATCACGTTGTTATGGACACGCGTTAACAGTTACCATCAAGTAAAGTTCTCTAATCGCCTTGTCGAATAAATCATGAAGCCTGTAACACTGTTGTGTAATATGTAACATTATGGTTTGAAATTATTCTGCTGAACTACAACATCCAGAGCTAATTGGTAGTCAATTATAATACATACAACCATCAGGATGGGGAGCCAGCCATGCGCACTCCATGTATCAGGCTCAGCGCCGCAGCACCGCCTCGCATAAAATAGTCCGCACCATCTATCTTGACCATTAAAATACTTTATGGTCACCGGAAAGCCCGAAGCCACTTAGCATATTTCATTTGATAAATCTCAGATTACCAGAACCTTAAATGATTTAATTGTTTTTACGGAAATGAGAATGTTTGCGGCGTTTGGAATATTCTAAAGTAATATTGAACATTTCTAGACTTCCGTATGTATCTCACGTGGTTTGGATTCCTGCAAATCTTATGTGGTAGTTGTTTAAACAATACCGTTACTTCATAGATATTTTAAAGGGTCAATATATAAACATATACGAGTTTTTTTCTTGCCCGCTTTGCTAGCTATAACAACACCTCCACAATTCCTTTTGGGGATGGAATTTTGTAAGAATCAGTTCTTAGCTGCCTTGAGCATCAAGCCTCTAGGCGTTATGGTTTCAGAGATATCGTAATAAGTCTCTACAAAAGTGGAAATCTCATATATATATCAAATGTCTCACAAGCTCGTGGTGCTCCCTGCTAATCGACAAACGAGGCTCTGGCTCATAGCAACCCGAATTGGGCCAGCATGGGCGGGAATGGCCCAGGTAACCTCACATGAACCCCTACATACGACAGTCTCTAGTGTCCGGTGGTACTAGAGACCATACTGACTCTATGTGGGGATCTTTGGGAGAGACCTGTATCCAGTAACGGAACTCTTTCGTTCTTATCCGTGACATTTTGGTAGTTAAATTTTAAACCCGCCTGGAGCACTGCGATCCTGATTAATATACGACAAACATAAAGAGAAATGTTTTGGGTGACAATGCGAAACCATCTACTATCCTCATTTCCACGTACCACCATATGAAGTAGAGTTTAAATGTTAGTCTATTATAGATTAAAAAAATGAATAGATCCACATTATTTAACGTTATTTTTTGTATGAAATAAATAGAAGCATTCGCCCAAACTGAACTGTTGATCAAACTAACGATCCGTCATCCAGCAGGCGAGTAGGACAGAGTCTTGTGTCAGACTCTACCAACATTCCTCCATTCAATTTGGCCGCAAGCCAGTGTAGGAAAAAAATATATGATAGGTAAACGCGACTCCCAACTAGATCCGTTCAAATCATCTGTTTGTAATAAACAATGTTATTAATAAACTAATGATTTTAACTCTTTCGTACTAATTGTTTATGACCAATAAACTTATTAATGGTAAATTTAGATAACGACCATTTACTATTTGTATGTACTTTACTGTCATTGTGGGCGGCGATTAACATATTTTTAGTGGGATGAGATAAGACTTTCCTTTTCTGAAGAAAATATCTTAATTTTGTTGACTACTGAGTGACTGATGAGATTAAAATAAACAGGACGATGCTTGGAGAGTCTCTGCGCGATCAAATCAAAAGTGAGGACATCTGCAGAAGAACCAGGGTCACCGACAGCTCTACGGAGTCGGGAGGATGAAGTGGCAATGGGTGGAGCATATAGCTCGTAGAATCGATGAATGTTTGGATCTTGAAGTTCTGGAATGGCGACTGGGAAGCGTAGCGTGGACAGACCTCCTACTAGGTGGACAGAAGACATAAAAAAAAATCGCTTGGATCTAACAGCGCAAGATCGTGGTCTGTGGTATACATTACAGGAGACCTATGTCCAGCAGTGGACGTCCATCGGTTAAAATAATGATGATGATGAACAGGTTCTTTTTCTTTCCCAATCTACATTTCATCCTAACACTAAATATTATTTAAGTTGTGTACACCATGCTTTTCTGCTATCCAACACGTGTCTGGAAATAACTTATTAATATATTCAAACGCTCAAACTTGGAGGTTCGTGAATCGCACATTTTCTCGGAAGGAAGTCCAACCAGTACCCAGTACTTCGAGGAAGTCAGTTGATCTTCATCACTAGTTTAAACAACCATCAAAGCTATCCAACACCGATTTCGGAATATAACTGAAACGCTATAATCTTGTTATTATAGTTAACAAACTGAACCTATTTTGATCTAGTTTCTTAGTTAAATATATATCTCGAAATGTTTAGAATGATCTATTATATTACATATATGTCAGCCTTTTTTCATGTTTATAATTGTATAGGCAAATAGAAAATTATAGTACATTAAAAATCAACTATATATACGTTTTCTTTATACAATATATAATATATATATGCATACTATGATCGAACAGACATTATACTTGGAAATAGGAATTTATCATAATTAACCTTATACATAACATTTTATGGTATCACCCTTGACCTATATATTAGGTTGGGGAAAAAGAAATCCATTATTTTTCCGGTAGATGGCTGTAGTGATAAATTTCTCGTTAAGTATCGATCAAACAGTTTCAGATTTATGCTCGTTGGAAAGGTGACATTTCGCAGTAAAAAAATTCTTTTGCTGTTTTTTGTTTGGTGCATTCAATTGTGAGTTACAGGGTGTTAAAAATGGAAGTGAACAAAGAGAAAATTCGGTACATTTTACAATTTTTCTTTGACAAGAGCGAAAATGCAAGCCAGGCGGCTAAAATTGTGAATGGTGTTTATGGAGCCGATACTGTAACAGCCAATTATGTGCAATTTTGGTTTCGTAGATTCCGTTCAGGAATTTTTGATGTTAAAGATGCACCTCGCACAGGTAGGCCGGTCGCCGAAAATGTCGATAAAATCGGAGAAATGATCGAAGTTGACCGGCATGTTAGCAGTCGTAACATCGCCCAGGAGTTAAAAATGGACCACAAAATAGTTTTAAACCATTTACACAAAGCTGGATTCAAAAAGAAGCTCGATGTTTGGGTGCCACACCAATTAACAGAAAAAAACATGATGGATCGAATTTCCATCTGCGAAGCCTTGGCCAAACGGAATGAGATAGACCCATTTCTTAAACGGATGGTGACTGGAGATGAGAAATGGATCACATACGATAACCCTGTGCGAAAACGATCATGGTCAAAGAGCGGTGAAGCACCTCAAACGGTGGCCAAACCAGGACTAACGGCCAGGAAGGTTCTGCTGTGCATTTGGTGGGACTGGAAGGGGATTATTTATTATGAGTTGTATCCATATGGCCAAGCACTAAATTCTGATCTCTACTGTCAACAACTGGACCGTTTGAAGATAGCAATTGACCAGAAACGGCCAGAATTGGCCAACAGGAGAGGTGTCGTGTTCCACCAGGACAATGCTAGGCCACACACGTCTACAGTGACTCGCCGGAAACTTCGGGAGCTTGCTTGGGAAGTTTTAATGCATCCGCCATACAGTCCGGACTTGGCACCAAGCGATTACCATCTTTTTCTTGCATTACAAAATTTCTTTAGTGATAAAAAATTGGCATCTAGGGAAGATTGTGAAAATCGGCTACTAGAGTTTTTTGCAAATAGAGACCAGAACTTCTACGAGAGAGGCATTATGAAGTTACCTTTAAAATGGCAACAAATCATAGAACAAATCGGACAATCCGAAGCATGTTAAATAAAGTCCTGAAGTTCATACAAAAATAATGGATTTCTTTTTCCCCAACCTATTATTTTTGAACATATATAGTCTATATAAAAGTATAGTTATAATCGGCCGTTTCGGAGGAATATCAGATCAAACAGACAGACAGACAAAAGTTTTTATACACATTTTCAGTATCAGTACCATGTAGACATTGATAGGAGATGATTGTTTGTTATGACAAACAATCGCTTCAACTTTATTCAATGAAATATACATATATATGAATTAATATCGTATTATTTATAAGTACTAGTAATGCGATTAAATACTAGTTTGTATATTAACATAGCTTTTCTATAAATATAGAACTGATATATATTTATTACTACCAATCGTGGTGTAATGAATAGCGGAAGGCAGAGTTTAACTGAACGAGTTATTTATTGGCATAGTCTCAAGCTCTTCCGTCGGATCACATCTAGCTTCCCCTGTTAATCATCTGATTTATTCAATGATAATACTAATACTGTTATATTAACCAAAAAAAAGTGTTACACATTTAACGATTACACAAGTTCAGTTAATGGTAAATATAGTACCCATAACATTGTGATGGTAATCATAATGTTTATACGATATTTGTCGCCATGAGATGTAAGATAATAAATATCATTATATCAGTACTAGCTACGGCATTGCTCGAACCGGAAGTCGTTAATGTTTTCATACTGCTACGCTGCAACCAAATTAGGAGCTGTACCTAGGCGGCACAGGCAATACAATGTTGTGAAATTACCAGGGTAACGAGATTTGATATTTTATATCTCAAGGTAATGATGTAGTGTATATCACCCTATTAGCGCTTTGTTATGGGCAGGGTTATCACTTACCATCAACTGAACGTCTCATTTTTGAGTTAGGTGAAAAGAAAAAAAAAAGTTACTCACTGGATTCGATGATCTCCAAGCTGGTACCTATCAACGTGAGCACAACCACCAAGTTCACCAGAACACATAAATCCGCCCTCGCCATCGCGGGCGCTTGGTCCGAGCCGCCGCCGGTGTCACAGCCCCATCCGTCCCATTCGTATCAAATATTTCACACCATTTGGGCCACATTGATGTCGACTTCTATTCCGTATGATTTATTTTCATTGACTCCGGCCTCACGTATTTTCGCTATTTCCTCATAGCCACCACGAAAATATCATTCTATTTTTACGCGATTCAAAGTGTCATAACGTTTTGGAATCGCTCCAGGCTTCTTGTTGCTTTTTTTTATATATTATTTAGTATTCAGCCGCGGCGGAGAGTTTGTCTGTGACCGGAAATCTGAAAAGAGGTAATTTTATCATCTGTTTATTATAAGCACCGAATGACGTGAATTTTATAATTAAGTTATTTCTAGTATTTAACATGTTGATGGCGACGTACATTTTAATGAAATGGTTTATTTTTTAAATACTTAAGTATCATTGGAAGAAAATATGTTTTAATGAGCATAATGATCTCAATTTTTCATGGCGCCAAATAACAGTGAAACCTTAAGCGGTAAAATACGCTATTTCAGAATATTATTAATATAGGAAATCATTATATTGTAATAAGCTACAGCTGAAAATGAGAATGATGTGGATAGTAGCAGCTAGCTAGGCTATCCAACATCCACCACGTGTAGACTCGGGATGGAATCAGAGACGTCTGTGTTACAATGCAAGTGGTTAAAAGCTGTGTTCCGGGATTCAATGGAACAAAAAAATTCGACATAAATAATATTATATATATACGTAAAGTTTAAAATATAAGAAAAACTAGTTTCCCATTTACAATTTGCTTTCAATATTAACTGAATGTCTTATGGGTATTGTAAAGTAGATATTGAAAATATGGTTTCCAAACTATTTTCCAAATTCGCAGTGGTATTCGAATACAGCTTTCGTGTTACTAAAAGTTTCAAGCTCACTAAATTAATTAGACCTTCATCAACACATGCGGACCTCTAATACGTCTCCTACCTTTACTCAAATAAGGGTGATCGCACACGCTGGACATTCTCTACCTATTCGATGTATTTTAGATAGACTGATAGACACATTAAATAGAACAATTATTTCATTTAATGCTAGTCTAGTAAAATAAGATTAAGATCTTCTAGTAAGCTAGAATATACTCTTGCTGTTGCATAACAAAGTAAAAGAAAAAAAATCAAATTTAATAATATACAAACAAAGTATATATATATATCTTTGCATTTTTATGTCAAGTATTCTTATAAATAACTAACGAAAATAGAACGTACATAATCATTAAATAATTGTGTCTTCTATATACTAAAGCGAGGCTTATGTCCAGCAGTGGACGTCTATCGGCTGATGATGATATCTTCTATATTAAGTGTAGAATTACTTATAAGTTAAGGTAACAATAAAATTTAGGTAATTTAAATGCAAACACTATCACTAGCGGGAGATATTCGTATGGGTAAGCTGATAACTGAATGTTTTATTACTATAGACTTGGAACAAAGAAAGAGAGAGAGAGAGAGATCACTATTGTTGACTATACATCCTATATGATAGAGTAGATACTACCTAGGTATATTTACAGCCCCCTTATCTCTTCCCTATAACACTATCCACATTTTCAACCCTTCCCCATTCAATATCCCACCTTTCTCCTCCTCCTTCTATATACAAGATTATCTACATATAGTTTTGTGTTATTGTTTGTATTGAGTATTAGTTTAATTTTCATTTCTTTATTTATTAACGAAAGAGATATACAAGGTAAGAATGATTGGAGAAATCGGTGCAGATCGACCTAGGCGGACATATTCAAATCAAATCGGAGATGTCCTAAAGAAAGGCCGGGTCTTGACCCGGCCTCTCGGCTCTTCGGTTGGTAGTACTCTTGAGCACTACCAACCGAAGAGCGTGCATGAAGACGCTTATGAAAGTGGAGGAAGCGAGAGAGGTGTGCCAGGATCGTAGCAAGAGGAGAAAGGTGGTCTCTGCCTACCCCACTGGGAACGAGGCGTGATATATATGTATGTATTCTTTATTTATATAATTTTTTCACTTTTTTTATTTTGCTCGCGAGCCTAGGAACCGATGAAGCTGCAATAGTTGTCAATAAAACTAGCGGCGCAAATGTCATAATAAAAAATTACTATATGTGGGACAACATCTCTGCAATAAGCGTCTTCCGGTGTATAAAATATATGATAATAAATAGTGACATTGAGAAACATACTGATATTTCCATGGATGTTGATTTCACCTAAGTGATCGGAATACTTATATCCGGTGTCCACTAACATGTGGTGCGTTGCAGTGTGCAGACGGCCTAACGGCGGGCGCGCGGTGCGCTGCGCACGCGCCCCAGGCGCGCCGCCGCGGGTTCATTACATTTCGGTCACACTCCCCACGACACGTTTCCGCTCGTCTAATAATAATCGGCGTCCCCCGCGGATGCGCCGCTTCCTCTGCCTTCGAAATTTTAATCAACCGATTCAATTAACCTTAGTTCGTCTAATGAAAGTATTAAAATTAAACGAGTTTCGTCCACAGCCGTTTAATGAAGTTAACCGGTCCAAGGGACCGCGAATTAGTGTGTTGTGTAAATGAATTATTCCTGTTTGTGTTTCAATATTTGACCGGTTTTATTTGTGGAGAGAATAGGGGGAGGTAAATGTTACATATAGTTGACCAATATTAATAAAAGCAATGACTTATTGAGGCAATTCTGATGGCACCATCCCATGATATAATAATTAATGGGAATTTATTTCTGCACATTTCTATATGTATTTAGATTTTGGTTGTTCACCAATCACGTGAAAACTAGTGAACATATCGACATGGGAACATGAGTATTCGACGCGGAATGATTTGTATTCACAGAATATTTTTTGTATTTCATAGAACCTTTATAACATAAACATTTTCATTTGGTGTTATTTAAGCGGTTTCTATAGTAACGGTTGCTATAGCTAGTAATTTGCGGCTGCGGTTGCTCCCAAAGAATATTTCTGATCAATTTTAAATATAATTTTACGTTACGGCCAGCAAAGCGATGGGGGAACAACTAGTCATATATAAATTAAGAAGTAATTTGCTGTTCCGATACAATTTCTGTGAATTTGGATCTTTCAGATAATTACTTAAAATTCTTCATTACCTCATCATCAATATCAGCAGATAGACGTCCACAGCTACACATAGGCCTCCCCCAAAGATCCCCATCGATCGGTCCTGTGCTGCTCGCATAGCCGTGCACCAAGGCCGTCGTTTGTATGGGTACTTATGGGGGGATTTTGGCCATTTCCCACCACGCTGGCCCAATGCGAGTTGGGGGAAATATACCATTATCTCATAATCATATCAATACAATAAGATATAAAAGTATATGTAAATGAAAACTTAACAAATATCATTCCGCAGTAGACAAAGGGGTCGCGGGCGCAGGGTGGCGTTTCGTTGCAAATGAAATGCAGCAAAACGTTTATAATTAAATACAAGTGAAACCGTGTTGCACAATTCAGGCTTTTCAAATTCTAATTCAGACGCAGTCACCGGTCTAGCGTTTCAGCGCAACAATTGTTTGCGGAATTGCCATCCAGCCTGCTTCCCTAACAAAGGACGACATAATTACGACAGCCGACGTGTCGGAGGCGGTGGCTGCGGAGCTTGTCGGACCAGTTAAAATTATACACTGCAGCGAAAATTCGGCGAGTGCTTCAACTTATCTACTGCCTGCTTTCAGTGTATCTATTGTAACAATTGTTTTTTTATATCCAAGCTACGTTCATGAACTATTATGTAAAATTATAAAATTATAAGACTTGCTCACAAAAATGAGATACTCGCGACGATTGTCATAAGGCATTGTCTACTCATTAAGAATATAGTACCGGTAGACGTAGTGTAGGAAGACCTTTCACAAGGTGACCCGATGATCTGGTGAGAATCGTGGGAACCCACTGGATGCGAGCAATGCGAGACCGATCAATGTATGTATATCTATGGAGAGGCGTATGTCCAGCAGTGGACATCTATCGGCTAATAATTATGAAGAAGAATATAGTCACACCCTTGTCATAACAAGAAGCTGTTAGTGAGTTACCACAATACAACATTGCTTTCAATGTCCCTTTAATAATTTCAGCTCCTTCCTTTAACAGGGCTTCAGAAGTAAACGGCGATTAGGATGCTTTAATGCCCTCACAGCGACTCAAGAGGACGATGTCTGGATACACTTGACCATTTTAAATCCGTTCCTGAGGGTTTCATCATAGTAATGTACTCTCTACGTATCCTAAAACTACACGTACACCTATTCGTAGGAAGTTCTTTATTCATCATAGATGACATTGTTAAAGTTACTTCAACCCCGGCGAAGCAGATGATAACTTAAGAAAGCAATGACTTATTTACTTAAAAAATTTATGCTGTGTCCATTGAACTTCGTATCTCCACGCATGTGCAGTGGTTACACAGTAGAATGTAAAAACTAGTGTACTCTAAACAATTAGCTAGGAGTTGAATATTTTTGTTGCGCCCCCCACCCCCACCTACCTTGCACCGCGAGTGCAGCTTGTTGTGTTTAATTAACTCCAGCGAGTTACCTGTGTAATTAACAAACTATTTTTATACACACCCCTTTTCTCTTACCCGTTTGTGCCAGTGAAGAAATGAGCTTAATTTACACTTTGCGCACCCTTCTTTAAGCAGGTGTTACATTTTTTGAACTTCAAATTTGTACGAGTACTTTATTTTTCTTTTCTTCTCCGTCTCTGTCTTACTAGCGACAAATATCTGCGGTTTTTAATGCTGTAGCTATTTTTTTTCTTTCTTTATTTAAGTATGACCATGCATAACATTTTAAACTAGTGCTATTAGGATGATGCTCCATGGAGGCCTATTGTTTGCACTATCTCTAAACTTCAGTACAATAGGAGACACTGATTTCGCATCTGTACATAACTTGTCTTATTTCCTGATTGTTGATTCGTTTTTTTTTTTAGAAAAAGTATTCTTTAAAGTTATGAATAATAATAAAAAACATCGCAATGTTTTTAGTCACTATTTACAGTTGGCTTTTGAACTATTTATGTGGCTACGAATGCGACCCCTGTAGGGGACTATGCCATGTCTCTCCCCAAGTCTTATCGGTGTCATCAAGGGAAGGTTACCACCATGCGTCGATTCGTCGCTGATCTCCTGTCGTTCGCGATACGCATCATGAGGGCGCATTGTCAGCTACCGGTTTATGGTTGACAGTTAAGATCTCTAACGTAATTAACGGTACGGATATAACCGCGCCTTAAATTAACTTTCTCAGCGAGGGTTGCAACACATCAAAATTAGTGTCAGTTTAATATTGGCATGGCATTATTTATAAATTTGTGATGAATGATGAAATTTTTAGGTATTAATAGACTCCCAAATTCTTTGGGGTGATTATAGAAAGGGTTTTTATCGGCAGAACTTCCAAGTACCGCATACTTCCTCTTGACTGAAATAACGTAAAAAAAAACACATATTGTACTAAGGTTTAATATAAGTCCTGGATTTTACTAAATTGCTCACGTATTTTAAAGTTTTATAAGTAGAAAGTTTTTTTTAGTTCTTTAATTTCATACTTTTGCTTAATGATTACACATTTTGTATGCCGCCTGACATTTGAAATATGATCAACCTTGCCCCAAAAATTTTAATCGTACTAAACACTAATTAGTAAGTACTATTGTAGGAAAATCAATTGTTAATAACAATAATAATTTAGCGTTTCACTTGAACATACCCTGTGTTGTAACCGGAATGTATTATTCACACGGATGTGAAACGCTTTCGATGTTATCCTTTAGCGCGTTAACAGACAGCCGGTATACATAACTGTCAGTTGTAATTAATAAGCGAATTTAACAACAAAGGGGTTGCGATTTGATGAAATTAGTTGCATTTCTCTGCTGTGACACGGACGGGCATTCCGTTTGGCAGCGTCATCATCAGAGCCTAATTGCTCCGGCGCCAGTGACTCCCTTCGTATTTAAATCGTCCCGACACACGCCCGGCATTCTGGGAATTGTTATAGATCGAGAAAAGGAAATAGTCAATGGCAATAAAGGAGACGCCGCCGCCGGTGACCGTATTTAAAATAAACACAACTTTATGGGTGGCTCGTTGTAACTGCGGCGAGCCGTAAAGCGGGACAAGAGAAAAAGATAATCACCGGGTCGGTGCGATCCTGTGGGACTCGCTGGAAGTGTTTAGAGACACATGTGACTTTTATTTGTTTCATATGGTCGTTAGCGTGAAATATACAAGCCGCATATAACACGCATAACACTTCGGGAGAGACTCATACCCGGGAATTTACTGAAACAAAAAAAATCCAATCATCAATTTAGTAATTTTTGTTATTCATCAGACTCAATTGTTTTGCCAATTCCTAAATGGGATAAGAATGTTATTTTCATTAAAATCCATAGCTTTTATCAAGCGATTGAAAATATACTTAATACTTATTAAAGAATTATACTATTTAAACAAAATTTTAATATACTTCTAGATGAAGCCAATGCCAAAAAATCATTAATCACTTATAGCTATTTCATTACTTTCAGGCGAAGAATTATTTTCAAGATAAATAGTTGTATAAACGTTGAGAATAATCCATCATTTATTATTATATGTTGTCAATTAGACGAGCTGAAATGGACACTTCATTAAAGAAAAAACTAATTAGAGTAATAAATGGAGCAGACAATCCATCATATTCAAACATATTTCGTATTTCTCACATAACTGTTTGAAAATAGGCACCCTCGTCTATTCTCACTTCGTTAACCTTACCAACAGAAATCGTTGCTATAATTAGCAACACAGTAACCCCAACAATGCGCACTGCACCATTGCCGGCCGCGGGCAGCGGCGCTGACCCGGCCTGATCATCTACAGTTTATACCATGTCACTTACATCAAAGGAGACCACTTCAAACGCTTGTGTAACGTCTGCCGAAGCGCATTCTTCGTTCTAATTACTTTTAACTGCAACGGCATTGAGTCCATTTTCCTGTGCAGCAGCTGAAGCAGGTGCACACGGAGCCACGTCTCCACGATATATTTTGCCTCATTCTGACTTGATGACAAACGTGTATTCACTTTTAAATCTCATCCCTAATGAGATGTTTGTACATCTTTTTGAAATAAAGGCGAAGCTATTTCAGAATTACTTAAAGCTCCCTGTTACAATGTTTGTCGTGGCAATTCCTTATGAATGCTTGCTTTAAAAAAAAAATACTTTTTCCTTTTAACATACCCTCATTGAACGCTATGAAGAACTACTTTTTGTTACTTAGTCATCATCATAATCATTAGGCCCTATTCGAACTTCCAGCTACCGCTTTCTTAAACTTCCTTCCGCTGTCTACCAGGTGTCATGTTACTTAGTACAGGATTCTAATTTTGATTTTATATGATGCTCAATATTTAATTCCAATAGTAGTTTAGGATATCTTAATTTTAGTTTGCAGATACGAATCCGTGGTCACTCGCTAAGTTTTTGATACAGTAGTTATTGGGTACCTTAATAATTTTATGAAAAATACACAAACCTGTAAGTTTTTTTAATTTCAGTACTTTTCAACCTTGATTACTCCCCATAACGAACGCTATGTTAAAAAGATTTTATAAAGTCATTTTTGTTTATGTCTCCTCGGTAAGGAGGACACCAGTTGTGATTTATTTAATTGTCTTATGAAAAACACTGTTAGCGGAATTAACAAGGAGCAAAAGAAAAATTTCTTTTCGCTGTTATTTCCTCATTTCTCTGACTAGTGAGCGTGAAGCGTTTCAGGAATCACGAATGAAAATGTTTGACGTTACAAACGGGGGTAATTAGGGACAGTTGCAATTACAGGTTTCATAAATTATAATTTTTTTAATTATTACTAACACGTGTTATATATTTTTAATAATTATAGTATATTTTATATATATCAGCATAATTTTCTGTATATACTAAAACTTAAGTCATTAACTACATTATTCAATTAAATAATATAATTCGTTTTGATGATAATCTGATTTCGACTCTTTAACTATAGTCTAAAGTCTTTCAAAAGAAGTCTATAATAGAAAAAGATGAAGAATTATTAGCTCGCTGGCCTAACGGTTAGAGCGTGCGGCTTTCACTCCGAAGGTCGCGGGTTCGAATCTCGGCATGTACCGATGACTTATTATTTAAGTTATGTACATTTGTGGACTTTAGTTACAACAGCGAGATACAAACGGCGAAGGAAAACATCGCGAGGAAACCCGCCGATGAATTAGAATTTATTCTAAGCTGTGTGAAGTCACCAACCCGCATTGGGCCAGCGTGGTGACTATGGCATAATCGCCCTCATATTGAGAGTAGGTCTGTGCCCCAGCAGTGGGGACATAAATTGGTTGTTATAATGAATAATTATTATCTATTTTTCGACGAGATGAATGAGACGTTTGTCAGATGGTAAGTGATACGTGCTCACAAAATCTTCGCGCTAGTTAAGATGATACACACAACACCACATTACACTCGAGACGTAAGACAATGAAAAACAATCGATTTTCGCTAAGATTTAAAAAAATAATAATAACAAAACAACAAAATCCACATACCTTACACTAAAGCTAAGTTAGATTCTACACAATATAACTTTCGTTCTGATTATCTCTACAAAAAAATATATAAACATATGGATATATACAACGAAAATAGTTTAACACGCATAAAGCCCTTAAGTAATTGGATAAGTAAGCTTACATACAAACAGACAGAAATTCTTTTATAAATTGATTAATTATAGTTATACAGGCTGGTTCAAACTTGCCGCAAACACCGCAAATATTCAAAGTCAAATAATTACATTCAGAATTATTCACACATACACCGACACACACACACACACACACATCCTCCATATATATATATACTGTTAATGTATATTTGTTTATATAGTATTAATAGACTGTTATTAAGGAAGAGGGAAGTCTCCAGGCACAAGCATCTGTTTGCTTAAAAGACTCCTATCACATGTGGTGGTTATTAATTTTAAGTTAAAGCAATTTTTTTTATTATGACCATTATTATTATTATAAGACGTTAGGTCTCGACAGCCTAATGATTACACTGGCTACAGGGCCAATAGCCAGCAATAAGCACTGCGGTGATACCTACCTGGACAATCTCTGGCAACAGTCACCTTTTTTTTTTGTTTTTGTGGGTGTAGTGGGTAGTACCTAAATATTATAGTAAGAGAATATATGTTAATACCATCAGAAGGTGAGGGGGACAGTCAGTGTGTGGCGATGATTAAACCGTGTGAACATACAATGACTTTTATTAAAAGATATACCACGACATGATGTCAGGTGTGTATAGTTTAGTATAGCAATGTCCTCAGTGGAATAGTGTTCAAATGTGTAGTAATTACGAAAGAAAAGAAGGGAATAATGTTTAAAAATAAAGAGGAGTGTATAGGCTTTCCTTTTATACAACAACCGTCAGCACTCGCACAGGAGGGAAATTTAGCTACTAATTGGCGGGAATGGAAGACGGGGTTTGATTATTGTTTGATCTCGGCGGGGAGAGACGATGCGACGTAGAAAGAAAAATGCGCTTTGTTTGTGCACGTCGTTGGCAAATATGGACGAGAATTACACGAGGAGCTGGATTTAGAACCGGAGAAAAACGATTATAATTTATTGTGTAAAAAATTTAATGAACACTGTGATCCTAAAAAAAATATTAATTATGAAAGACATGTATTCTTTGAAACTTACCAAAATGAATGGAAATTCGAGAAATTCTATAGTTCTCTTAAAATAAAGGCGAAAAATTGTGAATTTGGATCTTCAAAAAAATAATCTCATAATTACATAATTAATTCGTAGTGTAAGAGACAGGCAAATGCGAGAAAATTTATTGGCAAAATCTAGTTTATCGTTGGAAGAGGCGAACGGATTATGCCGGGCGGTTGAGCGTGCAAGCGAGCAGCCGGAAACTTGCAGCTCAGGGCGTACTGGTGCAAACGTGGGAAACGAAGAAGTAGAGTACATGTCGCGGAGCAGGGACTAGCGAGAGGCGCATGGCACATTCGTCGGTTATTTTAATGCTTACCTTCAAAATAATAAATACGATTGTTATCAGCCTATATATGTGTTAAATGTAAATTGTAACAACTTATTGGTTTTAAAAGCGTGTATCGAGTTAAAATTGTTGGCGAGAACTAACTATTTAAGTTTAAATAATATACATGTTGATGATGCAATTTTCGAAGGCTTAGGTTGTTTGCCTTTTTTGCATAAAATAATAACAGACCCGAGCGTCCCGCCGGTAGTAAATGGTTCGAGAAAAATTCCTATAAAATTAGGTTCTAGATTAAAACAGGAATTGAATAATATGCTGAAGTTAGGCATTATTCTAAAAGAAGATGGTCCAACTGATTGGGTTTCGAATATTGTTATATTGAATAAACCTGATAAATTATTACGCATTTGTTTAGACCCTAAAAAATTAAACAAAGCAGTGAAACGAAGTCATTCTCAGTTACCAACATTGGACGAAATAACTAATAATTTATCATGAGCGAAAGTGTTTTCCAAATGCGATTCAAAGAAAGGTTTTTATATGATGCGCTTAGATGAAAACAGTTCTAAATTATGCACCTTCTCAACGCCTTTTGGTCGATATAAATTGTTAAGAACGCCATTCGGAATTAACTGTGCGCCGGAGATGTTTCATAAGGAAATGGGCAAAATTTTTAAAATGGACGGAGTAGAAGTTTTTTGTGACGACTTGCTTATATGGGGTCGCAATCAAAGAGAACATGACGAGAGATTAGCTGAGGTTGTATGTAGGGCAAATAAGAATGGTGTAAAATTTAATAAAAATAAATGTATTTTTAGTGCAAAAGAAATAAAGTTCATGGGACACACACTTAATTCTAAAGGGTTAAGGCCAGATGACAATAGAGTGGATGCAATATTAAAAATGGAAAAACCAACAGACAAAAAAGGAGTGGAACCTTTCTTGGGTGCAACAAATTATTTAGCCAAGTTCATTGCTAAATACTCGAAGGTATCGGCACCGTTGAGAGAATTATTGAATAAAAAAGTCGAGTTTGACTGGTTACATGTCCACGAGCATTTGATGAGCTTAAAACAAGGATTAGTAGAGGTTCGGTTTTGACGTATTATTCACTAGACGAGCCGGTCACCGTGTCAGTGGACTATGTGGAAGTAAGGGTTATGTGAGATTTTTACTCAATAAACCCTCTCGGTAGTCTGCATCAGTGCATTCGGGGAGGCTTCGGGGCTCTCAAAAAACGCATCGGTGCTACTCTACACTTTGTGTTACATGTCTCTGAAGAGAGCCTTAACACTTCTAGACACCATCGCTGAACCATACGCTGTCCCACACAGGTTCGCTTGTTGAGCGATAAAGGAGCCCACCGTTAACTCCCGCGAAACTCCTAGACCCTTTCAGTCGCCTTCTACGACAGGCAGGACTTACCTTAGTCCAATTCATACTAGCCCGAGACTACAGAGCTGCGATTTCAGAGACTTAACAGCAGTGAATTTTTAAACAATGTCTACTAATAATTAACATTTAAATTGTTTTATAATCTGTACCAGTTGTATCAGCTTATTACCTACTAGTAAAAGCCGGGCAGTCAACAAAATTGACTGCTGCTCTAGTTACATTAAAATCTAATTATTATCAATGTTTAATTGTTATGGAAGTTTAACAATGCATTTGCATGCACGGTATCAGTGTATATGGACTATTTCAATTCCGTGGCAAGTTCACTCCATTAGCTGGCACAGCAGTAAATATTACATAAAAGAAACAAATATTTCTTTATATAACAAAACATAGTAATAGGGGGACCGGAAAGTAATGTCGTTTCTGCGCATGCCAATACTTGATTGTCATTTGTCAGCTCATTGTTTTGTTCAGAGGCGTACCAAAGACATTGTGAGGTTATAGTGATTTCTTTACTTATAGACAATTGAATTACAATTTTTTTTTGTAATTTTGGGTAAAATGGCCAGCCAAATACCAGAAGAGGTACACATCCGGCATTGCATGCTCTTTGAGTTTCGCAAGGGAAATAACGCAACAGTTGCTACCAAAAACATTTGCGATGTTTATCCAAATGCACTGGACATTCGTAAATGCCAAAGGTGGTTTTCCAAGTTCAAATCGGGTAATTTTGATCTTTCCGATCGTATCGATCAGGAAGACCATCAGCGTTAGACAACGACGTGTTAAGGGCGGAAGTGGAAGCAAATCCGTGTCAGACGATCGAGGAATTGTCAAACAGTCTCAACAAACCTTGGTCGACCATCCAAGAACATTTGAAGCAGATTGGAAAAGTAAGCAGAGCAGGTGTTTGGGTCCCGCATAATCTGTCCGAACAGAATAAGGCTAACCGATCAATCACATGCAACTTATTGCTTCAACGACACAACACAGAAGCGTTTTTTGATCGCTTGATCACAGGAGATGAGAAATGGGTCCTGTATGATAACCCAAAACGCAAAAGGCAGTGGCTCTCTCCAAATGAAATCCCTCGGAGTACTGCTAAGCCAGGTTTACACCCCAAAAAAGCGCTTTTGTGTGTTTGGTGGAGTATTCGCGGCATTGTTCATTTTGAATTACTGAAACCTGGAGAAACTGTTACTGCAGACCTCTACAGCGAACAATTGCAGCGAGTCAATCAATCTTTAATTGAAAAGTGGCCAGCGATTGTCAACCGAAAAGGCGTCATTCTCCAACATGACAATGCAAGACCGCACTGCGCAAGGCGAACTCTAGAAAAAATTAATGAATTGGGGTGGGAGGTGCTGCCTCATCCACCATATTCGCCCGATGTTGCACCATCGGATTTCCACTTATTCCGAGCGCTGCAACACTTTTTAAGTGGCAAAACATTTGCAAATTTGGATGATATCCAAAATGCCATCTCTAGATATTTTGCCGAAAAACCAATTAATTTTTATCGATCAGGGATTGAAAATTTACTCACTAGATGGCAAAAGGTTATTGACAATGATGGGGAATACATCATTGATTAAAAATAAAGACTCGTTAAAAATGTATGTGTTTGTATTTAGCGTAAGAAAACGACATTACTTTCCGGTCCCCCTAATATTTACCTTAACGAAACAAAACGTGAGTTATGCAAACAGTACCCGAGCAGATGACCAGTCGTCAAGCGTATTATATCCAAGCGTCATTGTTTACACGTACGTACGTTTGTAACTGCGACGAAACTTTTTCTGTGCGACATTACAGTAACTGTGTCGGCTGAAAAGAATTCTTTTCGTATGCAAATCAACATTTTCGATTGTCTGCTTCAGTTGGCCAAGCTTAACCGCTCCTTGTGACACGGCCACCGTAGTTAATACCACTTGCCGTTTCACAAATACTGCATCGGAACTGTTATAAAGAGACTGACGTTTGAGGACAAGTTATTTAGTACCGAATCACGATCTCATATACACACTGTATTCACATATATTGTGTTTGGTCTTACTATCTTATAGTAATATCTCTGCCATAGATTATCAATGTTATAAGTCAACTGTCCCGTTAGTAAATGTTACAATGTCGATTATTAAGATGTACAACATTGGAGTTGTGCACTTGACTATCTAACATTTATATTGTCTTATAATTACTTTACTAAATCGTCATCATCATCATCTTTTAAATCATAAATATACTTTAACAATATGGTTGTAAAGTTTAAGAACATATAAATAAGATTTAATATAAAAATTGCTAGTCGAATGATGTGTCAATTGTGATGTAGTGGAATTGATTTCCGGTAGAGCTGTCGATATTACTCGGCGGGAGGAGAACGGAGGGTTGGGGTTCAACTGGTGAGGGTTAAGAGAAAGAGAGTACAAAGTGTTGTATAGGCTGATTTAATATATTTATAAAAAAGATACTAACACTAACATTTTGTCGTCACATATTGCATCACAAATTATTACTTTACATTTCCGACTACATTAATTTTAAAATTGAATTGAGCTTATAAAAGCGATGATAGCTTGATAAATAGAAACTACCCCAATTCATCGGTAAAATGATTCCGAGGACGTCAGCGATCCATCAGCCATAATTGGTGCAATAAGATGTATACGGGGTCAGATGCAAGCTCGTTACGCCAACACTAGGATCAATTGGCAAACATATGCGAATCTGAATGTTTAGAATACACTCTTGAGTATTATACTTTTGCTTATGTTTAGAATTTTTATCGTATGCTTCTTTTAATACTTTTAAAATTACCGGTAATTAACATAATTCGGTTCGTCTGGAAACTAAAGATTTCTCTTGCTCGAGACTGACGAGAGCCGCTGAAGTAATTTTTTGCTACAAAGAAGTAGGACCTAAATTTGACTGTTTCGATTTGAAGGACGCTTTAGCTAACGTAATTATGCTCACAAGTCCTCTATACTACAGGTGTACCACAGAGATGCCATTTCTGACTGTTGATGGTTCAGATATCCACTAATTTTTTCCAAAATTATACAAATGTTTGTATTTATTAGTGGTACTCAGAATATATAAGCGAATATGAAGTAAAAAAATTATTATTTGTTAAGGATACCAAAATGAAAAAAGAAATTATTACAAACGTTTCATCATCATCATCACTATCCAAATATCTCAACTTCGATCCGTCGGATAAACGTTTACAAATTTTGAAAGGACGTCAATAGTTTTTATTATTTTCCTTTTTTTATTTCACGTAGCAACGAAACGGGCGCGTCATTCACCTGATGATAAGTCATACATCATCATCATCATCGTCAGCCGATAGACGTCCACTGCTGGACATCGGTAATTGATACGCTTGCCCATAACTACGCGGCGCTAGTTAGAATGGTATAAACTGCACTACATTGTGCTCGTTGCCTTGAGACAACATGTTAAGTCTCGCACGCCCAGTAATCACACTAGCTACAGCGCCCATTAAACTGGGACACAGTAATAATTGCACGCTACTGTTTGACGGCTACAATACGCACTACGGTGCTTGTACCTACCTAGACGTTCTCCAGTAACAGAGATCTACGACCAGTTAAGGTCTATCAGTAAAGATTGATAGACTTTTACTGGATAAAATTTGGCCTGTATAAGTAGGAGTGAACACTCGTACTTACAAATATATTATTAACAAAAACAGATAGCTAACAATCTACACCTTGGTTATGGACTGGTGGTTAATATGTATACATAATCATCAGATCATCATCAGGCCTCTCCCAAAGATTACGAAACGATCGGGTATGGACTCATATGGGGGGACCCATAATAGTCCCTACCCGCACACAACACTTATTTAGTTGGATAAGTAGCTATTGAAATTATTTCTTTACAACTTACATCAACCGATAGACGTTCACTGCTGGACATAGGCTCACTCAAGGATTCACACCTCGAGATTTATATGGGCCATTTTCCACCACACTAGCCCAATGAAAATTGGAGGAAGCTAGAGCCTAGTTTGTTGACTAGCAGGATGCACCACGAGCAGGTGAGGTTGGCCTCGGTCCTGTGACCTACATGGAGGTTCGTAGCCTCCTTTTGTGAAACTGTAATGGTACAAAAGAAGGCTGCAAAGCGGGATAGAGAGAGGACAGATCTCGCTCGGAGACAAAACCTTCGTGGCGCTACCGGGCGTCAACACGTCGCGCCGGTGAATGGTGCTTTCTTACCATAATGCGGCCTTTGGGGTTGTTGGCGTGCATGATGGGGATTCTCATTGCCTTTTAAACGACCCCGGGGAGGACAATGGTCTCCGATCATTGAAGTAATACTCACTAGGCTGGTAATGTCTGTATAAGCAAACCCCGGGACGAGCTTTTCCAGCATAGCGTTAACGTGGCCGCGGTTGTGTTCCGAACGGAGATCCCACGAACTCGCCAAACGCCGAAGGTGATGACCTAGAGTTTTAGTGAGTAAAAATCTCCAGATAACTTTGACTTCCTCCCAGGAGGCAGAGAATGTTTTCAAAGATTTGAAATGTTTGAATTCAAAATGAAAAAAAAAATGGATCCCATGAGACGCTTTACACTACAAAATCGTATTCACCACATAGTAAACCCATGTGTACTTCGTTACAAAACAACTAACCGGCGTTTCGCATGTGACAACTGCGATCAGCCAATTAACACTACAGTAGAATTCAATTACAAACTGCTAAACGCTGCGCAGCCTAATAAGCGGTCGTAACGCTCGCACGCTGAAATTAGCCGGATAGTTTATTATGAAGTAGTCATTTGATAATTTAATCGCTGCTAACTCTCTGTACCCGGTGACCGTCACTTACTACCTGAGGATACTTCAATATCCGCATAACTAGAGACGTGGAAGATCATATAATTTATTGTGAGCAGATATTAAACAGGGATGTAATTGTTGTCGTACAACAACACGGGATCCAAAGCCAATCTCACCTACTCTCTGGCTCCCACCAGCCCGCATTAGACCTACATGTTGGGATAAATCCCAAATTCTCTATGGAATGTACTAATCTTTAGAGAGGCCCATGTTCAACACTGAACGTCAATGTAAATGATGATAATGATTAGTCTAATTATATATCTATAAATAAACAATTACGTGTTGTTACCTAATCAAATTAAATTACCATTGTCATCATGATCACCATCATCGCGGTTTCTTCTTCCATTGAAAATGAGTATCTTTTGGTGGAAATCACCGCACAAAGCAGTATTTTTTTGATCCATAATACAATTACACGCATTTCTATTTAAATATTTTAATAAAGGTATGAATCATGTATAGTTTATTGTTACCCGCATAAATCTCGGAAGAATACCGTGAAAATATGCTTATTGCCTATTAAACAATATACACAAAGGTCTATCTGTGTTCTTGTGCGGTTGAGTACGTCACTAAAATTCCATCAGGTATTCATGATGATTGAATTGAAGAGAAGACTAGAAATAAAATCACTGTGCTAGTAGTGAATGGACTTACTGAAATTATAGCGGAGGACACTATTGATGCAGTTAATTGTTAAACAAAAGAAATACTAGGTCATAGTACATTGGAAACGTGAGTATGAAAGTTAATTTGTTGCAAACACACACACACGCATAAATTCATAAAAACAATCTATTAAGCGGATGTGGAGATGTGAATAAACATTGATGTTATTTCGACACAGATGAATCCAAAATTTCAATGAGAAGTCTGAAGTGAAAGATTATTTATAACATTTTACCCAAAAACATAAATAATTTAGTAAGGATATGGTACTGAAGAAGCTTAGGTAGATACTAGTTCAGCGTACCATTGCTGTAGTGGTCAATTATGATGCAATAGTTAGATGTTCGATATATGTTGAGCTTGAACTTCTAGTAAAGGAGAATATTGTGAGGTTATCGATTCGTTTTCAAAACAACAACTTTTTGACATCCAGTAATATATTAAGGAAGGTTATGGCCTTGACACTATCAGAGAAGTATCCAGGGATAAAGCAAGTTGTTTATGATTTTATTTATTTCAATTAAGCGATAACACCAGCGTGACATTTACGTGATTGTAAGCGATACGCCTGCCTATAACAAAGTAGCGCTAGTTAAGATGGTATTCGTAACACCACGCGATTGTAGTCTCAGACATAACATATCGAGTCTAGTTACTGCAGTAACTACACTACAGCGCCCTAAAAGCCGAAAGACAGTAATATTTGCGGACTATTTGTCGGATTCAACGGCAGCTACTGCGGTACCAACCTAGACAGTCTCCGGCAATAGAGAAGTAGCACCAGTATATTCTACATGTTTATAGTATATAAATGTTACCCCGATCTGAATTTGTTTTGTTCCCAATTAATAACAATAATGTCCTGGAAACAGCTTCGGATACGCGCAGCGACCTAAACGAATGATTGATGTCCGAACGTCCAATATATTTGTAATGGAGCCTCCGCCCGTGACAGATGGACCTCCGCGTACGTGGAGCCTACGCGCTGTCCGGAGCAAAAGGACAAAACGACGTCGGACACTTCGAAAACAATTTGTCCCGATCCATAGATCCTTTGTTTTTGTATCAGTTTAAGTATTTTTTAAAACTCCTTTTTAAAACTGTCCTTTCTTTGTAGGATTCTATTAAGAATGTCTTAATAGCTACCAATGCAGCTCCTATTTCTGCCGTCAAAAGAAAACTGTTTTTCATTTTGTGAATGATTAGGTGTACATTTGCTGGTATCATTGATTTCTCTCTAGAAAGAAAAAATAATCGTTATTAAAGCAATTGAAATCTGCACCAAATAGTTTATATCTGCGTCATATTACAGATGAGGAAACTTCGTAACTCGCGTTAGTGTCTCTCAACACAAATTTTATCCAGCGCCTACATTACTTGGAATCTTTATTCAAGGAATCACAGCAACGTGGCGATAGTTAATATTTATGAAGAGTTTCTTTGATGCACGAAACTGCGCTCGCAGCAATTTTTCTTCTTCACTCGAACTAGAAACATTTTCGGTACGTAGCGAGCCGGTGGGAACGTAAACATGATACTTGTTTCCCTTTGATATTGCTCCTCAAAAGTGAAATGCTAATTCGGACATTCCATTAGCAAAGACGTCTCTAGCGGACTAGCGCGAAACAAATGTAATTAAAGCCCATAAACACGGGTAATCCCTATATATAATATTAAAAGTACATATTATGTTATTGGAATTGGATTATCAGGGAATGCACTGCCATATCAAGGGTATCCAAATTGTTCTGCCGAATCAAAGACAAAGGACTGTATCACGCCGATCGTCAACCTTCACAAATTAGAGAGGCACTTCAAGAAGAAGAATATTATATGATTATGCTATAACCATACAGCATCTTGTTAATATTTATAACATATTCAAAGCCAGTAACCTTGGCGTGGCATAAAAAGTGACTGAAAAGGAATAGATTTTTAGAAAAACAATAAAAGAAAGATTAACATCTAACACTGTGATCGTTATGTGTTATTTACTAGTGGTTTTCCGTTTAGAAAGAAATTGAGAAAACCGTATGCTTTACTTAAACTTATTGAGAAGCGGTAATTAGAAATTAACAGAATCCTCTTTGAAGATACCTTCCAAATTATGGACAGTTTAGATCTTTAATACCATCCAAGTGTCGTATAAAAGGTTATCAGAATTTTTTGCTCGTCGTGTACAAGATCTTCACATTCTTGAGTGGCTTCCCGCGACCTTCACCAGATCGTCGGTTTACCTTGTGGGAAGCCTCCCAAAATACTACGCCTCCCAATACGACCCGCCACCGCCCCCCGAGGACCTTACTGCCCCATCGATCAGCCGTTTATCTTTTGCTCATGTTAAAGTTATAAAAAATTAAATGTTAAAGAGTGGAGCGAGCGACTAACATTTAAAAAATTTCGTCGTTAAAACGAATTAAATCTTTCCTTAATACATTAGCCAGTTTGAGTGTTTTCATTAAAAACAGGACGCTCCGTCCCATCGCTGCTCACAAAGAGCGTCCATTATTAAAATCAAATCATCCAAACACAAAAACGTTAAAATTTGTCAGCGCCCTTGCGCGTGAATACTCAATATCAAGGATTTCTTTTTGGACAAATTGTTTTTCACAGTTTCCTCAGCGGAGATACAAGTATTTAAAAATTAATCTATACCATCTAAACTTTATGTATAAGGACATAGATCTTCAACAGTACCATCCATGTTATTTACATTTGCTGATGGTAAGCAGTAGCCTGCCAAACTCCATAGGGAACGTTTCGATTGATGATAAATCTCATTGATGGGACACACTTTCGCACTAACAAATAGACCGCCAATAGGATCCTGGTCGCACGCGGCGCGGAGGGGAGCCCACCTTATCAATTTGACGCATCCTCCCGCCAAACTATTACCACCTACTCGAATATTCGCGTACGTTCATAATGTATACTTTACATAAGGTCATGGTTCTTTTCTTCATATACAATAGACTCGCACTTGACCTAGATATCACTCGGTGTTAAGTAATTGAAGCCGTTGGTGATGGATACGGAAATGCTTATATTTAGAACGGGAACACAAAGATCCTGTTATAGAGGCAAATTTGAATTATTTTGACTGGTTGCTCTACGCGAGTTGTAAAAGCCATAAAAGCAACCCGTCTCATTTAATTCCGGGACCAGTAACCTCCTCGATACGACATCTGTCTTATCCAAGAGTTCATGTTTACCTTTAATAAACAGAGGTACGGGATACTACGCATAAGTATCTAAATGAAGGAGTTAACTAGTAAATGCTCAGGATTTCACAAGACCCAATTACGGCAATGGATCGCGTAGTATCCTCTACAGACTGGCTTTTGAAGACCATACGGGATTTAGCTGGAGACAGACGTACATAACTGTTTTACTGTTCACTATATGAAGGGATGTCCTTCGTCGTTATTCTTGTCAATTCGCACCTACATGGGCTCTAATGTCAGAACGCCTTGATATTTTCCTAATTTCTGTTCACTAAAAAATTGGTGTTACTTTGATATATGTATATACAATAGTATCTGCCTACAACAGGCACGTACATTCTTGAACATTTTCAGCGATTAAATATACGTAACTATAGAAACATATTTATGCTATTGTTAAAATATTTAATGTACACAGTCATACATCCGGTCTCTATTCAAAGTATTTTTATATTATAGAGGTGCGTAGGTAGTGTAAAACACTGAGCCTGTATTCTACGTAACGGTCCTAGATAAGACGAGTAAATAATAAAAAGCTAACGAAGGTTCACTAGAAGGATGATCTAGATTTAGTTAGTAATTTTTATGTGCACACAAACACTTAAGCTTCCTATCATTTGATTACCTATTTGTTAACATATAATTGTATACAATTAATTATAAAGTATTTTTTTTTTTTATGTTATTAGTGTATTAAGTTAAAAACCTAATTTGTAGTTAATTTGATATGTAGCTTATTTAAAATCACTTAGCATTTAAATATCCTCTTGAGATATAAGAGTTAATCTCTGTTAAGAAATTACCTGTAGTATTAAGAACAGGTTCAAGACACTCACAGACACTGTACACAATGAAATCACACTGCACATTAAGTGATTGAACGTAAAACAAATCGGTAGGTGTACACTCCACGTAGAGGCATGCTCGACGTGCGCACGCGCCGCCCCGTGCCTCGCTACTACGGATTTCTCTTATTTACCATCAGACGGACAGCCGACAACTATTAATAAATTGTTCATTTTACTACTGCACACAGCTACCGTCGGTCTGTCACTTCTAGACGTACTTTCAGGCTTCCTTAACATAAAATAATAATAACTTTATTCTTTAAACAATAATATACAGGCCGCTGTTAAATTGCTTAAAAATCTGTATCTGCATTTTTTATTTACAATAAGCTAATACTTGATATTAATTAAGCACAGCGTTAATAATAAGGCCGACGATGCTGAAACGTAGTCAGAATACTCCCACTTTCATATCTTGACTGGTGAAACACTGAAGCCTATAAGGTTTGAAATATGAGAGCGATAGCTAGTCGGATATCAAGAAAATCCTACCACATATTATACTCTACAATATAAAGCCTTAGAATAGAAATAGATATAACCGTGTTACTAAAGAAGTTCTTAGCTTTTAGCTTTTTCCTTTCTAAACGTCTAGACAGCTCAGTACAAATAGAAAGACAAAGCTGGATATCTATCCTTTCCTTCTGGAAAGGACGTAAGTGTATCAAACGTCAGAAGATAATTGTTATGATAAAGAAAGCAGACGATGGCGCAAGTAAAAATAAATGTAACGGTTACTCTTTATAGTATTATATATGTTCTATACTTATTTGTTATGTGCTAATACATAAATGTACCCACACAACAACTAACGGGGCCCAAGCAAGCCTGCTCGTGGTGCACCCTGATAATCAATGAACGAGGCCCTGGTTCCCCAACCCGCATCGTGCTGGCGTGGTGGGAAATGGTCCATATAAATCTCTACTTGATCGAGGTGGGAATATTTGAAGGAGGTCTATGGCCAACAGTGGACGTCTATCATCTGATGTAAGAAATAATTTTAAATAGCTACAGTACTCTTCCAAGTAAGTAATATTTGTGCACTATATCATACCGGCAGGAATAGGTATCGCGGTGGTATCTAAACGTCTTCGCTATGAGAGACCCTCCAGCTCTTAGTTGATTACTTCGATGGAGATTCTTGACACTGAATATTTTTATGCAAGCACTACTTAACAGCTTAAGTGGCAGTTTAAGATACAACATAATGACTCACTATGAACTCGCAAGTGTGACTCAAAACCCTGATTGGAGATAGTTGTGTATTTTATCTTAATTGTTAAAGGTCTGTATAAAACAATAACAGTAAATTTTATGGTTCACGCTGCAGTCAGAGGATATTTTTACAAGATAAAAGAAGGTAATATATATATACTTTTTATTAGCATAAGCAAAGTGGGGATCTAAGCTATACATCTTTGAATAGTATATTTCGAAGTTTCACCACAGTCATAACTGTCTTTTTAAATCTTTCTTCTTCTTTCTCCTGAGCTTTTCCCAGCTATGTCATCTTTCACACAATCCATCCGCACTTTCTTCGGACTTCCCCTACCCTTATAACCATTCATGTTCATTCTCATTCCTCTCTTTGTTACATGCCCTTCATCCCTCCGCACAACATGCCCGTACCACGCTAATCTCATGCTCCTCAATTTCTCTGTCACCGGAGCAACTTTCAGACTTCCTCTAATATACTCATTCTTAATTTTATCCATCCCCGTCACACCGCACATACATATTAACATCCGCATCTCGGTCACATGTAATCTCCTTTCATCCGAACCCTTGGTGGCCCAACACTCAGCTCCATACAATATATTAATAAATCTGTCTATTAATAATTTTTATAATAATTATTAATATAATGAAGATGTTAAACTGTTAGTTATAAGCAACACAATACACATATTATTCATATATAATATATTTTCTTATCCCGCCCTTTATAACAGAAACGTAGATAGCTCACTGAGCCCATGAATATGGAAATGGAATAATAATGGAAGGCAATATCTTAGTCAATTATGCCATAATGGTATGAATTTATATGAAATATTTTAGCAAAGATTCCTCGGTATACGGAGAATTAAATAATGTGAATGGTACTCAAACGGATGGTTTATACTTTTTAATCGACGTAGGAGGAAGTTTCTAATGCCGCTTCTCTGTCGCTTTTTTCATATAAGACCACCCCTCACTTTTTATACAGTGCTCCCTTCTGATGACTATTCTAATGATTACAAGTTTGTAATTTTACCTACGGGTATGATGTGGTAATTTTCAAGGGAAAAAACAATAGGCTACCTATAGACTAGAGGGTTTAACATTAATGACTTCATCGCCGCTTACTTAGTAACTTGCTTAGTCAGATGTAACCGCTGAACTGTGCGATTCATACAGGTAAATAAGCACTGCACACCCTGGTCTCCGAAACCTGATCTAAATAATAGTCTCTTAAACTACTTGAATATACATAACTTGGTTAGTTTATCTTTAAGTATATATAAGTACGGAGGTTTCGGATGTGGTTTGCATACCCTATCCGAAATCCACGTGCAAATCCCTATGTGATCGTAATGAAGTGTTAGTCTATTGAAAAAAAATGAAATCTTTTATTTTGTCCGAAAGGATACATCCCAACGAGAAATTTTATAGATTAGGGTTATTACAACTTTTATTCATGTCCACATCATCCTTATAGCTTTCATCTCAAACTTTGAATAATCAATACGACTAGTATTTGCTTGAATAAATCTATTTGTTTACGCCGAACAAAAATGATGATCACGATTTCACATCATTGACACGTGACAGTATAATGATGACAGCGATCATTACCACACTAACAATAAAGCAGCGGTCTTCTGCGTTTAAGTGTCCGAAGTGGAATTTGAGATTTGCTGCTGGCAAAACTTTTTACGACCCTCAAATCGTTTCAGACCATTGTACGTTCATCTTCTGTCACACACTCAAAATTACTTTAGGTCACCATAAATAACTCCAGTCATGGCGTCATCCACACTCCTATTATAAATAGCTCATAATGGAGAAGTCCTGAATAGGAATTAAAAGTAATTGCTTCTATTAAAGAATCCTCGTTGTGTTTACTCATTCCTTGATCAGTTGTTATCCTTTGTTTAATCTTACCCACTTGATTGAATTACGTAGAAAATAACATCGAAAGGAGCTGTAGCTATTAATGGATTAATCAGGATCATGTTACCATAAACTCATTAGAGTGATGATCATTTGTATGTCATTTACCATCAAGTCTATATTCTGATGGATTATAAATTATTTTCGATTTCACTTATTCATCATCAAATCATCATCATTAGGTGTCCTCTTCAAACTGAAGGTTAGCGATCAGATTGAGAAAAGCAATTCGATCCTCAGCTATTCTTTTTAACTGATGATCATCCAATACGAAGAGGTAAAGTTATATACATAGTTAAGTATACAAGCTCATGTGTAAAGATTTATACGTTGCTTTATGTAACGCAGGTTATCCGGCGGAAGTTAGCAAAGCGGTACGTAATGAGGTAGGGGTTCATTATGAAACAGAACCTGAGACTAAAATTAATTAGCAGTTAATATTTCATCACATTATTATAATGAGCAGGTATAAGAAGAGTGGCGGCGAATTTAAAGGGCCATCACAATTGTAAATGAGAGGAGGAGCTGTCTTAAGTTCTAATTTAATTTGGTGACTTGGATAAGTTAAGATGATGATGGAGCGGTTCAAAATATATATAGTAGTTTAAATCAGCTTATCCTAAAAGTTATCAAACGTGCGTGCTAACTATTAGTGCTGGAAACCAGATGGTATTCACAAAAGTTACTTTGGCGATAGATTGAATAAAATCATCATCATCATCATCCAATAGACGTCCACAGTTGGAGACTAGCCTTCCCTAAGGATTCTCACTTCGGATAGGGATTGATATTGGATTAGGGCCCCCACCACGCTAGCCCAATCCGGGTTGGTGGAAGCCAGAGCCTCGTTTGTGAGGTTGGCTTGGATCCCGTAAATTGTGCTTAAATGAAAACTTCAGTATTCCTTTTTTTTACTTACTGATGGTAATTCTCTGTTGTCGGAGACCCTCCAAGTATTCAGCGCCTATTTCTATCGCCAGGTAGTATAGTGTGTAAACATTACTGTGTTCCGGTCTGAAAGGCGCTATAGCTAGTGTAGTTACTAGGGTATTGAGAAATCATTTCATATCGCAGACGACGAGCGCAATGTGATGGAGTATATCATCTTAACTAGTACCTCGTTGTTATGGGCAAACGTACCTTCAGGTGATAGTCCCACCCCTTCTCATCGACTAAGTGAATAAAAAAAATACATTTTAAGTTAAATTGAACCCTTTAATTGCGTTGTAAATAACCTGATTGTTTTGTTCGTTTTAAAACTGACCGTAATTTCAGTTCTGCTGATGCTGAAGCGCGATTTTGATATTGCAATGATCCGGTTCGTGTTTCTTTTCGTCCGTTACACCGAGCGTAATAATTCAACAGTCGGAGATTAATAGGATCCAACCTTACCCCTCCATTGTGCGGGCTCGTCCAAATTGATATCGCTAAATACACATCGCGTATCCCATTCTACTCACAAGCGAAACGGTACAAGGGAATTAACGACCATTGTTCATAATGTCCATACGTTTTGTTCAGTTCGTGGCGCCAAAACAAAACGCTATCAGCGGGAACAACTCCTGTACGCTTTTGTGTTTTTATTTACACAATACGTAACAAACACACTAACAAACACTCATATGTGTACAATCAATTACTAAGGTAACGAGATATTAACGTATCATGTGCTTGCAACAAAAAAGGAACCCTTGGGACCGTTTCGGCACTCCCTTAAACGTACTTATTTCCAGTGTAGAGAAACACCGATGTGTTACGTTGAAGATCCCGAAGACAGGAACACCGAGGGAGTTTTAGCTGGTACAATATAATAATCAGGGTTATGTAACCCCTTCTTTCCTCCTAGAAGCGGGATATCTTTTAAAGATTTCCCCCTTGACAAAAGAAAAGGTAAATACCACCGCAAGTCCTTTCTAGCTGCCAAACAGTGATGAAAACTTTACTTCCGGGGGATGAAAGGGGTTTCGTACAACAACTCACGGGACCCAAGCCAACTTCACCTGCTCGTGGTGCTTTGTGATAATCAATAAACGGGGCTCTGGCTCCCACCAACCTGTATTGGACCAGCGTGGTGGAAAATGGCCCAATCCCTCCATATGAACCTATACAAAAGTGGTGATATGTGAAGAAGGTCTACATTTAGCAGTTGACGTTTATTCCTTGATAATGATGATTACTTCCGGTTCGAAGTTGCAGCTAGTATTATTACTACGGAAGTGGTTGATGTTAAGTCTTATTATCTACACATGGCTCAAGATGGCGAGCACAATATCATACCGTAGATGTTATCCTAAAAGCATCATTTAAGCAATGACAGGTAAATATCCCAGTCCCATCGTTTAGTCACATAAAGTTAAATGAGACAAAGGTTGTAACTTAAAAAAACCTTTCAAGTAGGATTACTAAACAAGAATTTAAGTGATCATAGTTTAAGTGACATAAAACTATTCATCTCCTTGATACAATTACCTTTACCTTACTAACTTTTATCATCTAAGTTATCATCAAAGATACAATCTAATATTATGTAACTTCTCTCACTTAGGCTTATAACAAGTGCCTTGCATAACCCGGCAATGGATGCTGTAATTTCACACGAGACTGCTCAAAAGCTTAACAGCACGAGCAGTCGGGTAAGGATTATTCACACAAATTCACTTCTGTCTTCATGATTGCTTATTTTCGCCTTCACTCTACGTTTATTTGAAGATATTTCCAATATTTTACTTCTCTTCTCAACACTTTAAAACTTTAGTTATTAGTATTAACTTTCCAATTTTTTTTTTTTAATTTTAGCTATATGAAATTCATAATAGTTTATGTATTTGTTCAATGCTTTGGCGATTTTTCTATATATAATAAAATAGGTTTTGTTTGTTCGCTAATACATACATGAGTATTCGATGATAAATTACTTGTAGAGATATTTCATACATCCTTCATCATTTTATTTCTTATAAAGTTTAATAAAAATCATTATATATTATTTATGCGGTTGCTATAGTAATGGTTGCTACAGAAAGTCATTTGCGGTTGCTATTCTCAAGGTATATTTCAGACAAATTTCAGGTCTAAGTTTATATTATGGCTACCAAAGTGGGAAAGGAACAGCTGGTTAAAATATATTTTTTATGAAATCAGGAAATCCTTGGAAAAAATCATTTCCGTTACCATTCAGTGGAGAGGTCAATTTTACACAACCTCTGCGACTTCCCTAGTTCTGGTATTTAAAGCATTATAAAGGTTTTCAAGACTTTCTTTTATTTTTTAACACATCTGTATCCCTGTGTCCTAGCTTTCCCTTTTTTAATCGAGGACAATATTCTAGATACCTGAGTCCTTAGAATGAAGATATGATTACGAGAGATTTGTACCCACTAATACCTTTTCAGTGCTCGTCGTTAGTACTTTGCTGGGATCCTTGGATCTCCTACGGAACTAGTAATGCCCTGCCGCACGCACGTACCAGAACAAGCCTGCTTCGCTACGACAAATAAAATACCATCTGGTATTTGTCGGACACCCCCGGGCTAGTTATTGGGCAACAAGAGCTCCCTAAATTTAACGCTCAAGTATCCAAAAACTGTTTTATTCGCCTTCTACGATAGGTAGACGAAGATCGACCTTCACCTTACCATATGTTGAAGTGGAAGGTGATGTGATACTCCTATCCATAACAAGGTGGCGCTAGTTAAGATGATATATACAACACCACATTGCGCTCGTCGCCTGAGACTTAATATGTTGAAACTCGTTACACCAATAATTACACTAGCTACAACGCCTTTCAATCCAGAAGACATTAATGTTTGTATGTTATGAACATGGTGCACATTTACCATGTGTTAGCTCATATCATCAATATGTGTTAGAGTCACAACTGGTCATAAAACTGACCACTTTGAGGCCGCGGTAAGAAGACCTGTGACTATATCCTTAACGGATAGTCACAACAATGAAAGAATATTGTCATATTTATAATCTTCTTCTTAAAGTGTCTCCGCAGCTGGTGAAGGTTGACGATCAGCGTGGTGCAGTCCTTTCTGTCCCTGGTTCGGCGGAACAGTTCGGATGCTCTATATATGCCCGTCCATTCCCTGATATTCCTCAAGCGTGACTTTTTCCTTCTCCCCCACCTTTCGTATGTCATATTTATAGTGTAAACATTATTTAATGAACTCGCTGCGATCTCGCGCAGGCGCACAAGGATCGCGAGTAATTGGGTAAATATACGCGAACTCGTTAATGTTATGAAGTGAGAACACCGGCTCGTACTCCGACGTCGCTAAATTTCCGCCGCACGCTCACTCGATTCTGAGGGAGCTCGCGAACATTCCACGTCGGATTTATCGACAGTGTAACGAGAGCCCGGGCAAAACACTGTAATTAACGTGTGTTTTACATTTATACACTTAATTAGTTCGCTGAAAATAACTGAAATTTTCACGAGATACGGCGTAGCGCTGTTACTTAATGTACGGATAATAATATCCTTGTCAAGTAATTATATTTTTTTTTTGTTCGTCGAAGTGACGAGACGATAGGGACGTTCACCTGATGGTAAGTGATACGCTCGCGCAGGATAAAGCGGCGTTAATTAGGATGACAAATACAGGTACTACATAGCGCTCATCGTCTTGAGACATGAGATATTAAGTCTCGTTATCATAGTGATTACACTCGCTACAACGCCTTTCAAACCGGAACACAGTAATGTTTGAATACTACTGTGTTGTGGTAGAACCTACCAAGGTTTAGAGGCGAGGTTCCTTGCAGCCATGTATGAATGGCGCATGGAACTACAAACCCAAGGTGAGCAGCTCCCACCGAGGGAATGGGGTTTACGGAGGTTCCACATTGGAAAACTACTGCTCGAGCGATGGAATGACAGACTAGCCAATCCCAGAGCAGGAAGTAAAATTGTTATCGCCGTGCGTCCAATTTTGACAAATTGGATTAACAGGCGACATGGCGCACTGACGTTCAGACTGGTGCAGGTGCTAACGGGGCATGGATGTTTCGGAAAGTACCTCCACCGTATAAGAAGAGAGCCAACGGCCATATGCCACCATTGTGGTAGCGGCGAAGATTCGGTGCAGCATACCTTGGAGGTATGTCCGAGTTGGACAGGGCTGCGGCGAGAACTCGTCGCTATTGTTGGTAACGACCTTTCTCTTCCTGCATTCGTGAAGGCAATGGTGGAAAACGAAGAGGCATGGAACGCCTGTGTTGCCTTTTCTGAAAAAGTTATGTCGCAGAAGGAGGCTGCGGAGCGGGTGAGGGAAAGTGCCTCTCATCTCGCCATCCGTAGACAGAGACCCGGGCATCGGAGGAGAAGGGATCATGCCCTCCTTCAACCCCCCTAACAAAGGCTTAAGTGGCGGATACGCGGAAATCCGTCACCTAGTAATGTAAGCCTTATGCGAAGGCGCATGTATTTTCCGCGTAGAATCCGTGTCTTGGGTTTCTACAAGAAACCCTATAGTATGTTGGGGCTATTACTAGGCCGACGTTACCGGAACTGCGGTAGTATGCGAAAGCGTTCCCACAGTTTCGGCCAAAGGAGCAGCGAGGAAACCGTGGGGTTTTAGCCAGTAAGAGTCTGGCATAACTTTTTCGTTGCCCCCGCAACGAGAAAGTATCCATGCAGGATTTCCACACAGAAAAAAAAAAAAAAAAAGAACTACCAAGGTGATCGACATTAAGTTTTTTTTATAATAAATCGTATTTCTGCTCTAGTATAGTTGTATCTATTTTCTTCTAAATTTCAAAGGAATATCTTCTTTCTAATAGAATAAACATTTATTAAAGTCTCTCAGTCAAGTGATAGGTCTTTGTTGCCGGAGACCGTCTAGACTAGGTACCAACGCCGGTTCTATAATATATCTGACACTGACATCAAACGGTAGTGTGCAAATATTATTATTCCGTTGTTCTTTTTTTTTTTAAAAAAAATCGTTCCTCTCGACCATTTGTGGGCCGGAGTTTTGTTTCGTTCTCTCCTTTCTTACTTTTCCTCCTTCTGCCTATTCTTATCTTTCTTTCCTTTATTTATTTCTCTTTCATTCTCCTTCTCTCTTCAGTTCCAGTTTGAAAGGCGCTGTAGCTAGTGTAATGACTTGGGTAACGAGACTCAACATGTTATGGCCCAAAGCGAAGAGCGCAATGTGGTGCTGTTACCATTCTAACTAGCGCCACGTTGTTATGGCGTGTCACTGGTCGCGTAATGAAATAAAAGAATAAGGCTTCGAAAGATTAATTTCGTTTATGTACTGTATGATATATGTTCACAGTTTTATTATACATGCGTTGTATGATAATTAAAAATATTCATGATATACTTGAGCGCAAGATGGAGTCAATTTTTTATATCCGCTAATGAACCTCATAGTACGGGGATGATGTATCGACGTAATTAATTGTGGAGTCCTTTGTGCCAAGTTGTGTGTGATGAATGTAGCAGCGCGTCGCGTAGCTTAATGTAATGCTCCTATCTTGGGGAGGTAGGGGTGTGAGGAGGGTTGCTCACAAATTGCCATTTACTACACAATTTCGCGCATATGTATATTACATTGATTTTATAATGTAATAAGCTTTCGTTTCAACGCTTAAAACACCTCCGCGTTTATATGCAATTTGCGGGGAGTGATCGAAGCGTTGATAGCTCAGAGGTGATGCCATAAAATCATGATATATACATCTAGAAGATACGTAGGTTCGATTCCCTACTAAACTTGTCGATATTAGATATTCATCAATCCCCGCTTAGACAGTGGGGTTAATCATAGCCTTGACTATCACCCTTGTAAGAATAGAGTCTAAGTTGATAAATAACTTATTGATATTGTGGAAGATAAAGAAAATTTATTATAAAATTTCAAGTCTTTTTTTTTATAAACACACTTGAGGAGCGGAGCGTTCGCGTAATGGTAAGTGCTAGTTAATTTCACTAGCTTCAACACTCTTCAAACCGGAACACAGTACAGTTTGGCAGCTGCAACAGGCGTTGCTGTGGTACCTACCTAGATGGTCACCGGCATCAGAGACCTACCAGCACTACTCTCATTCAGTACAGTCATTAACTGCATGTACTCTCTATTCTTTCATGTATATATTGATTAAAACTTATTATTTGAACTCGTAAGTTTCGCAAAGGAGTCCTGCACAACAACTCACGGGATCCGAGCCAACCTCACCTGCTCATGGGGTACCCTGATAATCAACAAATGAGGCTCTGGCTTCGACCAACCCTCATTGGGCTAGCGAGGTAGGATATGACCAAATCCCCCCATATGAATCCCTACAAACGACAGCCTCTGCCTGGCGTTTTGCGGCAAGGCGGTGGATGTGAGAAACGCTGACCAATGGCGAGATCTTTGGGAGAGGCGCATGCCCAGCAGTGGACTTCTAACGGTTGATAATGATGATGAAGATTCACACGAGAGACAGGTAACTGAAATATTTCCGAATACCGAATGACACGAAATGTAAATAACGTCAGTATTTTATCCACGTAAAGGAATTCTTACAGTAAAAGCACAAAAGATCTTCATCTAATTGGATAGCAAATACGGGTCCGAGGAGAAGTGGACGTTTCATTTCCTGTTTAAATTTATTTCAATAGTTCTTTTGTATCCGAGATAAGGCTCCGTAGACTGAATTTATTTACGGAGGAAATGTAACAAAAAAAAATACATAATGTAATTGCTTTGTCATAACTGATACGGTGTAAGCGTACTCGCAGAAGAACTCACGGGGTCAAGCCAAGCTTACCTGCTCGTGGTGGTTTCGCTACACAACAAACAAAGCCCTGGCTCCTATCAACCCGCATTGGGCAAGCGTGGTGGGATCTAGCGCATATGTATCCCTACAAGAGTTGAGCATCTTTGTGGGAGGCCTATGTCCACCTGTGGACGTCTATCAGCTGATGATAATAATGAGATTTGACGTTTTACGTCTTAGGGCGATGATTACAGTGTGGTACAGTGTATATCATACTAACTCACTTCACGTCCGTATGGCCGTCTCGTTGGTTTCAGAACTTACTCAAAGAAATAATTAAAAAAAAATCTTCGTTGTTGATCTATGTATGCCTTTGATACAAGATTGCACGCTAGTGCATCGTGACGTCATCTTGCGATTCTATGAGTCAGGTGAGGTAGGGATTGGATGTCGCTGACGAGGCGCGATATACGCAGCGTTACATCCGAGGATAACGCGGGATGAGCCAGAGTTGCAGGTGTTATTTAAAACCGAAGCGGAATATGTATGGCGTCATGTTTATATGGCGGAATCTTTATTCTGCGTCAAACGTTATGGAGGAAGTGGACGTGGTCTGAATTGAAATGTTGCTGGACGTCAAAGGCATTTGGAGCAGACGCAGTGCGATTGTGTCGGACAGGTTTAACATCTCTTTTGTTTGTGCCGCCGGGGATGGTCTCTTTGAATCGTCAGCACATCAAAGCGCCTTTACATTGAACAATTGTTAGGTTGCAGTTTGATAGCTCCGTCCTAGCGGGGAAGCAGGTGGCAGTAAGATTTTCCAAAAGAAAACTATGAAATATTACTCAGTAAAAACGCTACCTTTAAGTCAAACACCGGTTCAAAAAGAAGACATTTTGTGCTTAATTTAATTAAGTCTATACTGTATCATTATCGTCATCATCATCAAAGAGGTTCAGCTCTTCGTTAATCATGAGAACGGCAAAGAAAGGGAACGACTTGCCGGCGTCAGTGTTTCCGTACAAATACGACGTGGGTGTCAGAAAAGAGTGTACAGGCAGCTACTAGGTTAGTTCGCATTACCACCACAGACCACACCACCTAACATAGGGTGGGTTCATGATCAAGCGCTGACCTTGTCGATATAAAAAAAAAGATGTGTTCACAGGTGGGCGTAGATTTCTACTGACGATCGAACGATGAAGGGCAGCCCGCATCCAGTGTTTTCAAGCGATCGTAAGACCACCTCGTGGTGTTCCCTCACTACGTTATATCAATTAATCACTACTTTTGCTTCGGTTAATTATCAACTGTAACTCTCCAGTGTATAAGTTATTAAAATCATAACTTAATAACATTTAAAATTAACGACGGCCGACACAACGCGGCAATTATTTGTATGGACATGCGATACGCTCGTTTGGCGGCGGAGGGCGCGCCTCCTACCAAATGCTTCCTGATCCGGTTTTTAATGTCTGAAAACGTAAGTGAAATTCAGGACTGCGAGAAAGATTACTGTTATTAAATGAATTAATACTCACTTTCATTTTCATCATTAAAATTGACGTCTAATTGTTAATTCTATTATACGATAAAGCTTTAGCTGCTCTTATACTTTTTAAAGGCGACGGTGAATGGCTCATCATCGTTACCACTACATGAATGGGAAAGGCGGCCATCAGAGAGGAATGGCGAAGTGTTATTAAGCTTGCGACCAACACCTGAACTGATGAGCTCGACCAATCTGTCAAGAGTGATACCGACGAAGAAGAATCATTACTGTATTATAATAAAATTCACTGAACGGATATCTGCCTATACAGTATGAAAATCATCCGGAAAAGGAATCGATTGAGTCTATTTATAAAATTTCAGGAGACACGTGTAAGGGCTTTCGTTATTAAAATTTCCAACAAAGGTACCAAGTTCGCGCGACCCGTACAATACCAATTGCTTTTAGGAAGATCCTGTACTTCCAACGTCTCTCTATCAGAGAATATGTTCTTACAATTTACTTTCTTAGAGTTTAAGAAAGGACTATTGTGTAAATCATTTACTTCTTCTATATCTTCGTTTAGATATACACAAATAAGTGATAGTTAAGTTATATCACACTTTAAAATCATACATCATTTATAGATGATAGATCTCTGATGCCCCAGCCCTGTAGTCTCGGGTTATTAAGAATAGGACTAAGGTAATCCCTGACTGTCGTACAAGGAGAATAAAAGAGTCTTCGGGTTCGTGAGCCTTGAGGGTGAGCGCCCTCAGAGCTCAATAAGCGAGCACTAAGAGGTCGGCAAAGGCATGGTGGTATTTTATTCGCCGTAGCAAAGCGTGGGTACTAAGGAAGGTTTTACTCTTCCGTGAGATGTTTGAGGCAGAGTGCAAGGGGGCACCGGTGCGTTCCGTAGGAGATCCCGGAGCCCCTCCAAATACACTGAGAGAAACCATCGAAGAGTTTTTAATGGGTAAAAGTCCCCCTTAACCTTGTCTTCCCTCCAGAAGCGAGGTATCGTTTAAGAAGATTTCTCCCGCGATACAAAAAAGGACTCTGTTGCCAGAAACCTAGTAGGTAAGTAGTATTGTTCCTATTTAAAAGGCGCTGTACTTAGTATAGGTACCACTTGAAACTTAACATCTCAAAAGTTACTTACAAATAAAATGATGAAGGATCTATGAAATTCGAAAAATGAAAAGCCCATAACATTCTACAAATCATACCGCGTCCAATGGTAACATTCTAGTGTCAATACGTTCACTAGTTTTCACGTGATTGACGAACAAACAGAACCCATTTTCATTATATATAACTCCTTTGGTATGCTTTGATACAGAACTTCGTTTTGTTTACTATTGCAGAATCTTCTTTGACACTGACCTGGAAAAGTTCCTTGTAATACGAAAGAGTCTTACGTCTAGAGATTTTAATGATGCCCTAAAAATAACAGTAACGTCAGCAATAGGTCTGTAACCTTTGATGTAGTAAACACTAAATAACATTTGTTTATCACGGATTTACTGGAGCTAGGTTTAGATAAAGGTTTATCTTGTAATCTTCGGCTATTAAGATTAGGACTAAGGTAAGCCCTGCTTGTCGAAGAAGACGACTAAAAGTGTTTTCGAGTTTGTGGGCTACGATGATAAGGGGTCCTAATTGAACACTAACCGGGTATGGGGTGAACGACAAGTACGAGATGGTATAGTGCTTACTGTACCAAAGCGAGCATGCCGATGAGCTACCTGGGATATGCTTTAGGCATAGTGCTTCTCGCGACGACCTGAGGATGACCACCGATGTGATTTTAGTATGCAAAAATCTCACATAACCGTGTCTTCCGTCCAGAAGTCATATCACTTTTTAGAAGAGTTTCTCTTGATAACAAAAAGAGAAAAAAAGGTGGTAGATAGGGGTACCAAAAATACTACCTAAAAAGTTAAATTTTGAATGTCTTTTGCTGATATCTAAAAGCTTTGTGATTTATTTATCAGGTGAGCGTCGTGCCGGCTTTGGAAAAGCTGTAGCTGTTGAAATTATTTAAGAAACACGACGTATCTTAGAGGTGATTATTGCACATTCATCATCATCATCACCAGCTGATAGATATCCACTGCTGGACATAGGCCTCCCCTGAAAACCTCCACAAACAGTCAGCATGGCCTCTAGTACCGTTGGGCACTAGAGACTGTCCTATTTAAGGGTTCATATAGGGAGACTTGGGATTTTTCCCATCACGCCCAATGCGGGTTGGTGGGAGCCAGAGCGTCGTTTGCTGATTAGCAGGGTGCACCACGAGCAGATGAGATTGGCATGGGACTTGTTGTGCGTGACCCCTGACACCCTTTGCATATAGATTTTGTGAAAATTTCTCAATCAGCATCTCTTTGTTGTGCTTATCATTGCATTTGCATTGATAACGAACAGGATAACATCGTTATCGACTCGTAGATGTACTAAGGCAATATATTATCTAATCTGTATGGACGCACTGGATCGTGATCAAGACCAGGCTTTGGTTGTCCACTGCTGGACATAAATCCTACGAAACATTTACTTTATTACCACGTTATTTTGGACTGTCGTATAACAGGTCTCGCCTGTCTCTCTCTTTTATATAGACAGTACTACAATGTGCTTATTACCTCGGGATGTTGATCCTTGTTACCTTAGTAATTTCACAACACAGTAATGTTTGCACACTACTGTTTCACCTAGACCTACCTAGGCACCTAACCTGTCTTCGGGATCAAAGACCTACCACCAGTTAACTTATGCTAATATTAATGATATTTGTTCTACCATACATTAGAACTACTTTGATTTACAAAGCTAGGTAAAGCATCGTTCAAACCGGAGTACAGTAATAGCGATGCACTTTCTTCTGCAATGTATATGAGCGTTTGTTAACGTGTTATTAAATATGATTATCACGAATATGTGATATCTATTGACCGGGCCCGCAGACGTTAAATATGTTTACGCGAACATGGTTGCGAATCTCGCGCGATATCGTTTCCGATCGGCGATATCGCCATATAAATAACAGATGGCGGGCATAAAACGATCCATCCGCTGGCGCCAGTAAACTAACGCACCCATAAAGGGCCCCTGTTTACGTTTCCGATGAACATACGGACTATTTGTTCTTGTTCCAATACCAAACTATTTATGAGGTATAAGTCAGTACAAGGTGGACTGTGCTGCAACTGAATAAACCCTTCTTCCGGACGTCTTCTCGGAATCAATAAGTCTTTTTCTGTAAGCACGACGAGCAAGCGATCATGCGGCTCCTGCGGCTACTGTTCCCTTTCATCCATATTCAATTGCATCAGGATAATCACAGCTGGGTTGCTGACCGTTAAACGTTCGACCAAAATTTGCTTACTTTTTGATTAACATATTGTATGCACAGATATTATTCTACGAGACGAACGAGACGTTCACCTGATCGTAAGTGATACAACTGTTCATTGCAACATAGCGCTAGTTTAAATCACCATTAAGTGCAGTAACTTCACTAGCTACGACGCCCTTCAAACCGAAACACAGTAACATCTGTACACTAATGTTCATCGGTAAATTTAGGAGCTCCTGCCATACCTAGACAGTCTTCCAGAACAGAGACTTACTACTTATAACAACTATTTTCTTACTATATAAAATTAAAGTCTCTGGTTTGATTCTACATTTCCTTTTAAACTAATACACAGTAATATTTGCACACTACTCTTTAGTCACAGAAATAGGAGCTGTAGTACCAACATGGACCATGAATCCATTACTACATAAATAGATATAGATCTAAAGCACGTAAGTTCGAAATTTCCGAAGTTTTTTTTAATCAATAAATGATAAGATGGGCCTTCACCTAATGGTAAGTGATACCAGGCATATCACTCATAACGTAGCGCTAATTAGAATGGTATATACTGCACTAAAATTCGCTTTCCGCCTTGAGATATAAGACGTTGTCTCGTTACCCCAGTAAATACCCTAACTACAGCGCCCTTCAAACCGTAACACGGTAATGTCTGCACAGTACTGTTTGTTGTTTACAGTAGGCGCTGAGGTAGTACCTGTCTAGATAGTCTCCGGCAACAGAGACATTTAACACCGTTGCCAGTGTATTGTCCACGCCCCTTCGTTAATGTATCCGGATTTTGTTCCGACGGAAATAAATCGGGGGTTGTGTACATCAATTGTATTTTATGCGGGTACATTTCTTCCCTAATGTAAATAGAGCAGCTCACGTCGGGATCCCGGAATAACTAAATAAATAACGCTTTAAAAGGTATTTCTTTGTACCGGAGCAGTACCGACTGATTTGTGAAGGGCTTGAAGTCCGCTCATAGATTAATCATCCTCATTCTCACAGAGGGGCCGTTGAGTGCATGCAGACATTCTTGTAGTTATACAGCATCTTCCCAGCTACTGTAGCTAACGACATGCTATTTCTATTAAAGATTTTTTGTTGTCTAGTTTTTCTGTAACTCTATATATACTAATATATTATATTTCTTCCCAATCAAAGAAAATCAATATTCATATTGCTTTAATACTATTATATATATACATATAATAAAAATAAGTTTGCTTTGTTCACCAATCACGTGAAAAGTAGTGAACGTATCGTATAGATCTCCACACCGATCGGCTTTTCGTTTTCCTCACCAGATCGTCAGTCCACCTTGTTGGGGCCTACCAGCACTACGTCTTCCGGTACGCGGCTGCCACTCGCAAACCTTACTGCACCATCAGCTGTTAGTCCTTCCATCAATATATCCTGCCCACTGCCACTTAAGTCTAGCATTCTTTTGAGCTATATCGGTGACCTTAGTTCTTTTGCGGGTCTCTCGCGATCAGATTCGATCGCGCGCAAAACACCGAACATGGCCTTCTCCGTTGCACTTTGATTCACTTCAGAATTCATAGTTTAACTTAATGTTATATAAGTTTCTAACTTTAAAACTGCTCTGATTCCTTTATTAATCTTTGCCCGGTACATTTGTATAAGGAATGCAGCTCAAAAGAGCTACTTGATTATAATTGGCACGCTCTGTCGCTGCTCCGAGTGTCCTTCACAGCGCTGCGACTCGAATACCTAAATGGAAACACTACACAATTTAGAAATATATACTTTAATTGTATCAATTATTGTATATTAGTGTTTTTATTATTTTACCATAATCTCTGCAGCCGTACAATATCGATGAGATACTACGTCTCGACGAGTATGTTAAAGGAACCTGATGAAAACGAGGAAGTAAACCCTAATAGAATAAATGATGTTTTACAAAAGAACGTCGAGACAGCTGGTTGAGTCCTCATTAAGAGCAGTTCAGTACAAGCACGACCTTCAATCATGAAGTACACAAAAGAGATGACATACATATTTAACAGAAATCATCGCGTATAATAACAATCTTCTCTGCTTCCCCATCCACAACCTGTTATGGTATACGTCTGTGCATTAAGAAAAAAAAAATTAAGCTATAAGCTACCTTACTGTGTTGAAGATGTTAAGAAGCAATGACGTCATAGACGATGAAGCATGCATACAAAATACTGTCACTTCCTTATATAGCAAGCTGGAACATAGGAACGCATTTATTGAAGCAGATTTATTATACGAGGATAGCGACTACCCCAGCGGATGCTACAGATTGTACTCCCTACCGAACTCCACAATATGTAACCTCAAGACTAGAATTGAACCAGGGACTTCCATGTTACAAGTGCTTAGCAACTACTTCGTGTAGATAGTTAAAACCAGACAAAAAAGAAAGTATAGTCAATAAGAACACTTCGCTGCATCTTCTGAATAAACAGAAGCAGCTTCCAGTTGCTATTTGTTATTGGTATCTGTTATAGTTCTATTTATAGTGCGTATTAAATATAGCTCTAGCTAGTCAGTGCAGATTGTCTCCATTGTCGTCGACCTTAGAAGGACAATGCTGAAGCCGAACAGGCTGTCGGAGCGTTACTAGAGACCCGTGTTCCAGTAACAGAGCCCGAAATACATTGCGCCGGTCGCGTCTCTGCATCACAGTTGTAAATTAACACTCGCGTTAAGGTAATAAAACATACAGACGGCGCGTTACATCCCCTGCGAGACATATTTAAAATAAATCACGCGAATCCGCGTAAACAAGCATCAAACAAACATTCTGAACTGTATGGAAGTTATGATATTGTAACGTTTTACCGCACTTTGTGTCCCGGTAACAAGTCGCACCTGCTCCGACTCATAATTCTAACGACGAATTATTGCTCACACTCACAAGGAAACTTCAGTTCTACAGCTCCCGTTACAGGAGACGTTTTCACTCTACCCCCGTATTCGCTAAATTAACAGACGATTGCGTTATGTCATATAACAAAACGCCACTTCCGGTGTTATGTTCTCCTTTTAATTAACAACGCGCCAACAAATTTTAACGTACGAATTCATTTGTACTTAAAAAGTTTTTCTTATGTAGCATAAAATTTTTAACGTGCCAATTGCTTTGAGTACCTGCAAGGTTGAAGGATAACAATAAAACTATATAATTAAAATGGAGTCCTTAATAATGACTAATTTAAGTGCCAGAACTTGTCACCAAAGACTAATGAATGATACTTTTAATCTTGCTACAAACAGTGACTCATTTAAGACTAAATAACTCATCTAGATACCGTCTGTTGCTGAAAAAGTTTGAATAATCAGAGTTCTCTTGTTCCTTAGCAGGAGTATATCGGAATACCAAAGGAGTTTACCTTAGTTAACCAGTCTTACGTACCTAAGCCTGGAGCGCCCCGCAATACAGTCACCATCATTTACAATTTTAATAAGTGAAAGGAGATCATATAATTTAAAAACTGCCATTAAATTTCAAACAAGAAACAAAAATGAAAAAACTTTTTTTAAACAAAAAAAGGACAGATATACTATAGATTTGTGAAAGAAAGGGGTTGGAAATGTAAGGAATTAAGTTGGATAATAACGTTGGAAGAGACCTACAATAATAAGTTATTTACAATGATAATGCAATGGTAGATGCGCCAAAAGAACACTGTCTTGAATACTCCAAGCGAGACAATAATGGAATTTGCGACCATCATCATAATGATTATTATCAGCCGATAGACGTCCACTGCTGGACATAGGCCTTCCCCAAAGATCTCCACGTCGATCGGTCCCACGTTGCTCGCATGGACTGTTTAGATCTTTAATACCATTCAAGTGTCGTATAAAAGGTTATCAAAATTTTTGCTCGTCGTGTCTCCAGATTCTGATGTCTCACACCAGATCGTTGGTCTACCTTGTGGGAGGCCTCACAACACTATGTCCACTGGTACGCGGGCGCCACTCGAGGACCTTACTGCCCCATCGGCCGTCGGTCGCTGGAGCAATGTGCCCTACCCTCTGCCAATCCAAACCAAATCAAATTAACCAAATTAAGTCTAGCAATCTTTTGAACTATGTCGGCGACCTTAGTTCTTCTGCGGATCTCCATATTACCGATTCGATCGCGCCGAGAAACTCCGAAACTGCGACCAGTCCTGATCCAATTCCGAATCTTAAACCATACTATACTTAAACTTGTTTTGCCGAATTGGCTGCAACTAAGCGAAGGATCCCGTTTCATGTTACAGCTGGTTAAGTTCACGATTAATACCAGTGTCAAACTTTCAATTAGTAAGTTTTGGAGGGGGCAAGTTAGTGTTTGGAGAGAAGCCAGAGCTCACTGTCGCTGATACGGATGCCACGTGAGAGTCGGAAACTAGTTGAATAAATTAAATTATTCAGTGTGAGCGGCGTCAGATGCAGACCGCGTCAAAGTACCAGCACAGCGTATTCGGATCCACTTATCCGATAACGATGCATATTTAAGTGAACATGGAAACGATTCGCTCCTGGCAGGTACTGCTAGATATACTAGCTTACTTTATTTATTGAAAATATATTAATAATTTTGTACTGGTAACCCTCAGCTCCGGGGTGGTCTTCTATGAGGAGGTCATACTGCAGAAGACAAAGCGAGAAATAAACACTCATCTCTCAGTCCGCAGCCAGAGACGGCGGCGTCGAAGGAGGATATTTTATCTCTTCCAACCCCTATAACAGAGGCCATGGTGGTGATTTCGGTGGTAATTCGTGACCTAATATGAAAATCCACGAGGTGATGTGTGCGGTACTTCCGCCATCCTCCCCTCAAGATCTCCATACCGGATAAGTCGGGTCTGCGTCCAGCGGCATCGCGCGATCATCACTAGATCCTCAGTCTACATTACGAGGCCTGCCCGGAGTATATCTACTGGTACATGGCCGCCACTCCAGAACCTTACTGCTTCATCAGCCTTCAGTTCTTAGATTAATCTGCCTTGCCTACTGCTACTTAAGTCCATCAATCTTTTGACCTGTATCGGTCACCTTAGTTCTTCTACAGATCTCCTGATTTCTGATTCATCCGGGCAAGAAAACTCCAAGCATAGTCCTCTCAGTTGCCCATTTGAATGAATTTCAGCCTGTTTATAAGGCCCATAATAAGGGGTGATAATCACTCCATATGAACTCTTAATAAAATTACACAAATAATAGGTAGGAAAATATCTCCCTTCCGCCTTTTTGTCTTTTGAATTTCGCGGCTATGTACAAAGCGCTACAGAGCTCGTATCTGGCAATACTATACATAATTTGAAAGGTCTTGACATAACCTACAAAACGACGCTATGCATAATTAGTTTGGATATTGCGTTCAACAGTTATAGACGTGTAAACATGCGAGTTCACTAACGTCGAATTTGCGCTATTTTAAAGTTTTCCTTCGTTAAAGGCAAATCCGCTAGAGAAACGTTCCGTGAGATTAATGGTGTTTTAGGGGATGGTACTCTATCACTTCGAACCGCGGAGGAATGGTTTCGACGATTCAGAACCGGTGAAAACGACACCATGGATAAGCCAGCCGGCGGAAGACCTGTGACGACAAATACCGATCAAATCATGGACTACATCGAGTTAGACCGGCATGTGGCATCTCGTGACATCGCCCAGGAGATGGGAGTTAGTCACCAAACCATTTTAAACCATCTGCAGAAGGCTGGATACAAAAAAAAGCTTGATGTTTGGGTGCCGCATGATTTGACACAAAAAAACCTTCTGGACCGAATCAACGCCTGCGATATGCTGCTGAAACGGAACGAACTCGACCCATTCTTGAAGCGGATGGTGACCGGCGACCAAAAATGGATCACATACGACAATATCAAGCGAAAACGGTCGTGGTCGAAGGCCGGTGAATCGTCCCAAACAGTGGCCAAGCCGGGATTGACGGCCAGGAAGGTTTTGCTGTGTGTTTGGTGGGATTGGAAGGGAATCATCCACTATGAGCTGCTCCCATATGGCCAGACGCTTAATTCTACCATCTACTGCGAACAACTGGACCGCTTGAAGCAGGCGATCGACCAGAAGCGTCCAGAATTGGCCAACAGGAAGGGTGTAGTGTTCCACCAGGACAACGCCAGACCACACACTTCGTTGATGACTCGTCAGAAGCTACGGGAGCTCGGATGGGAGGTTTTATCGCATCCACCATATAGCCCGGACATAGCGCCAAGTGATTACCACCTGTTCCTGTCCATGGTGAACGCCCTTGGTGGTGTAAAGTTGAACTCAAAAGAGGCTTATGAAAAGTGGCTGTCCGAGTTCTTCGCAAATAAGGAGGGGGGCTTCTACGAGGGAGGTATTATGAAGTTGCCGTCTAGATGGATACAGATTATCGAACAAAACGGCGCATATTTGAACTAAATCCGATTACTGTAACACTTTTTATAAAGCATTGAATAAAGAGCAAAAAAGCGGAAGGGAGATATTTTCCAACCTTATATTATGAGACTCAAGCTAATCTCACCTGCTCGTGGTGCACACTGCTAATCAACTAACGAGGCTCTGGCTCCCAACAATCCGCATAGGGCCTGCGTGGTAGGGAACGGCCCAAATCCCACCAAATGAATCCTCCAAGTGGAGATCTTAGAAGGAGTACTGTATCCAGCAGTTGACATTTGGCGGCTGATGACGACGATGATGATGTAATGTGCCACAAACTAATAGTCGCAGTCACCATAAAGTTGTAATATATTTATAAACAGATATGTAATCATTCCACTGTTTTATTGAATAAAAAAATGATCACAAAAGTATTTAGGATTTTTTCACCGGAAATACATCGCATCGGAAATAAATATGACGGCGATACCGACGGACGGATATTCAATTATTTTCGTATTTACATTTTTATTGCATTAAAGCCGAGCGGACAGACACGACGACTCACTATATCTATTTATTATATAGAATACAAACGGAGATTCTTTGTTAATGTCACTGTTGGACAGAGGTCACCCTCAAAGGTCTCCACGTACAGTCAGCATGGCCTCCAGTAGCGCTGGGTACTAATTGCTGTCGTATGTATGGGGTCATATGGAGGGTATTTGAGCCATTTCTCACCACACTGGTCCGAGATGCACCACGAGTTGGTGAGGTTTGCTAGGGTACCATGTGTTAATGACAGACTGTACGAATTGCCGCCATTCAGCCTGAAGAAGGAGCATTAGTGTATACTTTTAATGGATATTGTACTTAATCCAAATATCCTCAACACTCATCAGTAGAAGCTGAGACGGTCAGTTTTCATTTTTTTTGCGAAACGTTCACCTGATGCTAAGCATTACGCCTGTCCAGCAAACCGCTAATCAGGATGTCTATCACAGATCCACCTTGTCTCGTCGCTATTGGACATAAGTTGTTTCCCTCTCGTTACCCTCGTAATTTCGCTAGCTACCCCATTCAACACAGTACAATCTGGTAGCAGTAATAGGGCCTGTGCTGGTTCCTACCTGGACGATATACGGCAATATAGACCCTCTACCTTCTTCTTCTTAAAGTGCCTCTCCAACTAGTGACGGTTGGCGATCAGTACAGTCCTTGTCTGTTCGGCGAAACAATTCCAACGCTTCAGATATCCCAATCCATTCCCTGATATGCCTCAACCATTTCTATTTCCTTCTCCAACAAGTAAGAACTATTTCATAAATCCTATATTTAATTTTTATTAAGTATATCCTAACACAAAACTTCTCTCACCTTCTTCTGCATAAACAGTATCAATTATTAGAGAAAATCTAAAAGCATTGGTTTACTATTCTACGATGATATTAAAGGAGCAAGACGTTGATGTGATGGTCATTAATATGGCACTGAGAACATAATAAAGCTAGGCCTTCATGACTGGATGACATCTAGACGGACTCCGCCAACAGGTAATTTAAGACTACTACGTATCTTTTATACGAATGCGATGAAACGATGTTCGTGAAGTCCAACAGAGTGCAGTTTTATGAGTCCTACTGCTACCTTAGTGCTAGTAAATTGCGCTGCAACAGTTCTAACTGCAAGTTCAACTTCTGAACAAGTGTTCGGGCACGAACTATATCATCCCCTCTCTAGATTTAAATTGTCTAACTTTCTCTCGTCGGATCGAATTCCTTGTAAAACTTGTTTCAGTTTACAATTCAACTTCGGCTCCTTTATTTTAACGATTGTGCCAACAGTAGCACTGAAACACGAATGTAGCGTAGCTCGTTTAAGACATATTCGTAGTCTTTACATCTGTTAAACAGCACATCATAATAGGATTTTTTATTATTATTTCCTAGTAAATTATACATTTAAGTTGGAGGAGCGTTTACTATACAACTTTACTTTACTGCTCTTGATATTGATATCCGCTCGTGGTAGACCTCTATTGCCGGAGACCATTTAGGTACCATGACATTGCTTATTTCTTTCGCCGAACAGTACTGTGTTCCGGTTTGAAAGGCGTTGTAGCTAGTGTAATTACCGGAGTTACGAGACTCGACATCTGATCTCTCAAGCGATGAGTCCAGTGTAGTGCAGTGCATAATATCCTATCTAGGGTCCGTTGTTATTGTAGGGCGTATCACTTAAGATCAAGTGAACGTCCCGCTCGTCTCGTTGCTTAATTGTATAAAAAAATATATAATAATAGGTTGGGAAATATCTCCCTTCCGCCTTTTTGTCTTTTGAATTTCGCGGCTATGTACAAAGCGCTACAGAGCTCGTATCTGGCAATACTATACATAATTTGAAAGGTCTTGACATAACCTACAAAACGACGCTATGCATAATTAGTTTGGATATTGCGTTCAACAGTTATAGACGTGTAAACATGCGAGTTCACTAACGCCGAATTTGCGCTATTTTAAAGTTTTCCTTCGTTAAAGGCAAATCCGCTAGAGAAACGTTCCGTGAGATTAATGGTGTTTTGGTGGATGGTACTCTATCACTTCGAACCGCGGAGGAATGGTTTCGACGATTCAGAACCGGTGAAAACGACACCATGGATAAGCCAGCCGGCGGAAGACCTGTGACGACAAATACCGATCAAATCATGGACTACATCGAGTTAGACCGGCATGTGGCATCTCGTGACATCGCCCAGGAGATGGGAGTTAGTCACCAAACCATTTTAAACCATCTGCAGAAGGCTGGATACAAAAAAAAGCTTGATGTTTGGGTGCCGCATGATTTGACGCAAAAAAACCTTCTGGACCGAATCAACGCCTGCGATATGCTGCTGAAACGGAACGAACTCGACCCATTCTTGAAGCGGATGGTGACTGGCGACGAAAAATGGATCACATACGACAATATCAAGCGAAAACGGTCGTGGTCGAAGGCCGGTGAATCGTCCCAAACAGTGGCCAAGCCGGGATTGACGGCCAGGAAGGTTTTGCTGTGTGTTTGGTGGGATTGGAAGGGAATCATCCACTATGAGCTGCTCCCATATGGCCAGACGCTTAATTCTACCATCTACTGCGAACAACTGGACCGCTTGAAGCAGGCGATCGACCAGAAGCGTCCAGAATTGGCCAACAGGAAGGGTGTAGTGTTCCACCAGGACAACGCCAGACCACACACTTCGTTGATGACTCGTCAGAAGCTACGGGAGCTTGGATGGGAAGTTTTATCGCATCCACCATATAGCCCGGACATAGCGCCAAGTGATTACCACCTGTTCCTGTCCATGGTGAACGCCCTTGGTGGTGTAAAGTTGAACTCAAAAGAGGCTTATGAAAAGTGGCTGTCCGAGTTCTTCGCAAATAAGGAGGGGGGCTTCTACGAGGGAGGTATTATGAAGTTGCCGTCTAGATGGATACAGATTATCGAACAAAACGGCGCATATTTGAACTCAATCCGATCACTGTAACACTTTTTATAAAGCATTGAATAAAGAGCAAAAAAGCGGAAGGGAGATATTTTCCAACCTTATATAATACAAATAACCAAACGTTCAGTTGTTTTTAAACTGAACCTTTCTACAGTCGGTTATATCTGTGTAAGACGCTTAAATATCAGTTGAAAGTAATAGCCGAAGATCGCATTAGTTGGCTCAATATGACCGTCAAACTTCTGTTTTAGAGAAGGAACCTCATGATGACTTATGTAGTTAAATACTAAATGCTCGCAGTCACTAAAAAGACTAGTAAATGTAATAGGCATCAGTACGATAACCGACCGAAATCGCCGCTCCGGCGCCATGCCCTGAATGCATTTCAGATGCAAAGGCGAAATTCTAGCAGTCGCGTTAGTCTACGTGAGAGGAATACGCACCCATTGTTCTTTTATAAAATATTACTCCCGAACTGGGCTGTAACTGGAAATTCTTCAAATGCTTTCATTTTTCCTTTTAATGCGGACATTTCGCAATTTAACTGTTCCTTTTGACTTAACGCTCCTCTGCGTTTGATGTGTTTACTTAATCATTTTGAGTTCTGCTGTACGAGAGCTTCAAGAACCACCGCAGCTGCTGTTCCCCCGTCAAATCAGTACTGTTCTGTCGATTGAAAGGCACTATAGCTAGTGAAATTACTGGGGTAATTGAACTTATAATGTCATTTCTTAAGGCGACATACATATCGACATATAATAATATGATACAGTTAATATCATCCTAACTAGGGATAAATTCAGGCGATATTACTATCAAGGGAACGTCTGGCTCGTCTCATCGGTTCATCTAATAATAGAACAAAAATAATTCTTAGTGATGCCTTCTATGCAAGATCAGTGTGAATAGCATCCCGTAAGAGCAGACGCATCATTCACTAGAGGATCGTCTCGCTCGTCTCATTCTATTAAAACGTCCTGATAATAGATTCATTGGTTTAAGTTAAAATTCACGGTTAAAGCTTTAGAATGTTCCACAAGTAATTATCAATGCTGTTTATATTTTTGTTTATGAAAACAGCTTGCCTTCGAAAGCTTTGTATCATCAGTTTTCAAGCTATAGAAAGCGCCGCCCAAAACTTTCCTATGGAAACTATTCCCAAGCGGGATACGCGCGCGTCTCCATCGCCGTTCAAACTGAATAACTTAATTTATTCAAGTTGCTGCACCTCATATGGCATCCACACCAGCGACGTCGGCGCTTGGCTCCACTCCAGGTATAAACTTTTGATACCAACTTCTTAATTGAAAGCTTGACGGAACAATTAATCTTCAAGTTATCTTATAATTTATACCATGCGTGAACGGGTCTGGAGAGGAATGTGACTAAAAAGGAAGAAGGAAACTGTCTAGGTAACCACCGCAGCGCTTAACGCAACAGACAAATAGTAGCGTGAAAATGTTACTGTGTTCCGGTTTGAAAGGCGCTGCAACTACTGGAGTAAACACACGAAATCATATGTATTAGGCGGCGAACGCAACGTGGTGCTGTATATCATTCTAACCAGCGCTACGTTGATATGGGAAGGTGTATCACTCACCATCAGGTGAACGTCCCACCCACCAACCCGCATTGGGTCAGGGTGCTGGGAAATGACTCACATCCCTCCAAATGAACCTTTACAAACAACTGAAGGTCGCAGACAGCCGCTGGATGCGGACAGCGGGACGGATCTATGTGGGGATCTTTGGCGAGGTCTATGTTCAGCAGTGAACGTCTATGACCTGATGATGAGATAAACGAATTAGTTTAGTATAAACTATTCACCAGCAGATGAACAGCTGGTCTGCTGGTGAAAGAGTGATTTCAGATATGTTTATCCTTTCGTCAGAGACAGAATACATAGATCTAAGGCCTAACGTTCACTCCTTGCGATGCTGGAGTAAGTTAAATATTTTATTAAGAATAACTTGAAATAGTTGAACCTTGAAGTATGCATATATTATTCTAAACTGGAATTGCAGGTTTATCTTTCTGCTGCTTTGATACAGGACTATATATTCCTGATTTAATGAGGACTATATGCGCTGGAGATAGCTACGTCTCCGTGTCTGTTCTAACTGAATAACTTAATGTACTCAAGTAGTTTCTAAACCGCAGGTCGCGTTCGCTGCAGCGACGTCAGCACTTGGCGCCTCTCCAGGTACCAACTTGAGTCCTAACTTTTTAATTGATGTCTTAACAATTAAATTTATTGCTAAATTAATATCGCTTATATATTTAACTTGATCGTTAGATGAGACGGTATCCGATCGATTTAAATATTGGAAATGTTTGAAAACTACACGGTTTTAACTTAATCAGAATATTTCACAAATACATTATACTACATTATATATATATATATATATATATATATATATATATATATATATAGATATTTGTTTCGGGACAGAGGGGGAGAATCTTCGTAAGATACCCTTCTTTGCGGGAAACTCAAGGTTATGTGAGATTCTTACTCATAAAATTCACTCGGTGGTCTGCATCAGTGCATTCGGAGAGACTCCGGGATCTCTTATAGAACGCACCGATGCCCTTCTACACTTTGTGTTACACGTCTCTGAGGAGGAGTATAACCCTCCTAGGCACCCATAGCTAAGGCTACGCTGTTCCACGCCAGTTCACTTATTGATCGATAAGGGTCCCTATCCTCAAGGCTCGCGAAACTCCTAGGCCCTTTTATTCGCCTTCTACGACAGGCCGGGCTTACCTTAGTCCTATTGTTACTAACCCGAGACTACAGGGCTGAGAAATATTGCATCTGCCATTTTGAGGTCAGCTGAGAATAGATTTTATAAAATTCTTTCCCAAGAGGAGTTACGGAGGTATTGCCACCAGCTCAGCGGGCGAGGAACAGTTAATATTTAATACGATGGCTTCAATCAATTATATTACTATTAAAGTGCAGAAAACAAAGCAAGGACTAAGTATAAAAGGAATCCAGCACTACAACTCACGGGACCGATGCTTACCTCACCCACTCATGGTAATCAACAGACGAGGCTCTGGCTCCCGCCAAACCACATTGGGCCATCGTGGCGGGAAATGGTCCAAATCCTCCCATATGAATCCCTACATACGACTGCCCCTAGTGCCCAGTGGCACTGGGAGCCATGCTGACTGTAAGTGAAGATCTTTGGAGAGGCCTATGCCCAGGAGTGGACGTCTATCGGCTGATGATCATCATCATCAAATAAAACAATAGTAATTTCAATAATATAATCTCAGTACTTTCAGATTTTTATGTCAATTCTCAAATAGTCTTGTTGAGTATGCTTTGGTTCAGCCAAAATTCTCAAGTAATGTGATGATGGTTAAGTGATGGCTATATATGTTAAAGTTCACTTAAGTATTTTAAAGAGCGAATAATTAATTAGTCAAAAATGTTATTGTGGATATAAACCACATCCATAATTTCAGTTGTTTAAAGTGGAGCATAAACCAGTAGAAGTTTCCAGATAAGATATTTTCAATGTAACAACAGGCGATCCTAATTCCGACGCTTCCTGCGGATATGAGCAAGTTGGACATTTCTAAACAACTGTAGGTGATACTGCTCCTGTTAGTACACTAGTTATTAAACGTTTAGTTAAAACAAGTTCCAACTTACATAAAGTTTAGTATCCGCTTACCCTCCGCTTTTGACTGTGCTTAAGTATTTAACCAGTGATAAACCAAAAGTTTTTAAATCACTTGTTTTGAATAACAACAAATAACTTAAGTGAATGTGTTGTAAATAATAGAATAAGGTAAAGCCCTGATAACAAAAAAAAGCTTAAGTCAATACATATATAAGTTATTATTTTTTAGATCATGCATACAAAATATCATCAAGGATGTTACAACAGGAAATGGAAGATTTTGTATATATACATTGAGGTGAAACTTGATGCTGTTAAGTTACTAAATCATATACTTATATATCCTTTGTCTTAGAAATATTTGCATGTGTAACGTAAAACGTTTGTCAACAAGGATTGTTATTAATGTTTAAAGTAACTTTGCATTAAAATGTTAATTTCAATTTACGTGTAAATGTATTACATAGAGCGCTTAGTGTCTAGTGGTTAAACGTAAAGTTAGAGTTCTAATCTACTGTAATTATAACTAAACGTTTCATAACGAAACAACTATTCCAGACATCAACTTAACATCCCAAGCAACTTAGTTGTCCAACTTCATGTAGCAATAGAAGCGAAATAGGTTTAAATTTAACTATTAATAGTTAAACCGCCGTCCGTTGGTTAAACAATGGGTTTACTTAACGGAATATATTCAAGTTGAAAGTAATTAATGGAAATGTATAAAATCAAATAGTTCTTCGAAATTTAACTGTTAGAGATGGTAGGTCTCTGTAGCTCAACCCTGCAGTCTCGAGCTAATCAGAATAGGACTAAGGTATGCCCTGCCTGTCGTAGTAGGCGACTAAAAGGGTCTTGAGAGTGGGGGCTCGTATCACTCCACAAGCGAACCTACTTGGGACAGCGCAACGATACTGCCTAGGAGGATCAGGCTCCTCCTCAGAGACGTGTAACACAAAGTGTGGAGGGACACCGGTGCGTTCTATAGAGATCCCGGAGCCTCACCGAATGCTCTGATGCAGACCACCGAGGGGTTTAAGTGAGTAAAAATCTCACTTAACCCTGATCTCCCCCCAGACTCAGAGTATCTTTCGAAGATTTCCACCCGAAACCAAAATAAAAGGTCTCTGTTACTACAGACCGTCTAGGTAGGTACCACCTGGGGGAATAGTCTTCGCATACCTACCTTTGGGGAGGCAAAGACAAGTTATAGCGGACTTACACCGACTAAAACCCCTACGATGTTCCAACTTCGTCGCTTTACGGTAGGGCCATAGGAACGCTTTCGCACACTTTGCGACCCCGTCAGCGCCGAATGCACCATGAAACCCCACTGGGGGGAGAACCCTTTCTTTCCACCTCTGTAAAGACGCGCCGGAACATACAACGCGCCCTTTCTCGGACTCTTATAGTAACCTGAGTAACGGATCCCCTCGTATCCGTCACCCAGAAGCCATGGGAAGTAAGAGAGAAATTTCTCCCGACTCCTTGCAGCGAATCTGGTCTTGGGTTCCGCCGCCAACCGTTATACGACCGCGGAGGATAGGGAGAGCGGCGAAATACAATACCGACACTCGTCTTCCTCAGCGACTCAATGATGAAACCTAAACTAGTAAACTACCATTGACACTACATCAAAATTTTATGATCATAATCAGCCGATAGAGACGTCCATTGCTGGACATAGGCCTACCCTTAAAAACTCCACGTCGAAAGGTTGGTCGCTTCCGTATTTTAGTGTTTATACTTATCCCATAGACACACCATGTAACCTAGATAAGTTACCCTTTCTCAACTACATCTACCTCACTTGTCTGCCCGACAGGAATGTCCCGCCCATCTATCATCATCATCAGCCAATAGACATCCACTGCTGAACCAAAGGCCTCCCCCTAAAGTCTCCTTATCAATCGGTCCTGTGTTGCCCACATTCAGCGCCTTCCCGCGACCTTACAGCCAGCCTGGCTTCCGGTATTGTCAGGAACCAGGTGCCGTCATTTGTAGGGATTCATATGGGGGGATTTGGACCATTTCCCACCATGCTGGCCCAATGCAGGTTAGTGGGAGTCAGTGCTTCGTCTGTTGATTAGCAAGGTGCACCACGAGCAGCTGAGGTTGGCCTGGGTCCCACGAGTCTTGTGAGGAGCTCTATCTAGACTGTTTTATTACCTTAATACTGCGCTCCTGTGACGTCATACAGCTCAAGTTATCATCCTATACAGCGAGAACAAGTTTAAATTAATTTCAGTCTGAAACTTTTCAATATCTAGTTATTACTGGGAAAGATGCCAAGCTCGTGCGTCACTGGAAAATAAGTATTGCTACCTTAAGGATTGACGTTGTGTTAAAGATTGAACAATGTTTGAAGTTATTTAATAATTTGATGACATGTCCAAATAAAATAAGCCCAACATAAATGGTTTAAGGGGTCCCGTACAATAACTCACGGGTTCCAAGCCAACCTCATCTGATCGTGGTGCACCCTGCTAATCAACAATTGAGGTACTGGCTTCCACCAACCCGCATTAGGCCAGCGTGGTGGGAAATGGCCAAAATACCCACATATGAATCCTTACCTGATCATGTGGGAATCTTTGGGAGAGGCTTATCCCCAGCAGTGGACGTCTGTCGAGTGATGATGATAGCGAATAAATTAATAGGAATGAGTCATTGTCTATTCTAAACTCGACGCCGGATACCTCGCTTTATTCTTCTCGAATGTTCGAACATTACACCCGGTCTCAATAACTTTGATATTACTTATTTAATATCTTTTTGTGTAAAATTCCATACAAATGTTCATTTATTACGCTGCTTATATCGAAAAAGTTTCGCATACAAATGTTTGTTCGTAAAATCAATATGAAACGCGATGCGACAATGGAAACGAATCAGCGCCACTCATACGGCGCGCATTCAAAATTATTGAAGCAGCACTCCATTGAGCGGGAACTTCCAATGTCGCAGACACTGATTAAAATGTGATTCCATTCAATGGCAGAGTTCTACTGCTGATACTTGCGGCATATTACCAAAAAGATAGAGTAAAGCGCGTATTGTTACCACTAACTATTTTTGGGACATATTCATAAAGATATGGTTTTCTGAAACAAATTCGTTTACTTCAGAAGATCATATCTTTTAAGTACCATGTCTTCTCTTCTGTCTATCGAGAGGTGAAAGAAACACAACTACAGCCTCTTTAACACCAATATTTGATAGTACTTCCCCAGGTCTGCATAAAACGGTCTCTTCAACCCTTTACCGCTACAGTTGCAGACCACAGCCAACCATCGTCCTTTTCAGAGTTAGTTGAATATTACTTCATTATTTTTTTTTTTTTTTTTTTTATATAGTCACGCCTTTTTCCCAGTAGGGGTAGGCAGAGGTGAATAAACACCCACATTTCGCCAGATGTGGTCAGATTAGGTCCCATGTAACAGGGGGCGAGCCTGTTGCCACTTTATTGGGACCACCACACACACACACACAAAGATGATATCAGTGTGCGGGTTTCCTCACGATGTTTTCCTTCACCGTTTTTGTATCTCGCTGTTGTAACTAAAGTTCACAAATGTACATAACTTAAATATTAAGTCATTGGTACATGCCGAGGTTTGAACCCGCGACCTTCGGAATGAAAGCCGCACGCTCTAACCATTAGGCCAGCGAGCTACTTCATAATAACAAGTATATTTTTTTTCATTAGTCTAGTTTGCTAGTTAACAATAAACTCTTTAACAACGATTTAAAGTTACCAAGTAGTTTAAACTGTAAGAGTACGACTTGTCCTATATCACCGAGATATTATTGATACTAGTTAGTTTTATCATGGTGTTTAACTTCACCGGAAGCCTATGCTTGAGATAGAAGTTACGGTTCTTCCATTCGAGAAGCTGTACCACTACTTCATAAATTACAATATTTGTAACGGTGAAACAAGTTAGTATATAACTGAGACGCAGTATGAAAGCGTGTAGTTAAATTGAACTGACCGGTAGTTTGCCTTACTCCGTGTGAATTTGTCTCATTATTTCAGAGTGAGCACCGCGCGAAGTTTGACTTAGATGTCTGCATGCCAAGGAGTAAGTTAGGCATTGCTTAGTTTGCGAGCACGGATGATCTAGTTCCAGTTCCACGTGTGTTACTCAGTTGCGCGATTCCAAGCTTCGTGCAAGTGGAGCCTAAAACACGAACAATATTAAAGATACCCGTTAGTAATACGATTTGTATTACTAACTACATATTTTTCTATTGTCATCATCATCATCAGCGGATAGACTTCCACTGCGGTCATAGGCATACCTCAAAGATCTCCCTCCCACCCATTTCCTTGTTCGGTTTCATATGAGGGAATTTGGGCCATTTCCCACCACCCTGAGTCAATGCGGGTTGGTGAAAACCAGAGCCTAGTCTGTTGATTAGCATAGCGCACCACGAGCTGATGAGGTTGGCTCAGGTCCCGTGAGTTGTTGTGCGGGATCCTTTACACCCACATTTTTCTATCATACAGGCTAATAATTTTGAAATTATTGTCACACCAGTATATCCTCATTCATGTTTAACAACTGATTCTCCTTTCTTAGGATTAACTATAATACAATTTTTTTTCTTTTCGTGGTCTACTTCAGTCGTTTTGTTTTTTTAAGTAACTTTTCATAACCGAATAAGAAGAAGCCTTGGAATACAAATACGGATAATTGTTCAAGGTTCAGTTCTAAAGCTTCTAATGTATTTCTATATACATAATAATCTTCGTTAATAAAGTCTCAACCTTTCCAGCAAGCCTTCGTCGCGGTCCACACCACTGTAGTCACTTTAAAATGTTGCTTTACTACACTTAACATTGTTAAGCGAATAATGAACAGATGTTGGACCGCCACGTCGTTAAGTTACTAATTAACTGATAACGTTCACGTTTTACATAACGTCTACTGTTTTTTTACAATAGAAATGAGCTATAAAGAACTTCCTCAGGATATCCATTAAAATAGTTGCTCAGAGGTTACTAACCGACCACAAGAAGGATAACATCAATGTTTAACACATCTTCTTTTTCTTAAGTGCTTAACTGGGTATATACTAGATCTGACCGTTCGCCTGTACCCTTGTCGCGGTTTTCATCAAGCTCTGCTTATCTGATTTGCCACTCAATAGAATCATGACCTTCATAAAACTGTTGAGGTTAATGTTCGACTAAGCAATGGACCAGGAGTAGCATTTTCTATCAAAGGACCAACTGCAGGAGTCTTCGGTCTGGTGCTTACAGCTCGTTTGGTTTTTCTTAATTCTGAACCCACATGGTTATTGTAAGGTTATGTATCGGAATGTATTACTTTGACTATTTGTAATTTCCTTCTCCGCCCCACAATGTGGGACCTAATCTGACCACATCTGGCGAAATGTGGGTAGTTTATTCACCTCTGCCTACCCCTACTGGGAAAAAGGCGTGACTATATATAATTATATATATATATATATAATTCTCCGCCCCACCTGTTACTTCTGCTTATCATGGCTGTCAGGATGTAATATGTGTTCCTTATTCATAATTAATAAAAAGATGTCTCAATATCTGTATACTTCTAACACAGCTCTCTTCACGGTTATGTTGATTTACAGAAGGACCTGGAGAAGACCTTTGATGAAGTATGCTACCAGCGTGCAACGAACGTCGTGCTCGTGTTATCATTTAGTTGAATATCTCATATGACGTGACGTACTCGCGATGCGTCATCCGCCTTCCCCGCCTCCGGCTGACGAGTCTCCAACAGCTGCAGCCGACTTCACGCATCTGTACGTAGCGTGTCACTGCCGGAGCAAATCAAAAACAAAACTTGAAGAAAAAAAAGAGATTATTACTGTGAGTGCTGTGTGAAAATATGTTCGGTGTACGCCCTTTCTGTGTCCGGACGCCGGTACGGAACCCGGCTCTCATACGGAAACATTAAAAAAGCTTTCGCGTGCTAATGCGTTTGATGATTGATTTATGTACATTCTTTCTTTGGTATGTATTAAATGGTCGTCTTGACGCTACACTTACTGTATGACATATCTTACTCCCTTTTTCCCCTTGTAATAAAGAGTATTATTATACGGTTCCGGAACCGCGAGGGAATTAATCTTTGAAGAATTAAATACTGTTACCAACCTGCACGCCTACTACGGTTTTATTTTCCTCCATTATCATGAGAACGTTATATTTCAATAGCGATATAATTTATGATTGCCGGAGTATACTAAGGAAGCACTCTTCACCGTCTTTGGCCTCATTGTAACTTGTTATTACTTGAAATTTGCTTACCTATAGTTACGAAAGCAGTTATTGTTAAAACATATTGACTTTCTCAAGATATTCTCTTTCACCGGAAGATTACACATGATATAGATCTTAGCCCCGTCTCATTACAAATAGGGTGATCTTCTTCTTCTTCTTAAGGTGCCTCTCCGACTAGCGAAGGTTGGCGGTCAGTTCTCCAAATTTAACTTTGTCTCTTGCGAGGCGAAATAGTTGGGCGGCACTCGCAGTTCCCGTCCACTCTCGGATGTTGCGTAACCATGATTTCTTTCTACGACCGACACTCCTTTTACCGGCAACTTTTCCCATCAAGATGAGTTGGAGGAGATCATATCTGTCATGCCTGAGCACGTGGCCGAGATACGATACTTTTCTCATCTTGATGGTCTGCAAAAGTTCCCTTTTTTGGTGGACTCGTCGTAGAACCTCCTCGTTTGTCACTCTCCGAGTCCAGCTTATGGCCAACATGCGCCTATATACCCACATCTCGAACGCTTCTATACGTTTTCTGAGGTCTTCTTTTATTGTCCATGCCTCGCATCCGTATAGAAGGATGGGCCAGATATAGCATTTTAGTAGAAGGAAGCGCAAAGGTATTTTGATGTTGCGACAGCATAAGTCTAGTCATAAGCATGAGCAATAGTCTATAGGGTGATCTAATAGTTATTAATTTAACATTGATTCATTCCTTATTACATACCGTTGCTGTAAAAGGTTAAACATTTTTATAAGAAGATCAAATCATCATCATCACGACCGATGGACGTAAACTATTGCACATAGATCTCTTAATCTTCTTATTAATGTATTCCCTAAAACATCACCTTGTTCAGACTCGGCCGGACGATTTATGCGGACATGTGTAATGAATGGTCAGCATAAAAGTCTAGACTTTCGCTCGGTAACACTGGGCGAGCACTAGTAATAATATATTGCCGATATAAATGCATACGTCGTCCGGTGACGGGTCCGCTGCCGAATTCCGTTGGCACATCTGGCAGCAGCGTGCACTGATTGAATGATGTGTAAATCATTCCTTCCCCGAAACAACTCCTCGGCGAGACGGCTCGAAGAGGTTTATTCACTCATTACACTCGATTGTAAAAAAAAGGAGGATAATTTCTCGTAAGTGCACCGCTTTTTTCTTCTCGTTCCTCATACATCTGACACGTGTAGATGAATGGACGATATTATGACCTCATGAGAACTATAGTTTCAAGAGGTCACCTCATATTTATCGTTCACCTAAGATTTTTTTTAATCCTTCCCCTCGGCTTATCTTGGCCGGAGTACCTTTTTTCCTCTTTTATTTTAGGCTCTTATTTTTATATACTATTCTTATCTCTACTTTCTACATTATTCTTTCACTCATAGCTTATCATCTTTACGTATTTTCTGTTTCTTCTCTTATGGATCACTTCTCACACTTCGATGGCCGCTTGCTTTTATTTATTTTAACTTTTACATTTGCCTTTTTATTTGTTACACTTCTATATTTATTTCTATCGCCCTAGGTTTGCTAATAAACAATGAGAGCTTTCATTTAAAAGATCCGCAGATCTTAATACCGCTTCAGGCACCTTCTTCAATTGGCAAAGGATTTTAATTCTTCATAGTTATTTTTAAACTTTGAAAATACTGATCAGATCCTATTACTACCTACTTAGAAATCCTCCTACAGTATCACCCGGTACCTATCTTACTGTGGATTAGTTAATTTCAATTTTCAGATCAAAGGCCGAGTTTTAATGAAGCAAGGGATGTAATATTAAAATGCACGCCTAATAGGATTGTATTCGGGCCGCGCCGCCCCAATTTCCGATTTAATAAAATCCTTGTTTGATCCGTATCCTAATGAGACGACGTTGTTCCAAATTTAGAAATGCTGTGTAAAATGTAAAAATCGTCCTGTTAATTGTATGAAATGTTATCTAACGCTTCAACTAACACCACAGTTGAATTACGAGTTAAACGTTTTCCTGATAGTAGAAATCTCAAGTAATAGTTTGAGCTGTCTTGTTCTAAATTATGAAACTGATGTTTTGTTAGAGGCTACGACAACTTCATTTGTATGTAAAAATTTACTTTTTTACGTCATCATCATCAGCTGACTGACGTCTACTGCTTTACATAGGATTCAAAGATCTCCACATCTATCGGTCTCGTGTTGCTCACCGGATTGTCGGTCTACTTTGTGGAGGGATCCCAACACTACACATACCTAATTTATCTGTATTCATTAAGTATAAAAAAGGAAATTGTAAAACATAAGAATAAAAAAAGTTTAGTCTTCTATGAAGAAGGTTGACTCCGTTTTCATAATAACGGCTGCAGCTTTTAGCTTTCTGATAAGAACAATACATAACATAAAGTGAATTGAAAGACATCTTCATCATACACGTGATGTTTATAAAGATGTTAAGTTAACAATGTGGAATGGCGAATACGAATCTGCGGCTACCAAAGCCACCACTACCAAACTATTGAGCTGTCGGAGCTACCTTATAAGGACATATAAAGGAATCAATTCCACCACTATTATTTTCCTTCACAATACCGCATTTTCATCGACGAATGCCGAAGTTATAGGGGAATAATAACCATCTCGTATGTGTTGGAGGTATACTGGAGTATTCGTCGAGTGGATCGTCTCAAGACTAGCTGCAGTCTGCGGGTTTGTTCCATGAAATTTTCAATACTCCGATTATACTCTTAGAGAAGAAACTCTTAGAAAATTAAAAGACTAGTATACCATCACCGTTCTAATCTAAAAGCAAAATAAGAACTATTGCTATAACTGATAATGAAACCTCCTCCCACGGAGTCTGCTTTTATATATCTTACCCTCCAAGTCGCTTGATTATAGTATTTTTTTTTCAAATATGATGACGTATACTACATATACAATGGACTCCCATCGGCTGATGATGATGAGGACTTTAACTTTGCTTCTGAAAGAAGAGTTTATATTTTACTAGGTTTAAATATAAAATCTTTGGCAATCTGCCTATGCAGACCCATATTCCAATCTAGACATTTCGGAGTTAGGTAAAACGAATAGACTAATGACCTTTTAAATAGTTTTTTAATAACCTATTATTTAATAAGGTGTGTAATTGTTATCTCTTAAATTTTTACAGTACTTTCAAAGTATATTTTTTCAGACGATAATCAATCTTCATGACCTTTTTCTGATATATGTAGAACTCGAAGTGTAATGAAATTAAAAATACTTCAAAGGAATGATAAGGGTTGATATTATGACATCTAATAAAATATTTTTTTATTTCCAATTAAGTGACGATATGAACTGGTCGTTCACCTGATGACAACTACGTGACGCTTGTTAGGATGATGTGAACTGTACCATATTACGCTCATCACCTGAGACTCGTTACCCCAGTTACACTAGCTACAGCGCTCTTCAGACCATAACGCAGTAATATTTGCACATTACTGTTTGGCAGTAGAAACAGCAAGCAGTAATATTACTGTAGTAACAGTTACTCCAGTCTTACAAACATACACACAGCATGTATATATTTATATAGATATATATTTTATAAGAGCTTCTTAATGGAACTCCATTCTCGTTAAGTGCAACGAATTACACGGATAAGAGACGTACGCGTGGAGAGGGGTTGGTAGAGGGGGTTGTAGCTATTGTGTTGTATTGGGGAGAGAGCTCGTTGATATATAAATTTGTTTTATTGACGTATGATTTTTTTTTAACCTTTACCTTTGATTTCGATTAATATTTCTTCTTCTTCCTCCTGCCCTTTTCCCAGCTATGTGCGGTCGGCACAGTATGTACATCTCTTCCATATCCCTCTATCAGCCGACATATTTGAATTCACACTCTTCTTACACATGTCATCTTTCACACAATCCATCCACACATTCTTCGGTCTTCCCCTACCCTTATAAACATCCACGTTCATTCTCATTACTTTCTTTGTTACATGTCCTTCATCCCTCCGCACAACCAGCCCGCACCACACTAACCTTTCGCTTCTCAATTTCTTTGTCACGTGATTAATACATCATCCAAAAATAAAGTTTGAGTTCAATTTCTAAGTTAAGTAGCAAGTTTAAGAGTTGTGTTAAAAACGATGTTATTAACGTCATATTTACATTTAATCCAAAGTTAAATGAACCGCTGTACTAAAACGAGCTGAATGCATTGAAATGTACTCGAGATTAGAAAGTTAGGTCTGCTGGAGTGAAGCCAGAAATACCAGCACTAGTTATTTAAAGCACTGGGTATACTTAAAATAACACTGTTATGAAAACTAATTTGAGCTGAGTACAACAAAAAATCTATCAGCTGCATGTAGAAATAACTTAATGGTTACGAAAAAGGTTTTGTTTTGATGACAAGATGAACTACGAAGTTATTATTTATCTTGGAAATGATCAGCGATAGAGAAAACTGCATGAAAGTTTAAATTAAGTTACTTATATCTAAGTAAAGAAAAAAGTATAAGGCTAATATCTAATACACGCTTACTTATCACTATTACTTGATACTGACATAAAGAACGAATGAGTCGTCCAGTACCAATTGTCGCATATGCCCATGTAAGTACCACCACAGCTCCAATTTCTGCTGCCGAGCAGTACTGTGCAAACATTACTGAGTTCCTGTTAGAAGGGCCTTGTAATTAAAGAAATTACTGAGGTTAACCACAGTCAACAACATATGTCTCAAGGCGACAATCACAATATGGTGCTGTCTATTCTAACACCACGTTGTCATGGGCAGGCGTGTCACTTACTATCAGGTGACCGCCTCGCTCGTCTCTTCGCTTAGTTGAATTAATAAATATATAAGAGTTATATAAGTAAAGGGTAGGTAATATTTGCAAACCCTTGTTATCGCAATGATTCACGACTTCACCCTCATAAACTTTAGATGATATCCTGCACAAATCCTCGTATTTTTGTCAAAAATTAAACGGTGAGTTTAATATCTTGCTTAACTAATGTCTTTAACTTAAGTACTTTTTTTGATTAGTTCCATAATTATTAATTCCTTGTTACATCTATTTTAAGATTCAAATGAAACATAGTCTATATTTATCGTCCTCCAAAATCCTTCAATAGTTTTGAGGGTTGAATTTGATGCAATTAAGTTGTAGTGAGTTGACTTCACTACATCTTAACTGCTTCCTAAAAATTATCACAACTTCACCGTGGGGTGGTTAAACAGAGGTAATCTGTCACCAAATATGAAAGGCTTCAAGATGGTGTGCGCGGTATTTCTATCCAACACTTTTACAGGGAGTGAAGAGCAGTAGTTCCACCCCTTGACAGCGACAGCGGAAGGTCTTATCAAGGCTTCTTGCTGTCGGAATCATGGTTGTGTACGAAAAATTTCCCGCGGTTCCGGTGGGGTTTTAGCCGGTAAGAGTCCGACATAACTGTTGCCCCGACAGCAGAAGGATATAGAATGTATGATTTTAGCACAAAAAAGGGGTGGTTAAACAAGGAATAATTAAACGCCCGCGCCCGGGAAACGTAAATGTCCGTTTACGTATAAACCATAACCGATACATTGACGACCCAAATCCGTTTCCAATAACCATAATGGTCGTTGTATTTCGCGAATAATTGCCCTCGGCGGCGCTTAATATTGATTTAAATACTATTTATGAGCAATAAAACGGAAATAAGTTCATCCGGACAGTATAAGGGTGGACTGCTCACACTGATGCAAAGGCAAAGCACACAAGTTACTTGTACTACTACTTGTAGATCTCTTCTTTTATCGTCCCCGATTTAGTCCGATTTTTTTTTGCAAAAATACTTATAAGGGAAAGACAGGGTTATGTGGGATTTCTTCTCATTAAAACCCCCTGGATTGTCACCCTTAACGTTCTGCAAGAGACCACAGGATCTCTCACGAAATACACCGGTGCCTGTAACGGTCTAAGCGTGTCCCAGGGAGTGCAGTAACTCTACCCAGAATCCTTTCTATGCTACGATAAGCACTAGACTACCTACCTGTAGTATTACCTACGGGCTTGCTTAATTGTCAATGTGGGCTATCATCTTAAAAACCCACGGACGCGAAAACCATATTAATTGCCTTCTACGACAGGTAGTTTATCTGAGTCCTATTCTTATCAGCCCAAGACTACAGGGTAGTAAGGTTGACTACTTTCATCCTACTTCCCTCTTTGATACTTTTCTATTAGTATTCACACCTCTAATATTATATTCACTATATATATATCTATAATTAGACTTTATAGATATCTATAATTCTATCTTTCATCCATTTTTTGTACTAAAAAGCTACGAAACGAGCGGGACGATCACCTGATTGTAAGTGATACGCCCGCCGAAAGTGGCGCTTGTTGAGATGTTATACACAGCACCACATTACGCTCGTCACTTTTAGAGTAATATATTAAGTCTTGTTACCCCAGTAATTACATTAGTAACAGCGCCTTTCAAACCGGAACACAATAATGTTTGTAGACTGTTGTTTGTCGGTTATTTATTACATTTCTTTATGTACTTTATATCTTTGGGGATGTAAGGGGTTCCACCAAACATATTACGGTGCCCAAGTCAGGGTGGTGGGAATAAGGCCTGATTCCCTTAATGAAGCTCCTTGAGGTAGGACTATGCCCAGCAGTGAGTATCATCAGGCTAATAAGATCATATAATATATTCCTAACTTTCCTTTACGTTACTTTCTTTTATTTATTATTTTTACCTTTTTATTCATGCCTCTCTTGCCGGAGACCGTATGGGTAGGCAGTATACAAACATTACTGTGTTCTAGTAAACAGTAATCTTTGCATACTGCTTTAGTCAGAGTGTATCTATTGAATTGAAAAAATGTCTTTTTGACGACGTTTTCCGATGAAATTATTTGAAAGTGGTTATTTTTAAACATGGGTGCCTCACAAAGCACTAGAAAACTAAGTGACGATAACGAGGACGCCGTACAAGAAGCTATTGACCGGATACAGGCTCAATTAACTGATAAACAAGCAGAACATATTCAACCACCACCTCTGCAGTATGTCCCTCCTCCAGACTATAAACCACACAAACACCAGGACTATGCAGCAGAAGAGGCCTATTGGACTCAACGGATTGAAAATTTAAAAAGAACTCACGAAAAGATAAATGTTGGAATGACAACTTGAATATCAGAAAAAACTAGTGAACACGTTACGTGCGGGCGTATCACTCAACATCAGGTGAATGTTCCGCTCTACTCGTTGAATAAAAAAGAGGCTGTACGCGTTTAACAGCCGTAAACATTGACAGTTTTATATTTTTTTTGACCATATCTATATTTACGCAGCGCATTTCATTAAGCCGGCTGTACGAGCGGCGTTACCGGAAATCCGTATCAAAAATTTCGCGCCGACAGCGCCGCATCGATCTTTAATTCGAGAGGATTTCCGTTAAAATCCTCCATTGATGTTAAACGTTTAATAATTCTAAATAATAATAGCGAAAGGTTTTACTTTGTTAATGTAATTTGATAATAAAACAAATATCTAACATATTCATCACAATGAAAAGCTTTCGGCGTTTAATAGATTGGAAACAAGTGTGGGGTGTAAAGGATTCCGTCCAATATCTAACGTAACCTACACGTGGTGCACCCTGCTGATGACACAGACCTGATTCTAACCAGCATTGGGTCATCGTGGTGGGTTATGGCTTATTTCCTCTCAATGAACTCCAACAGACAATGTGTAGATAGACCACGTCTGTCGGCTGATGATTAAGAAATAATCTTAAATAGATGAAAGCTGCGTTCTGTGAACATATTAACAAAGCATCTTGTTACAACCACTATATTAAACGGATCCATTAAAACCATCTAATCGGTTAGTGTTTACATTTAAGGTCTTCCACATTAGGTAAACAGCCTAGATTCTTGATCAACCTTCAACTAAGTATGTTAGTGTCCATACCCATTGATAGTACACGATAAAGCTCTAGAGTTAAAACTTAACAAACTTTCTGTTGTTTGATTGAGTTCTATCATAACTGCGTGAAGAATGAAGCAGAGTTACTGTTCTACTCAGAAGTAATTTTGATCAGCTCGCTGACCTAATAGTTAGAGGGTGCGGCCTTCATTCCGAAGGTCGCGGGTTCGAATCTCGGCATGTACTGATGACTTTAATATTTATGTACGTTTGTGAACTTTAGTAACAACAGCTAAATACAAACGGTGAAAGAAAACATCGTGAGGAAACCTGCACATGAATTAGAATTTATTCTAAAGTGTGTCTGAAGTCACCAATCCGCATTGAGCCAGCGCGGTGACTATAGCCCAATCGTCTTCATGGTGAGGGTAGACCTGTGCCCCAGCAGTGGGGATATAAATTGTCTGTTATGGGAGGGATCAGCTCTATGGCTTATTGATGGATTATTTTGCTGAATTCGAACCTTGTTACTTACCTAGCCTTACTTCATCTTTAAAGTAATGTATCTTTTCCGTTTTTTTTTTGTGCAAGTTTATTACTTTATTGTTGATTGATGTCTTGTATGTCTTTTCTTGTGTAGAAATTCGACTTCCTTCAATCATTTTGAATTAGTAGTCAACCGTAGAAATTTGTGTAGAGTTCCGAGCTTCGGCTGCAAACAAGCGTGTGTTGATTTTAGCAAGTGGCTGTCGAAACACACTCGGAATTTTAACAGCCTTGCATGTATGTAGGAGAACGAGCGCGCTCAACAATTACTACATTTGCATTTTGAACAGGCGCACTGCGACCCACCCCGACGGGGTTATTACTTATCCTTCCAATAACCAGCGATCGCGAGAATCGCAGGACGACTGCTGTAACTCATAATATATAATCGTAGTATACAAAATTTGTAACTTAAACTTGAGATTAAATTACTCTTTCACAAGAACACAGACAGAGAAACACTTTCCTATCAAAATCATCAGCCGAAGGTTGCCCACTGCTCGACATAGGCCTCCCTCAAAGATCTCCACATCACATTATACTTTTCTATAATTGCGATTAAAGCAATAATTGTACGATTTTCGCTAATCGTTCGCAGGGTCTTCCCCACCAACCAGCAATGGATCCTGGTGGTGGGAAATAGCCCAAACCCGCCTTTATGAACCTCTAGAAACACGGTACCTAATTCCTTGGAGAAACCGTTGAATGCGGGCAGCGTAGGACTAATGGAACTAAAATAACTTTAGGGAAGGCCTATGCCCAGCTGTGGACATCGGCTGATGATGATGATGTTTCCAGAGTACACAATACCTCAGTATAAACTGACGCCAGTAAAACAGTTCATAAAACCCTATCTAAAATCATTATAATACAATGTATTATTAAAGAGGTCGCTGAAGCATTTAAGGGTTGATAAATAAAAGGAGTGTTACAGTAACCTCATCGTTTTTAACTGATCGCAGTGGATAAGGGTAGGTACTGTTACTCGGTACCTTATCTCACAAGGAGATGATCACAGTCGTAGCCCACTGCACCATCTATGTATGGCTCAACGGAAGTCTCAAGTTATTAAAACCCTTACCCTTAATTACGAGGTTAACTTCGAGCTAATCTTTAGTACATATAATATATACTACACATAATATTTTTTTATAGTTATGTGTCATAAAATATATTTCGTAAACATAATAAACCTGTAGTACTAAAAGTATTTACTTAGAATATTCCAGAGATAAAACCATCTTTTTTTATTCACTTAAGCAAAGCGATAAGCAGGACGTTCACCCGATGCTAAACGAAACGCCTACCCATAACATCCTGGCGCTAATTACTACACTGCACCACATCACGCTCATTACCTGACACAAAAGTTGTTGTTTTATTACCCCAGTATGTGTACTAGTTATAGCGCCCTCCAAACCGGAACATAGTAACGTTAGCACAGTATATTTGTCGGCTGGAATAGGAGCTGCGGTAGTACTTACCTGGACGATCTCCGGCAAGAACCCGCACAACTCACGAGATTCAAGCCAACTTTACCTGCTCGAGGTGCACCTTGCTAATCAACAAATGAGACTGGTTCTCTCTGGACCCGCATTGGCCCAGCCTAGTGGGAAATGGCGCAAAACCTCCCATTTGAATCCCTACCAGATCGATGTGTGATATTTGGGAGAAGCCTATGTCTAGCAGTGGTCGTCTATTAGCTGATGATGAATAAACCACAGCAACACAGCAACTTAGTAGTACATTATCGGTTATACCTAGTTGTATGAGCAGGACGACATTAAATTGTTCAAGTTTGCTACCATTCAAGGATTGTGTACCATCCAAACATTGTTTGCTGAGTGCATCTGCACCGGGACGTGCCCGGAATCCATCGCTGCAATAGCTGCAGCCACTGCAGCCACTGTAGCCGGCGCCGACGTCAGCGAGCACATAAAAACAAACCGCGCACGGTAAACTTTTACGGTAACAACCGACAATTTCTGAAAGGGCAAACGACACTATACCACACCATTATATCCTTATATGTCCCTTCCTACTTTATTCATACAAGCCCTTTGATATCCTGCTTACTATTAGACAGTTAGCCAGCTTGTTTTGGTAATAGTACAGTAAAATATTCCCGGTGTCAATTTACACACTGCAGCATTTCGAAAGAAATTAGAGAGTAATGTTTAATTTTAATCGTGAGCTAAGTTTAGAAAAACTACCCTTATTCTGAAGAAAGAGGGCAGAAGTCAAAATTCCAAATTATGTATATCGCTTGTACCCATTGGATGATCATCTTCAGTGCATTGCGATCACCGGTACCTCCTTCAATAACAACTAACCTCGTGCTAAGCAGGACAGCAACCTTCCCCAACACCCTCACTAAACTGCTGTGAAAAAAGTTTTTTTTTTATTCTATTAAGGGACGAGACGAGATGTTGAACTGATGGTAAATGATATACCTACCCATAACAGTGTGGTACTATTGCGAATGGTGTAGACTGCACCACATTACGCTCGAAGCCTTGAGACATAAGATGTTGAGTTACCCCAATAATTACACTACCACCAACGCACTTCAAACAGGAAAACAGTAACTTTATGCGCACTACTGTTTGGCGGCATAAATAGCCGCTGCTGTGGTACTTATTAGGTGGACCGGAAAGTAATGTCGTTTTCTTAAGCTAAATACAAACACATACATTTTTAACGAGTCTTTATTTTTAATCAATGATGTATTCCCCATCATTGTCAATAACCTTTTGCCATCTAGTGAGTAAATTTTCAATCCCTGATCGATAAAAATTAATTGGTTTTTTGGCAAAATATCTAGAGATGGCATTTTGGATATCATCCAAATTTGCAAATGTTTTGCCACTTAAAAAGTGTTGCAGCGCTCGGAATAAGTGGAAATCCGATGGTGCAACATCGGGCGAATATGGTGGATGAGGCAGCACCTCCCACCCCAATTCATTAATTTTTTCTAGAGTTCGCCTTGCGCAGTGCGGTCTTGCATTGTCATGTTGGAGAATGACGCCTTTTCGGTTGACAATCGCTGGCCACTTTTCAATTAAAGATTGATTGACTCGCTGCAGAGGTCTGCAGTAACAGTTTCTCCAGGTTTCAGTAATTCAAAATGAACAATGCCGCGAATACTCCACCAAACACACAAAAGCGCTTTTTTGGGGTGTAAACCTGGCTTAGCAGTACTCCGAGGGATTTCATTTGGAGAGAGCCACTGCCTTTTGCGTTTTGGGTTATCATACAGGACCCATTTCTCATCTCCTGTGATCAAGCGATCAAAAAACGCTTCTGTGTTGTGTCGTTGAAGCAATAAGTTGCATGTGATTGATCGGTTAGCCTTATTCTGTTCGGACAGATTATGCGGGACCCAAACACCTGCTCTGCTTACTTTTCCAATCTGCTTCAAATGTTCTTGGATGGTCGACCAAGGTTTGTTGAGACTGTTTGACAATTCCTCGATCGTCTGACACGGATTTGCTTCCACTTCCGCCCTTAACACGTCGTTGTCTAACGCTGATGGTCTTCCTGATCGATACGAGTCGGAAAGATCAAAATTACCCGATTTGAACTTGGAAAACCACCTTTGGCATTTACGAATGTCCAGTGCATTTGGATAAACATCGCAAATGTTTTTGGTAGCAACTGTTGCGTTATTTCCCTTGCGAAACTCAAAGAGCATGCAATGCCGGATGCGTACCTCTTCTGGTATTTGGCTGGCCATTTTACCCAAAATTACAAAAAAAAATTGTAATTCAATTGTCTATAAGTAAAGAAATCACTATAACCTCACAATGTCTTTGGTACGCCTCTGAACAAAACAATGAGCTGACAAATGACAATCAAGCATTGGCATGCGCAGAAACGACATTACTTTCCGGTCCCCCTATTATTTGGTCGGTCTCTGGAAATAAAGACCTATCACCAGTACTTATTATGTACTTTGGGATCGCGATGGCTACCATCATTACAACCCTCGGACTTGACGTGTCTTTTAATCGCTATATTATAGACTAGCGTTACCACTATCTGTTATATTTATATAACAGATAGTGGTCAGATAGACAGATATGAATCGCTAGTCTTCTTGTCAATTGCTCGAGACTGCAAGACAAGGAAGTCCACTTAGACGACTAACTAGAGAGACCGGAATACTGTTAAATCATTAACCGATTATTAATTATTGATGATGTCGAGTTAGAACACCCTCAACACTACTCATCATGTCCTTTAAACAGTCTAAGTAATAAATATTTTCAGAGTAAGATCAGGTGCTGTCAATGTCGAAGTTGCAAGCTTACCGAGCTCGCCAACCAAATTGCGCATGCCAAAAATAAAAACAACTCCTTAACACGAGTCTTAGTCCAACAGTGGACTTCAATAGACATAATGGTCTATCAATACTTGATATAACCTTTACTAATCCATTTGGAAGCTGGTGAGTTCAATTCGTTGATAGTTGCTCCAACCGCGCATTGATCGTTGGAATTAGGCCAATATCAATTGCTGACTATAACCCCTTTAGTCTTTGGGCCATATAATAACCTATATGGCCTCCAGTGCTGGCCCGTTGATAATAAAATGCTCTGGCGCCATAACGGCCCCGTATCCTTATGGGGCTATCTTAGCCGTAGTGCGCATATGCCGCGAGTTATTGGCTCGCAGCGCGCGCCCGGACTTAGTTCCGACAGTTTATTGTGAACCGTTAAATTTTACAGTCCTGCATAAACGTCCCTCACAGAGCAAACCGCACTGCTAGACTGGACAAAGGCGTGATGTCAGCGCGATCATTTTAAACATCATCATCATTTTATCTATTTATCATTAACTCCACTTCTTTGGGTTAGACCTGTGATAATGCTTTGCTACTTTTATCTTTCTCCTTCGCTTCATTTTGGACATCGCCTTCTAGAAAGTAGTTATCATGTTTGTGGCCTTTGAATATATTACCTGGCTCTTCTGCTTTTGTCATTATTTGATTTCCATGTGTCAAAACGTTGAAATTAATATAACGTTAGTCATTTCTTTCATTAATTAAGTTTCGATAACCTAGTATTTGATACTCGCTATAGTTGCTTTAAGTCGAGAATAATGTTTACACGCTCGATCTAAAAGTAAAATGAACGTTATCAACGTTCTACATTCAACCCCAGTAAAATTTCCTAAAGATCATCAAGTAGTTCTAAATTTTCTATGGTTTATTGTAATGAAAATTCCGAAAGTACATATTCCATTTACTCTGTAGCATGTAAGATATTTGCTTCGTTAGTATCGGCGCGAGAAACAAATAACTGGTCCCCGACCGGGTCTAGTTCAAAAAATGACTCCTGTTGAATTCTGAACCTAATTAACAATGTTATGAAATCTGAATACTATTCACAATTCTAAGAGCAACTATGAATCTAATCAAATCAGTAAATGAGTTCAACTAAGAATCCTAACGCGAACCTGAATCTGGACTCAATTTAGGATGTGGAATCATCTGGAGATGTAGCTGTATATAGGTGTTTATTTTAAAATGTCCATAACTTGAAATTTGAATGCACTTAGTAACTGTGAATTGTGGAAATCTACATATTCTGTTTTGTTTTAACAAAATATTATCCTATGCCGCTTCTCTTCCTTTCACATCGCTGACCCCTCACCAGCAGAACGAACTTTCACGTTGTGCCGCAACGTTTCATTCCTTTTTTTTTTTGTATGCACATTCGTAAAGTTCGTTACATTGGCACGGCGTCATATGTCCGCACACACTGCAACAGTTTTGCATATGAAGTTTAAATTAAACTGCGTTTTAGAGTTCAACGGGGCTATTGTTAAAAATAATTATAGTAAACAAATTACAGTGCCAGCTGCTGATCGTTCGCTTTTATTGGAAACAGTCAAAGTAGACAACACAGATATCATAAATTCGACTGCCGTGCATTATTGTGCAGATATATGCTCCGCTGTATTTATTGAGTTACAGAACTTTCAGAGATACGAAACTTGAAAAATGATTTGATCTACATACGATTGAGGATTTATTTTACCAGAAAACATATTTGGTCCAGTTACATAATACACGAAATAAATTCAATGATTATCTCTGGTGGAATTAGGAGTTGGTCGGAGCGATTGGGAGTTGCATTCGCAAAGACAGATGCATATGTAGAGATGATCGCGAAATCTTTTTATTTATAGTTTTGAAACAATAGTAAGAAATTCCCGCAAACATAATATTGTCTTTTTTGTAATAACTAAGACACGAAAATCATTACTCAAAATATTTACATGCTGCTTTATATTCCCACTTTTGGCAATCTTAGCCTTCTCTCACACGCTCATTTCATATGTCCTCGACAGCCAGCTTGAGAATATATTTATTCCTCACGAAGTTCCTCCTTAAAAAAAGTTCAGCAGAGATCAAACTCTTACCTCTTCGTATCATATAGCGCGTAATTCCAACGCTATTCACTCGGACTATTTTGTTTCGGCAGCAATATTGTAAGCTACTGAACCTGCAGCAGCACAATGTCTGCGTGCCTCGCTGCATTGGCAAGACGTGGGCTATTTTTAGCTGGCACTCGAAGATAAGGGGAGCCTGTGAGTAAGCGGCGGGTATTTGAATATTTCTGTCACAAGGCCGCAGCCGCCGAACTCGTTCCTGAGCTTTTATAGGAAACTGCATTCATGGACATTTCGTTTGGTAGCCATTTTACGTATGTATCGATTAAAATTTCTCTCGAGTAAATTTCAGGAGATTGAAATATTTTAAGTCCAATCGCTTGTGAAACTTTGCCTGCTTTTTGTTTAAAGAGCCTTATTTCACTCTTCGTGAGGAAAGGCTTTGTGTCCCCTATTTATATTATATATCTAACCACCTTCAATTAAATATGTTTGTGTATGATCAAATCCTTTAGGTGATTGAATTGATAATGATTTGTGTTGAGAGTTGCTTTATATGAGAATATATATTTAGCTTTTTATATTATACAGTGAACGTTGTTCATAGACGAAATAGAGAATTAGACATTCCTCTACCTAAACTCTGAATAAAATACTTTATATATTAGGTGTTGAAAATTATGTAGGTGTATGTGTGATCTAGGTAAGGGTGTAAGAGGCCTGTGTCCAGCAGTGGACGTCTATCAGCTGATGACGATGATGACGATATGCGATCTAGTGAGAATCGCAGAAACCCACTGAATGAGAGCAAGGCAGGACCGATCGATGTGGATATCGTTGGGAGAGGCCTACTTCCAGCACTGGACGTCGGTCGGCTGATTATGATGGTGTTTAGTAAAATAATAATAGGTTTTAAAAAAGTTATACTTGTGCCATTACTGTCCGAAAGGCTCAGTTGTATAATTGTTCTGTATTTATTCCACATCCGTGTTACTTTAGAGGTGATATTGTTCCGTCTCCCTCCGCATATCAAAACCTTGAACACGATTCCGCCAGAGCAACAAACGAGAGCGGGCCCCCTCACGACGAGCGAATACCAAATTTTATTAGAGTATCCCGATTGCCCATAACGAGTTATGGAATGGGTTAATGGATACCATAGTCCGGCGCCGTTAAACGCATCTGACAATGGTTAAATTGTAATGAGGTCGCGCACGTGTGGCCCTGGGGGACGATGGGAGACGGTGGTGGGGTGGCGACAATAAAATTCAATCAAATCCCACATCACCGGTGCGACCTTCGAGTATTATTAATTTGGATTCATGCGCCGATATTGGTTTCGTACAGTACTTTGCTTGAATCATAATTCATTCACGACAAGATAATCGAAAACATTATCAATACTCTGGAAACAACCTGAGATAAAAGAAATGCTAGGAATCTTTTCTCGTAGACTAGATTATATTTAATATTAGTAATATAATTAATACCAGAATATATAGAACCTTTAAGTCTATTTCTATCTTTCTCATAACTGTTAAATTTATATTTGAAATTATAACAATCACAATGACAAACCAGCTATAGTAGTTTCTTGCTCTTTTTTTTAAGAATATCCCTTGGGTATATGTCAGCCATAACGCTGTAGTCTAGGGGTAGTAAGACTAAGCGCTGCCTGTCGTAGAAGGCGACCTTAAGTGTCTAGGAGTTTCGGGGGCCCTTATCACTCAACGAGCGAACCTGCGTGGGACAGCGTATGGCTCAGCGATGCAGTGCCTAGGAGGGTTAAGCTCCTTCTCAGAGACGTGTAACACTAAGTGTAGCGGCCCACCGGTGCGTTCCGAAGGAAATCCCGAAGTCTTTCCAAATGCACTGATGCAGACCACCGAAGGGGTTTTAGTGCGTAAGAATCCTACATAACCCTGACTTCTCCCCAGGAACGAGACTCTGCCTCCCACCAATCTGTATTGAGCCAGCGTGGTGGGAAATGGCCTAAATCCCCCCGTATAACATTCTTCGATCGATGTAGGAAGCTTTGGGGGAAGCCTATATCCAGTAGTGGGCGACCTTCGGCTGATGATGTTGATATGTCAGCTCTATTGACACCACCACATATTACAGTGGATCTAATTTAAATATTACGTACTTTAATGTGAAGTGAATCAATGAATTTCGAAGAAAATGCTTAAACTTATCAAAGATATCTTAGACACAGCTATAAATCTTTTTTGAGACTTTTGTTTAATTAAGAGTATTTACACCTAGGTTCTAAGTTTCACTTTATAACCTAAGTGTGCGCATCGTGCGTGAATTAAATTGAAATTATTCAAGTGCATTTCAGCATCGAGTGGTCCGTTCAAACTGCATTAGCTTGACGGTCATTGAACGGTGACAGTTTAACGGTTCAGAGTGCGATTCCTAAATTTACGGTCGCCGGTTTGAATTCGCCGTCCAAATAAATCGATAATAACAGAAATCTCATATAACCAAGCTTTTATAACATAGAGCTTTTTGTTTCACTTACGTCTTGTAACATTAACCAACTACAATCCGGCGATAGAAAACGACAAGACTGTCTAAGAGAGACCTAACACCAGTTCTTCATCACCAACATCTTTTCAACCATTACTTCATTGTGCGTTTTTATAAAAAAAAAATCTGTTTTGTAAAGAAAATAATGTCGAGCGAATTCTTTGAATTTCATACATACCGTCAAATTTTTTAATAGAAGCGAAGCGACGAAACGTCATCAGACGGCTCTTTTGATCTATCGAATTAAAATCCCGCTGTCGGTGCGGTGTAATTCACAAGCTGAAGCGTTTTATATAACCACTGAACGCAGAGTTCGTATACAAAGTAAGAATAACAAAGTTCGTACTGCAGACGAAACAGCCTGTCGAGCTGTTCTGCGTTGCTCGTGTCTAATGACACTTGCGATTTCCACCAGATCATCGGTAGACTTGGAACCACTGCGTGAACAGTTGCAGCGGCCGTTCAAAGACCTCACCGTCTGTCGTCTGCCACCACTAATTAAACCCAGCAATCTTAGCCCACAGACGTCAAGCGGCGTTTGTGTCACAAGCGCAAGGATTATGTCGGATTTGCTACGACCGAAACCCTTGCGATGATCCTTTTCTTGGAGTCGCTCTAACTTCCACTAAGTCTAACTTACTTTAAGTCAAGTTAATTTATTATCTATATAAAAGTTCGAAAAATACAGAAATTTATCTGGTGCTGCGCTTGAGACTATAGCCAAGTAGATAGTGCGAAAGTATTCTTCGTATTCAAGTTAACCCTCACACATTTTAAATGACGATATGGTACTAGTGATTAAGTTAAAGGTCTCACCCAAGCCAATCTCCTCGACTCGTGGTGTACCCTGCGAATCTACAAACAAGGCTCTGGCTCCCACCGACCAACACTGAGCCAGCGTAGTGGGAAATAGCCTAAGTCTCTCCCACATGTATCCATAATCGATCGATGTGGGAATCGTGTAGGATAAGCTTCTAGCGATGGACGTCTATCGGCTGACGATGACGATGATTAAGTTCAACTTTGCATCGCCACTAGTTAATAAGTTGAACACAAGTAACGTAAACACTTACTAGCCAATTTCTATATTATCAAATGAATTCATAGATTTTTGATTTCTATGTCTACTGTGAATTAGGGCACAGCACAAAGCTGTCACACAGAGAGTGGGGATACGTACACGAATCCCCCGAATGTACAAGCGTCACAATGCCTTTGTGAATTTTGTACTTTTGAAGATGGCGGAAATACTTCATAAAAATGTCGCCGGCGGAATACCGTTTCCCTTTTTTAATCATGACGTATGGGCGCACCCCTGTCGCGCCAGACGTGCGGCTCCTTGGCAACCTATCTTCAGGATGTTAGAGCAAACCGAGGTTAACCATTATCATAAATTATGACAATCTCCAACTTAGCAACAATCCAGCATTATTGATAAATCTTTGTTTTGTTTTGGCCCAAATCTCTCCATATGAAACCCTACATACGACAGTATCTAGTGCCCAGCGGTAACAGAGACCATGCAGACTGTATGTGGAGATCTTTGGGGGAGGCCTATGTCCAGCAGTGGTCTATCGGCTGATGATGAAGTAAAAATCAACTACATTACTATGAGTTAGTTATTTATAGTTCACAATACGCTGGCTTTTATTAGATATTCCTCATTGATTAACACAATTTTTTTAAACATATTTGACTAAAAAAGTTAATCATTCCTATACTCTTTTAACACTTTACTATAAATTGTAACGTATTTTTTTTACGGATCGTAATCCGGTTTAAACTTCATTTGACTCAAAACTCGTTTTGTAAAGTCTCTCTTCCGTCTAGATAGTACTGGTTAAAGCGTCTATACCTACCGCAAAGCAGTATGCAAATTACAGTCTGTTCCATTTTGAATGGCGGTGTTGCCAGTGAAATTACTGCAGTAATAACTTCTGACTCAAAGCTACGAGCGAAATGTAGTAAACATTTCCACTAACGCCACGCGGTCTAGCTCGTCCCATCATTTAGTTAAACAAAATTGTATCACCTGATAAATCACTCAATAGTGTGTGAACATAAATAAATGGTCTCGAATAATATGCTTTAAAAATATTTCCATGTGCTTGTGAAAGCTTTAAGCATTCAGAGCGTACAATGTATCGCTTAGGTTTCGCCGGTAACGCCGCTGCAACAAGGTCCTCATATAAAACTCTCCCCAGGACATAGTGCTCGTAAAATTTTAGAACTCTAAACCTAAAGTTTACAACGAACGAAATCGGTAAAGCAGCTGAGGGTATGTGTGCAAAATATCAAAATACCCCCACAAGTTATGAGAGGAGCGGCACAGCTGCAGCCGTGGAGCTGCGGGGAACCGCGTACGTTATGAAATCGCCCCTGATTCGATTCCGGAGTCGCTCGTGGTGGAGATGCTTGTGAGGAGTGAGATGGATAGTGAGGTTTTTACGAACACTTGACTAACTTCAAACATATTATTTATTTCATGATCTTTATGTTAAATATACATCATCGTCAGCCAATGGACTCCCACTGTTGGACATAGGCCTCCCCCAAAGATCTCTACAGACATTGAGGGGAATTGCGGCTTAGTCCATCACGCTACTGCAGTGAAGGTTGGTGGGTCGCTAGAGCCACGTCTATTGTTAGGGAGAATACACCGCGTGCAGCAGATATTGACTTGGGTTCCGTAGGATGTTCGGCGCAACCCCTTACATCCTAAAATACAGGTCTTCAATTCCACAGTAATTAAGTTTGGTAAGGTGAAACGTGAAATAAAATGTTTAAAAGTCGCTGATGATGGAAAAAACTATGCTCCTTGGGACATGTTCAGATGGGATTCATATGGAGAGAATTGTGCCATTTTCCACCATGCTAGCTCAATGCGGGTTGGTGGGAGCCAGGGCCTCGTTTGTTGATTAGCAGGATGCACCACGAGCAAGTGAGGCTGGCTTGGGCCCCGTTAGTTGTTGTGCGGAAACCCTTACACCCCTTGATTGATAATTTCTTAGATTTTCGCAATCCATTTAAAAATGGTCTAAAATAAATTGAAACCGGATAGGCTGACTATAAAGAATCCAAGGTAATTACTCGGATGTAGCTACGTAATGCAGTGTAAATGTCTTTAAAGCTTAGAGAAAAATGTTAGCTCACGTTAGCCGTGATGTTCGGGAGTACGAACGAGCGGAGAACGAGTTATGTCATCAGATATTATAACACAATTTACAAAACTAGCGGTAGGGGGTGGGGGTGGTGGTGGTGGTGGTGGTGTTGGTGGTGGGTGTAAGGGCGTCGGGTAGGTGAGTGGAGGGGAGGGCGGCGCTATATGTTTTTTCATTTCGCACGCAGCCATCTGTTCCCGGGCAGGCATTACCAAACTTATGATAATGCCGCCGCCCTGAATAATACAGGAAGGCAAATGTGATACGCGCCGCGAGCGCCCCGCCTGTATCCCCGCCGCTGATTTGTTTGCGGCGAAACCTATTAGGCCTCGCGTATTTTACGCTCGCGCGAATTCGTGTTAATACCTTTTATATTTGCGCGCGGGCCTTCCGCCATGTCCTCGTTGACACTTTTGTGGCAATTTCAAAATGATACATACTGTTTACGTCACACTAACATTACAGCCAAAATATTTACAAGTGTAGAGGGTTCCGTCCAACATTTTTCAGAGCCCAAGTCCACCTCACCAGCACGCGGTGCAGCCTGCTGAATAACAGACGAGGCTTTGACCACCCACCAATCCGCACTGGACCAACGTGGTGGGCTAAGGCCTAATTCCCCTCAATGAAGTCTTCGATGGGGAGATCTTTGAGGGAGACCTATGTTCAGCAGTGGAAGGCTGTCTGCTGATGATAATGACGATGATGTATAATAAAAACATATTCTTATAAATATCATACAAAGAGCGGAATCCCAAATTTGTTCCATCTTTCCCTTTTTAGTGGTTATCAACAGGTGGGAGACAGTGAGGTGTACTTTTCTCCCGACACGCTGCTGCTTGTCGTGCGATTTATCAATAATTTTTTCAATAAACACTATTATTGGAAATTTACTTTATTCTTATATCCCACGGTCATTAATGAATAAATTGTTTACAGCCCTAACCTGTTAGTGCAATGGAATGATGCAGCTTTAGTAAGAATGAATTCGTATCACATTTTCACATAACGACCATAAATGAAAACTAAGGAACAAGATGTTTGAATACAAATTATCATCATATAAGTAAGGCAATTTTCTCCTATCATTTTTTTTTAATATAAAATATCTGCTGTTCTTTTATCTACCCTTGGCATATATACAGTCTATAAAGGGTAGAAAATAATATATATTTTTGGTTAGAAAATTAGTGTATTAATTATTTTAACTAGAATCCGCATTCATGTCCTTGTAGAATATCAATGCTATAGTTATAACGTCTTATTATATTCATTTTATCTCATGTTTCATTAAATACTTAAGACAATTTAATGTTTAACTCTAATGTTGATTAAGAGATGCCATTTTGGTACTAAATCCGCCATTTTGTATATCATTTGGTTTATGCGCAAAGTGTTAGAAATAAGTACTACATTTAAATGAATTCGGTTTAAATAGTTCGCTTACCATCAAATAGCAGTGGATGAGTTGATGGAGATTATTTCAAAACTCCTGTTACTGCACGGCACCGCTCGAGACGCATCCTTAAAAGTTTACGTCAGCAATTTCCACGGTTCGGAGCGAGCTCGAGCCGTAAACATATTTCAGCGAAGCAGTAAATATTAAAAATAATTTAGGCTACGGGACCCGCGGGCGCGCGGCCCCTAACAAAAACGTCACTCACATTATTTATTCACAATTCATCACTCGCCGATAGCAGCCGAATATCACCTTTACACCATCGCGTTAAGAGCACACTCGCCATAAATTACGTGGCGTCTAACCAGCGCAGCGCAGCCCTGCCCAGGGTGCGCGTGATATTCCACCTTACTCCGCAGCAACACGACCGCTCGGCACCGCTCCGTGCGATTGCCAAGTGTGAATAAAGATGAATGGTAGTGTCTGCCTGTCTCTCAGTAGGTGGTCCTTGACTGACAGATGCTCCTTTTAACATCATACATCACGGCTCGTGCGCGCAATTTTTTTTTTAATTTTAGAATTCACTGAGCTACGTAAACCGGCGCGAATGGCTGAAGTAACGTTTGAATTATCGTGTGCTGAATGTTTGCGACTGTTCGCAGGGTTTACGCGTGAAAGCGACGATGCATATTAGAAGAAGAAAACTCGTGTGTTACATTTACATACACATTACATACATTTATAGCTGTGTTCTTGCACTCTGCTTCTTGGGTGGGAGCGATGAGAGCGACGAAAGATTGCTTGGGTGTCATGGTAATCTTTGAATACCGGCGTTAACACAGCGCAATACAATAACTGAACATTTCGCGTCAATGGGATTAACAAGTAGTTTGACGTTAACGTCATAACGAGAGAATAGACAACATACCAGGTGCTAAATAATATCACTTACTTTAAAGTATGTCAAGAGTTTACTACATTTAAGTAACTCAAAGAGGAATTCGGATGTGAAACATCTAAATCCTATTAAGGCTAACCGATGAATAGTTCCAAGCGCAAAATTTCAATATCTCTTATTCTTCGTCGGTATCACTCTTGACAGAGTGGTCGTGGTCATCACTTCGAGTGTTGGTCGCAAGCTTAAGATCCTTCCTGAAGATGGCCGCCTTCCTAGTGGATTCATACAGAGGTAACGATGATGAGTCATTACTGCCGCCTTTGTCTGTTAAGTTCATCTCATAGGAAAATTAAAACTTCACGAGGACTTTATAAAGATTTTGTTTCACTGTACACATGACGTTTCTTCTACAAAATGATAAATTTCATTAATAAAGTAAGATCTTAAAGTATAACGCCCATCAGCGTATACGGAGACATTTTCACAAAACTGGTTCTCTGCAGCATCTACAATTGATCATGAGGTCCGAAACTATCTAAAGTAACAAATAACTTGTTACATTGTCTAAATATTCAAATAGTTGGGGGGCAGCGGCCCCGCTCCTCACGTGTTCCCGGCGGGAGGTGAGAACGTCATTGTTGCTCCGATTGTAAATTGTTCTAGATCCTTTGTTCCGCGCGTCACCTACAGATGTTAGCAGATAAATCGCCAGAAAAGGGGGTGTGGGGGGGAGTAACGCGGTGTGACATGTTTATAGTGTAAGCATATCGATTGGAGACATTGTAAACACATGATTTGCATGGACCGGACGATGTATAGTAGTTTATTAACAAGAATTCGTAGCAGTACCCTCTCTACACTTCTCAAATTATCGCTATTTTTACACCGTGGGAATAATCTCATGATAATACAAATCTTGACTAAGTTCAAGATTTGTATTATCTATTATATATGGTTTAAGAACCATTAACAATAAATATGACAACTAAAAGTAAGAAGAGAGGAATAACAGTTATCAGCAAGAAGCCACTTATTTCTGAACACGGGCATCTCTCAAGAATATCTCCAAAGAAAACTGAATACTATATAAATTCTTTGATTGCTTATAAACAGCTTTGAATCGTTGAAATTTGATATGTCTTTACACACTAAAAAAAATATACAGATGGCAAAATAAATGAAGAAATCTACCACCACCAAAAAATATTTCTAGCATGTTTTTATAGTCTTTTGATGAGCTTGAAACGACAAAATATTTCACCTCGATGTTTTACTTGGACATTTGTATACATTGAACGCACTCCTCAAAGGGTAGTTATTGAAAACCAACACTGTGTTTTGCGTTAGTAGCTTGTCCATATCTAGCTGGCAAACCATGCTGGTTAAGAAAGTATCACCAATGTAATAATCAATTCCTAACGCTTGATTAATTATAGAAATACATAAACTATACCAAGTTAAACTGTGATTGAACTGAATTGATGTGCAGTTCAGATGAAGATTGTCTACTTGGATAACTATTAACCCTTGGGTTTAGGTTAGGTTAGGCTCTATTTTATATTGTTTATATTATCTCTCAAGAACAGGAAATTAGATGCACTGACATCTTATAGTTGAAACTTTACTGGTGCTACTGTCGATCTTACACCGATATAAAGTAGTAAAATTAAATCAATAACTCAAGCAGGATCTTCACTTGACAATACATATCTGACCCAGCCTCTAAGCTGTTCTATTAACTCGGACTTCTTTGATTCAATTTTGAGGCTATAAGAGGTGAAGTTTCAATATAGTTAGACTTTTTTGTATATCCTATTCCACCATAACATGATTACTGTGTTCTAGGCAAGCAAGCCACTATCTTTCATTTGATTGTCACTTAATATCACGTAAAATAGATATGAATATATTCCACTGGAGATAAAAACAACTGTCAGAAACAATGAGCAGTTGAATTGACAACATAAGCAGCGCAGTCCCGTGGGCTCTGTATGAATAAAGATATTGCGCGCTTCAAACTGAAAATAGTAATGCCCGTGTTTAACCACATTATGAAAGAACTATCAACCGATAGATGTCCACTGCTGGACAAAGGCCTTCCCCAAAGATCCCCACCTTTATAGGGGTTTATATGGAGGAACATTCTCCATTTGGCAGCACGCTGCCCCAATGCGGGTTGCTGGGAATATTATGAAAGAATAACTATGTGTAAACATTAGTTCATTGGTATCATTGAATAAGTTGACTACCTGAAAACTATAAGTACACTTATATGGATATTAGAGTACCTATCCTATATTTTATACATTACAGGATAATAACCGAAGACTAATGTAACGCGCCGGGTTCGACACCAACTCCCTAATGCACAATACGGGAGCACGTAATCACCATCACACCTCCAATTCACCTTCGAGTTAGGATGCTTTGGAACTTTGTAATCTGCTCCTGCAGCGTAAGGTTGAAAACTGATCTCCTTGTGACATTAATGTTCGCTCCCATATTCGCCATGCGGTTTTCTTAGCTATAATTGATATAATTTTGCTGATTCTACCGGCAGTTCGACTTAAGTACCCGAACGGGTTCCGTCGAATCGCATTTGTTATACAACATAGTTGACACAAGTTTTATATCACTGTCATCGTCATCATCATTAGCAGATAGTCATACAGATAGTCATACAGACACCTGGACATAGGCCTCCCCGACAGGACAGTCTCGTTTGTTGATTAGCAGCGTTCACTACGAGCAGGCGGTGTTGGGTAAGGTCCTATGTGTTGTTGGGACCACTTACTCCCCTCTCTCTCACTGTGATCTTGGTATATTACAAAAATTGGCGTAATGCTTCGGACACATCGAATGAATCGGAGATCAAAAAAAGGCCTTTATATTATTGGAATAAATTTAGCCATGATACTAGCAGGTTATTGAACCGGCAGTGATACTTCAAACACCTGAGCATTAATAAGAACATATTCACTGCACCAAATGCAATATGTCCCAGTACGCAAATAGTTTCACTAGTATTCGCGATTGCTTGACGTCAGAAGCGGAAATAACTGCAATATCTACCTACGATTATATTCACATTCTATTGCTGCTGACGGAAATGAAAAACAATTAAGTATTTTTAGCACTTTATTTATCCAATTTTACAGGATACGAGTTCTTAACTTAACCATATCTTCTAACAGGTTTCAGATGTTTGATCTAACTTTAACATTAAATCATCTCCAAGGTTTGTATCAGATCTTTCCCTAAATACATCAGCTAAAATTATACATCTTCATAACTTGATCAAGTAATAAACACGCTGCATCTAAACCCATCTACTACAAATGTGATAGTATTTATAACATTTGTTTTAGGTGTTTTGCAAATAATTATAGATTTATCTGTTGTAATTATTTAAATGGTAAGGCTCGCTTCCGTTTCCCGATATAACCTAACACTATCTCGCCGATAAACACCAAACTACTCACTGCATACATGACACCGATGAATGCGAAAGCACCAAATAAATGTTCAAGGTTTAGCGGCACTATGGTTCCCAAGCTCTCTCCTCTCACTCTGTGAATGAACAATTCCTTGTTCCACTTCTCTATAAGCCCGTTCTCTGTAACGCTGCGTATAATTCTATTGAACCTCTCGATCATCGGAAACCATTTTCTAGCCAACAGAACAACGCCGTATTTGTAAAGGTTATCACTTTCCGGAAAACAGTATATGATCCTCGTACCTTTGCCTAATTTCTGATTCTGATATTCAGCCTGCCTTCTCGAAGAGACCACGGCGAAGTTCCTATCGAATACCGCGCGTCTTATCCCTTCGGAAAATGTTGTCGAGTTATACTTGAGATATAAATAAGATTTCGCGGGGCTGTTCTCGAAATAGTTTCGGTAAATCTCTCTGCCGCCGAACGATAGCCCAGATTTTATTAGATCTGATTCGCTGCTTATCTGCTTTTCGAATCGTGGATGCATTAAGAAAGTGCGAAGCAACGCTTCGTACGATATGCCCATGTTGAAACTGAAATAGAGCCAACTGAATATAAGTATTCTGAACGTCGCACTCTTCGGTTTGAACGACGTGGTCCAACCTAACATCATATTGAACGTCACCAAGATCGATCTGACAGGAGAGACTGTGAGAGATCTTCTGTTTTCGATTGTATAAAGAAGGTGAAATATCAGTCCCATTGCGATCAAAGCGAATATTGTCGCGATCCAGGTCGGCCACTGGAATATAATAATCAAATTGTCCCAAGTTGCAGCCATCTCCGCTCTCCGAACGCACCAGGTCATCTCGTCCTGCGTGTAGCTGACTGTTGGATCGAACCATTTGCGCAGCGGTTTCATCACTTGTACATTACCTATCACCAGATCAATTGTATCATTTCTCAGAGAACTGTAAGCTCCAGTTGCAGAACCGTCCCTATCTACAGTCCCCCAATCTTCATCTCTCTCCGACATGAATAAGTAGAGACTCATGTTAGTGAATTCTGCTATTATTTTCACCAGGTTAATTTCTGCTCCTTCATCGAATTGGTAAATATTTGCATACTTTGATATTCTCTTCGCTGGTTGCATTACGTAGGGCTCGGCTACTACGGCCTGGACCATTAGCGGGCAGCTTTTCATGTTGTGTGGAAACATTTCCCTTACTTTTTCGACCTCTTCAAAATATTTTTTCTTGCAACGATCTAAAACATACAAGGAATCACATTTTCCCCCACAGTTACTCTCTGTGTAAGGAGTCCAAGAGTAAGAAACGACTTCATCCTGTAACGAATCGTGTATCAATATAATGCTTTTCAGCAGTTTAAAATTGTGAAGTTCGTTGATGAAACCCATTGCTACCTTTTCTCCGTTTTCTTCTGGATGCAGTTGATAAAAAACTATTGTCTTGGCGAGCGGATTCCAAGTGGGTAAGTCGTTCAGCTGCAATATGTTTCTATTCAATTCTAATTTGTCTTCTAAAATTAACATATAATTTTTAGCTTTCTCTCGGAAATGTGATGCATTTGCATGAGGGTAGCTAGAGTCCTTGACCATAATGGAGTATTTGGCTCCAGCGTGTACGGTGTGCAATAATACTGTTTGCGTTGGGGACGAGTAGGAGTTGATGTTGATTACGACGATGCTTCCGCTCAGCGCTTTCTCGTTAACGAAATATTTCGCGGACAATTTTAAAACGCACTCAGCGGTTTTTGCGGTTTGACTGAAACTCTCGGTGGTCATTAGTGGTGAATTTTCAGCGGACGACGCAAGAACAAAAGTGGAGAGGAATAAGTAACGAAGCGAATTTACCGCACTCGTCATTATGAGCTTCGGCTTACGAATGTACCGCTGGAGGTGAGCTCCGCGATACTTTCCACCTTCCCGTACCACTCAAGCGTCGTGCTTAGTAACCTTTCTTTTGTTAGGTACATTTTAAATCGTTATATTTTTATACAATCAACAGTTAACTCGGACTCATATTCATTTGATGGAGCAAGGTTCATAGGATGCGGCAATGGTTACAAAGGTCAATTAATATTAATAGTCTTATATCCTTTTTTTTGTAAATGATACCTTCTATAAAAAAAAAAAACTATATTTTTTTTAAAATTTTAATCAAATATGAATGTTTGTGTAGTCCACTCGTAGCGCAATTTCGATCTATATCTTTAGTTGGCGTGCCTCAAATTTTACCATGTTTTATTGTTTTAATTACAGTATACGGGTATTATTTGTGTCGCGTACGCGAATCTATAAAAAAAATTATAATTATTGGTCATTAGATTCAATATTAAAGCACGATAATGATGTTATCCTGTCTGAAAAAAGAAAAATGGTGAATATTAGCCAAATTTTGACAGAAATCAGACTGCGCATGCGTCGATACATTAACATATCAACGTTTAGAATATTCAGTTTACTTATACAACAGATTAAATAAGGATATTATCCAATTTGTTGTAAGAAGACGTTGTTGCAAAACTCTCAAATGCTGAAAGCATACTCGTTTTACTACTTCATCATCATCATCAGCCGATAGACGTCCACTACTGGACATATAGACCTTAATGATTCCCACCTCGAGCGGGTTGGGATTTATGTGCGATTTGTGCAATTTTCCACCACGCTGGCCAAAGGCGCCTTGGTAGGAGCCAGACTCTCTTTTGTTGATTATCAGAGTGCACCAGGAGTGAGGTTGGCTTGGGTTCCGTGGGTAATTGTGGAGGACTCCTTACACCTTTCAACAAATGCAATACTAAATACCTTTCTGTATAAAAATATGTGTTATATTGGTATCCTATTTTTTTTTTATTCAATTAAACAACTAGACCAGTCTGACGTTCATTTGATGTTAAGTGATACGCTTGCTCATAACAACCTGGCGCTGCTTAGGTTGTTACAGTGCACCACGTTATAAGACATAAGATCTACTTACTTTACAACAGTAGTTTCACTAGCTACAGCACCCTTCAAACTGGACAACAGTAATGTTTGCGGGCTGCACCAGGAGCTGTGGTGGTACTTCATCTAGGTAAGTACCACCTGCGGCAACAAAAACGGTAAGTTTCCAACAAAATCTTAAAAAAAATAATTGTTCGTTTAGTTGTTTCAATGTTGTTAACCCCTGAAACGATTTGTCATATCAAATCAAAAGGGGCTGACATTTTAAAAGTAAACACGTAAACAACCCTAGCAATTATTTTTGAATTTTTATCAAGAAGCTGAACTTTAACAAATCGTCTCCAACAGTAATCACGATGATTACTGAAAATGATCGATGGCTTCTAAAAAGAAACTAAGAACTATTCAATTGATATCACATTTTATATATTATTAGAAATATATTGTCGGAGACCAGCTAAGTTGGTAACGCAGCGGCTATCGCAGCCGACAAACAGGCGTGTAAACATTACCGTGTTCCGGTTTGACGGGCGCTGCAGCTAGTGAAATTACTGCGGAATGAGTCTGATGATGAGTACATCTTGTCTCAGGCGACGAGCGCACTGTGCAGTGTATGACATACTAACTAGCGCTGTGTTATTATGGGCAATCATATTATTTACTATCATGGGACCGTGCTTTGTGGAACATTAAAAGAGACCTATGTCCAGCGGTGGACGTGCTTCGGTTGAAATGATGATGATTGCTACTATTCTCTTTTTTTTTTGCTAATATTTTCCTGACTTTTATTCTTTATTATCGCGAGGGAAATCTTTTAAGATACCCTGCTTCTGGGAAGACAAGATTATGTGGGACTTCTACCCACTAAAACTCCCTCGGTGGTCTCCGGCAGTGCTTTAGGAGTGGCTCCCGGAGCCTAGGGCCTAGAGCCAACCTACGGAACGCACCGGTGTCTCCCCAGCAATATTTTCCTACCCTTGAATGTATTTTGGTTCGTAGATTTTGTATCTGTGGTTACAATTCTGTAATACACATATTGCTTTAATATTATAATAATATACTATTACAATATTATACTAAATATAATTATCCTCATTCCTTGTCCTCCTGCATCTGGCACCTCACATATCTCGTTTTAGTTTTCATTTCTTACTTATACTTCACTGCAATCTAGACTCCTAGATTCATAATACTTTTGACTCCGATATTAGTTATATTTATTGTACTTACACGCTAAACGCTACGTGCAGTGCGGCGCTAAATCATCAGGACATGTTGCGTTAATTTAATTCATCATCATCATCATCAACCGATAGACGTCCACTGCTGGACAAAGTCCTCCCCCAAGGATTTCCATACCGATCAATCCTGCGCTGCCCATGCGGCTTGTCTCCTGAGCACGTGAGGTTGAATTGGGTTGGGTTCCATGAGTTGTTGTGCCCTTGTTAAGTTAATTATAGGTTTCAAAATTTAACTTCCGATGTAACATAGGTTTTTTTTATTACTACAATAAATCAGGAACTTAATAAAGATTATATTTTCATTGATATTTTTTTAATGTAATTAAGCGCTGAGACGAGCGGGACGGTCAATGATACGCCTGCCTATAACAACCTCGCGCTAATTAAGATGGTATACACTGCACCACATTGCGCTTATCGCTTGCGACAAGATGTTGAGTCTCGTCACCCCAGTAATTACATTAACTACAGCGCCATTTAAACCGGAACACAGTCATGTTTGCACACTACTGGTCGGCTGCTATAAGCGCTGCGGTGATACCTACCTAGACGATCTCCGGTAACAGAGATCTACCAATAAAACTTTTAAAGAAAATAAAATATAAATGTACTAATAAAGAAATAAAAAGAATCAGAAATGTAATAACACGTAACAAATGAAGATGTAAGACAAAAAAAAGAGGTTTATAGAAGGAGGATATAGAATATCATATAATATATATATAGGCAAAAAATTTAATAGTATTAGAATGGAAAATAAAGAACAGCTGTCTCCCTCAACTAATCGCGAAGTATGACAGAAGAAAATAGAATGAAGAATGAATGAGAAAAAAAAGGAGAAAAGTGTGATAAGAACAGTAAGAAAAAAACGTATAAAGTATAAAGAACGGAGCCATTTGCTTTCCATATAATACATTCATCATCACCATTATCAGATGATAAACTTCAACTGCTGGACATAAGCCTCCCTCAAAGATCTGCGCATTAATCGATCCTGAGCTACTCGCACCATTTCGCGACCTTCTTTTGATGAGGTTCATTTGGGGTAATTTGGTCCGTTTCTCACCTCACTAGCCCAAGGCGGGTTAGTGGAAGCTAGAGCCTCGTTTGTTGAAAAGATGAACCTTCATCAGATCGTCGGACCACCTGGTAGGGAGCGTGCCAACACTACATCTTTCGATACGCGGTCGCCATTCCTTCGAGCGATGTGTCCTGCCCTTTGCCACTTGGGACTAGCAATCTTTTGGACTATGTCAGTAACCTCAGTACCTACTGCGGATCTCCACATCCCGATTCGATCACGAAGGAAAGCATAGCCTTTCCATTGCTATCTGTGCGACTTGAAGCCTTTCCATAAGGCCCTCTGTAGGCGGTCATATCTCGGTGCCGTAAGTCATCACTGGCAAAACGAACGAATTTAAGACATTATTAAAGACCTTATTATTATTATCGTAATAAATGTAAGGGTGGAAATAAAACCATTTTTCAGTTTACATAATATAATTTTACTTGAAAAACTGGCCGCTTTACATACGTACAGAAACAGAACATGGCATGAACGAGGGTACCTGTACAGTCTGTGGTGTGAATCAAACAAATATAACGATTTACTATACGTCGCACATCTTCCTCAGGCGATAACTTGGCAGTCCAATATTTTGTTAGGATACAGCTTGTCTACCTGCTTACTCACCTGACGCTGTATCACATCAAGGGAAGAAGGTAACACCATCCATTAGTCCATTACAGTGATATTCCTCATCAGTGAGAGTACAGAAAACATTATATTTCTGCATTCCCAAAGCTGTGACTTTCTCTTCCCACAAATCAATGACATAGGACATATAACTTGAATTGAAGCACTTGAAAGTTTCAACACGATATGCTTATTATTAAAAAAAAAAATTAAAACTTAATTTATGATACAGGAAGTGGAAAGAAAAACAATCTATATTTCTATTGGTTTTAAGTCATATATGATAAGATTACACAACATACTATATATTATTTACTTAACATAAACATTGAAGACACAGGAAATAAGTTATTCAAGCCTAAACTTATCCACACTGGATTAACCTCAATTTCATATTTTTTTTATTCAAGGATACGAATGGGACGTTCACCTTTTAATAAGTGATAAGTCTGCTTATAACATCGTGGTGCTAATAATGTAGATATATATTACACCACATTGTTCTCCTTGCTTTGAGACATATGTTAAATCTCGTCACGCCAGTAATTTCAATAACTACAACGCTCTTCAAATCGGAACAATAATTGAAGAAAGTAATGGCACACAAATATCTGACGGCAGAAATAGGAGCTGCAGTGGTACCAACTGGTGTCACCAGCAAAAGAGACCTACCACCAGCCACATGGTGTAAAGTGACAACGCGATAGATGGAATACTATGGATTTTATATCTTGGCAGTGCAATATAATAAAGCTTCTTAGGATAGTTCAGAAAACCTTACCATCAAATGAACATTACAATGTGTTGCTTTAGAATTGAACGAGGAACTTCCATATTACGAACTAAGCAAGCGCTTAGCCACTGTGCCGTAGAGGCAATTGAACTTGAAGTTAATTTAGTATATCTATCTGCCGCCAAATACTGATGTGCAAACATCAATATGTAATTACTGAGGTAACAAGACTCGATATCTTACGTCCCTGGCGACAAGTGTACTGTGATGCAGAATATATCATCGTGACTAGAGTAGCGACATGTTGTCATGTGCAGGCGTATCACTTACCATCAAGTGAACTTCCCAAGTGATCCCGTCCGCCTGAAGAGAATGTGCGCCCTAGTTCCGGTACAAACAATTACACATCAACGGTTACGTATTAACACTAAAATTGACAGAGAAACAAACCCCCGACCCTAACTACCGCTTTGTGCTGCAAAACGAGTGTGGTGGTGCGCACCACTCACCCTTACCAGTTACAGTACCGTTACCATTTAACTATATACAATTAATGCAACTCGGATTACCTACAACCTGTGCTTTATAACAATCTATATAAATATGACTTTCCACCTTAACTTTAAAGCTAGTTCAAGAATTAATATTATTTATTCGGAAAGAGGAAAACGGGACGGCGGATGTGGTATCTAGTGGTACGAATGCAAGCGATCGAAGGGGCAACGGCACGCATCGGAACTCACGGACTCCTCCATGGGACTTCGCGTTGAAGAGCAGCGGCCCTATAACACCTTGAGGTACACCAAACAATTTTTTTGTCATTTTTCTCTATAAGTTTCGCTTTATTATTTGATTTGTCAAATTTTGATACTATTTTTATAATTATTAATAAATCTGTAGTGGATTATAGTAGAATACGTTTTATTTTATATATAATTCTATATTATAATTATTTACAAGAAAACGCGAAATCACGGAATAGAGTTCCAGGAGGTTTCGCCTGATATAGTTCCGTCGATTAGGCCTCTAGACAGTAAGTAGGAAAAACTCGAAAGCTAAAGGGGGCAAATGTTGAGCAATGAGTGGGGATGGGGATGGGTATGAAACGTGACGTCATTACTCTCCGCACCGTATCTACAAGCCAGCAGCCCGGTAACGACCCTACTGCGCGAACAGCTGCCTATCCCAAGCGTTTGTCACCTTAACATCGAGCATCGGCTGCGCTCCCTACCGCCTAACCACCACGCATCAGCTATTCGGTAAAAATATTTTGTATAAGATCTATTTTATATAGGAAAGAGAAACATTTTAACGCGTAAAGTTACCATAGTCTTTAATTGAACGATATGCTTTATTTTCAGTGCTGGCAGCTCCAAATGACATCCCTCATTTATAAGTGTTAGCTCTTATAATACTTCGAAATCAATTAAATCGAGTAGATTTGTCTCAGAGGAATTCTCAGGAATAATTAGAAGTTTGAAATGATCAGAACTATGAAGACTGATAATCGAGAAACTTTTTAGATGAAAGTCCATATCCACGACAGCAAGTAGCCTTAAGTAAATTGCAATTCCAAGTTCAGGTTCGACTAATGTTCAGCAGGACATCCGACAAGGATGTGGCGATCGTGTCACTATTTACATTTCTAAACCCTCGTATTTCAGTCGGTATAAATCCTAACTTTTATGGTTCCTAACTTAAATCTTTGTCATAACAGTTAAAGGTTATATTTTCAAGTTTACTTATTACTTAGTGCTGACTGGTGATGTTTTTAACGGAATGCAACACATCTAATTGACAGAACAAATGAAATAATCGATCCGCCATTTGTAATAAATAATGTGTGTTTAAATGTTCTTGATACTTTTGACCAAGAAATCAAATATAACATTCAAATCCATTTCCCTATCACGCTGATATGTCCCACGACTAATTGATCGCTCAATCTCAATTTATGATTAATGATCCATTCGTTAGATCCTTGAAATCAACCGAGTTTATTCTAAACAATGATCGACTACTTGAAGTTTTGAAAGCTGTGATAATTTCTATCATGATGTGAGAAAGAAAATCATCTAAATCAGAAAATAGTTATTTCACACAATCATTGAGTATATAAACGGGGTCAAATTAAAGTACAAATACAATAAGTACATAAATGTAACTTATACTAAATATAACTTCACTTGCACTTCCTTCACCGAAACGCCGCAAACGGATGTGAGGTTTACGTTAGCGCTGATACAGTTGATGTTGGCGGAAGTACCACAGTTACGCACTAATGTCACAAAACGGAAATACAGACAGAATGCCAGTTCATCGTCACAGTCTATGTGGTTGAGTTTACACGTACCACTCCTTGATGCCGTCGCGTTTTACTGGGTGGGCGGGCAGCGGAGTAGGCGTGGACGCGGGCGCGGCGCTGCGGCTCAGCGGCAGCGGCTGCAGGTTGCGCGCCGCGCCGCCCGCGCTCCCTGCGCTTTGGTAACTTGAATGCGCTTGCTGAAAAAACATATTGTAACATTTTCAATATAAAAAAATGTAAATATGTAACAAGAAGTTTTCAACCAACCCAACAGATGGCGCCGCAATGAACAATAGATCACGCTATCGTTTACTTAACATAGCGTCAAATCCTTAATCTTATAAGGATCGTATATCTTTGTGTACGTTGCCCTAACTACGTAAGACATTACGGATTGTACAATAGCATTATACAACTGGTTCTCCCTGGATCTATGTAATGCCAGGACTTGAGTCAAGAAGTTGTTAGGGAGTATACAATTGTATCCATTTACTGGATATCTGTAATACGAAGACTCGAGGCAGTAACCTATCATGAGGTATACAACAGTATCCATCAACTGTATCACTCAGGATCTTCATAATACTGTTGTACTTAGTAACTTGCCTTTACAAACGTAAATTTGATTTTTGTAATTTTTCTTTTAATATTGTTGAAGAGATTAAATGATCAAGATGTGGAGTTAATTAGGACGATATATACTGCACCACATTGTGCTCGTCGCCTGAAACACAAGATGTTAAGCCTCGTTACCCCAGTAATTAAACTAGGTACAGCGCGCTTTAAACCGGAACACAGTAATATTTGTACACTATTGTTTCGCGGCAGAAATAGGCGCTACGGTGGTACTTACCCAAACGATCTCCGGTAACAGAGACCCACCACCAATAGTTCTAATAACTTTAAGATAAAACCCTCGTTACCACAGTGATCTTTAAGAGTTTTTAATTTGTCATAAGTTAATTTTAAGTAAACTAGTATTTATCATTCTCATCTATACTGCATACTTTACCTGATTGCCGAGCAAGGCCGCGCTGGCACCCTGCTGGTAATTTTTGTCCTCGGTCACTTTGTACGAGGGGTCTATCTTGAACACGAAGTACTTGAGCACGATGATGACAATCAATATGATCGCGATCAGCACGGATGCCACTATGCCTGGAACAAGCGTGTCATGGTCATTGCGGGTAGAGATAGGAAAAAATTATAACCTTTCTAAATGTCAAGTCTGCTGACTTGACATTTAGAAAAGTCAATTTGTGTCTTATCTGCAAATCATCTCTTCTTCTATTTCTCTTTCTTTCCTATTTAAGTTAGGTTGAATAAAAAGTATTTTCCTCTTTGACCTTCGTTCCAGTTAAAGTGAAACTAACTGAATACAGCAACACGTCATCATCGTCAGGCGATAGACGTCCACTACTGGACATAGCGCTCCGTCATATATCTCCATATGGTAATTGGGCCTTACCTTACCACACTGGCCCAGTGAAGGTTGGTGGGAGGACAGAGCCTCGTCTGTTATTTCAGCAAGGCGCACCGCGTGCAGCTGAGATTGACTTAGGCTCCGTAAGACGGTAGTTCGAACCCCTTGCTTCAGCAATTCGTAATGAAGGTATATGTTTTACTTACCAACAATAGTGGCAAAGAACTCCGACTCCGGAGGAACAACTCTACTGTCTGTGGTTTTAGGGTGGTACCACTTAGTGGTGATCTCGTGTTCGTAGCCGTTGTAGTCTGGATGTATCCGGCCGGGCAGTCTGTCTCTCTCACTTCCGACTTCATACACAGGCGTGCGGATCTCTATTTCATTCTCTCGTCGGTCCTCGTACTCCGGTATGCGGTGCTGTTCGTCCTCGGTTGTGCGCGTGGTCTCCGGCGTTTGACGGCCCGTCATGGTTGGGGTGAAGTGGCCCGTAAGCGTGTGTTCTGGAAACAGTTGTAGTATTATTACTCTTAGCACAAATAAATGACCTTGACTCTTTTCTCGTCAGAATTGTTCCACCACTGCGCTTACGCGGACACTGCTGTTTTTAACAATCTATGATAATCTTGATCATCTTATTGGTGTTATTGGTTGAAGGTGCATTGATGCCCTTACCGTCAGTGGAAGTGGTATTGGTGTTGGTATCTGGCGCAGTGGAGCGCGCGGTGGGTCGCGCGGTAGGCGCGTGCATGTTGTCGTGGTCGCGTGGTGTAGCGCGCGCTGGGGGCGTGTGCCCGCGCGTCACGTCGCCCCCGCCCGCTGTCGATCCCGTCAGAGACTTGTCCACGTGCTCCGTGGATACTATCGACGCGGGCGACGTCAGGCTGTGCGTACTGCTGGCGCCCGTTCTGAAGACATTAATTTCTTTATCATCATTCAATGACAAACGGTAACTGCTGATCCTGTTCCAAGTCTATGTTGCCCTCAGATTCAATGTCGACATTCTTTAAATAAATAACCTTACATAACTGGTGCGCCCTTTGTTGTTGGTGACCACGTTTTGGTTACCAAAGAATTACTTTATTCTCACAAGTCGAGACTTACGTTGTAGTGGTGTGCTCTGGTTCAGTAATATCTTCGGCACTGGATCCCGATCCCTCGATACAATCTTCATCATCGCATGGTTTCATCAGCTTGCCACTTTGATCACCCTGTATACAAACATAACAAATGAACGAATGATTGAATTATCTTTTGTATGCGTTAGTATAAACGCTACACGTCTCGAAGAGGCGAGGGTTCAAACTTACTGTGCTTGAACTTCCGGTGAAGGAATACACCATCACACGGAGAGCAAAGAAAGAAGCCCTAGTCCCAGTAGTGAGAACAACAAGAATGTTTTGTTTATGAAAATATAGTAAGAGAGGTGAGTTCCTGCAGTTCTAACTTATGGCGATACTTTAGGATTGTGGCAGAGACAATGTAGGGTTTCCAGTGAGGATCCAAAGATGTTATTGAATACGTACAGCGTAGAACTGTTGAAGTGTATTCTTGAGAATATCTGCTGGCTGTTGTGATTTTGTGACATAATAATGATGGTGTATGTCATATAATTATCTAGTTAGTGTCGCACCTTATGCAGCTTGAGTGGCGGGCGTCGCGTGGCGGGGACGTACACGGGCGTGATGAGGTCGTCGCCGGAACCCGCATCGGGCAGCACGCACGCATCCTCGTCGTCGTCACGGCAACCTGACCCAGCCCCGGAGTACACCAGCTCATCCAGCGCACCACCGCCGTAGCCGGACGGCGGCGTCTATCAGCGGTACAAAAGATATATAGAACTTTCCCGATATTCCAACGAATATATCAAGTAAAAAAATGTAATGCTCATTATTAATTAGCTCGGAGGTTAGTTTCGTCTCCGATAATACGTCTTCAAGGCTTGGTTGGTGTTAATATAAGTTATATATAATATGAGCGATATTATAGATCTGTCGTTATGATACCATCGCAATGTTCCAGCTGCCAGCATATGAGGACTAGAGTATTAGATTTTTGAATATAAAATCTTGCAGTATACCCAGTTACAACTTTCTACTTCAAGACATTATATTTGCGGCAATTCATTGTATATTTATTTTTTAAATGCTTTTTTCTAACTACATCAAGTTTTCTATCAGTTTCGTACCAAGTAGTAGTTCCGCCCCTTGGAATAAAGACGTGATATTATTGCGCAACCTACCTGCTGCATTCTATTGATATCTCTATCCAGTGGAGTGTGAGCTCTCCTGACGTCTCCTCTCAGAGTCACGGAAGGATCACCGGCTGCGGCCAGGTCTAACACCCTCACCCCGTTCACGACCAGCCCCGCAATAACTCCGCTGAACGTTCTAGAACCACCAGCTCCTCCGCCCACTGTTATCGTTGACATGCTGTTGAATATAGTCGACTGCTGCCCGCCTGTAAAAGAAACTATTTATTAAATAGTATATGTTACAATAGTCGCCACTAACCTGTTCCTCATATGGAAACCTTAATAAGAAGTTCTGAAATACTTTGAAAACCTGCTCTCCCATTTTTTTTTAATTTAGGGTATAGGTGTAGGTAATATATTATTTAATAGTAGTACTATAATAATCTGTAAGCTTTTTATCTCACTCATTTTAGGGTAGTCTCATTTTGGGATTCAGCCCCCCGTAGAGGCTGAACTCAATAATGAGGTCGATGGCTTTAGGAAATATCAATCGATCTTGGAAGCTTGGAAAGCCAATAAAAAGTAATGTAACCTTTAATACCGTGATATCTTACCTTGTGGATGGCGTATGTTGACAGCATAGTTGTCCAGTTGCAGAGCAGCTGTGCTCCCGTTCCTAGTGAACCTTGCGACGTGGTACGCGCCGTCGTCTACGCGTGCTGCCTCGTCGCCTAATGGATGGTCACCACCGCCGACGTTGTACACCATGAAGAGGTTGCCGCGGATCTAAAATTATGTGGGGAAAAAATTAAAACCATTGCAAATTGAGAATGTGCTGAATATTACAATACAAGGCTTGTCAAGTCTGGCGAGTAGTATGCCGGAGACCGTCTAGGTAGGAACCACCGCAGCTCTTATTCCTTCCGCCGAATATTACTATGCAAACTAACGTGTTCCGGTTTAATTAGCCTTGTAGCTAAATTATTGGAGCAAGAAGCGACTAGCAATGTGGTGCTTTGTATTACATCGCAATTAGCGCTACTTTATGTCTCACATATGTAATGGGGTATATTTCAACTTCGTTAATACAAAGATATATTATTATACATAATATGACCATTAGAAACATAGCACCGTCGTCAATATGTATGTTAGAAATATATGGCGCTAGACTATTGATTCATGGAATACTCAAACACATAGAAATCCAAACTCACAATCTCCATTTGCATGTAGTCTTGAGTGTTGGAGGACTCGATCCTGAGCAGCACCGCGTCCGGCTTGCTGGTGAGGAAGCCGAGCGCCACGCGGTCTGCCTCGGTGTCCGCGCGCGCGTGCGCAGCCAACGTGTGCGTCAGCGCACCGCGCCCCGGCCCGAACTCGTACGCTATAGACTCTGCGGCCCAAGTCCAAACAAGCGAGTACAACATTATCTCACTAATTATATACTAATTAAATGTAAATGTTAAACCAAGAAAAAAAAACGTAGTCGTTTAAATCATCTTTGAACGCTACACATATGTTTAGAAATTGTTCTGTGTGCGAACTACCAAGTCCATCAATATTAAACAAGGAGAAATTTTCTAACATTAAAAATATGTTAACTTGAATAGTGATATTTAGTTGTTTGATTTGTTTAATTAATAAACTAAATAACTAATTAAAATATCGTATGGTAAATAACACTATTGATAAGTCAGACTATAGCAAAAAATTAAAATGCGTAGACAAATATTATTGAGTACAAAACCTATGTGAAATATAATGTCATTATCATCATCATCATAAACAGGACATAGCCCTGATTGAAGTGGTTTAATGTACAGCTTTACATTTACTTAGATTTCCCAAAAGACTTAAGTTCGGAAATGAATAGATAAGGGTTATGTATCCAATTATATAGAGGTCTGATATGATAAAAGTATGAAGGTACCGTCGTAGCAGGTTGGGCCCGTGAAGGAGGTGAGGTCGCAGTCGCACACGTACGTGTTCCACTGCTGCACGCACACGCCCTTGTTCGCGCATGCGTTGTGGGTACATTTCGTTGGACCTGCAGCATGGTGATACCAGAACCGTGGATTCGAGAATATCCAATAAGCATTATGTATTTACAATATCACAATATTAATATCAGAATATGTTTCATATGTACTCCATTGTTATAATTAATTATTATATAATATGAAATGTGTTCTCATCTTACATGAAGTCGTAATAGCTTAATTTGCAAAGCTAATTATGAAAAATAACTTATTTGTAAAATTATAAAGTTAGAGAAGTTTATAAAATAAAAACTTTAATAAAATATACGCCAAAGAAAGTAACAATTTATGTGAATCTACAAAGAGATATTACAAAACTTCACATAGAAGAGGAAAGTAAACGTTTTGTTATGATCTAAATTCACATAGTTGTACCCTTCAAATTGATACCTACCCTCACATCCGGACATCAGGGACGAGCTCGGCACAACAGCGTCCTCTATCAGCGAGGGCGATTCCCCAGGCAGGTCTAGGCTGGACATGCAGCCTTCGAAACCTTGGCGCGACAACACCCCCACTGGTAGCGCACTGTACATGTCCTTAGGCACTCCGCCCACATAGAGCACACTGTCTAATTCTAGCATTAAGTTGGAACCTGAAAAAAGAATTATATCAGGTCTAAATAATTTATATTTTACTTTAAAATAAAAACCTTGTCTACTAGTGACGTGTTTGTTTAATGCTTCCTTGTAATAATATGGAGGTCTATGGTTCAATTCCAGGGCCACATATTGCCGAGTATAGTTGGTAGGAAGGATACTCGAATCTGTCTGCTGCTTCATCAGCCTTGACTCCTACGGCTGTCAATATATGAGAGCCAGAGTACTGAATGGTCTATGTTCTCTTAATAAATCCTGCACTATTGGCATTGTAACGTTATCATTATTCCAGAACAACAACTTTATAAACGCCAAGTACCTTAAAATCTAGTTTATAATTCATACACTACAGTCGTTGAGACTTACTGGTAGTGTGCATCTCCAGGTCATCGTCAACCTGCAGCGTATGTATCTTCGGCGTCGGTCTGCGAATGGATACGGTGTGCCATCGGTTGTCGTTCAAGAAATTCTTCAACTTATCCTTCATGGTGACCACTCCGTCGCCGAGGTTGAACACGCAGTGTATATGCCCATTTACCAGCTCCACCGCGATGAAGTCTTGTTTCTTGCCACCGTTGTAAAAGAGTAAACCGTCCATCTCGGTAGTCCGGAAGTAGAAGTCCAGGTATGTGTTCGCGTACGCCTTCAGCAGTGGCAAACCGACGTACGTGTGCTTGGATTTGAAGGTTACAGACTTATAAACGTTCAGGGAGTCCGGCTTCAGGAATTTCCCGTTAAATATGATGTTGGACGTGTCGTATATATTGTTATTCTCATCGGAGCTTCCGATTCCTAGTGTTTTTGCCATATCTATATATTTTATTCCGTTGAAAACGAACTTCTGTAAATATCCGACGAAGTTGGGCAAGGTGGATGTCATCTGGATCTCCTCTTCAGGATGAAACAGTCCGCCCAAGTGTAAGGTGGATATTTCCAAAGTGGACGCTTTGCCTAGAATAGTTTCGGCTGCAAAACAGACCAAAGTAAATGATAGTAATATTCACAAAACGACATACAGTTATTCACAACATTGACTTTGAAATTAATATAACTCAGCAAAGAAATCATTGAACAGTCTCCTCATTAGCAACATCTCATTCATTTATTTACATTACATTCATTTATTAGCGCGGAAGTATCTTACAATAGAGCTAAGCCTGAAAGACAGTCATCTAGACTTTAAAAAAATTAACTAGCCTAGTAAGAACATTTACTTTTACCCTTAAATATAGCATTTTTTTTTCAACACTCATTATTCCACGTATCGTATATATACACGAGCAGCTTATTTATTGAAGTATTGTAAGAAATTAGTTCAATAAACAGCATAGAGTTTACAAAGCAAAGGAAGAGTACTGAATCAATGCATGTATAAATGTTTTAATTAACTTCTCAATTAGCTTTTGGATTCTTGTTTATGGTGACCAATTCTTTTTAAAAATTATCTATGGAAATATAATAAAATAATCCACGGAATGTTCCCAATGTTGGGCCTGGAAGCCTCGTACTAGGATAGAGGAGGGTTGGTAGAGATCTCGTTTCTGCTAAAGCTATTAATCCTCTACGATCTTTCGCTTGAAGCCCAAGCTCTATCGGGATCGAAACCGCGTTCCTTTGATACTTCTTACAAAACTGAGTTATTATCGCTTTATTAAGACTTAATTGTATTCCCCTTCCTTTGTTTGTTAAGTTTATTGCGGAATAGACTCATAACCAGTGCCATAGATTATCCGAGTTATGTATAAAAAGATGTAGAATATGACAATAGATTATGAGGCTATCCCTTTCCAACGTTTACGAAGGTCATCTACAAGAAGAAGAAAAGGCTATAATAGTAAAGCGGTCTACAAATGAAAGGTGAAGATACGAAGTGCCAGCTAGAAAAGAAATAGAAATAAGCGACTACGCTACGACTAAACGGACAACTGACAATTATATATACATATATATTTAGTAGAATTAATTGTTAAATACACTTAATGCTACATTTAGTTTCGCTTTGGGTTTATGAACAATTACTCGATGAGTTAATTTGTTGTTTATCTTCATTATTAATAATATCTTTTGTTAACAAGTATCATTTTATACACGTATAAAAGTTAAACTAATTAAACGCTTACATATACCCTGTACAATAGAAAACAGTTGAGAGTTCCTATAGGTCTCTGATACCGCAGACAGTTTAGATATCAATAGCCAATTTCTACCACGAAATAGTAGTATGGAAACATTACTATGCCAGTTAAAAGGAAGCTGTAGCTGGTGAATTTACTGTAGTAACGAGAGTCAGCATCTTTTACCTCAAGGCGACGAGCACAATGAGGCGCTGTGTTATCCGAACTAGCGCTACGTTATCATAGTTGGACGTATAACTTACCATCAAGTGAACGTTCTGCTCGTCTCCTTGTGCCCTCGAATAAACAAAATCACTGACTATGTTATTTTGATCCGCTTGATGTGACGTCATTGCGTAGACTTGGATGTACCAAAGATACTTTCTTAGTATTGACGTAAAAACTTGTTAGCAATAATGTTTAATTGAACATGTCTTTTAAAAATTTTTTTCTGCAAGAGTTTATAATAAAAATACCTTACACCCTTAAAAATATATAATCCCTGTTTTCATCATCATCATCAACAGTCGATAAAGGTCCACAGCTGGACATAGGCCTCCCCCAAAGATCTCTATATACAGTCGGCATGGCCTCCAGAAACTCCGGACACTAGAAGCCGATGTTTGTAAGGGTTGTAGGAATTTGAGCCACTTCCCACCACGCTAGCCCATTGCGGGTTGGTGGGAGCCAGAACCTCGTTCGGTGATTAGCACAGTGCATCACGAGCAAATGAGGTTGGCTTGGATCCCATGAGTCGTTTTGTGGAACCCCTTGCACCCCGTTTTAATATAATATAATATATATTCCCTAAGAAAACTAGACATCATTCATAAAAACCTATTCACATGAAAAACAGTATAAATACTTAGCTTATACGCCGTTTAAACATATACTATATGTATATTGAAATTTTTATTTAACTTGTAACTTAGAATTTGTATATATAACTACAATTATTCTATTTTAGATCAATGTATGACTAAAATTTCTAATATTGGATAGAGGTCGTCTGGCTGAGTGCAAGTTTGAGGATGTCACATGTCTACGAAAGCTGCTGTTCATAGAACATGTTGGTTGATTTTCTCTTCAGGGGAAGCTTGGATGTCTTATCCTGAGCTATTACGGATTTATTAGTAAATCACTTGATAAACAACAAACTTGCACAACTGTTTAATCAGATCGCGTTTGAATATTTAAAGTAGATTTTTAAGTTTCAATTGTTGTACTATGTGACTGTGTGACCCAAAGCTCCACCAGAACCAACCTTAGTCCCTTCTACTCAAGGTCGAAAACAAAAGGTGTGTGCGGGTGCGTGCCCGTGCATACGTACATAACGTACCGCGCACGGCCGGGCCCGCGTCTACCTGCAGCTTCAGGTTGGACGCGCGCCGCGAGAAGCGCACCGTGTGCCACGCGTCGTCAGCCACCGCCGAGCCCGCCAGCAGGTTCTGTTCACCGGCAACAGCGGGAAGCGTCAGTGATAATACTGTCCATTGAATATAGTTTTTACTCCTCGAAACGACGAGACGAGCAAGACCAGTAGACCTGCTTGTGAATGATAGACCCACCCACGGCTTAGTTATAAAGAAAAGCTCGTCTTCTGTTCTTTACTATTAAAAAAACTTGTTACTACTAACTGGAATCTTGACCCTTGATATTACAGACACCAGTACAACGATAGAGGATACCTTTTCCCTATCTCCCAAACGCACGCTAGCTCGGACTCTCCCAGCCGCCACCGCCAGCTCGATCCTGTCGGCAGAGTGCTCGGAGGCGGTACGGAGTAGCAACCCCGCTTTGCTGGTGCGGAAGCGCAACATCAGCTCCTCGGTCTGCGTCACATGTTCCGCTCCCAAAGCAGCTGTTAAGTGCTGACTACCGTTCAAGTAGAGCGTTGGAGACTCTGAAAGTACAGAGGAGTAAATTAATTTCAAGGGAGTTAGAATTAGTTATCTTATGTCTCTTTTTGAAATGACGAAACTGAATTTGATGCAGCTTCTTACTTACCTCTCCCACATGTAGGTCCACCGTAGTTGGTGGAGGAGCAGTCGCACAAGGGCCTGTTCCAGCCCTCAGAGCAAAGGCCGCCGTGCTGACAGGGGGTGCCGACACACTGCTTCATCAACACGTGGCACGCTGGGCGGACTGAAGCTGCAATTGAGTAGTATTGCTAGTATGTTTACTACCTTAAGAAGTATGGGATTTAATATTATATATTAATGAATTTCGCTATCCTCACCGGAGTCCTGCTGCCTGGCGTACGCCGTTAGATCCTGCGGTTTCCCGTTTAACACCAAGTCCCGAATACAACCAACGAAACCCTGTCTTAACGCTGCCGTCCATAAAGCTGGCGGAGTCCTAGACGCTGAGTACTCTGAACCCAGACCACCTACGAACAAGGGACCGTCCAATTCCAGTTGGTTTGATTCACCTGAAAAAGTATAAAGTATGTACCTGTATATCTTTGTATATGTGGCATCCTGGCTTCCTAGTTGCAATTAGTTTTCTTAGCTCGAAAGGTTAATTCACATTCATATCAAGGATGTGCTTAAATGTAATTCATCGATATCCAGGAAATGATGATACTGCTGAAACTTACCGGGAGTCTTGAACTCGGCGTTGGCTCCGTCGACGGTCACCCGGCCGTCTCTCCCGGTCCTCCTCAGCAGGAACTCGTGCCAGTGCGAGTCGTCGACCCGCCTCCGGGACGCCCTGACCCTAACACCACCGGAGCCCAGGTCCACGTGCACATATATGTAGCCGTTCAGCATCTCGACGGCGAACAAATCCGCCTACAAATCGACAGAACACCACACGTACAGCTAGTGAGTTTTTATACAATTACTTACTTATTATCAACTTAGCTGGCAAGTTTATAAGTACTGTTAACTTAAAATTCTCTACTTGTTTTAAACCATTAGACAGTCACAGAATATATATATATATATATATTTATTTGTATATCTGTACATTCATATGAATGAACCTTATTTTTCTGCATCTATTTTAAGCACAGTAGTCACAAAAAGGCATATTCTCAGTAGATATAAATCTACTTCTATAGAGACGTTTGAAACGTCCTTAGCTATAAATCAAAATAACATTTACTCAGATCAAGGATTACCTTTCTAGGTTTATCCTTAAAAAATAATATATTTACTTTAATCGAAAGTCCATGTTTTTGGATAATTTTAAAGACAATAACATGCAATATTACTTTCTACGGATAGTCCAATGTAAACTTGGACCTTCCAAGGAGTCTACACTAGGAGATAATGCCAAAAAGAAATATTTCTCCTGATACAGGATTTATTTAAGCTAAGGAAGAACACCGACCGATCGATGTGGAGATCGTTAGTAGAGGCCTATGTCCAGCAGTGGACCTCTATCGGCTGATAATGACATAATAAATAACATAAAAATCCCTAAAAATTAGATCTTTGTGCGACACAGGTAGTAATAGGGGGACCGGAAAGTAATGTCGTTTCTGCGCATGCCAATACTTGATTGTCATTTGTCAGCTCATTGTTTTGTTCAGAGGCGTACCAAAGACATTGTGAGGTTATAGTGATTTCTTTACTTATAGACAATTGAATTACAATTTTTTTTTGTAATTTTGGGTAAAATGGCCAGCCAAATACCAGAAGAGGTACACATCCGGCATTGCATGCTCTTTGAGTTTCGCAAGGGAAATAACGCAACAGTTGCTACCAAAAACATTTGCGATGTTTATCCAAATGCACTGGACATTCGTAAATGCCAAAGGTGGTTTTCCAAGTTCAAATCGGGTAATTTTGATCTTTCCGACTCGTATCGATCAGGAAGACCATCAGCGTTAGACAACGACGTGTTAAGGGCGGAAGTGGAAGCAAATCCGTGTCAGACGATCGAGGAATTGTCAAACAGTCTCAACAAACCTTGGTCGACCATCCAAGAACATTTGAAGCAGATTGGAAAATTAAGCAGAGCAGGTGTTTGGGTCCCGCATAATCTGTCCGAACAGAATAAGGCTAACCGATCAATCACATGCAACTTATTGCTTCAACGACACAACACAGAAGCGTTTTTTGATCGCTTGATCACAGGAGATGAGAAATGGGTCCTGTATGATAACCCAAAACGCAAAAGGCAGTGGCTCTCTCCAAATGAAATCCCTCGGAGTACTGCTAAGCCAGGTTTACACCCCAAAAAAGCGCTTTTGTGTGTTTGGTGGAGTATTCGCGGCATTGTTCATTTTGAATTACTGAAACCTGGAGAAACTGTTACTGCAGACCTCTACAGCGAACAATTGCAGCGAGTCAATCAATCTTTAATTGAAAAGTGGCCAGCGATTGTCAACCGAAAAGGCGTCATTCTCCAACATGACAATGCAAGACCGCACTGCGCAAGGCGAACTCTAGAAAAAATTAATGAATTGGGGTGGGAGGTGCTGCCTCATCCACCATATTCGCCCGATGTTGCACCATCGGATTTCCACTTATTCCGAGCGCTGCAACACTTTTTAAGTGGCAAAACATTTGCAAATTTGGATGATATCCAAAATGCCATCTCTAGATATTTTGCCGAAAAACCAATTAATTTTTATCGATCAGGGATTGAAAATTTACTCACTAGATGGCAAAAGGTTATTGACAATGATGGGGAATACATCATTGATTAAAAATAAAGACTCGTTAAAAATGTATGTGTTTGTATTTAGCGTAAGAAAACGACATTACTTTCCGGTCCCCCTAATATTTCGACTTAATCATTTTAGCAGCTATTGAAGTAGACCGGAAAGTAATGTCGTTTTCTTACGCTAAATACAAACATACATTTTTAACGAGTCTTTATTTTTAATCAATGATGTATTCCCCATCATTGTCAATAACCTTTTGCCATCTAGTGAGTAAATTTTCAATCCCTGATCGATAAAAATTAATTGGTTTTTCGGCAAAATATCTAGAGATGGCATTTTGGATATCATCCAAATTTGCAAATGTTTTGCCACTTAAAAAGTGTTGCAGCGCTCGGAATAAGTGGAAATCCGATGGTGCAACATCGGGCGAATATGGTGGATGAGGCAGCACCTCCCACCCCAATTCATTAATTTTTTCTAGAGTTCGCCTTGCGCAGTGCGGTCTTGCATTGTCATGTTGGAGAATGACGCCTTTTCGGTTGACAATCGCTGGCCACTTTTCAATTAAAGATTGATTGACTCGCTGCAATTGTTCGCTGTAGAGGTCTGCAGTAACAGTTTCTCCAGGTTTCAGTAATTCAAAATGAACAATGCCGCGAATACTCCACCAAACACACAAAAGCGCTTTTTTGGGGTGTAAACCTGGCTTAGCAGTACTCCGAGGGATTTCATTTGGAGAGAGCCACTGCCTTTTGCGTTTTGGGTTATCATACAGGACCCATTTCTCATCTCCTGTGATCAAGCGATCAAAAAACGCTTCTGTGTTGTGTCGTTGAAGCAATAAGTTGCATGTGATTGATCGGTTAGCCTTATTCTGTTCGGACAGCTTATGCGGGACCCAAACACCTGCTCTGCTTACTTTTCCAATCTGCTTCAAATGTTCTTGGATGGTCGACCAAGGTTTGTTGAGACTGTTTGACAATTCCTCGATCGTCTGACACGGATTTGCTTCCACTTCCGCCCTTAACACGTCGTTGTCTAACGCTGATGGTCTTCCTGATCGATACGAGTCGGAAAGATCAAAATTACCCGATTTGAACTTGGAAAACCACCTTTGGCATTTACGAATGTCCAGTGCATTTGGATAAACATCGCAAATGTTTTTGGTAGCAACTGTTGCGTTATTTCCCTTGCGAAACTCAAAGAGCATGCAATGCCGGATGTGTACCTCTTCTGGTATTTGGCTGGCCATTTTACCCAAAATTACAAAAAAAAATTGTAATTCAATTGTCTATAAGTAAAGAAATCACTATAACCTCACAATGTCTTTGGTACGCCTCTGAACAAAACAATGAGCTGACAAATGACAATCAAGTATTGGCATGCGCAGAAACGACATTACTTTCCGGTCCCCCTATTATATTGTAGTTTCTAGTTAAACAAAACTTCTATATTATTTTATTAATAACAGACAAATTTACTATAATCTAGATATACTTAGATTTTTAGTGCAAATTCACACGAATCACAACACAAGACGATAAATAATAACAATAATATAAGCTGTAAGTTTGAATATATATAAAAAAGTGATATAAACATCAAGCAGTGCATATATAAATTAAAATATAAATATACTATATTTCTAATTCTGGTAATATTATACTTTTAGATACAAGATTCAAGTTTTTTTTTTCATATATATATACTGGCGTAATATTATATATATAAATGTATTCAAACAGGATCAATTGAAGCATTCATATTTACGTCTAAGTGATTTCTACGTGGTATCGATAGATAAATAGATATCGGTGATGCGAATTTGTGTAGGTAATAATAAAGCCTTCTAAAAAAAGCTAGACTGATCTAGAAAACCCCTTCCGACTTTAAACATCCGCCGCTTCCGTTGGACTGTTGTGCTGGCTTACTTCGTTACTCTGTGCGAAGGTTCTACGGTGCACATCGATACACATAAACACATAACACTTGACACTTCAAAGTGGGTGAAACTTTATAAGGTACCATACACAAATTCCCCTACGTCTGTGAAACAAGATCCTCTTGAAGAGTACGTCATGACCCTCACCTTCGCCTACCATGCAGGGCAAACTGTGGGTTACTTCTTGTGAATTTATTCATTTATCATCGATTAGAAATTTCTTTTATCTGTTAAATAACAAAAAGCTTACCCACAGTTATACTACAAATAGAGGATTGTATGATTTTAATTTTTAAAATTAATGTATATAATTAACATTATTAAAATTATCTCTATATATTACACAAATCTGGTTATAGACTTTATAGATCATTTACTATTATATATCTATGGATGGATCTAACCGATCCCCTTTAAGACATTATAAGATCGAACGCAGCTGCGACCACTCTACTGCTACGATTGTATTTGAGCCTTGGTGATCACTTTCTACCAGGTGACCTATCCTCGTTTGTCCACCCTTCATATGTAAAAAAATACTATATTTTACTATGGATAGAAGACATTAGATGTCAGTTTTTTTTTTAAACTCACGACATAAGTACAACATTCTTAATAACCTGGCGCTAATTAGCATCATACACACAGCACCACATTGTGCTGATCGCTTCAAGAAGATATTAAGTATCGCTATAACAATAATTTTACTAGCTACAACACCGTTAAAACCGGAACAGTTCTTTCACTTTATTTTGTACAATGTTTTAGTTGATTCCTGTTCAATATATACTATTACATATTAAACAGAACTTGAACTATAACAATTTTTAGAAAATACGAAATTAGTCTAGTACACTATTTTTTCATCCAATTTTTTATGTGACTAACACCTTACTTTTTTTTAAAACCTAGAAAGGGTTGTCGTTAATATCACTGGATGATTAGTGAAATTAAAGCCGAAGATGTTGCAGCATTTTTGTCTAGAATACTCATACTCTCATATGTTAACAGTAAAGCTGCAAGCAGACGAATAGGGTGGTCCTTTCAATAAAATTAGAATGATGGAATTTGGACCTCTGTAATAGTTGCTACCAAAGAGTCCAATTGACCTCATTGGCAAAAATAAAATAATGTTAATAAGATTCATTAATTATCTGTTAAAACAAGACTATCCTCTATTCATTATGAGTAACGTTTTACCGATGAGTATGAAAGTCAGCGGTTGCACCGCGTCAACAGAAATGATCATGGCCTTCCTCTGAATGGTTTCGGTTCAACCCCAAAAGCTTCACCCCTTACCGTGCAACCTACCCTTGGTGGCTTCGCGCCCATGTTGAACAGTATCAGACCGTTCGGTTCGTTCGTCCGGAACTTGAACGATATCGTCCCAGTCTTCACCGCCTCCCATTTTGGTAATATCTGAAATTTATACGAACTTATTGAGTTAAATTGACTGTTTCTCAATGAATTTAATTCACAGGAAATTTCGTTATTTATAATAAACAAATTGAATATCTTTATGAAGTATATTACATTTAGTGTCTATTGAGAGACATTGCTTATTCCTATATGGAACAAGTCAACGTCCTTTATTTTACCTACGTCGGACCTGAAACGTAATCGTGTTATGTTCTATTGAAATTACAAACGAAACCCATAAAATATTAACCGTCGCGTGTTACCACGTGAAATCGTTACACGAAAAAACCAATCGATGATTAATACACAATAAACCCCACCAAGGCGAACGTACAATTACAATCGTATTACAGCTCCAGTCGGAATACGGAGAATTTAAATCATTAAGCCAATTACAAGCTGGGGCGACCTCGGCGGGTTGCCGCGGGTCCTTCAAGCTATTAGCGGCTCCGAGATCAATGTAGCGATAAAGATATTTCCAGAGCCATACGAAACGGAACCAGCTACACTGTTACGATGTTACGGCGAACGTGGAACTGTAATGAACTCCTCAACTGCACCATTCCGACGCGGTTTATAGCCACACTTTATAGCCTAGTAAAATTTTAAGTCGATTGTCTCTTGGATTTAGTGCCATATTTTATATTCGTACCATTAATAAATTCCACTTTTAGAAACTTGATTAAGTATCGCATGTTGCCGTTTCGGGGCTTTGGATTGTTTTCGGAGAACACGAACTGCTGGAGCAGTAAAGGTAAAGCAAATACAGGTTAAAGTTTACAGCTGCGTGAGACGTTTATCGGTCAATTTCAATGGACTGGAAAGTGCTTATGCATGTTATTTTATCGTCGTAACATTAATTTTTCCAATACCAAGTTGTAGTAGTTGATCAGGTGAGTAATTGTAGCCCCACGTTGGGCGCCACTATGGAGTTTACTAAGGTAGGGGTGCGAGGTCTCTGGTGAATGACAACGCACTCAGCAATTTCAGCACTATATTGATAATAACAGAGCGATTTAAAATACAGAGCAAGTTACTACGTACAATAATATTACGAAGACCCAAAGAGATCCAGTTGTAAACTATGTGATAAGCTACTGTTACGATCCTTGGTATTACGAAGATCCAGAGAGATCCGGTAAATGAATACAATTGTATAACATACTCTGTAATGAATTGTTGGCCGAAAGCAATATACACAAAGATGTAAGATCCTTATAAGAATTTGCGCTTTGATAAACAATAGCGTGATTTTTGTTGATGATGGCGCCATCTGATGAGCTGCTTGAAAACTACTTGTTACAAAGGTAGATTTACAAAGAAAAACAACATTAATAAACGGAAAGGGACCCTTTGCTTGATAGAAACGAAATATTTTTTTTAATTCATTGTACATACATCTAGTATATACTTGTCTACGATACCATCAGATGGTAAGCGGCGATATAGTCTTTGTAGCAAAGCACAATAGTCTGGAAATAAGTACGTAATAAATGGCTTTTTTTATTGAATTTTGTTCTGTGCGAATATAGTATATATCTATAGTATAACACAGAGTAAAAAAAACGTAGTATTCTTTATATATAGTCTGAGCGAAAACAGTGCATGGTGTACTGGACTACAGGAAACCTTGATCCAGCTGTGGACTTGTAACAAGCTGATCAAGATTACTATACAATACTGTATTATATACACTTGACGAAACGCCTCACGTTGTCATATTTAGTTCAAATGTCATCTGATGAATACTGGATATATGTATATATATATATATATGACTGATGTACATGACCATTTAAAATATTCGCACAAGTCAATTTCAACGAAATAGATGACGTTCTTGAAGCAAACACAATGTAAATAACAATATCAATGAATGTAAACATAAATGCGAGGAAATGCTTGATTTGAAATTATACATGAGAGCTTAAAATTTTCATTTAAATCGCCTCCGAAAACTACCCTTGCCTTGTATAGGCAATTTACAAATTACCGATTCAATTTCAAAATTATACACTTTTGGGTTAGTACTTGCATGTAGACACTGGTCACGCTACGAATTCCAAGTACAGTGGAAGAGAGTGAATTTTGTTTTTTTATTCAACGATACACTACGTGTCGTTACCAAAGTAATTGCACTAGCTATAACTCCTTTCACTTCCTCACATACTACTGTTTGTCAGCTGCAATAGGCGCTGCGATGGTATCGAGACGGTCTCCGGCAACAGAGATCTATCACCACTAATGTTTGCTATATTTATCAATGGGTGTAAGGATTCCCGCACAACAACACAGAATTCTAACCTACCTCACCAACCTGCTCGTGGTGTACCCTACTAATCAACAAACGAGGCTCTGGCTCCAACCAACCCGCATTGGACCAGCGTGGTTGAAAGTCGCTCAAAACTCTATTGATGTGGGAATCTTTGGGAGAGGCCTGTGTCCAGCCAGTAGACGTTTATTGGCTGATGATGATGATGAAATTAGTTAAGTATTACACAGGTAATTAGGATCTTACACATTAATAACGAGTCTTAGTAATTTCAAAATGCGGCACTTATTTGCTTCTAAGCAATGAATAAAGTCATGGTTGAGGAATATCACGGAATGGACTGCTATATCTAGGGCACTACGACTACGAAATGTTCCGCCTAATCAGCAACAGAAAGGATCGCCCGACGTCCGACCGATCCTCCACGCTGATCGCCAACCTTCACTAGTTGAAGAGGCACTTTAAGAAGAAGAAGCAATGAACAAACTAGAATTCTACATACTTTTAATAAAGTCGCTACATGTTTAATGAGACATAAAGCCTACAGAATTGAAATATGGTAGGAGTGAGGATTATATTACAAGGATTATTATATGCCACTGGATTCAAACAGTAGTTTGTGGAAAATATTACAAGAGACCTATGTCCAGCCGTGGACCTCGATCGGTTGTAATTATGATGATGATGATTAATTTTGCCAAATGTAGATCAACTAAGAACAGCTTAGAAGAGAGAAACACGTCGGCCGGGAATATTTCTAATAAATTTGAAGTCAAATTTCAAATGTAAGTTTGTGGTACGGCCAGCAAACCGGCGAAGAACAACCAACTTCAGATAAAAATAAGATACTAAATGATGACCTTCAGATTACTTAGACAGTAAAAGTAGCAGACAGTCAATCTACATCTACTGATTTATTTATAACAGCCGACGCGACGCAGTCGGTGACTCCCTGGGTCGATACCAGCGCCACACGTCAGGCAGTAGGAATTACCACCCAAACATTATAAATCTGCCGCCATCATAACATAATTCTTATATTCCGGAAATGAACATATGATAGCCAGAAGATTTCAGCACACTATACCATTTATGGTTACCTAACTTTACATGAAATTGAGGTTAATAGTTTACTGCTCTCTGTTGTTAGAGACAGTCTAGGTAGGTACTACCGCAGCGACTACTGCAGCCTACAAACAGTGGTATACCAACGTTACTGTGTTCCTGTTTGAAAGGCGCTGTAGCGCGTAATATAATTAGTAAGTAAAGGTAATATAATTACTGGGAAAACGAGACATAACACGATATACCTCAAGGCGACGTGTAATGTGGTGGAAGAGTATCACTTACCATCAGATGAATGTCGTGACTCGTCGCTTTGTCGAATAAAAAAAAAAATTATTACGAAATAACAAAAATCCGTGTACTGACAATCTGATAACAGTGATTATACCAATTCAACACTGGGACATTCGGAAATTTAGGTCCTAAGAATGATTTATTACAGGTCTGAGAAACCTATCGGTCTGCTTGGGAGCGAATGGCGACATCGTAAATTCAAATTATATTTCCAACCAGCGCTCGATCGTGACCTCGTTATAACCAATTTGCGGGTATTTAAGAAAATTGAACTTAAACTTCCAGCTATACATAACTTCCACCGACCTTACTCATGGAATTGCAAAACGGGATTTAAGTATAAATTTAGTTTATAAAGGACGATAACCTTTAAATACTAACAGTTCCTATCGGTAGGTGTCCATTGCCGGTGACCGTCTAGGTATAATAGTTACCACAGCAGCTCCTACTCCTGTTGCCAAATTGTAGTATGCGAACATTGCTGGGTTCCGATTTGATGGACGCTATAGCTAGAAGTTACTGTGGTAATGAAACGTAACTTTTCATGTCTCTAGTTAACAAACACAATCTAGTCCAGTGTATATAATTCTATCGTCCCATTTTATGGGCGGGCAAGTGACTTTCCGAACCAGATGAAGGTCTCTCTCATCCAGAACCAGCAACATTAAAAAAAAATATCTAACTTCAATAGGAATGATAAAGTTCATGTCTAAACTAAAAAAAAAAATGTTAAAACGAATAGCTTTGTATTAACAAAGCTACAAACAAGAATATAATAAAATTTAAGACAGCCCTAATCTAAAGTAACCTATTTTGGATAGAAGATATTCTAAAAAGAAGCGTCCTCCAGTAATGATGTGTAGTATTTAAAATAGCAGTAAATAGGCTTTTTTTTAAACTACTCCTATTAACCGTTACATACCACGCCTCATCAGACGAGATCTTCGTTAATTGATATTTGTCTATTACGACACTCTTACCTAATTATTAGACATATTGTGTACTAGTCTGGATGGATTGTGTGAAAGATGACACGTGTAAGAAGAGTGTGAATTCAGATATGAGGGTTGAGAGAGGGATATGGAAGAGATGTATATACTGTGCCGACCGCACATAGCTGGTAAAAGGGCAAGAGGAAGAAGAATTGTATACTAGTTGTTCCCCGCCCGCTTTTCTGGCCGTAACACCCTCGCAAATCACTTTGGGGAAGGAATTTTGTGAAACCCATTCTTAGCTGATCTCTAAATGGCAAACGAAAGATTTCTACCAAATTTTGAGTGTTTACATCTATTAGTGTCGGAGGTCTCAAGGTGAATCAATAAATCCGTGAATATCTCCTAAATATAAATGATAGAGTTTAGAGGTCAATGTAAACTCTTTAATGATTAATGCCGTTTATACTACATCAGTTAATATCTCAAATTGATTTCCTTCCGGTAAAAAGCCATCAGTACGTTGTTAGAGTTAAAACACTCCAGCGCTCTCGACGAGGAGTGAACTAGTCGATTGTGGAGCACAAATCCAATAACTGTCGTCCAATCTAATCACGCCGGAACCACTCCGGATATTCGATGAAATTCTAGGGTCGGATAAAGCGTCCAGTAACCGGAACGTTACAGGCGAAAACTCCTCGAATGCTCCGGCTGCCGGGATCTCTTTTTTTTAACATTTGCGGAACAATTTTCGCCGCGACCGTTTTCACACAATTTGCATTTGCTTCACTTGTGCCTATCGAAGTAAGTTCAAAGTACCCATTGATTCCGCTTCCTTTGAGTACTTTAAAATTTCTGACAGTATCAATGTCTTTACCGGGATCATCATCGTCATTGGGTGTTATCTTTTAATTTATGTTATGTTCAATTTAGAAACCTTTAACAATCCTGTGCCATACTCTTAAATTTAAAATAATTACACCTTGTTTCGTCTATTATGTCATCTACACATTTTTTTCATTAAAGTTGTAGCCACATTTTATAATATATACATTATTTCACAAATATATCATCATCATTAGCCAACAAACGTCGACTCCGGGACACAGGCCTCTCCTAAAGATCTCCACGTAGATCGATCTTGCGCTGCCCGCGTTCAGCTGCTTCCCACGACTTTCATCAAATCATCGGATCACGTAGTAGGATATTTATCACATATACTATATATATATATATAGACTTATGTCTCGCAGTGGATGTGGCTAATGATAATGATGATAAATATGTGAAATAATGTAGACCTAATTTTAGATCTAAATTTGGTATTATGCGATATGCGGTGGTAAACAGATTACATAGAAGATATTATTTCACCGATTATAAGGCTACCATTGAATTAAAATATAACTGAATTGTCGGTTATTTCTGTATCAAAATCTGTTGATGGTTGATCCTGAAGTGATGATGAATGACAATAGCATAACAAGCGACTTATATAATAAACAAGATATGCACAAGATTGTTCATTGATTTCAGCACATATTCTGTCAACTTTCATTTGAGCGACCTCACAAATCATGGCTCCTGTAAAATAAGACCCTGAATGTTAGTTATCAGAGCAAACTGTTCGAAGTTTATATTATTTTGTATAATATATTAGATTGAATAGACTATATGTATTTTCTTGATAGTGAGAGCAGATTTTTCGCTGCTTTTAATATACTAGATAACGAAAGTTATCTACTTGTTATCTTATTTTTCATCCATACCAAATGCGCATCCCTCGTGCTGAAGGTGACCGGGTCCGCGGAGTCGGTCGCTGTGCAGGCGTATTCCAGCCGGCCCGTCACCGTGATCAGCTTGCTGCCGGTGCGCGCCAGGTCGATCAGGTTTAGCCGCAGAGTGTCCGCAGAAAACTCCACCTATTCGAACCACACAATTATCATTATCATGAGATGCCTTCTGCAAACTGGAGATTGACAGTCGGATTAAGCTAATCAGATCTTCAGCTCTTCAGCTCTTCTTTTCAACCGATGGTATTTAAACTGGGTCTACTTCTTTACATTATCAATTTCTTCCGCTGTCAACCAGGAGTATATTTTTTGGTAAGTTCGTTCACCAGATTCAACCTTGGGAACTCATAAAGAGATCTTCAACATAAACACCTTTAAAATGGTTTATGATGATAACTATAAATGCTGCAATATGAAGACAGTGCTATCCAGACACTCAGTTATTATTTAGTTTAGGATTCAGTTCATACCTTCTTGAGGCAGCCAATGAAATTGGTATGGACCCTGGCTCCGGGGAGAGCGCGTGCGTTCAGAGAACCGCCGACGTGGGCCCTGGAGCTGGCGAGCATCGTAAACGACCCGGCGACGTGCGAGTGCTCAGAGTACACATCGTCCACCACGGCCGATACCTGTAATGGTACATGAGGCATACAAATTAGGTATAAAAAAAATATATGCTAAGGATAAGACAAACAAAGAACAAAACAATAAGTCATTAAGCACCATCTCGTACTTTAAAACTATTTATCCAATACGCAAAGAATGGAGAAGTATAAGATATATGAAACCTCTGAAAGGAATTTATAATAGAACAGTACAGAATACAAAAAAAAAATGGAATATGAGACAACCTGATTTTGTATGTAACCACAGACACAAAAAGAGTATCACAAGTTTAACACGTATATCTAAGTAGCAATGTTTTTTTGTTAAAAGGTCTAAGTAAAGTAGGTCTCTGTTGCCGGAGACCGTCCAGATATGTACCACGGCAACTCCTATTTCTGTCGCCAAACATCAGCATGCAAAAGTTACAGTGTTCCGGTTTTATGGGCGCTGTATATAGTAAAATTACTGGAGTAAAGACACGACATCTTGCATCTAAAGGACGAGGACAATGCTGTGTATATAATCTTAACTAGCGCCACGTTGTTTTCAGTAGGTGTATCACTTACTCTCCAGTACTTCTAGCAAGTCTAGACATTCGTCGAATTAAAAAGCAGCAACTCGGTAATAAGGGGTCACGTGCAACCACTCATAGGATCTAAGGCAACCTCGACTACAATAGTGATAATCAACAAACGAGACTCTGGCTCCCACCAACCCGCTTTAGGCCAGCGTCTGGGGAAACAGTCCAAATCCACCCATATGAACTCCCACAACCGTGGAGATCTGATGTTGAACTCGATTGATAGCATTTTTGGTATACCACCAAAAATCTCGATTTAAGTGTTTGAAGATAATTTCTTCCAGTTCATGATGAAGTACTTTTACATTTTAATTCTAGTATTATTAGAAAAAAATCAATAAACTAAAGGAAACACAGATAGGAGCAATGTCTCAGGTCATCCCCCTCTGATAGATTACCTGAATGACGAAGTTTGTTCTTTGTACTATTTAGATGTCAAGTAGTTGCCAGCTCTAGGGTTTCTGCTGGTATCCGTTAGTTTTTTAGAAATATCTCTAAGAAGTTTAATCGCATCCGGACCTCAGGTCCCTAAAGTTTCCACTACACACCAAACAGTTGAAATATGATATCTCTGCTAAGGTTCTCATACTTGCTCCGCGTGATTCGCTGATGCACCAGTAATACTTGAAATGTCTTGGACGTGGAATAGAGCAAGTGCCCATAGCAACGGGGCGCTAATTAGGATCATATACACAGCATCACATAATGTTTTAAGTCTCGTTCCCCCAGTAATTTCACTAGCTGCAACGCTCTTTATACCGGAAGTAATGTTTGCACAGGACTGTTTATCGGCTGCAACATTCGCTGCGATGGTACCTACGCAGACGATCTGTGGCAACGTCGCCTACCACTAGTAGATCGTGTAGATCTTGGTGTATGTAGACAGTAAAATTATTACTATAGAATACAAAAGTTTCCTCAGCTCGATCGCAGCATCCTTAAGCTCCAATCATAAAACCTATTTACGTCTCCGACAACACTGAAACTTTCCGCCGGAACTTTCATAAACGCTCCGCTTTGAGGCGATGTTTAATGAAATTTGTTACTTCGATAAATTTTAAAATATATATCTACATATATACATAATGGAAATTAGTTCGCCCATCACGTGAAAACTAGTGAACGACACAGTCAGTGACACAGGAAGAGGAGCATTCGACGTCCAATGATTTGTAAATGGTTATGGGCTATTTATTTCTTGAGCTACATAGATTCTTCATCATTTTATTTCTAATTAACTTTTACTAACATTTTCGTTGGCTGCTATTTATGCGGTTGCTATAGTAACGGTTACTTTAGAAAGTCATTTGCGATTGCCGTTACTCACATATTTCAAATTTCGAATCCAATTGTATATTACGGTTAGCAAAGCGGGCGGGGAACAGCTACTATTGGATAAACGGAAAAGTTAACTACTTAGTAATTCTAATTTTTTTCTTTAGTTTTTCATGCTTGAGAGAAATACTTCAAACTCCTTTTAGCATAATCATCATCATCATCAATTAGTCAATAGACGTCCACTGTTGGATAAAGGCCTCCTCCAAAGATGCCCCATGGATCGGATCTGCTTGCATCGCCGAGCATCAGGGTCCGTTTGTAGGGGTTTATACAGGGAGGAATTTGGATAATTTCTTTGGATTTATTATAATACTCGTATATAATTTGATTTATCATGGTTAAAAGATATAAAATGGATGTGAACATTGATTACTTACTAATACTATTCTCTATGACGTTCTTCTGTATGAATCGTTAATATCTACGATTCATCTTTTTATTGGAGAAGAGAAATGTTGATTTCTTAAAGCGTCTATTTAATTTTTTTTTATTTAAAGAAGCGACGAAGGGAGCCGGACGTACACCTGATGATTCCTTATTTTGTTTTTCAGTACAGAGCAAACCTATCAAGTGAAATTATTTATACAACTGTACGTTGTAAATATGTTCTCCCAATGTACATGCATTTACATATACCAAGTATTAATACTTGTTTTTTTTTTCTGTTTTTACTATAATTGAAAAATATTTATTTCGCTTATGTCTAGTTTCTGTTCGTCGCAGACAGTTCAAGTTCAATCGAAATTTCCTATTTCAACTAGCAAGCAGTAACATGCAAACATTACTGTGTTCCGATATAGAAACGTTTTATATATAATAATAGTATTTAAGTAAGAAGTAGTAGTTTATAAAGTTATGAATGCTCTCGGTGTTGTGTGAACATTCTTACTAACACCTCATAGTTAAATATTTAATAGCAGTAGTAGATCTCTGTTGCCGGAGACCATTAAAGTAAGTACCATTGCAGCCGACAAACAGTAATGTACAAATATTACTGTGTTCCGGTTTGGAAGGTTGGATAGCTACTGTAATTACTAGGATAACGAGGTTCAACATTATATCTCAAGGCGGCGAGCCGAACTAGGTCCAGTGTTTAACATCTTATCTAGTGCTACGATATTATAGGCAGGCCGTATCAGGTGTAAGTCCCGCTAGTCTCATAGCTTCGTTGAAAAAAAAAAATTGTGAAAATCTGTCATCAAGAGGCTTTGTCAATAAAAAAAAAGTCTTAATAAAATCTAAAATATTATAGTAATCTATTCAGGTTTTCTTCACATAAGTAAAATAACTGAAAAAGCTCACCGCGCAGCCGTCTATCCACATGCTTACCCTGAAAAACTTATTTCATTACACCGCCATGAAGAGCGGATGTTATGAAATTTGTTTTGGACGATATAACTCGTAAAGTGTATCGGTAAAATAAAGCCCGCGGGGTGGGGGCCCGCGGACACCCCCACAAGATGTTGCCAAGCGAGGCTCTATGGAGGCGGTAATATATTGCCGGGGTACAAAGTAGAGAGCGCCCGCTTAGGACAGTTACACAAGTTATGAGGACCTTAAGAATTCTCTGTGATACCACACAGCTATTATTTTAATATATTTTTCATTTCATCCCTTAAACATTTATAAGTCTAATACTGTTGTATTACTATTAATCGAAAATTTAATTATAGACCATTATTAAATACTTAACATACAAGGTTATAAAGCATTATTCAGTTTTTTTTTTTTTTCAAAATTTACAAGTACTGGTGGTGGTACTTAGTCTTCGGCAACAGACATCTACTATTAATCTAGGAGTCAGATGAAGAAGTTAGGTACTGATATATAAATAATAAAAAAAATCAAAAAAAATCGAATTTTCATATAAAATACGAAGAAACTGGTTCACCAAGGTGGCTAGGTAGGTACCAAGTCAGGTCCTATTTCTGACGCTGAACAGTAGTGTGCAAACATTACTGTTCCGAGTTAAAGGAAGTTGTAGCTGGTGATATTACTGCAATAGCGAGACATCTTAGGTCTCAGCGCCACGGTTAGGGCAAGAGTATCACTTACCATCAAGTAAACATCAAGTTAAATAAAAAAAAATAATTAAGGTTAATTTTCCATTTTCATGTAACCTAGTTAAATTTTAAACTAATTAATAAGTTAGAAAGACAGTTATAATTCTATTTAGCACACAAATTGTAGTCTAACATAGATTTCCCGTTACAAACATATTTAGTCATAAAAATACTACATTTTTTCTAGATACTTCATTGGTTTTATGAACTATTAAACTCTAAGGTATGGAAATACAATATATATTCTAGGTTTTTCGTAATTCATATGTTAATACATAATTAAATAATGAATATAATCCACCCATATCAACCCCTACAAACGATGGCTCCTAATGCCCGGCGGTACCAGAGGCCATGCTGACTGCCGACTGCGGATCGATCGATGTGGAAATCTTTTGGGAATGCCTATGTGATGATGATGATGATAATGATGATGATTGATTATAATACACTTACCCGACAAAAGCTCGTAAAAGGTGTGATCTGTAAACAAGAAAAGCAACATTAAATATCATGACAAAATTAAAGTAAAGTAGACGATACAAAATATAAGTTAAGCTAATAGTTATTTCAAAAGAAATTTGTCGTAAGTAAGATTTTTTTTATTTTATTCTCAGTCATTGCTTATCGAACTTACATGAAGTAAGTTGTTTGTTGTCTGAATTCGATCACTACTGAGTTGTTGATTCCGACAAAGGAAAACATCGCGATGAAGCCGACATATTGTATGAACAGCTTTCGTGGATAAAATCAATCAACCTTGGCCAGCGTGATGAATATGTGGCCTCGACTCTCACTTTGTGAGAGAAGGCATCGAGTCCCATAAGTATGAACATTAAGAGGGTAGTTTATTTAATTCGTGTGACGCTGTTAATATTACATCGTTAACACAATTCTAGTAAGCTGTAAAGCTACTAGAAATGCTATGGATATATGAGGGAGTCTAGTGGTGGTAGGTCTCTGTTGCCGGAGACAGTCTAGGTACCACCGCAGCGCCTATTGCAGGCGACAAATATTACAATGCAAACGTTACTGTTTCGTTTTGAAGGGCGCTGTAGCTTGGAAATTACTGGGGTAATGAGAGCTGACGTCTTAAATCTCAGGCGACGAGCGTAATGTAGTGCAGTGTATGTCATTCTGACTAGCGACCACGTAATGAGCAGTCGTATCAGTTCCCACCAGGTGAACGACCCGCTCGTCTCGTCGCATAATAGAATAAAAAGTTTTTTTTTTGTATTTACATGCCGTATTTAAATAAGGATACTTTGGAGACTTAAATGCCAATACATTGTTGTTTGCGTGATTAAGTCATCTGCAATTCAAATTTATTCCGATACAGAGGGCGGTGGATAAAAGCGCGCCCGGTTCCGTTTGATACCGGTAATCAAATCAAAAATGGAGCCGAGCTTTCGATAACGCTGTACCTAGCACCTTAGGCGGGATACCTTCTCCAAATGTCCACGATTTTCATTTACTAATTCATATAAGTATCTGCGAAATGCATGGGTGTAAGGGTTCCCGCAGAATTCACAGGACCCAAGCCAACCTCATCTGCTCATGGTGTAACCTGCTAATCAACTAACGAGGCTCTGGCTCCCACCAATCTAGATTGGGCCAGCGTGGTGAGAAACAGCCTAAATCCCCTCATAAGAATCCCTACCCGATCGATGTGGGAAGCTTATATCCAGCAGAGGACGTCTATCGGCTGAAAATGATGATGATGATGATGAAGTGCATGTCCAGTAAGTCCCTAGTTCACTTCCGAATTCAAACCCTACGTGACCCTACTGATGTGATGTATGAACCAAAGCTTCACCAACCCCTGCTTCATAGATACCACTATGTGAAATTGGAGTCAGCTGTTAGTACGTTGCATATAACTTTTACTAGTGCTAGACTGTTGCTACAGACCGTCTAGGTAGGTACCACCGCAGCTCATATTGCAGTCTACAAGCAGTAGTGTACAAATATTGTGTTCCAGTTTGTATAGCGTTATATTAGGGGGACCGGAAAGTAATGTCGTTTTCTTACGCTAAATACAAACACATACATTTTTAACGAGTCTTTATTTTTAATCAATGATGTATTCCCCATCATTGTCAATAACATTTTGCCATCTAGTGAGTAAATTTTCAATCCCTGATCGATAAAAATTAATTGGTTTTTCGGCAAAATATCTAGAGATGGCATTTTGGATATCATCCAAATTTGCAAATGTTTTGCCACTTAAAAAGTGTTGCAGCGCTCGGAATAAGTGGAAATCCGATGGTGCAACATCGGGCGAATATGGTGGATGAGGCAGCACCTCCCACCCCAATTCATTAATTTTTTCTAGAGTTCGCCTTGCGCAGTGCGGTCTTGCATTGTCATGTTGGAGAATGACGCCTTTTCGGTTGACAATCGCTGGCCACTTTTCAATTAAAGATTGATTGACTCGCTGCAATTGTTCGCTGTAGAGGTCTGCAGTAACAGTTTCTCCAGGTTTCAGTAATTCAAAATGAACAATGCCGCGAATACTCCACCAAACACACAAAAGCGCTTTTTTGGGGTGTAAACCTGGCTTAGCAGTACTCCGAGGGATTTCATTTGGAGAGAGCCACTGCCTTTTGCGTTTTGGGTTATCATACAGGACCCATTTCTCATCTCCTGTGATCAAGCGATCAAAAAACGCTTCTGTGTTGTGTCGTTGAAGCAATAAGTTGCATGTGATTGATCGGTTAGCCTTATTCTGTTCGGACAGATTATGCGGGACCCAAACACCTGCTCTGCTTACTTTTCCAATCTGCTTCAAATGTTCTTGGATGGTCGACCAAGGTTTGTTGAGACTGTTTGACAATTCCTCGATCGTCTGACACGGATTTGCTTCCACTTCCGCCCTTAACACGTCGTTGTCTAACGCTGATGGTCTTCCTGATCGATACGAGTCGGAAAGATCAAAATTACCCGATTTGAACTTGGAAAACCACCTTTGGCATTTACGAATGTCCAGTGCATTTGGATAAACATCGCAAATGTTTTTGGTAGCAACTGTTGCGTTATTTCCCTTGCGAAACTCAAAGAGCATGCAATGCCGGATGTGTACCTCTTCTGGTATTTGGCTGGCCATTTTACCCAAAATTACAAAAAAAAATTGTAATTCAATTGTCTATAAGTAAAGAAATCACTATAACCTCACAATGTCTTTGGTACGCCTCTGAACAAAACAATGAGCTGACAAATGACAATCAAGTATTGGCATGCGCAGAAACGACATTACTTTCCGGTCCCCCTATTACTAGTGAAATTACTGAAGTAACGAGACTTAATTTCTTATGCTTTAAACCTCTTCCATATCCCTCTATCAGCCGTCATATCTGGATTCACACTGTTCTTTCACACAATCCATCCACACTTTCTTCGGTTTCCCTCTACCCTTATAACCATCCACGTTCATTCTCATTACTTTCTTTGTTATAGGTTCTTCATCCCTATTATGTCTGTTATATAGGGGAGTATAATTTACTATTATATTAACTTGTTTTGGGAATGGGAATGAATTTGGGAATTTATTATATAAATAACGTTAGGCAGTAAGCCGAAAGGGTTCCTCCGATAGATATTTATGTCGTAGCCGTATTCAGTGCCTCGAATGAGTAGTGACGTTGAATGAATATTACATATCTCGGAAACTACCCTCTGCGGCGGCGGCTCCTGTAAATAAATTATAAGCAGCGCCGTTCACTTCAGCATTTCAGTGCCGAGGACTTGGATAATGAATTTAACAATACCCTTCAATTGATATTATCAAATAAGAATAGCGGAGATCTATAGCTTTTCGCTTTTACCGGAAGCTGTAAGCATCCACTTTTATTCAAACCATATGAAGTGAAAAGCGAAATCTTTTTCTTGCTGCATTTGGATCTTTTTATTGTCGTAAAAATATTACTGTGCGCCAGTTTGGAGTTGCCATGGCGATGTAATATACATACATTCTTTTTATTTGACGAAGCAACGAGACTAGTTAGTTATTCATCTCATAGTGAATGACAAGCTTGTCCAAAACAACCTGATGATTGCTAAGATCATATTCATAGCACCACATTGTCCAAGTAGTCTTGAGACTTAAGAGGTAAAGTGTTGTTACTCCAATAATTTCACTAGAAACAACGCCTCCAAACTAGATCGGCTGCAATAGGAGCTGCGGTGGTGGCTACCACCAGTATAATAACAAATATAGTTTATGTATGTGCCACCGCAGCTCTTGTTTCTATCACCAAGAAATACTATTGGAACATTAATATGTTCCAGCTTGAAGGGCGCTGCAGCTAGTCAATAGCTGGGGCAGCTATACAATTACTGGGGTAATGAAACTTAACATTACACGTGTCAGAGCGATGACCTAATAATATGCATACTAATTAACTGGCGTTACGTTGTTACGGGCGGACGTATAGCTTTCCATCAGGTAAACGTCCCGCTCATATCATCCCTTCGTCATATAAAAAAAAAAGTATTATCATCAAGATAGACATAAATATATATTTTAGAAGAGCCCTAATTGAATAACAAATAAGATATTAATGACACTACTTGTATAAATTAAATGCTTACACAAATTAGAATTAAACATAAGGATGTCAATGAATATTCCTTTGATGTGATCCTGAGTCCTCCCATTTGAAGCATTTCAAATGTTGTTTCAAAGAAAATCATCAAACATTTCAGTTGTAAATATAATAAACATATCTCTTCAATAGAAATTGTTCTATAGCTTAACGTATACTACGTATATATGTATATATATATATATATATATATGTATTAAATAGTTAATAATGTAAATTATTTATGTACTAACAGTAAATCTATTTAAAGGTAATAAGTTTACTGGTAGGTCTCTGTTGCAGGCGACCGTCTAAGTACCACCGCTACTTTGTCCTGCTGTTAAACTATAGCGTTCAAATACTAGTGTTCTGGTTTGAGAGGCGTTGTACGTATACCTAGTTACTGAGGTAATAGGATTCATCTTATGTATCAAAAGCGTTTTTTTTTGTTTCGGGGGGAAATCTTCGAAAGATATCCTGCTTCTGAAGGAAAGTCAAGGTTACGAGAGATTCCTACTCACTAAAACCTTCTAGGGGGTCTGCATCAATGCATTCGGAGAGGCTCCGGGATCTCTCAGAGAACGGACCGGTGTCCTTCTACACTGTCACACGTCTCTGAGGAGGAGCCTAACCCTTCTAGGCACCATCGCTGAACCATAAGCTGTTCCAAGCAGTTTCGCTCGTCGAGCGAAAAGAGCGCCCACCCTCAAAACCCGCGAAATTCCTAGACACTTTTAGTCGGCTTCTACGACAGACAGGGCTTCTTCTTCTTCTTAAGGTGCCTCTCCGACTAGCGAAGGTTGGCGGTCAGTTCTCCAAATTTAACTCTGTCAGGGCTTACCTTAGTACTATTCCTACTAGCTCGAGACTACAGGGCTGTATGTATCAAAGCGTCTAGCACAACTTAGTGTAGTATATATGATCGTAACTAGACCTACACACGAGCTGGTGTATCAGTTCCAGTACGTTAAACTTCTTACTCTTTAGGTCTCTTCTTCTTCTTTCTGCCCTTTTCCCAGCTATGTGTAGTCGGCACAGTATGTACTTCTCTTCTACATCCCTCCATCAGCTGTCATATCTGAATTCACACTCTTCTTACACATGTCATCTTTCACACAATTCATCCACACTTTCTTCGATCTTCCTCTACCCTTATAACTATCTCCTTATTCTCGTTGTATTTCTTCGTCAAAAAAAAAGTAATAACTTAGCATTTTTAATTTGTCTAATTGAAACTTAATTTTTTATTATTTATATCAACTGTATTGTTTTCTAACACAAGCAGAGCCGTCGGGTATGCTTAAGTTAAGTGATCTTTTGAAAAGCGCTTGTATCGTTTTAACGGAAGCTAAGGTCACGGCCTTTGACTGTTTTAAAGCTTCGAGAGACACGAGCTTGCAGGTCAGTGGGTATGAAGAGGCATGATACGCGATTGTACTACTGCAAGCGCTCGGTTTAGCCAAATATCAGAAACATGGCTGAAATGACGCCTCTAAGCGACTTCACATTTGAGCGCGAAGTATGAGAGTAGGGATTGGAATGAAGAACGAAAGAGGTACAACCCCTGAAAGTAGGATATAAAGTATGAAATAATAGAAAGAAATGAATGAAGCAAACCAAAAATGTTCACGAAATTAGATCTGGGATCGCAAGGAGAGAAAAAAAAATAATAAAAAAAAAGCTTCTTCACAAACAGAATCCCTGATACAGTTTCGGAGATATCCCTCCCCTTCCGGCTATATATATTTTGGAACCTCACAGTGCACTTTTCCTACAGTTACAATGAGAATATCCTAACCCGACTCCCATGTATAATGAATTTCTCATTCTTAGTCGACAACGAGACGGGCGCGACGTTCACTTGATGTTAAGTGATACTACACCACACACCCACTATAACAACGTAGCGCTAGCAAGGATGTTATACACTGCACCACATTGTGCTCGTCGCGTCAACATATAAGATGTTGAGTCCTATCACCCCAGTAATTACGCTAACTACAGCGCCCTTTAAAGCGGAACACAGTAAAATTTGCACACTACTGTTTCGCAGTAGAAATAAGCAGTGAGGTGATACCTACACGGTCTAGTAACAGAGACCTACCAGTAAATAAAACCTTGGTGAACCAGTTTCTTCGTTTTTATATAACAACACTTAATTTCATTTTTTTTATAATATAATATTTATGTATCATTATGCTATAATGAGTTTAATTTCTTCATCTGAAATCTAGATAACTGGTAGGTCTCTGATGCCGGAGACAGTCTTAATATCACCACCGCAACTCCTGTTCCTGCTGTCAAATAGTATAGTGTTGCAGTTTGATAAGTGATTTACTTATTGAAATTATTCTTATTACTACATAACCTATGTATGAAGTAGACGAGTAACCCTTTAATGTCATCAAAACCAACCGGATACAGATAATACAACCAAAAGTGGTTTTATTATAACTTTACAGTACTATATGCGAGAAGACGTTTTGCTCGACATAGTGTATATAGAAAATTAATTGAAGTAGTTAAGTAATAAAATTTTATTTAACTTAGAGATTTAAGCACTTATAAACTTATGTGTACATCATCATCATCAGCCAATAGACGTCCACTGCCGGACATAAGCCTCCCCCAGATCACCACACCAATCGGTGCTGTGTTGCCGGCGTTCAGCCGCTTCCAGCGACCAGGCACCAGGCGCCGTCGTTTATTAAAGGTTCATATGGGGAGATTTAGACTATTTTCCACCATTCTCCTTTGATTCCGCCATCATCCTTCTACTACAAGACGGGCAGAAACCGCAGGCATTAATCCCTACGTTGTCGAGATCCCACGCATTAGGACGAAAGGTTTCGTTTCGATCTTAATGCGAACAGAGAATGACTGGAACAGTCTGCCGGCGACAGGGTTTCCGTCCATGTATGACGTGGGGATCTTTAAGAAAATAGTGAATAGGCTACTTCTAGACTAGTGCGCTTTACCAAAGACTACATAGTCGCTTACCATCCAAATACCAGAGCCTCGTCTGTTGATTAGCAGGATGCACCACGGGCAGGTGTGGTTGATATGGGTCCCGTGAGTTATTGTACGGGAACCCTCACACCCCTACATATACATTTACGTCGGACAGATAAACGACTTTTTCACAGCTAGTGGTCCAGTTTAAACGTCCGGATTACACTAAAATATTACTGAAATTCTGGTGCTTTTGTAAAATGCAAATAACTGTAGTTATAAATTTAACGTTTTCTTTATTTAACCAAAAATGAGAGAAAACCCGTCCGATATATTTTAATCCGGAAACGAGTTAAATTTATACGTATCATTTAGAGCCATCCCTTACACTAAAAAGGCATGTAAGTTATTAAAACAACTTGGAACAGTAAATAAGCTTTAAGTTAGATAAAAGCTCTGTTATTCAAGTTTGGATAAAACTATTCAAAACCAAAAAATTTTGTGTTTTCATATTTAAACAACTCGGGGAAGTTTTATTGAATATTTGTATCTACGTTGGAAGGGGTGTGTAGAGTAACTCACGGGATCCAAGCCAACCTCTCCTGCTCGTGCACTGTGCTAATCAACAGACGAGACTTCGGCTCTGACCAACCCGCATTGGGACAACGTGGTAGGAAATGGCCCAAATCCCCCCATAGGAATCTCTACCCGAAATGGGAAACTTTCAAGAAGGCCTATGTCCAGCGGTAGACTTCTATTGACTGATGACAGCAGAAGATATACCTTAAACTGATTGAAGGATATCAAATATTTGTAAAAATGAATATGGACAAGACCAAAATCATGGCAAATGTCCATATTGTACCCACTCCAATAACAGTTGGAAGCTCTACACTTGAAGTTGTTGACAGATATGTCTACCTCGGACATACAATCCAACTAGGTAGGTCCAACTTCAAGAAAGAGATCTCTCGTCGAATCCAACTCGGATGGGCAGCATTCGGGAAGCTAAGACATATCTTCTCGTCCAATATACCGCAGTGTCTCAAGACAAAAGTCTTTGACCAGTGTGTGTTGCCAGCGATGACATACGGAGCAGAGACGTGGCCGCTTACTGTGGGCCTTGTCCGCAAGCTTAAGATTGCCGAGAGGGCGATGGAGCGAGCTATGCTCGGAGTTTCCCTGCGAGATCGAATCAGAAATGAGGAGATCCGCAGGAGAACCAAGGTCACCGACATAGCTCGAAGGGTCGCCGTCGCAAAGTGGCAATGGGCAGGGCACATAGCTCGCAGAACCGACGGCCGTTGGGGCAGAAAGGTTCTCGAGTGGCGGCCACGTACCGGAAGACGTAGCGTGGGCAGACCCCCCACAAGGTGGACCGACGACCTGGTCAAGGTCGCTGGCAACCATTGGATGCGGGTGGCCCAGGACCGGTCTAAGTGGAAATCTTTGGGGGAGGCCTTTGTCCAGCAGTGGACGTCTTCCGGCTGATTGGATTGGATTGGAAATATTTGTTAGAGTAGATAACTTAACTATTTACACGACTAAATTTGTTTATGTATTAAATTGTTGTTTTTTTTTATTCGACGAAGCTACGAGACGAAGGCGACATTCACCTGATGATAAATAAAAGCTTGCTCAGGACAACATGGTGCTACTTCAGATATTGTACTGAACACCACATTGTGATCGCCTTCGCACGTAAGATTTAGTCTCGTTACCTTCATAATTTTACTAGTTTCAACGCACTTCAAACCGGAAGGTCTCCGACAACTGAGACTTGCTATGCTTGATTCGATATTTTAAGACGAAGCAATAACTTAATTACTTAATAATAAGGAGACTATTTGCTAATATATTACAATAATAAATTCTACCTCTTGTATCCTTCTTCTGACGATCAGCTTGTGCCACTGGTGATCATCAAATCTAGTTTTAGCCGGTTTTATGTGCATCTCCTGCTTTCCATTCCCAAGTCCCATGGTCAAAGACAGCCCTCCGTCTCTAACCGCCAGATTGAGGTAATCTGCTTCGTGACCTGATAAAGAGTTAACATGGTTTAAACTAGGATATGAAACTACGACTGATGATCAGATATTTGCCTTATAAAGCTTTTCTTAAAAGATTAAAAAAAAGAAATATTATGTAGAGGACGTCTGTCGCTGATGATGGTGATGAAATAGAAATATCAAGATGGTAAAGAGAAAACCAGCAAGGATAGTTTTCGTTACAGGCTTTTGGTTTAAAAGCCATGCCCATGACAATTAGGCTCTAAGTAAAATTATATACACTGCAGGACTTGGTGCTCACTACCTTAAGACAGAAAATGTTAACCCTAGTGACCGTAGAAATTTTCCTAGCTATAACACTCTTCAAACTGGTCGACTAGCTTTCTGTCAACGCCCCGGTAAAGCCACCACCAATAAGGGATGAGACTTAAACTTGATGAGTTCTGTTTCTTAGTAAGCTTCTGAATACCTGTATAGAAGAGCAATCCGTTAGGCTGTCGAGTCTTGAAGTAAAGTGAGATGGCGTCCTGTGTGCTGACGATGGGCTCCCCGCCGGTCTGCGTCAGGTCGTACGAGAGGAACTCGGCGCCGCGGAAAGTCGCCTCCGACGGCGCTTTGTCTGCAATAAACGATTCATAGTTAACGCGAGTGTTCGTGTATTATTACGTAACGGAAAACATTCTATATGCTCTTTTCGTCTCTCAATGTCTCTCTCTATATTTTCCTAATAAGTTCGCTTTCTTATCTAATACATTTATCTAGTTCTAGTGTTTTTACTATTTTTGGATCTCAATATAATTTTAATAATATTTTATTTATTAACAAGTTATATAGTATATATACAAAAACTTAAAAATACAAAGTTTGCTTGATGGTGAAAATTTTTTGTAGCTTTATGAAAGTTTCTGAAATCCAATTGCTACTTCAAAGTGTTTTTTTTTTTTATTTAAGGAAGCGACATGACGTTCACCTGATGGTAAGTGGTATGCCTGCTCATAACAACGTGGTGCTAGGGTTTCTGATCTTGTATAACATCATATCATACTATTAAAAAAACTACATCAATATCATATCCTTCTTAACATATAAATATAAGCTCTTTAATTTTTCGTCTTCCAATGGCCATTTTAAATTATAGATAAAAAGTTAAAGATATTATAGCCAAAAGATGTAGTAGGCGCTATAAGTCTCGAAGAGGTTCCGGTCCGATCTCCACTAAGCAGGAGCTTCCGGATAGCATCGCCAAAAATTCGATAAATTTTAAGAGCAACAGTTTTCGTGATATTTGCATTAATATTAGAATAACATTGGTACAGAGAGTTCTCAAATCCCAACAGTGGGAGTATTAGTTGGGCTATTTTATTATATATATACATACGTATTATGTAAGTACTTTTAAAAGTTAAACAAAAGTAACAAAAATAAGGTAAGGGTCGAATCGTTAACATACCCTTTTTTGTTAAGTTAGTATTGAAGTACAATAGAGCTTTAAGTTTGTCGATTAACCACAGGCCAGCTAGCTTCTATCATTAATCAACTGCTTCCAACTTCAGCCAACTTCGCGAGCCGCTTCGCCTCAGCTTAGGTAACAAGCTGTTCTGTTCTTACAGTTGCCACGTCTTATGCTTTTTGCTTTATATCTAAGCGATATTGTTTTTCCAAATTACGTAACATTTACTGTTAGAATATTTATTGTTATAGTGTTACTAAATGTATGAGAACTGAAACAAGGAAGCAACGATCAAGCTGTTCTTCTATGATGATTAAAGTCATCAAGATGGTCAATTCTACCGTCAGCTTATATCTTTTTACAGGTTCGTTATCAAATTGACTATATCGGTTCAAACTGACCGTTGATCCATTCTGCCTACGAAACGGAAATAGTGAAGAAACCATCGAAGACCTGCTGTTGATATGATACAGATTGGATCAGAACGCAGAATGTCATATCTAGCGCTCAATGGTCTAATATTTTTCTTTTTTTTTTATAGTTTAGACTAACGTTTGACTACGATCCCACCTAACGGTAAGTAGCAATGTAGTCTTTGATGGTAAAGCGCACTAGTCTAGAAGTAGCTTATTCACTCTTCTCTTAAAAATCCCCACGTCATATCTGAATGGCAATGTACTGATAATACGACTTTCTAAGAGAAATATTCATTTAAAAAAATGTTGAAAAACGTTGGGGTTTAAGTGGTCCCGCACAACGACTCACGGGATCCAAGCCAACCTCACCTGCTCGTGGTGCACCCTGGTAATCAACAGACGAGGCTCTGGCACCCATCAACCCAGCGGGCCAGCGAGGTGGGAAATATAATGCATCAAATTCATCTTCATTCATTCTCTCATCATCATTCAGTCGATAGACGTCCACTGCTGGATACAGGGCTCCCTCAAATATTTCCACATCGATCGGGCCTGCATTGCCCGTATCCAGCGGCTTTCAGCGACCTTCACGAAGTCAGTATGGCCTCCGGTACCGCAGGGTACTAGGGGCCGTCACAATAGAGGTTGGTGGGAGTCAGAGCCTCGTTTGTTGAATAGCCCTACTTCAGCTTGAATCCCGTAAGTGTGAGGACTCCCTTACACCCCATAGCTTACAAACACAACACTAATTCTGTACATTTTTTAAATATCAGATTTGATGTATAAAACATTTTTTTTTTTTTCACAAGTGAACTTTGAAGTAATATTTAATTCAAGCGTGTTATTTAAACGAGCCAAAATGGCCGTCACCCCGTCAGCTGCTACGTTCCGGTGTAGAGGTCCAACTCGCGCCGGTACAGCGAAGCAAGGTCACCAATTCATACGAATATCTTTAAAGATTTAAAAGTGGTCAAAAAATAAATGTTACGGAGTCATAAAGCGCGCCCTATTTCAGCGGGAACATTTTTTAAAGGAATCAGGCCAGCCTTTTATGTTGACAATGACCAACTTTTTGGGACACAGGCCTACCCTCGAAATGAGGGCGATGGGCCATAGTCACCACGCGGGTCCAATGCGGATTGGTGACTTCACACACACAGCTTAGAATGAATCCTAGGTCATGTGCAGGTTTCCTCACGATGTTTTCCTTCTGTATTTCGCTGTTGTTACTAAAGTTCACAAATGTACATAACTTAAATGTTTAAGTCATCGGTACATGTCAAGATTCGAACCCGCGACCTTCGGAATAAAGGCTGCACGCTCTAACCATTAGGCCAGCGAGCTGCCCATCCACCCACTTTTTGTTTCGCGTCACGGAAACCTTTACGTGGAACCCCAACACTATTCGATGACGCAGTATGACGTAAGAAGGAAGCAAGGCTTTTAGTGTCTCCATTACGTGCAGTCCTGTCTATTGACGTCCTTCAAGCTTCAGCGATGCACCTATTCTTTATACAACATAGGATAGAGACGACACCAAAGGGTTAACTGCTAGAAAGTTAACAACTGCCAATACTCTTTAAGAGTTGCATCACTGTTGCCAGGGACCATCTAGATAGGTGCTGAAAAATAGTAGTGCGCAGACATTGTTGTGTTCCGGTTTGAATGGCGTTGTAGCTAGTGAAATTACTGTGGCATGAGACCTAAAAGATTACATCTTCAGACGACGAGCGCAGTATAATAAACCCATATATACCCCAACAAACCACGGCCCCTAGTTCCCAACGGTACCGGAAGGCATATTGACTGTAAGAGTATCTACTGGATAAGCGCTGCGCGAGACTGTTGGTGAAGGGATCTTTGACAAAGGTATATGTCTAGCAGTTGACGTCTGTCGGCTCATAATGATACGTCATAGATACGAGTCGTAGTACTCATTCAAATAATAAATGCTAATAACTCATATGTTTTCGTTCATTCGAAAGGCAAACTGGATCGATTAACAACAAGTAGGTAACTCGTGCATTAATCAATTTCTAGAGTAGTAGGAACGAACTTGGTGACATTAATATTACACAGGTAACCTTTCAAACAGCTTTTTAATATTCTCAACAAGTTATGATAAAAACCACCACCCACTTACGATCTTTTTCCTTTTAACATTTCTCTCTACGAGCGGCTCACGATAGAAATTTCTATAGCGTCAGCAAATTAATTTTCCGCTCAAATAAATCTCCTAATAAAATGTTACAATTGTTAGGAATTTTTCTTTAACAAGCTAAAACATGACCTCAATTACAAAATGTGTTATTGGACAATAGTACTAGGTGGTGAAGTCTAACATAGAAAAATCTAGTTCAAATGTTTTGACAGCCTAAAACAACTATGTTTTTATGTCGGCAATTATTATGAGAATGATGACTAGTCAAGTTAATACAGTGTCTTAAGGTCTCTAGATGACAGATTGGGGGGGATCGGTAATTCAGCTGACGGTAACAGGTCTTTACAGAGGTAGAAAGGAGGGGAGAGGATTTCTCCCTTCGAGATAGAGCTACGTGATGCATCCAGGGTTGAAGGGGTCGCAAAGGTTTACGAAGGCGTCCCCGTGACACCGCCATAAAGTCAAACATCGTGGGTATTATAGTCGGTGCAATTCCTCATTCCCTAATTCCTAGATTGACTGGTAGATAATGTCTATAAGGATTGGGTGCAGCACCTATTGTAACCTAATTTTAGGTATCACAAGTGACAACCAAAGAATGAAGCATCTGTTTATGACCTTATTTCACGTACAGCCATTTCACACCACTGGAACAAGTAACCCTAAATCCAGAGAGGCATACGTTCAGCAGTAAACGTCAATAAAGTGAAAGAATGAAGACAAGTAAACTGAATACGGTCAATTAAGGTTTTTTCGCAAGCTGCGTACCAGAACGATACGATGTATATCAGTAAAAGCGAATCGCAGGAAATGGAAACGACGCCGGGATCCGGAAGTTTGTATCCTTGTTAACGCGAGGGTTGCAGAGCAGACTCCGAGGCGCGTCCGGTTGAAATTGACTGCCGATATCGCTTATGCTATGTAATTACAAATTAATTTTATTTTAAACACATGGACTTCTTTTTCCAAAAGCAGTCATTTGTTTATTGATTGGTGTTACACTTTCATTGAATTTCAATTCTCTTCGTCTTCATGGATACGTTAAAAATTCCAGTAATTATGGAATATGAGTACCGTCGTGGCAGCAACGCGGCACAAGCGACACGAGCGGCACGCAACATCAACGACCTTACGGAGCTAACACTACAAACCAACGCACCACCTGTTATTGGTTTGCTCGCTTCCGTTCTGGAAATTTCGACCTGAACAATGAACTTCGCGGTCGTCCGAACCTTATCGAATCAACCGAAATCGACCGAATTTAGTCGACAATGACGAATTAAAGGCGATTGTGAAAGCTGATGATACACAATCTACGGCTGAATTAGCAGCAACGTTCGCGGTTGCGTCAAAACCATATTGGTCGATTTGCGTCAAATTGGCAAGGTGAATAAGCTTGACAAATGGGTGCCCGCGAACTCAACGATCGCGGGCGCGGGGTACGCGTCGAGACGTGCCTTGCACTGCTCAGCAAACACACACACATGAAGGGATTTTGAACCGCATTGTTACCTGCGATGAAAAATGGATTCTGTTTGATAACTGCAAGCGCTCAGCAAGTTGGTTGGATCCAGGTTTAGCATCTAAACAATGCCCTAAACGAAAACTTACCCCTAGAAAGGTGATGGTCACTGTTTAGTGGTCTAGCGCCGGTGTGATTCATCACAGCTTCTTTCCAAACGGGGTGAGCATTACTGCAGATGTGTACTGTGAAGAACTGAACACAATGATGGAGAAACTGGCACATCTCCAACCGGCATCGGTCAATCGCTCGTCTCCGCTGCTCCTGCACGACAACGAGCGACCTCATACTGCACAGCAGTCTCCAAGTTGCAAGAACTGGAGTTGGAAGCTCTCCGTCATCCGCCCTACTTACTTACTACACTAGACCTTGCTCCTATAGACTACTACTTTTTCCAGAATTTGAATAACTTCTTGGCAGGAAAAAAATTCAATACCAGAGAGGCAGTACAATATGCCTTTGAAGAATTAATTTCGTCCCCTCCAGCTAATTTCTTTAAGAATGGCATCAATAAACTGCCACTGCGTTGCCAAAGCTGCATTGGTTGCATGGGTGACTACTTCGATTAATACAAATACAAAAAACATAAGAAAAATTCGTTTAAATTTTTTTCATACAAAACGGCAATTTCATAGGTAAAGACCTAATATTTGTTTATTTTTTTATAATATCACGCCTTTTTCCCAGTAGGGGTAAGCAGAGGCGAATAAACACCCACTTTTCGCCAGATGTGATCGGATTAGGTCCCATGTAACAGGGATCGAGCCTGTTGCCACTTTATTGGAGCCACCACACACACACAAAGATGATATCAGTGTGCGGGTTTCCTTGCGATGTTTTCCTTCACCGTTTGTATTTCGCTGTTGTAACTAAAGTTCACAAATGTACATAACTTAAATATTAAGTCATCGGTACATGTCGAGGTTCGAACCCGCGACCTTCGGAATGAAAGCCGCACGCTCTAACCATTAGGCCAGCGAGCTATTTGTTTATATATTGTAACAATTGTGAATCTAGCATTGTACTCTAGATTTTTTGGATATATAGCTTATAAATTTTTTTGGATATACCTAGATAGTTTAATAATATTACGAGTGTACTAGAATAAGATATTATAATTCAACAAAGTGCCATTAAATTACGTAATCATCATCAGCCTATAGACGTCCACTGCTGGACACAGGCCTCCCCCAAATGAGTAACCTTGTACGTATTATAATTTCTTACCTATTTTGCGATCTAACCTTAAAAAACATTTCTTTAATAGAAAAAGTTTTAACCAACCTAAATTTTCCCCTCGGTCTTATTCTTCACATAAACTAGTTGAATAAGTTAAAGTAGAACGTGTCCCAAACAGTGCGAACATCGTAACTTCAGTCTGATCTATATTCAGTAAACATTGGATAAGAATTCAATAAGTTATATCTTCTTCCCCCTGCCTTATTCCCAGCTATGTGGAATCGGTACAGTATGTACTTCTCTTCCATATCCCTCTATCAGCCGTCATATCTGAATTCACACTTTTCTTACACATGTCATCTTTCACACGATCCATCAACACTTTGTTCGGTCTTCCTCTACCCTTATAATCATCCACGTTCATTCTCATTAGTTTCTTTGTTACATGTCCTTCATCTCTCCGCACAACATGCCCGCACCACGCTAACCTCTCGCTCCTCAATTTCTGTCACTGGAGCAACTTTCAGACATCCTCTAATATACTTCCTAAAATTATCTTTCCTCTTCACATTACACATCCATCTCAACATTCGCATCTCGGCCACATGTAATCTCCTTTCATCCGAACCTTTGGTGGCCCAACATTCAGCTCCATACAATACGACAGGTCTAACGACCGACTTGTGGATCTGTCCCTTAAGTATATAAAGTTAATACATACTTAAGGGAGTATATAAAGTCAATAAATTATATAAAGTTATTTAAAAATACCCGCCGCGAACACGAGGCGGCTGGATTGTGGTACACTAATCCGAAACTCGATAACAAGCTGAGGAGTTCCGTCTGATTTATGTTCCACCGGAAGTTTTATTAAGAAAGATTTGTATGTCATCTCAATTATCAAAATTCCCAACGGCGATGGTATTTTATAATAAAGATAAAGTCCTAAACTAATAATAAGGTACAGAAAACTTCTTTAGCTTATGAAGATAAAATAAGCTTCGTTGAATATTAAAGCTTTCGCACTCAGCTAGCATGGTACATAAGTAACTTTGATTTACTGCTTATGAAAGAAATGTGGGGTGTAAGGGTTGCCACTCAACAACTCACATGACTCCAGCTAACCTGACCTGCTCGTGGTGCACCCTGCTAAAGAGCTAACGAGGCTCTGGCTCCCAGCAACTCGTAATGAGCCAGTATGGTGGGAAATAGCCCAAATACCTCCATATCAATTCCTACTCGATCGATGTTGGAATCTGTGGGGGAAGCCTAAGTTTAGCAGTGGACGTCTGTCGGCTGAAGATGATGACAATGATGATGATTGTGAAAGAAGTCTCAGTATTAGAGATTTCGAAAGGTTTGTTTATGATGTTTATTATGTTAAAAGTTTCTATGATGTAATAGATAATAAATGAAACTGAACAAACAACTTATGCCAAAGTATCTTCAGCAGTCTACTAACAAACAGGTGATACATGAACAAATTATATTGCTTTTAAATGTTTTCTATTAATTACTATACTTTTCAAGAATTGATAAGTTAACTATTAAGACAGTACACAGACAGAAGAAGAGGATTTCAGGAAATCTTATAGAGCAACAGGGGAAAGCGGAAGAAGACTCGATAAGAAATAATATAATTAGGTAATAAAATAATAAAACAAGTATATTGACAAAGACTAGGATTCTTGTCGCCTCCGTTCTTACAATAAAACAATTTGATATTATTTTTAATGTGGACGATCTAGGCAGTTATGACTTACGACCATGTTCTAGACCCTTGCAGAGGAAGGAATACGGATTACTATCAAAGACAAATAGCGAGTAAACAGATATAAAAAAAAGTCCTAGTTTTATTAGAGAAGGTGGATAATAATCACAGTATTGATGTGTTTGTGCACTGATGAAAGGAACTGTGATTATGAAATGTGTTTGTATGTAATTGATATTAGATTGTTGGAAACCTCACAGGTTCGTCGCAGACAATCGGGCATCGCTCTTTGAGCAATTTCCGGAGATTTGAAACAACGTCAGATGGCGCACTCCCGTGGAGTCTGGAAGGCCGGAAGCAACGGCTGAGATCGATTACGGAAACAGGAAACTGTCGTCTGGATAGCAAGTGTGCGATTGTTGAACAGTTATTGCATTGTCCTTTTTATATATTAAATCTTCACACGATAATTCTTTCTTCGTTATAATTAATGAAATTACTATTAAATAGAAAGATTAGTTAATATCGTGTAGGTGTGTATGTTTATATAGATACATCATCAGCATCATCAGCCGATATACGTCCACTGCTGGACATAGGCCTCCCCCAAAGATCTCCACATCAATCGGTCACGCGTTATTTATGTGTATTATACTTATCTTTATCTGATACACCTACCTACCTCATCATTTCTTTATTACCCTAGGTAGACTAGAAGTAATTCCAATAGCATTAAGTCCACCTTAACACGAAGTGTTAAAGTTAAAAAAAAACAATGGCAAGAAGTTCTTTGTAGCTTTATATACATAGACAATATACCTTGTGTGCTCTGCATCAGTTAATGGTCTCGATGACTGATTCTGATCATAGCATTATTGATAAACCTTCGTGGTTTCTTCAGTGCCTACTATGTTACTTGTTGTACTAGATTGATAAGTAAACGTTATAAATAAATAAAAAAAATATACGTTTCTGTTCTAAAGTTGTAAAATGAATGATGCTTATAAATATATAACCTCATACGAATTAAAGACACTTTCCAACTAAACGCTTCATCCATCCTTTACCCCATATAAATTGTCTGTTTCTTTTTCATGTATCTTCACGGGGTACGTTTAAAAAATTTCGGTAGATAACTGCATGAGGGTGATGTTCAGTTACTAAAACGCAACACAATACAGTTGATTCTACTCATTGCCTCTCCAACCCTCGATGTAGCTACGTACCCTAGCCTCCGGTTTGAATGGACTCACCGAGCAAACAGTAAAAGTCAACTATGTCAAGGGCCCTCTTTATATTCCGTTCGTATACCTTCGTACTAACTCGATTATACTCCATCCACCACAGTGTGTTAGAGCTTGGAAGCTCGGCTACTTGAAAGCTCCAATATTGTGATGGCGGGATAATAATGTTGTCACAGATTACAATCCTTCCAATAAACTCTATAAAAAATCGGACGACTTAACAAATAGACAACCTGTCAAATGTTCCCACTATTGGGACTTGGGACCCTTAAAGCCGTTTATTCATGGTAAAACAGTTATCACAAAATTGCATAACTCATCCCCAAGAAAACCGCTATTATGTTTTTGGGTTTTAGGAAAAAACTAAAGAAATAGTTTGTAAATACATAATAATTCTTTATTCGGATAACATAGATCCAATAGTTAGTTTAGTACAAAAAACGATTAAAAACTAATATTAGTAGCACATACAAGTTATTGTTTGAGCATTTACGACACCCGCAAGCAGACTCATAAATGGCCAAACATCAATTTATTCACATGCTTTTGCGAGTCCGCTTTGCTCACAAATACCTGCATAATACTGTTGGTGCTGTCACACAGTCTGCGCATCAGTGAAGCAGCTCTTTTGCGCAAGACGGCCTGGAATCCGTCAATGCGTGCTTCTGCGAACATTTGCGATGCGCTACAGAATCGGGGCAGCCCCAACAGCGCCCTAAACACGTTATTGTATTGAATACGCAGAACACTCAGCGACTTCTGGGCAGCATCAAACCACAGGCCGCTCGTACAAAAGCTCTGACAATACGCAGCAAACAATGTAACCTTTACTTTATCCGAGCAGCGAGCAAACCTGCGGGCCAGCATGTTACCCCTCACCGCCATAACAATACTATGTTTTTTTTAAGTCTAGATATATTTAAAGGACCTTTACAGCGTCCATAACATATAAGAGAACATAACTTCCTCGCTCCTCAAAAGTACCTCATTAAAAAGTTTTTCTTGTAATGTACAGTTAGAATAAATGAAGATAAAAAAAATGATTTATTTAATATTTAATTAATTGATTTAGAAGATCATCATTTCAAACGATAGATCCCACAGCAGGACATAGGTCTATTGTTATGTTCCACAAAGCACGGCCCGATGTATGAATCCAGTGGCTTCCAGCGATTTTTTTATGTCCTCTGTCCACCAAGTGGTGGGGTCAATGACCATAAAATATATTCCCAATGTTGGTACTTTTATGCACACAAATAGTTTTCTTTAAAAGTTTAAACAGTGCTGAAAAAAATCGAGGCATAGAGAAATAAAATCATGTTAATAAGTAACCAATACTGTGGTAGTAACTCAATAGATGCAACATAATGTTAGAGGAGATTTCGAAGAAGTGATGAGATGAGTGAGACGTATACCTGATGGTAAGTGATACGCCAGTCCATGACAACGTAGTGCTAGTTAGAATACACTGGCCCATTTAAAGTGGAACGTAATAATGTTTGCAGGCTACAGCTTTGCGATAGAAACGAGGGGAATCAGTGATACCTATGTGGACACAGCTAATAAGTAAGGCTATAAAGGAAGAACTTAATTCTAACTTAATGCAAATTTCATCTAAACTAAATAGCACGGAAACACGGCAGCTTGTAGCAGCAATAAAATCATCGCTTTACCGCAACGTAGCATTATTAAAACTATTGAGATAGCGTTAGGTGCCATTGTCCGCGTCGGATGCGGCCCACCCCCACACATTACCCCACTCGCGCGCTCGTAAAGAGTACCGAACTGTCGCATTACTGCGCGAAAACAAGCACAAATAGGACACTTAGTGCTACTAACCTGGTGAATTTTATCGCGCCTCCGCAAACTGGCAACACAAGTTAATGCGAGTGATAAAAACACGGAGAAAGCTTACATACGTAAGTTACGCTAACCCGCAAAAGTTAAGTACAGATAAAATGTATATAAGGAAAGTCAGACCTACGTCCAGCTGTGGGCATCGTATGGTTGATATAATGATAATGATAACGAAAGTCTGTTGTTAAGGATCCTTCAAATATCGTTCCCCAAACCGACCAGGGTATGCGTCCAGCGGTTCCTTACGACTATCACCAGATCATCTATCCAACGATCCGGTCCGCGATCTTTCTAAAAGGTCATTCGGCTGATGATAATGAAATATCCAACTATAATCGGAAACTCATGTATATCTGAGGCATAGGTGATTACTAGAGGGGTGCCTATAGGACATGCTCAAACACTAAGTTACTAACCCAATAGTCTGTTGTAAGTCAATGTGAAGTTTTACTCTATTTACTATTTACGAAATGTTTACTTGATGATACAGATACGCCTACCCATAATAACGCGGGTGCTAGTTACTATGGTATACAACACAGCACCACATTGCGCTTATCGACTTGAGACTTCTCACTTTGCCTTCATAATAAGGTTAAATTATAATAATTACTTATTAAAGCTCACGATACAGCTTTACTAAGACAAGCCGGAATTTTGCTCGTGACTAACATAAATCAAATACACGTTTGTCCAGCTGCGGTAAGGTAAGCCAAAAATAAGTTACCGCTGCATCATTCCGGAGGCTGTCTCTGTAGAATAAATCAGAATACTTGATTACTTAATATTAAGTAACATCATCGCAGCTTCACGAAGAACAGATGATCACTTCATGATTCACTTCATACATTCGTTTTAATCATAACCAATAACTTAACAGGATCTCGCCTTGTGGTAGGTTTCTCTCACCGCAGTAGAGGGTAGTTACAAAACATTACTGTGCTTCGGTTTGAAGGCATCACAATATCACTTCACTTACCGTTACTTTAATGTAATTGATCGTTTCAACCCTTCGTTGTACGAAAAATTAGCTTAATAGTAAACATTACTGTATCTTCTTACGGTTAAATAAAAACTGGGATATACTCTCTTCAATACCTTCAGGAAGTAGTATTCGAATTCAAAAGCAATGCTATAATAATAAATCTCATAAATGAGCTGTGTGTGCGTGTACAACGCAATGGTCTTACGGTTGTAGTAATCCGGTTTAGGGCGGTCAGAGTCGGCCCCGAACCGGTTCATACCGGAACGGCTCTAACAATCTGCATAGTAATGCCTCAAAGGTATCATAAACGAGAGTAATTGGCTCCCGTTGTACGCGTGGATTGTTATTCGCATGACCCCTCGCTATTATGATGCAATGAACTCTTGGTGGTCTAGATCAACAATGAACTGGATATATTTCTATGTTAGTTAAGTATTTGTAATTTAAAATCAACTTTTAAAATCTGGAGTACTATTTAAGGTCTTGAATATCCAGTAACTTCAAAGTAATTATCATAAAATAATCAATAAGCAAAATTTTACTGCAACAAATCGTCTTGGAATTCATATTGATGTTTCTTCTTGTATTTTCGTATGACGACAGAAATTAACTTAGTCAATTCATTTAAGTAATGTTAAAGTATTACTAAGGGCTTCTAACTAATATTCAAATAGTATGTATTAATTATATAAATTGTCGATATCATAATTCACATTCGTATGAAGTCAGCCTTGTAACGTTTCACGTCAGGGTAAACATAAAATTAATTAAAGCCTCGGGGAGAACGTTACAATAACATCAAGCATAAGTAGGATATGTGGAGGTTTATAATAAAGAAAACATCTCCACTCGTGCGACTATTTCGCCATATTTTACGTGAATACGAATCGGATAATCAAAGCTAGCTTGAAAGATAGCTTGCTTATTTACAACAGAAGCTAACTTATGGATGATGAAGCAAACATCGTCATGTATGCTTAAATAAAGCGGCGGAGCTTAGGCACGGCTTGAATCCTCACCGAACACGAGCTTTACATTAAGGAAGACATAAAAATACCGATAATCTTCTAGAACAGCTTTCTGGAACCTGTGACATCCGCCAACCAATACTTGAACAACCTTATATATAAGTATCTTTAACTGTCTCTTTGTGAGAAATAACGTAGAATCTCATCGGTAAAGTAATATTAAGAGAGCTTTACAAAGCAACAATAACCTGTATACATATCACAAGCACGGTCACATACGTTCTGACGGTGACATATACCACCTTCGTCTAGGTACAAGGCTGAAAAACAACCTTATCTACATAATAGAGCTCACTTAAAAAATTAATAACATACGCAAAGCAATTTCGGGGGCGCCTGAAGTTTCTCGATTAAGGTACGCGGCGTACCAAATTGCGTTATTAATCATTCTCCACTGATGTGGGGGTGAACAGCCGGAACTGGCTGCAGGCGAGGAGCTGTAATCGCTCACAACATACATACCTCCATGTTCACATAAGAGACAGATTTATTTCTCATGATACTAAATGACAGACTGTTAGTATTTAAGCGTGTTTGTCTCGAAAGCTCTATCATATGTTAACAACAGGAACCCAGCAGTTAACAATATAAGGATAATAGGACGATTATATTGACAACCACTTCCTTTTTTTAAAGTACACGCATTCCCTCATTTTTGTTTGGCTGGGGGCTATGTCGTTCTATTCTTTACCATCTTTATTTTATTCTTTCTTAATCATACTCCTCTTTCTTCCTTTTCCTTCTTTATTATCTATTCTATCTTACACTTCTCTTTTAACTTTGTCTTTACTTATTTTCTTATTTCTACATATTGCATCTTAATTCCGTCGCACCAGGTACAGGAATGTGCACCACAACTTATTTGGTGGTGCCCTTAGGAGTTCCCATAATGCACTATGGTCATTTCTCCCCCTAAGGTCGTTCCCTCACGACTGAGGATCGTGGTCAGTGCTAGGGTTGTCGTTGTTGTTGTCTAGCTTAAGCGTGTTCCAGTTAAACAAGAGAAACCTACCACCAACATTTACTTTAATTTACATAAATACGAGCCACCGCGACAAAACAACGTCGACAATTTGAATTTTCCGCATACCCGCGATTTTCCGCAGCGCCGCTTTATAAATCGGCTCGATTTGCGAATTGGGGCAATGGTAAACTGACCACGGCCGCTGAGGGACAAATTTGCGTACTTTTACAATTAGCTTGATTGCTTACTCCTCTCCCCTGAGCTGGTACTGCTGTCTAACTTTTTAAACAATCGTCGATGTAAACGGTGGTGACCCGTTAAGGTAAAATAACGAACTAAAACAACTGATCCCATAATAATACTCTGTTCAATTACTTTATTCATCATCTATTCCATAATCAGCCGATAGACGTCCACTGCTGGACATAGGCCGCCACCAAATATCTCCTCGTAGTCGACATGGCTTCTGGTATAGCTGCGCACTAGGGTCTGTAGTATATAGAGGTTCTTATGGAAGGATTTGGGCGATTTCCCACCACGCTAGCCCAATGTGGGTTAGCTTAATAGTCTCTTATTTCTTAATAAACTTTACTTTAAACATTAGATATTTTATTAAAACAAGGCTGTTATAAAAAACAATGGTTCATTCATTAACATCCTATGGCCTTAAGATGACGCAAAAAGAGTCCACAGTGATTTTCCATCACGTTGGGTCTTGAGTTTCCCCCTAAATCTCCCGGGTCTTTCCGGTCTTCTTCTCCTCGTCTAATTCTATACGGCGAAATATGTCTAGAGCGACCGAGCTTCCATTTTCTTTGCTGATTCCAATCAAGCGCCTGCTTGCAAATATAGTTGGGATCTTTTCGTAGAGTATAGACAATTCACTTCCTTTTGCGATGCCTGGTCTTTAAATCGATTAAATGAAAGGTTAGCACCCGTAAACACAAAAGGAAGATGTTATAACCCTATTCTAATCCTACTAAGTAGTCAAACGTCTTTTAAAAAATTTCTACATGCATACGACGTCTACCGACTGAGATGACGATGATGATGATACTTAGCAATGTAGTTAACAAATTACATAGTTTTAGGAACCTTTTAAAAATCCGATGTCTTAAGTTAATAAAACAGTAGTCATTAAAGAATTCATCATCATCATCTTAACCACTGCCGGAAAATGACACTGAATCATTATTTATTAGGGCATTAATAAATATCTATCTATCTAGATATATAAATCGTTTATTGTAGCCAAAATAGCACACACGCATATATACATATTAGTAAACATAAGATTTATTTTTACATAATACACTGTTAGTATGTGAAAGTAGTTAATGAATGCCCTTGAGACAGAGAGTACATGAGAGTGTGTTTGCTACATTTGTAGAAAATACTGTAGCTCAGTGGATAGTTCACCTATTACAGGTCACAGATATTCAGCTACCGCTCGTGGTGTGGTCGCGATCAAAAATTAATGTAAGTTATATTCCAATCTCACAATCAAGAGACGCCCTGGACAGAAATCTCAGGACGCAGATCGCCACCACCATATTCAATCTAGACACTGGTCATCACCCTATAAAGTTCTTACCATACAGATAGAATCTATATTTAGATAATATATGCTGTCAGAAACCGTTGTTGCGCGTGCAAAACCGCGAAAGAGCAGTTCGTAAATATCGCGTACATCAGACTACATATTTAGAATTTTACAGGAAGAAAATACTGAATAACTTGATAGTTCATACCCGACTGAACCTTGTAGCAGCTTCTTTAGTACTTATAAAAATTTACTAAGACCTTGTTTAGATTATGTGTCAACTCACTTACGCGGTCTTAAAATCTTTTCCTTACTAGACCTTATCCCATCTTTACTTTGAGTCGGTCATTCTTCTAAAACTACTTTTATTTTGTGCCATAGTTTCTGATAAATTGTTATTCTACAGATCATTATTGATCATCGTCACCAAGTAGACGAAGTAATCTACATTAGTTATTAAATAACTCACTTTTATTATTACAAAATAAAGGGAAAAAGAGAAGGGATTGACTTCATCGAAATATAAAGTTTACTTTAGGACCAAATCAAATTGTGTAAAAAGCAAATCGGCTCTAAGGAACATTTTGCGCCTTTTGCTTCTACGCGGTTACAGGACGAGACGATAGTCCTGTTTACTGAAAACGTTAACAGAGACATACATATCACGCCTCGTTCTAAATGGCGTAGGCAGAAACCACCTCTTTCCACCTGCTACGATCCTGGCACACCTCTCTCGCTTCTTCCACCTTCATGAGCGTCTTCACGCACGCTCGTCGGTTGCGAGTACTCTTGACCCGGCCTTTCTTTAGGACATCTCTGATTTGATCGAAATATGTCCGCCTAGGTCGACCTGCACCGATATTTCCAATCATTCTTATCTTGTATATCTCTTTCGTTAATCTTCTTTCATCCGTTCTTTCAAGAGATGCTAACAGGGACCGACAATCGAAAAAGAAAGAACAAATGAAACACAGTATCGCAAACGAAGCAAATTTTCGGTCCCCGTTCGTATCCAGTGACGAAAATGAGAACGGAAACAGCGTCGGCCGATATTCCGGCCACTGAAACGAGTTTTGCTACTCCGCGGGAGCACTGTGCTGATGAATTTGAAATTGAATGTAAACGCGCTTTCGTTACATTTTATTAACGGAGAAAAGGTTTCACATGTCACTTATACCCTCCCACAGAGAGGTCTCAGATTTTGTTTATAAAAGACTTTATGTTAACATCCCGGAGGGTATAGGAAAAAGTATTTTTGTAACAAAAAATACTTTAAGCAAATGATGGTAGACGGAAGAGGTCGTAGTTGAAAAACTTCCTCGTGTCATCATCTGCTGAAGAACTTTTCCACCTTGCACAACAGGTCCAACTATTTTCAGAGTAGCCAACCTTCAGACATCTAGATCTAGAACCAAAAGTATACACAATGTAAGTTATAACCACCGTTTATTTTATGCTCCCACATGTGGGCAAACACCGACATTAAGATAAACAGATGAAACAGAATCGACTTCTGTCCGAGAACAAATATTACAAGCAGCATATCGTTTCATTGAAAGAAACCACAAGACGCTAAGGGCTTTTATCAGTTACGTTAACTGGAGCTCTTTTCAAGCAGAACACAGCAATGTTAATAATAAAGTACGTAATTGGTTTTTAACTTCCAAAGTAAGTTGAAAGTAAAATTTCTAATTAAAATTTTCTCAAGCTGAACAAAAATTGTTAAAGAAAGCCAGCCGTACGCAAACATTGACAAAGTTACATCACAAGAAATTGATATAAAGAGACTCAATATAATTTGTGATCACCATGATCATCATCAATCGATAGACGTCCACTGCTGGACATAGGCCTCCGCTAAAGATCCCCACATCGATCGGTTCTGCGCCGCCCTCATCACCAGGCAACAGGAGCAGTCGTTTGTTGGGTGTCATATAGGGGGACTTCGGTCATTTCCCACCACACTGACCCAATGCGGGTTGGTGGGAGCCAGAGCCTCGCTTGTTGATTAGCAGGGTGCATTACGAGCAGGTGAGGTTTGTAAGTCGCTTAATTCACATGTGTTGATATGCGAGGCCCATTTCACCCCTCGAGAAGATCAATGAGTATAAAATATATTCCCAAAGTTGATACTTTTTTAAACAGAAATAGTTTTCTTTATAAATAACCCTTAAACCCTCCACACCGTTAAAGTTGTGTAAATAATATCAATATGATTTTAAAATATTTTAAAGGTACTTTTACATCCGACACGAAAGATCTCATTAAAATGAAAATTGAAAGGTCTGTGAATAATTTAGCTCTTTACTTTTGACTTTTTATAGATCTGTCCGTCAGGGGTTTAAACCTTCCAAAACGGGGCAGCAGCTACTCATTCATCTAGGCACAGGTTCTTGTTTCTCTGTGATTAGTTTAAGTATTTTTCAACACTCCCAACTAATTTCTACCCTACTTTTATACACCCTCCGCCCTTACAGCAATGCTGCTTTCCGGTTATCAACATATTAGGGTACCGGAAAGTAATGTCGTTTTCTTACGCTAAATACAAACACATACATTTTTAACGAGTCTTTATTTTTAATCAATGATGTATTCCCCATCATTGTCAATAACCTTTTGCCATCTAGTGAGTAAATTTTCAATCCCTGATCGATAAAAATTAATTGGTTTTTCGGCAAAATATCTAGAGATGGCATTTTGGATATCATCCAAATTTGCAAATGTTTTGCCACTTAAAAAGTGTTGCAGCGCTCGGAATAAGTGGAAATCCGATGGTGCAACATCGGGCGAATATGGTGGATGAGGCAGCACCTCCCACCCCAATTCATTAATTTTTTCTAGAGTTCGCCTTGCGCAGTGCGGTCTTGCATTGTCATGTTGGAGAATGACGCCTTTTCGGTTGACAATCGCTGGCCACTTTTCAATTAAAGATTGATTGACTCGCTGCAATTGTTCGCTGTAGAGGTCTGCAGTAACAGTTTCTCCAGGTTTCAGTAATTCAAAATGAACAATGCCGCGAATACTCCACCAAACACACAAAAGCGCTTTTTTGGGGTGTAAACCTGGCTTAGCAGTACTCCGAGGGATTTCATTTGGAGAGAGCCACTGCCTTTTGCGTTTTGGGTTATCATACAGGACCCATTTCTCATCTCCTGTGATCAAGCGATCAAAAAACGCTTCTGTGTTGTGTCGTTGAAGCAATAAGTTGCATGTGATTGATCGGTTAGCCTTATTCTGTTCGGACAGATTATGCGGGACCCAAACACCTGCTCTGCTTACTTTTCCAATCTGCTTCAAATGTTCTTGGATGGTCGACCAAGGTTTGTTGAGACTGTTTGACAATTCCTCGATCGTCTGACACGGATTTGCTTCCACTTCCGCCCTTAACACGTCGTTGTCTAACGCTGATGGTCTTCCTGATCGATACGAGTCGGAAAGATCAAAATTACCCGATTTGAACTTGGAAAACCACCTTTGGCATTTACGAATGTCCAGTGCATTTGGATAAACATCGCAAATGTTTTTGGTAGCAACTGTTGCGTTATTTCCCTTGCGAAACTCAAAGAGCATGCAATGCCGGATGTGTACCTCTTCTGGTATTTGGCTGGCCATTTTACCCAAAATTACAAAAAAAATTGTAATTCAATTGTCTATAAGTAAAGAAATCACTATAACCTCACAATGTCTTTGGTACGCCTCTGAACAAAACAATGAGCTGTCAAATGACAATCAAGTATTGGCATGCGCAGAAACGACATTACTTTCCGGTCCCCCTATTATATGGCCATACGTCTATTGATTCAAATATTTAATAAACAAATATTGTAATGTACTCTTTGAATAAACAAAAAGCCAAGTCCACGAGGTAGAAGAATTTTCATTTCCCGATTGAATTCACAACGGACCGTGGCAGCCTGGCCGCCCACCACCAGACGGTTAGCATTTGCATATTTAGCAATTTCCTTGATTACGCCTTTTGTGAATTGTGATGAAAAGAAACGTTTGAAGCGTGAGCCCGCCGGATGGAGTGTTTCAACCGGCTTCGTTTTATTTTGTAATCGTCGAAAGGCCTACAAATTGACTTGTTATATTCGATCGACTAAATTTCAGACAGGTTAATTCAAGGTACCAAAAAGTACTCTGTATTTATCAGAGCATACAAACACAAAAACCATATTTCATTTTATATGTAATCAATACACGTCAGGTTACTATATGTTTATTGATATTATTCTCTTAATTACGAATAAACTGAGTTTCTGGAGCGTTCTCAAAATCAGTATGCACATGTACTGATTCTAGATTACACGTTTCAGATAGTCACTTAATATTCTGTTTATAGTTGACTACCAAAATATACTAAATAAATATAAAACTACAATAGGAAGACTAAAGTTATAGGACACTATAAGTAAGTCCAATAAAGGATCAAAAACTAAAACATAAATTGAATGAGATTAATGAAGGTAATAGACTAGACAACTGTGTGATTTAAATGGTATTACTTAAAAATTTGAGGGTAGCTTGTATTCCTCTATCGTGGGGTCGTTCTATCCATTTCCAGGTCTATAGGTTTACAGAGAACTGTATACAACAGTCTTAGTTATTTCAGTTTCACCTCACACAGTGAATCACGGCTGGCCGGTCCTGTTCAATGCGGTAGGCAGGTATGTCTCTGTCAGCAGAGCTTTTAACAAATTCCAATCTCCTACTATTTGAACTCGAGTCTCTCCTCCCTGTATCTTTTACAGCAAAAATACAATAATAGAAGTGAATTCTCTCCGTAATTTGATTCCACGTCCGCGGGCCCATCCAGCGTCGAGTATCGCGGTTGCCTGTAATTGAATTCCACCAATCCCCTGTTTATTTGCTGTACTTTATCTTTAAAGAATACCTCGTTACTTCACATTGGTGCAGTTGTTTAAAAAAAGTAACAAACTGAATTTGGAGAGTACTTTAATGTTTTCAGTTACACGAAGTTCAGAGTATACAGCAATTTATGTATCAGTCTGTTGGTTTATTTTTATTTCTAGATCTGAAAAGTTCAATTGTCATTAAACATGAAAATTACTTAAACATTTAAAAAAGTGTTCAATACTTTCTAGTGTTTAAAGGACTAATACCTAACAGACAAACATTTTCATTGTTCTTACAGATATGAACGTAATATCTACGTAATATACGTATACTACTAACTCACATCACAACTTCCAGCGACGATAGCAAATGCTAGGTAGTCATTGAAAAATGTAGAGGTTAGAGGTATAGGTGTTTAAGTAAACTAAGACAAGATATGGGTTAAATATGTGAAATAACCTATTAAGTTCAGTAATTGTATTACTACTTTTAATAAAAGAAAATGTTGAATTATAACACAGTTTGATACAGTCTTGAATGAAAAATGTATTAAAAAATTTAGGCTATAGATCCAATTGAAAGGCCGCAACGTACGATACAAACTATCTCCGAAGTAAAAACCAAACTAGACTAAACTTACCTATAGTCAGTAGTTACAAGAAAAGGCTTGCTCTCATGTTATTGCAATTCCCTGTATTGATACAATCCATCTACGTCATAAAAACATTGGGAACCTTCAGCCTATCTTACAGGGTATGTTATAGGATTAGAAATTGTGATCCCAGGTTTATCTCAGTCAATTTTTTTTTGAAAACATAAATACTAGAGCATCGTAAGACTTTTAGAGTGCTGATAAGGACAATGGAAAGCAATGTACTCCTCATTTGAAGATATGAAGGCAAATACGAAATATTACTAAAATGTGGACAGAAGTATGAGGTGAAGGTAAGTTGTTATAAAATAAAAAACTAGTAATTTACACTACAGCATATATTTGTAACAAGCCATAAGAAGAGTGGAATCAACTTTAAATATTGCATATTTCGTATGCACCTTTCAAATTGGAGCAATCTTCAATTCCGGATCGCGTTTTATATTCAAATCAAGCTCCCTTGTCGCCTACTACCGCTCTGCATGCACCATGCAAGGAAAATTTACTATTTCTTTGTTTTCTCTTACTATATACAATTTAAACTATCTTGGAAACTACTCGTAAACATGTATTTCTTAGATACAATTCGAATATGAAATTAAACTTTCAAACGCCAACAATCTAGCCTAAACTCTCACCTTTTGAGAGAAAGCTCGGAGTTAAAGTATTTGAAACATCAGCGGTTTAAAAATGCAATTCGAGAAAGCTTCGCCAATTTAAATTATTGAACAGGCTAATCCTAGCTAGACTTTCCAACACCCGTCTCCACTCAGTTACCTCATGCCTCGTTATCAGTCCAATTTTACAGTACGTAATCCCTATTACTGCGTATTGCCGACTAACGCGCTAAGCGTTGGACTATATCATCGATCGTTGCTGTTATCCACATGGAGAAACCCCAAGTAAAACCACTTCCATAGCTTCCTGAACGACTGTATTTGTTTTGTGAGTTTATCGATAAATATATAAAAGATAATACATAACGTGTACATAATCACATCATAACTTCAGAGAAGGCAGTGCGAAAGATTTATTACTTCTCAGAGCTTATATACACTATTACAGATACAGTTATATAACGGATTGACAAAAGCTCCGCGTAAAGTGAAACAACCCTGCGATAAATCCCCGTCTAAATAACGAGCCCCGTAAGCGGGTTTCGAGCAAAGATACAGCAATATTTGGTTTACGTCAATCTATTCTGGGCTCTCTCGCATTGACTTGCGCCCGCTTCCCAGCATTGTTAACTATATAAATACTTCAAAAAGCTAAGTTACCTAAATTCTTATTTTACGGATATTTTCTTAACTACTGATCTCTCTCTTCATAGCTTTTGTCTCATATGGTGCTGCTCCACTTAATTATTTTGACAGCATCACTTGGCACTCAAGTATATCTCATTACTCTAGATTGATCCGCATTGTTTTGTGATTTGATGTTATTAAATAAATACTTAAAATTAAACAAAGCTCATTAATACAAAATATGCCTTCAGATAATGTTATCAGCATACCACTGAATTCAAGGTATAGCTCATCTACGGTACTCCGTGATATGACTTCCCAATGTCTATCAGCTCTGTCATGTATGAGGCACGGAATACGTTAGGCTTATAAGGCAATAAAATCCTTAAACTTAGCAGTTCAAATGTCTGAACGTGGAATAATAACCATCAAAGTACATCATCGCATTTCTCAGCAATCGATTTTTTATACAAGGCAAACGCTTGACGTTAATTTGACATAATATTAAATACTAATGAGGCCGGATATAGTCAAGCATGCTAGCCTGAAATATTCTAGCTTGGGTTTGGATAATTATAATCACCATTAAAAAAAACATAGCTTAGGTTATTTTGCTATCATTACTAAGTTTCTAACAAAGAAAAAAGAGGAAGAAAAAATGAACGGCAACTTTCGAATTGAATTAAAGGGCGACTAGCGAAGAGTTTTTCAAGCGACCTGAAGCAAGGTCAGGGCCGCTGCGGCCTCCGTGGAGGTACGAGGTTAGGTAAATATAGACCCACGTAATAGATGGCACTGTAATTTGTACCAACTCGTAAACTAATTACACGTTTGAACTTGTGCGCCGGCGGAAATTATTTACATCTCACAAAAAACGTTTCACTTACGGAATTTTTTCATGGTTTTAAAATACATGACAATTTTTAAGCTGAGCGTGTACGTTTCGACTGTCCTAACCTTTTTACTTAATACTTGATAAACCCTAAAAATAGTAATATAAATAATGACACACTAATAATTTAATGTGTAAAGGAAATGTATAGAAACAAGTCGAGATGTAGCCATAATATTGAACTTGTTTTATTCTCTTACAATAGTGATGATGCATTCATCACATTTTTAGATGAACATAATTCTGTTTTACAATATAAACTATAACACGTTATAGTACGTAGATTTCAGAGTGGCTATTTTGAAACCTAAGTGCAACAGTGCGAGCAATAGAAATAATCTAATTGGACACTAGAAGAGAAATCCTCCCACCAGCAAAGTGATTCGCTATTAACTGCTAATACAAGGCTGGATTAAGTACTAAATTCTAAGTGAACTATCTATATTTTCTGTTCTTTCCTTAATAAAAAAAAACTACAAATTTAATTCTACATGGAGACTTATTAAAGTTTCCAGGGTAAAGACAATAATGCGCTTCAGAATCCATTAAAACGACGCAATCTCGTCCAGAGCTCCGCCATTAGGAGCGCGCTACGCTGACGAAATTAAATCCATGGCACCGAGCGCCTTCACTCGATAATTGGTGCCATTAGCACAATGCGAGAGTGTTACTAACTACGTAACAGCCCAGCCCTGTCCGTGTATGTAATAGTTTACTACATTCGTTGCCGAAATAAGATTCATGAGAGCTGTACTCCCTCAGCTTTGGTGGTCGTACAATATTAATAAAGCTCTTAGACGAGCGATACGTTCATCTGATGATACGCCATAAGTCTGATCAAAATGTAGTTTTTTTATTTTCAGTCATAACATTCTGAGTCTTGTTACACCAAATTCGCGAAATTACTGGAATAACTTTACTTAGAATCTACGTAATGAGCTGCAGAGCCTTTTAAAGCGGATAATTGTAATATTAATACCTTACTATAGGCTAACAGAAATAGAAGCTGCGGTGGTACTTTCCTGACAGTCTTCGGCAACAGAGATCTTAGTTTTTTGAAGTTCTTATTAGATGGTTTTTATGAAGGTGGAAGGTTAATGTAGTTGTGAAAGAAAAGTGAAACTTTCACAGTATATTTATACATTTATAGCTAGAACCCTGAACAGTGTCTACTGTATATTGTTGAAACAAAAAGCGACCCGATCGGTCTACTTTATAGGCAGCTTTTAAGTGAGACGCTGCAACAAACGGCCGCTAATAGCCGCGGCTCTGCTGAGTAACGGCCCTCCCTCACGCAACCATCCCTCCACGTATGAGAGGTATTCATGTTAGCCGAGAAAATACCCTTAATAGTTTTCGCCGCAGTTTAACTTGGAATCTTTAAACATTTAATAAATTATTGATAGTAAATTTTCTGTTACAGTCTAAATAAGGTCATCATCAGCAGCAGATAAACGTCTACTGCTGAACATAAGCCTCCTCTACAGATCTCTATATTCACTCAACATCACCTCCGGTACCGTTGGGAACTAGGAGCTGTCGTATGTAAAGGTTTAAATGGGAGGATTTGGGCCGTTTCTTGCCACGCTGGCCCAATGCTGGTTGGCGGAAGCCAGAGCCTCATTTGTTGATATGCAGGGTGCAGCACGAGCAGGTGAGGTTGGCTTGAATCCCGTGAGTTGTTGTGCGGGACCCCTTACACGTAAATAAGATACTGACATGTGTATCATCTTTTTGGCCAGACATTAAACAGCTTAAACAACTTAACAACTTTTACATATAAATAGAAACTGTAAGTATTTAAGAATTAATGTTAATATAACTTAAATCGAGGAACTTGGTACAGAAGATATTTTCATTTGCCTTCAATCTATAGATATCCACTGCTGAATAGGAACCTTCCCAATTGGGAGTAATCGTTCAAGGCATGCCAGGAAAAGATGACTTCCTTTACCTGGAGTTCCTTAGTAGTCGATTATGAATCAAATTTTATTTATAACATTATGTATGAAAGAATACATTAAATTACTTAAGTACATCGTCATCTAATGATGACTCCATCTCATTGTTAGGTCTCTGTTGCAGGACCCTTCTAGGTACTTTCTATGCCTATAAACCTGAACATTACATGTTCAGGTTTGACTACCTCGTGACTAGCGGAATTACTGGGGTAATGAGACTTAATATCTTATGTTTCTTAGAGACGAGCAATGTTGCACTGTACTTATCATCCTAAGTAACACCAAGTTGTATTGGGTAGACGTATCACTTATCATGATCGTTTAATATAAATATGATGGACAATTAACTCTTTTAAAACTTTTGTAGCGTACTCGTTGGTTGGGAAAACTGCTGCTGATTCCATCTACGTACCTCTTTCACAGAAGGCGCCTTCGTAGTCTCCATCTCGACACTCGCAGACGGGGCCGTTGTCGGTGCTGATGCAGACCCCGCCGTGCTGGCAGGGGTCGCGCCGCTCGCACGCATCGCCGCTGGCGTTGCTGATGCGGGACGTCTGCAACCAAGTATCACCAACTTGAATAAGCTGTATCTAAATATAAATTAATCCAATAGTCCAAATATATTATCACAACTCCTTTATCATACGAAGCGAGGGGATGAGTATAACGTTCACCTGGTGGTAAATGATACGTCCAGAAACTTACTACCAGTCCACGGGTACTTTCATTGATCATTTATTTATGTACTATATTTTTATGTCATATATTGTTTATGTTATTATGTTAAACACTATTTCCGGAGACACGGGTTAAGTTCCTAGTTCAGGAATCAGGGCCTTCAAGTATCGAAGACATGTAAAATAATGCAATCAATTATCTTTATTTTTATGAAATACTAAATTAAACTATAAAGTTGTTATTGTTTAAGTTAACTTAAATTAAATGAATCCATATATATATTTCAGAGTTCGACTTAAATTGTAGGAAAGGGAAACGGTAATTCATGAAATACTACGTAACATATATCTTACATTAAACTGTAGCATTTCGACGTTGATACATTACCATCTGAGATATTACCAGCGGGGAAACTTCGGCGCGAACTTGATAAATGTTTCTAATCCCAAATCAAAGCTCATACATAATAGGGGGACCGGAAAGTAATGTCGTTTCTGCGCATGCCAATACTTGATTGTCATTTGTCAGCTCATTGTTTTGTTCAGAGGCGTACCAAAGACATTGTGAGGTTATAGTGATTTCTTTACTTATAGACAATTGAATTACAATTTTTTTTTGTAATTTTGGGTAAAATGGCCAGCCAAATACCAGAAGAGGTACACATCCGGCATTGCATGCTCTTTGAGTTTCGCAAGGGAAATAACGCAACAGTTGCTACCAAAAACATTTGCGATGTTTATCCAAATGCACTGGACATTCGTAAATGCCAAAGGTGGTTTTCCAAGTTCAAATCGGGTAATTTTGATCTTTCCGACTCGTATCGATCAGGAAGACCATCAGCGTTAGACAACGACGTGTTAAGGGCGGAAGTGGAAGCAAATCCGTGTCAGACGATCGAGGAATTGTCAAACAGTCTCAACAAACCTTGGTCGACCATCCAAGAACATTTGAAGCAGATTGGAAAAGTAAGCAGAGCAGGTGTTTGGGTCCCGCATAATCTGTCCGAACAGAATAAGGCTAACCGATCAATCACATGCAACTTATTGCTTCAACGACACAACACAGAAGCGTTTTTTGATCGCTTGATCACAGGAGATGAGAAATGGGTCCTGTATGATAACCCAAAACGCAAAAGGCAGTGGCTCTCTCCAAATGAAATCCCTCGGAGTACTGCTAAGCCAGGTTTACACCCCAAAAAAGCGCTTTTGTGTGTTTGGTGGAGTATTCGCGGCATTGTTCATTTTGAATTACTGAAACCTGGAGAAACTGTTACTGCAGACCTCTACAGCGAACAATTGCAGCGAGTCAATCAATCTTTAATTGAAAAGTGGCCAGCGATTGTCAACCGAAAAGGCGTCATTCTCCAACATGACAATGCAAGACCGCACTGCGCAAGGCGAACTCTAGAAAAAATTAATGAATTGGGGTGGGAGGTGCTGCCTCATCCACCATGTTCGCCCGATGTTGCACCATCGGATTTCCACTTATTCCGAGCGCTGCAACACTTTTTAAGTGGCAAAACATTTGCAAATTTGGATGATATCCAAAATGCCATCTCTAGATATTTTGCCGAAAAACCAATTAATTTTTATCGATCAGGGATTGAAAATTTACTCACTAGATGGCAAAAGGTTATTGACAATGATGGGGAATACATCATTGATTAAAAATAAAGACTCGTTAAAAATGTATGTTTGTATTTAGCGTAAGAAAACGACATTACTTTCCGGTCCCCCTAATATTTCAACATCGTAAACTAAAACATTGTATGTACATATTGATTTACGGCGCCCTGGCCCAACGCTTCTGGCAGCAAACACGGGACCAACTGAGGAACTTCACAAGGTGCTCGATAAATTTACAGCTACGGCTCCAATTATATAAACTTTAATAGAATGAAAACACTACCAGAAACTATAAGATGCTTAGTATCTTACCCCAGTGGTATCACTAGCGACATCTTTCGAACAGGAACACTGTAATATACGCACACGACTGATTAGTGGCAGAAAGGTGCTGTGATAATTACTTAGTACATAGTGTTTTTCAGACTTTTTTTACCGTTGCCCTTAATAAAACTTTTTGTTTGTAAGTAACTCCTCTCTCTTCTTTCACACCTTAAAAACATGTTTAAATTCAATCTATACTTCGAAATATACTTAACATACTAGTAGCACATTAATAAACAATTAGTTAAAAAATCACTTTAAACTATATATTATAAACAATATAATAATGTTTATATAAGTTAACTAATTTCACTTCTCAATACTTCCCCATTACCAATAAATATTTCACATACCTCCTACTGGCACCCCCTGTATCTTCAACGAAACACGTACCACAGTTTGGGAATATCTGAACTATACAGTTCAGATATTCAGACCATCTGTGTTCGGCAACAAATTCCTATGATCAATACCTATCATTAATACTAAAGTTTAATGACATAGTCAAATTGATTCTTGATTACTGCTTAACTACTACGGAGTATCAAGAACATATCTAAATATAACAAAGAAAAGTCAAGGAGCCATAGATTATAGCTTTGTGTTTAATGATGAGAGGAATTTGAAAGCGAGAAGAACAATTTCAGCACATCACATCGAATAGACTTGGGGCCACCATTAAGTTCATTTCAAGGCGTATTGGAAGTAGTAAAGAAACTTTTCATAGCTGCCGGTAAAGTTGTACGGCTGCGTGAAGCTGTACAGCGGCGCGGGCGCGGGCGCGGGCGCGGGCGCGGGCGCGGGCGCGGGCGCGGGCGCGGGCGCGAGGTCCTGGCGTGACCGAGTTCCGCGCGAGTTAGTCACCGCCGGAGCCGAGTCCCCGCGCGGAAAGGTCCGTAACAACGCGAACTTTCTCCAAAAGTAATTGAGTTAGCATTCATTCTAATTAAGTGTAAGTTTTATTGCTGTATAAGCTATCGGCCGGCTTAACTTAAATAATTACACTGCGTCATTACGTTATTTAGCGTAATCGCTTTTTCTTTTAGGTTTCAAAACGATTACGGATATAGTTGGATTATTGTCATTCGACAAAGCAAGGACACGAGCAGGTTATTTACTAGTATACGTCGGGTTCGTGAGCCTTGAGGATAGCAGCTCTCAGAGCTTAATAAGCGAGCTTTAGGATAAGAGCAAATGCATAGGGGTCTTGTATTTGCCGTAGCACAGAGTGGATGCTAAAGAGGGTTTTGCTTTTTTCTCCATAGGAGATCCCGGAGCTCTTCCTAATGCACTGACGGAAACCATAGACGGGGTTTTAGTTTGTAGAGGCCGCACATAATCGTGACTTTCCCCCAGAAGCAGAGTATCGTTTAAGAAGATTCCCCGCGATAAAAAAAAGATGTTTACTCGTATACCTGCCGATGTCAATCTAGCTCTGATTGATATAATGTACACTGTATTGTACGTATCGCCTCAAAATGCAAGGTGTTAAGTTTTTTTTTTTATCTTACTCCTTCACAGTAATGATAGCGGTGATACAGCTACATACAGAGATACATAAATAATGATGGCATTTCTCTAAGGGACAAAATCCGAGACATAGAAATTCTATGGAGAACTGAAGTCGTCGACGGAGCTCTTAAAACCTGCAAGCTGAAATAGTAGTGGCCATGGACAGTCTGCCATGTCTGTCGTGTCAGTCTTGGCTGATGGGGGAGAAAAGTCTTGGAGCGGAGGCTGCGTAGAGGTCGCAGAAGTGTAAAACGCGCTCTCTCCAGATGGACCTACGATATCATCAGTGATTGGAAGTGGGTGGATGAGAGAAGCTGAGCATCGCGTTTGGTGGAAATCATTAGGACAAGCCTATATCCAGTAGTGGATAATTGTGAAGATGATGATGAAATCAAAGGGAATATTAGTGCGATGTAAAGGACGATTTGTGCTAGGCAACAGATCAAAGATCTATAAGATAGATCGAAATAAGATAATGTATGTTTGTTCCTTGTTTTGGGATCTAGATTTTTCGTTTGAAATATAGAAAGAAATTTATATCACTATATTTTTTTTTTAGTTTACGTATCGACGAGACGAGCGAGACGTTCTCCTAATGGTAAGCGATATGCCTACCCATAACAGTGTGGTGCTAGTTAAGGTGCCAATCAGCACCACTTTGTGCTCGTTGCCTTGAGACATAGGATGTTGTCTCGTTGCCAGTAACAAAGGGCCCTTCAAACCGAAACACAGTAATGTTTGCGCACTAGTTTGTCGGCCGCAACAGGCGCTACGGTAGTACCTATCATATATAATATATATCATAACGGCTCCGGCAAGAGAGACCCATCACCAGAAAATAAACCAGAAAGTGTTCTTGATAAAATATGTGATGGTAACCTTTTTTTAATTTGTGTAGATTATTAAAAAAATATTTTAGTATAGTTTCATCATCATCATTATTATCAGCCGATAGAGGTCCACTACTGGACATATATACATAACTTTGGGGCAGGCCTATGTCTAGTTTATCATTACAAAATAATGAATAAAGAAACTGATTTAATTAGAGATATGGATTAGAAATATATCACATCCTTAGTTACTTTTAAGGGGAGATTAAAGGGTTATTGTCTTCCTCTTTTCGCTTTACATATTATAACAACTATGTATGTATTGCATGTTTTAACATTTTTTTTTCTAATTGTTACTACTAGTTATACTTACAAACTTCTTCATTTCATTATATTGTTACACCTTTATCAGTATACGCTTTGCGCTAAAGCCTTTCCCCTTTGTATAACTAATTAAGAAAAACATTGCATAATAATGAAATCTAGAACATCTATGTTTGTGAGACTTAAACTAAAAAGTACAAAAAAGGTATTATATGTTATTAATATCTTACGTAGTTGCTATTGTAACTGAAAATGAAATTTCCATGCGGACAAAACATTTATGTGAATGTGTCAGGCAAGAGTGCGGTCGGGACGACGAGGTGAACTTTGAGAGATTAAAGTCTCATTCATACTAAACATAAACTATTACTATAGAAAATTCTAATAGTTTACTATATAATTTCAACTCAAATCTGGTTTATTATTAACAGTGGAAAACAATAACGAGGTAAATTAAAGCAAATACTAACAATAATTTCACGGAACTGGAATAGTAACAAGGATTTTTTTTTCATATTAATGAAATGAACTAGAGGGTCACTTAATGATAGGTGATAGACCTGCTCGTAACAATGTGGTGTTAGGTAACAAGATAAACACGGCGCCGCATTGTATAGGTTGGGGGGCTGCCTACCTTCCGGTACGCGGTCGCCATTCGAGGACCTTATTGCCCCATCGGCTGTCAGTCCTTAAAGCGATGTGTCCTGTCTATTGCCACTCGAAGCTAGCAATCTTTTGGACTATGTCGTTAACCTTAGTTCTGCTACGGATCTCCTCATTTTTGATTCGATCAAGCAGTGGAAATAAATCACAATCCTAAGGTAATTAAGTCTATCAGTATAGGAAAATCCTTTATCAGCTCTGCCGATGCGTCTAATATAGACATACATAGTCCTACAATACCTATGTAAACCTACAATATGCTTGTACTGATGAAACATTCAGACTGGACAGTTCGTCCGAAAAAATACTATTCATCAACATTTTGTAGTTATATACCTTTGGTAACTATTTATAGTAATATATTTTCTTTGTTCGTATTGTGAATTTTTGTTTGTATTATTACTTGCACACAATCCCACCGGCACATGTTACCGCCGCGACTTAACCGACGAACTGGGCCGCGGTAAATTTTTGAAATTTCATCCGACAATTGTTTACTGGCGAACAAAGCGCGGCTGCTGCGCGAGGACCAGCTTTCAGTTGCGGCCATAAAGATGCTGCTGCGCTGCATTATTAACACCGCTGTTTGTTCAAACACGGCTTAAAAGCCCGTAAATTTGAGAAGTAAAAATTTTTTGTAAAATCATTATATTTTCAAACCATTGTTTGGTTTCGTACCCATGGCAACGATCGTCTCCGTAGACATTCCTCGCGTTGTTAATAATTGCTTTACTCGAAGAAGGTTTTTCAACATACAATTAAACCTCCGTCGCCGGAATCCGTTTAGGTATCACCGCAACTCCTTCCTCTGACGTGAAACAGTACTGTGCAAACAGTACTATGTTCCGGTTTGAAAGGCGCTGTAACTAGGTAACTACTGGGATGAGACTTAACATCCTATGTCTCTAGGCGACGAGCACATTGTGTTGCAATGTACACCTTCCTAGTACCACGTTGTTATGAGCAGACCAGTTTTTTACTATCAGGTGAACATCCCACTCGTCTCGTTGTTTCGTTGAATAAAAAAAAGTACCGAAACAACTCTAAAAATATAACGACTGAGTATAAGCATTGAACGTGGATATCAGTAAAGCCAACCCTCTTTAGAACAGAAGACACGCGTCTCACCCTCGCCAGATAAATGCTGATAGGTTATTGGATAACCTCAAATGAGATCGGCTCCCTCCGTTTCCCTCCGGAGCTAACACATCAGTCTTATTTTATATCAATTAATGTATTTAAATTTTTTCATTAATAAGTATAATAATATAGATATTAATCAATATTCATCGTACAACAAAGAATAATGTTTACGCTGAAATGAACTAAAGTTCATAATGAAGAGCATTATTTGCCAATAAACCATAAGGTTGCAGAAATGGATGTGAGACAATGAAAAACAATTAATCATAATCGTCAACCTCACGACAAAATCTCCTAGATCTACCCCAAGGATCTCCATATAGATCAATCCAGCCCTACCAATTGAGGAGATCGACAGAACCCTGCCACTGTCCAAACTTTACCATATAAGGTCTCGGAAAAGGAACTTCAACATCTATCTCATAGAGTATACAGTTACTGCGTGAAATGTGAATAGCAAAGGCTTTAAGTTCATCTCATCATCAGCCGATATAAGATCATCAGCTACCACGTGATAGGCGTGATGTTTCTCTGGTGGTCGGCAACACGCCTGTTATTACTCTGGTATTACAAGTGTCCATAGGCTACGGTATACTTGTTTGCCAACTTAATGGTATAAAAGAATGTTAACCTGTCTCTATACATCTTCAAGCCAATAAATGTCGGCGACCCTCATCAGATCGTTGATCCGTCTCCTGGAGGGCATTGCTGCTGCGTCCGTTATCACATCCATAACCTGTTTACGTAGCTCCACATAAATAGAACGAATTGTTATTTTTTTTATACATCAGGGCGAGAACATAACTCATCGCATATCTGCAACATATTTCATATGCATCATGCACGATGGAGCGAAAAATTTTTAAAATACCTATTGGCATGAAAGATGTAACGTCTGACGCTCATAACATGCTAAATCACTCACGCCTCGTGCTGCAGAGCTTCCTGCACGCGACCACGCCTGCAGCCGCGTATAAAATGCAAAATATATTGTAATTTTTTTTTATCAACAATGGTCTAATTGACCTCAATTTCGCATGGTCACAACGAGGCCGTGGATGGTGAAGCGTGATCGTCTGAAATACATAGTGAAATGGATAATTTATAACACGGGTAGGAGTCAGGCAACTAAACTACAGCGTATGTCACCGGAATCGAATCTGAGATGTTCGTGTTAAATGATAAGCTTTTATCCATGATACTACAGAGGCAATTAACTAGATTAACTGTAGGTGAAATAAAGAGTTTTTATTTGACGTAGTGACGAGAGAGATAAAGTGGAACTATCTAAGATGATATTCTAATTCTTATCAGAGTACATTATCACTGGTGGTAGGTCTCTGTTGCCGGAGATCGTCTAGGTTCGTACTTCCGCCTATTTCTGCCGCCACACAGTAGTGTGCAAACATTAATGTTCCGTGTGTTCCGCTTTGGAGTGCCCTGTGGCTAGTGTAATTACTGGGGTAATAAGATTCACCATCTTATGTCTGAGGCGACATATTATATTAACTGGCGCTGCGTCGTAACGTTGTTATGTGTGGGCGTATCATTTACCTTTAGGTACACGTGCCACACGTCTCGTCGGTTAATTAAATAAAAAAAATAATTTAACCAGGTAGAGCCGCCTTCAAACAGAAACACGAATACTTGAATAGTATGAATAAGCTCGGTGAATAAATTCATACAATTGAACGTTTACAGCGACCTTTGCGTAATCAGTTGCGAGTTTACCCACCCACATGCTCGTTTAACATTTAGACGGGACCCAGAGAGCAGAGCGTGGGATGAAAGGCCTGATATCCGTGAATTTAAAAATGTCAAAGGCACCTGAACGAAGGTCACAGTTCAACTGCTACATAATCATTCAAACATTAAGATTTAACATATTACCTGTGAAGGCGACGAGCAGAACGCGTGCTGTATATATCACCTACCATCAGGTGAACGAATCTCTCGTCTCTGCGATTTGTCCAAAAAAGTTTACACACAAAGACTTCCCTATTTGACTGACAAGGGCTGAAAATTGCTTTAAAAATCTCATATAAGACATATTTCGGAGTGTGACCTGGAATGGTATGATATTATTACTCTCATCCTATTTGATCATCGGACGTTCAGGCGCACGGCGAGTTATCACACTTATGTTATTAACATCCCCAGTTTGCGAACAAATAGATTCAATTCTTCGTTCTTCATAAAACCAGCGAAGGGGTGAAACAAGTTACCGGAATCAGTTCCCGTCTAAATACGACGTGGATGATTTGAAGAATATAGTGAATTGACTGTTACTAGATTAATGACCTATCACAATAGGTCACATCACCACTTAACACTGTCAATCAGTGACCTTTTTATTTAAGACCTTTATTCTCTTTACATAACACGCTACTTGGAGACTTGAAGTTTAGATGAAGGAAGACGACAGTCGCAAAGTAACAGTGAAAGCAAGATCATAGTTCTGAAATTCAATGGTACTAAAAAAATAAAAAGTGGCATCTCAAACACTTGCAGATACTACCCCAGACACTGCTCAGAACAAAGAATAGTCAAGAAGGCTTCATATCGGTACTCATCATTATTAGATACCCTCTTCAGACGGAAGTCGGAGTCCGATCAGAATGGGAAAACCAATTCGATCCATAGGTGTGCTTCTTAACTGATGATATTGAACTCCGGTCCACTCCTTTATATCGTCAAACCATATATCGATGTTAGTGATCTAATAAAGCTCTTTTTTTCCTAGTATTGGATTGGAAAGGGACTTTTTTTCTATTCTACGAGACGCCCATGGAGCGAGACGTTCATCTGATGGTAAGTGATGGGATCCGGTCATAACAACGAGGCAATAGACAGGATAATATACACAGCACATTGTGTGTGTCTTGACACTTGATCGATAAGAAGTTAGGGCTCTTTAACCCAGCAATATCACTAGCTACAGCACCCTTCAAATGTTTATCGTCTGCTATAGGAGCTGCGGTGGTACCAATATAGACAGTCTACTGCAACAGAGACCTACCACCAGTATAACTTAAACCTACGTCAAAAACTAGGTCGTTACATATTCCGCATGTGTGTTTTATATCAGTAAGAAAAGAATACTAGAAGGAATACTTTATATATTTATTACTCATTTGGTTAGAAGCTATTAATTAATAATAACTACAAGATTTTTAAAGTTTTTTTTATTTATTATCTCACGGATTTACTACTGGTAAAGTATTCATAGATTCTTTCTCTTTCTGACATTACCATCGAATACGATCTTTGTGCTCTATTTATATTAGTTACAATCTATACAAATTTAAGGAGGTCAAATATTATTCATTTATAAATATTTATAGGCAACAATATTAATTTCAGATTATATATATAGTATGTATATATATATATGAAATTGCTTTATAATTGAGCATTTCCATTAAATTTTGATTAATATCGCAGTGCAATTTTGTATAGAAAACACGCTACCGCTGACACACGCAAACAGTAACGTATGTTATATAAAAACCGATACTTTTTTATTCATTGTTTTTTTTAACTTCCTTCACAAAAAGCTGAGTATTTATTTTATACTACTACACAGTAACAGGATAAACAGGATATGTATCTTAAAGAGAATGATTAGAAATCATTTCCCGTAAAATAAGCCACTAATTACTGTGTTGACTCACCGCTTAAAGCTCTAAGCTTTAAGATGTTAAGTCTTAATTAAGTAGTATTACATCAATTAAAATACACCGAGAAGTTTTTCTACAACTCTCTGTGCAACTTATGTATTTTATCTAATAAATAAATGCTTAATTGATGCAAATTATTGCCAAATACAACTATTTTTTTTCATGTTTTATAGGTCTAAGTAAAAGCTATCAATTATTTAACACATACTCCCATACAAATTAATACATGGCTATGAATATTTTTATACACAAGAAGAATCCGTTTATATCTCACCTTTCACTTATTTTATCTGGCTGCAACTAAAGTTTAAGTTAAATTTACTTATACTGTTAATTTTTGCTTAATTTATATTTCTCAAGTAATCATGTGCACAGAGAATAAAATAATTAAATAATAAACATTTCATATAATTAGTCATGAAATAACAGAAATCTTTATTATTAATTGTACAATATACCTGGTGAACTACTTAAACTAATTCAAATAATACCTCCTATTTTAGACTCGTAAGCTGAAAAAGCAAAGTGAGGGTGTAAGGGATACCGCACAAGATCTCACGGGTCCCAAGCCAGCCTCACCTGCTCGTAGTGCACCCCTCTAATCAACAAACGAGACCCTGGCTCCCTCGAAGCCGCATTAGGTCAGCGTCGTAGGAAATGATCCAAACCCCATTATATGAACCTCTACAATCGACGGCCTTGGTGCCCGGTAACGCGGGCACCACATGACCGATCGATATGGGGATCATTGATGATAAAGCTGACAAATATTTAATTTGATATACTGAGTCGTCTGGCGCCAGCTTCTCGGTATTCTACCGAATTCATCTGGAAGAGTGTGTACAGGAACTGTAAGACATTCGCCATTGCACTTTTACCGCCAGATGTACAGATACAGCGCAAGCATTCATCCTTTCGTTGTCGGTGTCTCACTCATTAGAACAAAGCGTTTCTCTTCAACCCTTTTGATACGAACAGGAAAGGATTGGAACAGTCTGCCGGCGTCAATTTCTGTCTAAGTAAGGTGTAGGAATCTTCAAGAGAAGTTGTGAATAGATAGGTCACTACTAAAGTGTATTGTTAACAAATACTACATCAGCGTTTACCGTCAGGTGGGATTATATTTAAATGCTAGACTTAGTAATTAAAAAAAATATATATCATATCCTGTTAAATTTTTCGCCACTGACAATCTATTATATCATTATTAACCATCCAAACAATCTTTCCATACATTGAGAGACGTTTAACGGTGAACCTGAGGTCTGATTTGTAAGTCGCACCCGACGCAAACCATTAAGGCATTAACGATTGGGTTCATAGGCTTTGAAGGTCTTGTTGTACATTAAGCGAGCCCGGGAAGGACGACAAGTACGAGATGGTCTGTTACTTGTCGTCAAACACAGATACAGCCTGTCCCGGGACGTGCTTTAGGTGTGGTGTTGGAAAGCAAGGTGACCCCAAGGCCTCCCGTAACGTGCTGAGGATATCAACCGAAGGGGTTTCAGTGGGTAAAAATCCTACATTACCTTATGTTCACTCCAGATGACGGGCATCTTTTCAGAAAATTCCCCTCATCTTCCTCTCCCTATCCGTTGAATAACAAATTAAAGAAGTGCATTGGCGATTGAACTAATCCATTAGTAAGTGTACGACGCTCTACGGTCTACGAATAGTGTACGGCGCGTAGACGAGCGCTCGTAGCGTTTGGCTACGCGCTTGATCTGACTGAGTGGCGTAGCGCGCGCTACGCTCTTCGCCCCCTGCTACGCGTCGCAGCTGCGAACGTTCAAACGTCTTGGCCGCGCGCTTCAAGCACTCAAGGAGAGTACACGTCGTGTACTGTACTTTGCTTGAGTGCTTTCGTGTCTCGGCATAAATTACACAGTGTTCAGAAATTACTGGGTTCCGAATTTACCTACAAAATGAATAATTAAACACGTCACTCAAAATATTTTCGTGGGCACTGGCACTGCTGCTGTAATCCACGATTGAAAGGAACAGTGTAGGCATCATTTTAATCTTGATATAATACCGGTGCTGAAACGGAGACTGATGATGTGACTACTCTATGAGTTTAATAGCTTAGAGAGCAATGAAAAAAGTTATCTATGCTCAGCGTCTCTCTAGTAAATAAGAATCGTAACCAAGAAATCCACCAAAGAAATAAAGTTATCAAAGCAATGGGTTGGTCACATTTGTCACAAAAGCGGCCACTGTTAAAGGAAATGTCCACTAATCATATGGAGCGTTGATCTGCGCGATTAATGCGGCTAAATGGTGTTGCTTGGAAAAGACCTATGTTCAGCAGTCGACTGCCGCAGGTTGATGGTGAGGATGATGAAATATATCTCAACTTTAAACCCTCTTAAAGTACAGTAGCTCCTGTATATATAAATAAACAAAACCTAAAATAATGAGTTTAGTAATCATACCTGAGAATAAATCTGTTCTAAACTGCGTATATACATATTCGTTATTGTTAAGATTTTCAAACTTCAGGGAACTAAGTGTGAAATCTCTCTGTAACTTTGCGCACTGAAACCACCGAGCGCACACTGCTTGTATATCCTGCTTTATAACTAAACGCTATAAGTTTTAATTTATGATGATCCATCGTGGTGATCTCATGCTGCAGGTTAATGAGGAAGAAGTATATAACCTCGTTTTTCTTTTAAAAACTTCGTATGTTTAGATGGCATCTACTTTAGAATATAAGATGAAATGGAAAATGTTGCAACAGATCTGAACTCATGCTCTTCTTTTTTTTAGATATATAATCAGTTTAATTTGTAATAAGTTAAACAAAACCTTAAAATTCCTTCTAATTGAGAAATTATTACTAAGGAAAATTTAAAACCGTTACCGCTTTTGAAAAGCTTTTTGATAGTATCATCTGTTATCTAAATAGCATTTGTTCATCGAGGACCAACAAGAAGCAGATTTTCAATGCCTTTCATTTCAACTGCGTACTTTAATGATCCAGTAACTTTATCTTACATTTAGTAAAGTCCAAAGTTGTACAGTAGTGTAATCCTTTTATATAAATGCCCGTGCGGTTCTTTTCTCCGCTTTTCCGTGCCTCGTGCAATGGAGCTTGTTGAACAAGAATCTACGTCCTTTATAAACTCCTTTGTAATAACGCTAACTCTTTGAAATCGCACAGTTTTTATATCTCTGCCTGGATTATATCAAGTTTTGACGTAAATATTAAAAATGTATTTGGATGTAATGGATTGGATTTTATAAAAGTTTTTAGATAAATTTATAAAGAATGAAAAGTTTCATGTACTCTTAAAACAAATATAAGCAGTGAATAGACCACATTGATTCATATTATTAAATATATACAACAAAATCGCTTTAAAAAATGTTTTAAAGATAACATTCTCTTCCTTATCATCCAGTTTATGAACAAAGAGGTTTGACTCTTCATTCTTGATAAGAACAGCAAAAGGATTGGAAAAACTCATCATCGTCAGTGTTCTCATCTAAATACGACGTTGGTATCTTTAACAGATGAGAGAATAGGCTGTTACTAGGTTAGTGTATTGTACTCACATGTAAGAAAATGAATATTTCAATGCATCCCTTTATGTAGTAGTTAATTATGCCAATTTTTATCTCCCTCTATAATCTATTAATAAGCACACATTAAAGGTTATTTCTCTCTGTCTCTCTAATCGTGCTATAACAAAGCTTCAACGCCCACTAGGGGGTAAAGGTACTACTCTCGTTGGAAATCCATGCGAAATACCACATAAACCATTAACACCGCATGGGATCTTGGTCAAACACTAATATATAAATATTATAACTAACTTCATTTATATATTTCGTTCGTTATGATTTATCTTTATAGATTATTATGTAATAGTAATAGTTTATCCATCAGTATCATCAGCCGAAAGAACCTCCAAATATCTCCACATAAACCGCGTACCGGAAGACGCAGTGTTAGAAGTCCTGAACTGAGTGGTCCGACGATTTGGTGAAGGTTGCTGGACACAGCTGGATGCGGGCAGTTCATCTATGTTTATTTTATATAATTTGTTTATAACTCGAAAGTTAATTTATATTATACTACGTAAACAGATCATCCAATACAGTATCTCGAACTCTTCGTGCTCGATACAAATCAATAATTTCCCGTTTACAATATAAATAAAAAACTGACTTTATTCTTTCCCTCCCTATAAGTTTCGCATCTCCGGCGAACTACATCTTCAGTTTGCCAGCACTCATAACAAAAACTGTCCATTGTAGATATTTCTCGTGAAAGTTCTTCTGCGGCTTCGTTCCTTCAAGTTTCCGTATTGTCCAAGCTTTTGTGTCGCCGGTACTCAGAAGCGAGATCAACAATGGATCCGGACTGCGATCTTTTGTTACGTCCATTTCCTCCATTCATATTTTCCGATCATTAGCGTATCCGATATAGATACATTTCATAAAAGTAACTAGAATAAAAATCTAGAAAACGAGTTTATTTAAAGATTAAATAGATTTTATCAAATTAATATATGTTATGTAAAATTAGGTACTTTTATAACACTTCCCTTTCTATCGCGATGTTTATCTAGATGTAGATGCGAATGAAAAATCTGCTTCATTTTTATATACAGAAGGATGTGTTTGTGACATAAAAAATATGCAAATAAATAGATTTTAGTGTTCTAAGACACGGGAGAGATTATAACTCATAAGAAATCCCACTATATGAACCTCCAGAAACGACGGAGCTTAGTGCCCGACGGTACTGGAGGCCATGCTGACTGGCTAAGGTTGCGGAATGCCGCTGGATGCAGGCAGAGTAAGACCGATCTATTTGAAGATCTTTGTGGCAGGCCTATATCCAGCAGTGAACATCTATTGGCTGATTACGATGATGATCTCAGGACAATAAACGTATATATACCACCAAAATCAATAGTAAGTGTAAACCTTCTTCTTCTTCTTAAGGTGCCTCTCCGACTAGCGAAGGTTGGCGGTCAGTTCTCCAAATTTAACTCTGTCTCTTGCGAGGCGAAATAGTTGGGCGGCACTCGCAGTTCCCGTCCACTCTCGGATGTTGCGTAACCATGATTTCTTTCTACGACCAACACTCCTTTTACCGGCAACTTTTCCCATCAAGATGAGTTGGAGGAGATCATATCTGTCATGCCTGAGCACGTGGCCGAGATACGATACTTTTCTCACCTTGATGGTCTGCAAAAGTTCCCTTTTTTGGTGGACTCGTCGTAGAACCTCCTCGTTTGTCACTCTCTGAGTCCAGCTTATGGCCAACATGCGCCTATATGCCCACATCTCGAACGCTTCTATACGTTTTCTGAGGTCTTCTTTTATTGTCCAGGCCTCGCATCCGTATAGAAGGATGGGCCAGATATAGCATTTTAGTAGACGGAGGCGCAAAGGTATTTTGATGTTGCGACAGCATAAAATTTTGCGCATTTTTTCGAATGCATTGCGTGCTACTTCGATACGTGTTTTGATTTCTTGGTCGCTTTCCCAGGCTTCACTTAGCCACGTACCCAAGTATTTATATTTGCGCACCCTCTCCAACTTTTGACCGTTCACTATTATGCAGTCGTCCTTAACTTCTCTTCTAGATATAACCATGAGCTTCGTTTTTGTAACATTCATTTTTAGACCCGCTTTCCTGCTACACAGATTAACTCGATCGACAATCTTTTGGAGATCTTGTAATGAGGATGCTATCAGTACTGTGTCATCAGCATAACGAAGGTTGTTGATATTTCGTCCATTTATTTTAACTCCGCAGTCTAGGTCATGTAATGCTTCTGACATTATAGCTTCTGAGTACAAATTGAACAGCATTGGTGACAGGACACAGCCTTGTCGCACTCCTCTCTTAATCTCGACATCATCTGTAACGTCATTTTCCACTCGAACATTAGCTCGTTGGTTCCAATACAGGTTCTGTATTATTCGGATGTCCCTGTCATCTAACCCGGTGTCATGTAAAAGTACTATTAGGCGGTCGTGTAAACCTAAAAAAGTGTAAGTGTAAACCTAAAAAACAATAATTAACAGAAGGATGCAATTGCAAATATGAAAAGCCAATCGTACGCGACGAAGCCGGATCTGGTGCATTCATTAAAACAAATTTGATGAAGCTTCATCACGACGACAGGTTTTAAATTCAGTACAAGGGGCGGGAGAATATTTGAGTAAGCTATTTGATAGGCGAGCGGAAAATTGAAGCTTATTGTACAATTGAATTCCGCTGCGTTTCCAATTTCATATAATTAAAATAAATCCTTGTCACGGAACAGTGTCACTACATTTTTACAATCACTGGTGGTAGATTTTAGGCGTTTATGTGTGTACTCATGCTGTAAGTGCAAAAAGAAGAAGATATAATACGCTCTATAGATGTGATGCTGAAGGAGAATGCTCGGATTATCGTAGACTGAATTTCGTACTAACAAACCTATACTGCGAGAACTCGAGCAGAGTTTATCATCTTTGGTACAGTCTCGTATCCTCATGTATTAATCACGTATGCCGCCGAGGAGAGGTAGGTATTGAGCGGCTGTGGTCCAAGGAAAAGATGAGGGTACCAGGCTACGAGGATGAACTGAAATGAAGATGGACTGACCAAATGAAGGCGGCAATAAATGGATTATCGTTACCACTACATGAATACACTAAAAAGGCGGCTATTAGAGAACAATGGCGACGTGTTGTTAAGCTTGCGACCAACAACTGAAGTGATGACCACGACCACTACGTCAAGAGTGATACCGACGTAGAAAAAGAGCAAAAAGATTTAGGTGGTACATAAATAGATACATTTAAACAGGAAACAGTAAAGTTTACATATTAACACTCGGCGGCAATAAAGAGCTTGTAAGGTAGTCTACAAAAAAAGTTTTACTGTAAACAGACGTCTTACAGTACAGAACAGAAGATTAACTGGAAGGTGGGTTCTGTTGCCGGAGGCCGTCTAGATCGGTCCGCAGCCTCTATTTCTGCCAGTCTTCTAACATAAATCTGTTCCGGTTTGAAGAGCGTTGTAGCTAGTAAAGTTACTAGGGTAACGGGACTTAACATCTTATATCATAAGACGACAGCTACAACATAGTAGATGTATCATATTACTTGCTATTTACAAGCTAAGGGGTAGATGCGGATAGGCGGTGATCTACCGACAGATTTAACCCCTAAGCAATACACATTTTTTTTTTATAGCGAAAATTAAAGTGCTGATGAATATAATTATAGTATCCAAAGCTGATCCGAAGCTTATAACCACACCCGGGCTCCTTTCATCTGCACAAAGAGCGCCACCTAAGTAAACCAACAATAAGTTTTCTTTATCTCAAAGCGTAAAGTTAAATAAACTTTAATTCAACTTAGAGATATGAACGCTGAGTGCCAAGTTATCGCAACTGACTTAATCAACTTGAGAACCGAATAAAGAAATAACTATCGGGTAACAATGACGGGTTTCTTTTAGAGTTGTGCGTGGTGGATAAAACTTAAAATAATAACGAAACCCATTATTATTTGTTTCGGGGGAGATCTCTTCGAAAAGAAACTCTGTCTTCTGGGGGAAGTCAGAGTTATGTGGCGATTTGTACCCACTAAACCCCCTCGGTTGTCACCTTCGGCGTTTGGAGAGGTCGCGGATTCTCCGTTCGGAACACAACCGCGGCCTCGCTAACACTATGCTGGGATAGCCCGTCCCGGGGTCTGCTTTATGCAGACCCTAATAGCCTCATGAGTACTCCAATTACAGGAGACCAAGGCCAGCCATCGTCCTCCTCATCATCCTTTAGAAGGCGATGAAAACCCCCAACCTAACCGCCAACGACCGTAAGCTAACATAATAAAATAAAATTAAGTATCGTTTATTAAGTTAATCTACGAATTTAATTAATACACCAAATTTGCTGATGGTAGTGTCTCTGTTGCCGGATACTCTCTAGGAAGGTATCTGCAAGCATTACTGTATTCCGGTTTGAAGGTTAGTACCTAATGTAATTACACAGTACCACAATGTGCTCGATGTCTCAAGCTATAAGACTCATTGAGGCAACAACAAGTAGTTTTATCTCTTAAAGCAGCTACTTCCGTCAAGCAGCTTATATATCAATGAAACAAATGTCTCGGCTCGTAAATTTAATATTCAATATTTATATATTAATTGGAAAATATAATATTTCTATGTGTTTTTTTATTATACCAAGCGACGAGATGAGCAAGACAGCCATAACGACTTCGGATGACAAACAGCACCACATAGGAGGATTGTGGTTTCGGTACCCTAGCAACTTCACTAGCTACAACGCCCTTCAGGTAGGGCTTCCATATTGTAGTGAATTTGGACTATTTCCCACTACGCCGGCCCGATACTGGTTGGTGATAGCCAGAGTCTAGTTTGTTGATTAGTTAGCTAGCATGGGTCTCGTGAGTTGTGCGGGGACCCCTTGCACCCGTAAAAGTACATAACCATTAAAAATGCTTTCTTCGCTCTATGTATCACAAAGTACATCAAACCCGGCACTTTTTCCAGTTATTAGTTAATAGATTAATACACATTACATATCAAACTAATGCGCTCCTATTTGGTGTTAAATTCAATGCCGTCACAGCGTGTCTGCCAATCCTCGATCAGCGGCAGGAGGCGCCGTGCGGCGGCGTGCCGATGACGTCGGGGGTGTACAATAACCAGCAAATTGGATGCGAAATTCACAGGTGGCGGTTGTTAATTGGATTTGGTGTAATGTAAAATACATTTACAAGGAGTTTGGGGTTTACGTAGGAACGGGTTCAGTAGCTAACTTGATCACACCATTTATTGGCTTAACAAAAATGTGAATGAGCTTATTGGGACGATAACTCTTACTCACTGCTTAAAATGTATGTACTCTTTCTATATTTTTTAACGTATTATACGTGTATTAAATACATATAAAACGACAGTGTGATCATTAAGAGAATTGATCGTTTTAAATCCAATATTTACCTCACCATCCCTGACGTTATCAAAATAAAATTTGATAAATTGCCTTCGACTGGTGTTCGGGGTGATATTTTGTTGCGCTAGTTTATATATAGGATAATGAATTAAAAATCTACGCAGAGCTGTAGCTACTTAAATAACTTTGCTGAGGATTTGTACAGTTCAGCTGAAAACATCTAAATTGGTCGTATGTACAAGTTAGGAGTAGGTCTTGGCACATATTTACTATATATGCAAGTATCATGCACCAAACTATACTTGACGAGGTGGTAGAATCAATAATTGATTCTTATCCAATAAGAATAAATCTCGTATAACGGTTTAAAAAATTGGAAAAACTTTTATGAAAAAACGGACGGTGGCGTGTACTTTTTTTTATAAATATACAATGTACATACGGTAGATATACAAACAATGGTTTGTTAATACTCATAAACGTAGTTCAATTCTAGTAGTAAATAAACAAGTACTGCAATGAAATATGCAGAACCCTAGTCCCAGAAGAGGGAACATTAATAGCTGCTTATTATTATAACTATATACTTATTATTATAACTATTTACTTGTTAAAAAAAAAACAAAATAGCAAAGCATCGACGGAACACGTCATTAGATTAACGGCCACTTACGGGGTCGTCGCGTGCGAGCTGTCAAGTGGCGGTGACGTCACAACATGGCCACCGCGCCGCCGGCAGGGGTGTGGGGGTGGATGCGGGGCGAGAATATTGCGGCAAAGGATCAAGTGTATATTGCCTGTGAAATAGGATGCGGAAATTGCAAGCACTAGTATTAATTGGAATTTAATTGGAAATTAATTTTATCATCGACACTGATATACGTCTCAACGTGATCAAGGCACTACCCTGTAGTCTAGGGCTATTAAATATAACAGTAAGGGTTTTTCGGATCCGTAGGACTTTGAAGGTGAGGGCCCTAAGCAAGCCCAGGGTGGACGACAAGTATGAGGTGGTCTCACGCTTATCGTAACAGAGACATCAATGTGTTCCTTATATCTCGTGGCCTCTTGCAAAGTACTGAGGATGACCACCGAGGGGGTTATCAGTGGTTGCGAGTCTCACACATCCATGTCTTTGCCACAGCAGTAGGAAAAATTACGAAAATTTTCCTCTCGGCAAAAATAATAGGTGAAGACTAAAGCAAACCCGAGACAGGCTGTTGTAACGGCGTAATAGAAGCTACGGTTGCTAACATAAGGAACAAAGATTCTATGACCTCTCCAAATGCTCAAGAACACCTTTGATAAGATTTTAGTAGAAAAGGCACGAGATATAACCTTGATTTCTTTATGAAATGCCAAGTATCTTTTCAAAGATTTCTTCCTCATACTAAAAAAAAGTCTCAAAGTAAAGCCTTCTAGTAAATATATATATATACACTATGGTGTCTGCAACGGCAATTATATTATCAAGAAAAATTTGAAAGTACTGAAAGACGCATAACATTATATTTTGAAGAAAAATTTACACGGAGGCTTTAATTTGAGACTTTTTTTAATAACGGAAAAAGACTGAAAATATATATATATGAAATTTCCACCTAGGGAAAGACCCATTTCGCAACTAAGATCTAGTAGGAATATTCCTTTTACCGAGTATACGTCAGCTAAGAATGGATTTTGCAAAATTCCCTTCTCAAAGGGGTTTGCAGGAGTGTTGAAAACAGGAAGTGGCCCGCGGGGCGGCGGAAATATTTCAAATCTAATTCTATATTACAGCCACCAAATAGACGAGAAACTATTATTATATATATATATACACGAAAAACCGTTGTATATAATGGGGTATATATCTATTCCATCGTTAAGCTATATATAAGATATTTAAATATCGTGTAAGTGAAAGAAAAATAACTGAAATTTACAAACTATTTTAAAGAATTGTCTGTGTAAACTTTGCGTCCTTTGCCTATCCAATTATGAAAGAATGGTAAAAAAAATATTCTACATTCATCTCTCAGGTACTATTGTTAGAATATTTTCAAGAACACACATGAAAGGGAATCATTAGGTATCACTTGAAGCGCACATCGCCTGCACTCCAGAGAACTGAGAGCAAACGTTTCGTTAAAAATGAATTGAATGCAAAAATAAACTAAAAACTTATCAAAGGGATGAATTACGAATCAGGGTAACTTTGTTCAAAACTTTGCTAGTTTTTCTATAACTTTTCCCCTGCACACATGTGAAGAAGTTGTATAGTCCATAAACAACTGGCCTATAAGCTATACATTAACATTTACCCAGAAAGTAATATTTTCTTAGAGCTACAGTATAGTGTAGATGGAACTAGATTTAAAGATAAAACAAAACATAATGATGAAACTTAAAATGACTAGTTTAAGTTTCATCTAACTTAACTACGTCACCCGACTTCCGAGAATAGAGCTTTCGCGAAGGTTATGAGGAAATAACTAAAATCACCTAATAGACTATTGGGTTAAGCCAAGCATTCGCTTATATTAGTGTTACTATATTAATATATAGGTATTAGCTTATATTTGTACAGTAGTATTAGCTATTTCCCATCTATTTTGCTGACCGTAACCACTCCGCAATCCCTTCGGAAAATTTATTTTGTGATCTTTTTCTGATCTGATCTCATGATGAGTCCATGAATCTCTGGGTATCTCTCATATATATATGTACTACCTGTTCCTCGCCCGCTTTGCTGACCGTAAAATAGAATTAAATTTGATATTTAGACTTGAATATCTAAGAAATATTTCTGCCCGGTCGCAAACCGCCGCCTCCACGGCTCCTACCCCTTTGGAAGTAACATCTTGTAGAATATATTCTTAGCAGTCCGATACTCGGCAAAAGGAATATTTCTTACAAATTTCAAGTCTCTGGGCCTCACGATTCCAGAGTTATCGTGACGTGTCTCTACATAGTTGTAAATCTCATATATATGTATAAATATGTAAATACGAGAATATGTAAATAGATAATGTTGAAGTACAGTTCTTATATAATAGGGGGACCGTAAAGTAATGTCGTTTCTGCGCATGCCAATACTTGATTGTCATTTGTCAGCTCATTGTTTTGTTCAGAGGCGTACCAAAGACATTGTGAGGTTATAGTGATTTCTTTACTTATAGACAATTGAATTACAATTTTTTTTTGTAATTTTGGGTAAAATGGCCAGCCAAATACCAGAAGAGGTACACATCCGGCATTGCATGCTCTTTGAGTTTCGCAAGGGAAATAACGCAACAGTTGCTACCAAAAACATTTGCGATGTTTATCCAAATGCACTGGACATTCGTAAATGCCAAAGGTGGTTTTCCAAGTTCAAATCGGGTAATTTTGATCTTTCCGACTCGTATCGATCAGGAAGACCATCAGCGTTAGACAACGACGTGTTAAGGGCGGAAGTGGAAGCAAATCCGTGTCAGACGATCGAGGAATTGTCAAACAGTCTCAACAAACCTTGGTCGACCATCCAAGAACATTTGAAGCAGATTGGAAAAGTAAGCAGAGCAGGTGTTTGGGTCCCGCATAATCTGTCCGAACAGAATAAGGCTAACCGATCAATCACATGCAACTTATTGCTTCAACGACACAACACAGAAGCGTTTTTTGATCGCTTGATCACAGGAGATGAGAAATGGGTCCTGTATGATAACCCAAAACGCAAAAGGCAGTGGCTCTCTCCAAATGAAATCCCTCGGAGTACTGCTAAGCCAGGTTTACACCCCAAAAAAGCGCTTTTGTGTGTTTGGTGGAGTATTCGCGGCATTGTTCATTTTGAATTACTGAAACCTGGAGAAACTGTTACTGCAGACCTCTACAGCGAACAATTGCAGCGAGTCAATCAATCTTTAATTGAAAAGTGGCCAGCGATTGTCAACCGAAAAGGCGTCATTCTCCAACATGACAATGCAAGACCGCACTGCGCAAGGCGAACTCTAGAAAAAATTAATGAATTGGGGTGGGAGGTGCTGCCTCATCCACCATATTCGCCCGATGTTGCACCATCGGATTTCCACTTATTCCGAGCGCTGCAACACTTTTTAAGTGGCAAAACATTTGCAAATTTGGATGATATCCAAAATGCCATCTCTAGATATTTTGCCGAAAAACCAATTAATTTTTATCGATCAGGGATTGAAAATTTACTCACTAGATGGCAAAAGGTTATTGACAATGATGGGGAATACATCATTGATTAAAAATAAAGACTCGTTAAAAATGTATGTGTTTGTATTTAGCGTAAGAAAACGACATTACTTTCCGGTCCCCCTAATATAAATATAAGTTCGCCAAAAGTTCGGAAGTTATTCACACAACACGCAACGTCGTATATTTTCGCAGACTATGATCACTAGTACAGTGGCAGTGGGCAGGGCAGCAATGGCTCGAAGAACTGAAGGTGGATGGGGCAGTAAGGTCTTCAAGTGGCAGCCGCGTACTGGTGGACAGTGTTGGGAGGCCGCACACAAGATGGACCGAGGATCTGGTGAGAGTCACAGTAATCCGCTGGATGCGAGCAACGCGAGATAAATCGATGTAGAGATCTTTGGGAAAGGCCTATGTCCAGCCGTGGACTTCTATCGACTGTTTATGATGATGATGATCACTAGCAATATATTTAAGTTTAACCTGGCAACATCTGATAATAACACTTGTCTGCAACGTACGAGCTCGTCGCGAGATTAAAACTCCGGTGCATGTGATGTATTTTTAATGCGACAAAATTTAGAGCGAGACATCGCTTACGTAAAACTAAGTGCTCCGTTTTATATAAGACAATTGTTTACACTTTTTTTTTACCAAGCGACAAAACAAGCGAGCCGTTCGTCTGATGGTAAGTGTTGCTCGTTAGTATGATACACAGCACCATTTAGTCCTCGACACCTCATGGTGATAACGTCTCATGAGGTAAGATATTAACTGTATTTACCCGAGTTATTGTATTATCTACAAGACCTTTCCAACCGGATTACATCAATGTCAGAAATAGGAGCTGTGGACCTTCATAGTCAGTCTCCGTCAATAGAGACCTACTACCAGCGCCATCCATTGAAGTTTAAACGCGAAATCGATGTGTACTTAAATTTGTTTGTCTCCTGTATAGGACTTCTGGGTGAATGCACTAATAGAACCTTTTCTGTACAATGAAATCTTTATATGATCTAAAAAAATTACTTATAGAGACTTACTATAGTGTGTCTATACATAAGTCTAGAAAATTTTATAAAAGCAACAAGTAAAAAGCGACGTTGTGTAACAGTTATCATCAAGTTTTGGTGGTCTACTGTGTGATATTAATTTACAACCATCAGACCTTAGGATTCATAGTACTTCTACACTGCTAAGAAAATAAAAAAAGTCGATTTCATTTAGGCTGTAGTAGCTCTCTAGCGATCGTTTAACTAAATAGGTACAGCAGCAGCAATTTCTACCGACAAGCAGTAGTGTACATACATTACTGTATAACGGTTAGAAAGGAACTTTGCTTTCTAATGTGAACACTGAGGTGTTGTGTATATCACTTACCATCAGGTAGACGACTTTGCCTTTGACTTTCGCTTTGTTAAAAAAATATAGAACACATCGTCCATAATTTTGTGTCCTTAAATCCCGTACAAATATTCCTGTCCTTTATAAATAATTCCCGCACGCTTCATACATTTTGATACCACGAGTACAAAAAAAAATCAGGAAGATGTACGAGTCTTTCCCCTGTTTAATTAAAATTAACTTGTAGGAGATGTTCATATTAAAATTCCAAGCGGTACGTTACAACGAGCTTACTTAGGACGGTGGAATCACGTGTGCACTATGAATCAAACTTCAGACATTATATTTAAGTATTAAATTTCATTGAAATTAAGTTACTTTATAGGAACCGTGGTACAAATAATAATATTTACTAGTGGGAGGATATTGAATACAGTCGCGGTAGTAAACACTGCAGCGCCTACTTTCTTCAAATACAGCCTTTACGGCAGATGTAAAACAAAAGGCTATATTATCTATGATTCGAATATAAAATATATCAAAAATGGTTGTAGCTAATAGTGATTAATTACCACGGTAATTAGATTCTTTATAATATTTATGTTGCCATAAAAAAGGTATTTCGTTAAACGTAGAAATCGGGTTTTGAAATACAGGTTATTTTTTAAGGTATGAGATAAATACACTATGGATATAGTTAACAGAGAGAGAGAGAGAGAGGGATTGATGGACGATTTTTTTTAGTTTGATAGGATCTAACGGAGAGAGGAGAAGAGTAAAAGAGTATTTATAATACTTCAACGTTTGTCTCTCTCTCCTTCGTATCCCTCACTGAAACTAGTATCCATGCTGTGCAGAGTCCGTGAGAAGACAGGCAGTAGTGCTACGAACCATTACACGAAAACAAGACGAAGTAAAGGGTAAGTATAAAAAAAGATATTTCTTGATCGTTATTTTTTTTATTATAAATTCAAATTTAACCGTCTCAAAAGAAATTTCATCGCGACTTCTTAACTAGTAAGTCAGCCGATCAAAGGTGTCTGAAACTTTTGTAGCTTCATTTGAAGCTGCTTTGTGTATCAAATTCTTTTCAGGATCAATTGTAAAATATTTTCCCGGAAAGGATTCTGCCCCGCGCCTTTGTAATGCGGACGGAGTTATATGAGACGGACATTTTCGAAGAAAAAGAAAGTTGAATATATTTATATCTTCGATGCCAGAACTACCTTAGTCTTTATTTATTTTTAAATCATTTTCTATATCATCGAGATTCTATCAAATAAAAAAAAAGTAGGTGAAAATTTACAATTTCACTCCTGAAAACCTAGCAAGACTTCTGTGTCCTAATGTTTAATACGTATACGTACTTTACTCTCAAAGCCAGGTTTTAAGCTTCATACGAAATATATTTTTTTTAATTCAAATTAAATCTAAAATTTTCCGAAACCGGTTGCAGTGACGCGACCAGCGGGACGTTCGCCTGAAGGTGAGTGAAACACCCGCCCATAAAAACGCGACGTTAGTTAGCATGTTATTATGATTACTCTTAGTCGACTGCAATAGGGGCCGCAGTGGTACCTACTTAGACGGCAAGAAAGACCAGTGAAGTAAGTCTAGGTATCAAGCGTGAATTTCTGACTATCTGTGGGATCATAGCTCCAACTCCATCTACAGCTGATCTGATTTTAAACAGGCTTCCTCCTCGATTGTCCTCCTTATCCTTCAATTGCTTTCTTGTCAAGTTAGATATACGATCAGTATTTATTATCTAAACAAGATACTGCCGTTTGCAATGGCATCAGCTCCTATCTAAGTTTGATTATTATACTTTTTTTTTTTCCATTGAGCGACGAGACGAGCATCACGTTCACCTGATAGTAAGTGATACACCTGTCCATAATAACGTGGTACTAGTTATAACGGTATATACAGCACATTGCGCTCGTCGCTTTGAGACAAGATGTTAAGTCTCGTTACCTCAGTAATTACACTAGCTACTTCTTACTATCCTTTCATACCGGAACACAGTAATGTTCTCACACGACCGTTTGGCAGCAATAATAGGCGCTACGGTGGTACCTAGACGGTCTCCGGCAACAGGGACCTACCACCAGTAAATTATGTTTGCTTCATGTTGCTCTCATCATTACAATATACCATTATTCTCCTCATTGCGACCAGTAGAGACACTTCATCATTACTACATTATCTACTGCACCTATCTAAAACATAGTAATATAAGGTTGTCAAATATCTCCCTTCCGCTTTTTTGCTCTTTATTCAATGCTTTATAAAAAGTGTTACAGTGATCGGATTTAGTTCAAATATGCGCCGTTTTGTTCGATAATCTGTTTCCATCTAGACGGCAACTTCATAATACCTCCCTCGTAGAAGCCCCCCTCCTTATTTGCGAAGAACTCGGACAGCCACTTTTCACAAGCCTCTTTTGAGTTCAACTTTACACCACCAAGGGCGTTCACCATGGACAGGAACAGGTGGTAATCACTTGGCGCTATGTCCGGGCTATATGGTGGATGCGATAAAACCTCCCATCCGAGCTTCCGTAGCTTCTGACGAGTCATCAACGAAGTGTGTGGTCTGGCGTTGTCCTGGTGGAACACTACACCCTTCCTGTTGGCCAATTCTGGACGCTTCTGGTCGATCGCCTGCTTCAAGCGGTCCAGTTGTTCGCAGTAGATGGTGGAATTAAGCGTCTGGCCATATGGGAGCAGCTCATAGTGGATGATTCCCTTCCAATTCCACCAAACACAGCAAAACCTTCCTGGCCGACAATCCCGGCTTGGCCACTGTTTGGGACGATTCACCGGCCTTCGACCACGACCGTTTTCGCTTGATATTATCGTATGTGATCCATTTTTCGTCGCCAGTCACCATCCGCTTCAAGAATGGGTCGAGTTCGTTACGTTTCAGCAGCATATCGCAGGCGTTGATTCGGTCCAGAAGGTTTTTTTGCGTCAAATCATGCGGCACCCAAACATCAAGCTTTTTTTTGTATCCAGCCTTCTGCGGTTTGGTGACTAACTCCCATCTCCTGGGCGATGTCACGAGATGCCACATGCCGGTCTAACTCGATGTAGTCCATGATTTGATCGGTATTTGTCGTCACAGGTCTTCCGCCGGCTGGCTTATCCATGGTGTCGTTTTCACCGGCTCTGAATCGTCGAAACCATTCCTCCGCGGTTCGAAGTGATAGAGTACCATCCCGCAAAACACCATTAATCTCACGGAACGTTTCTCTAGCGGATTTGCCTTTAACGAAGGAAAACTTTAAAATAGCGCGAATTTCGGCGTTAGTGAACTCCATGTTTACACGTCTATAACTGTTGAACGCAATATCCAAACTAATTATGCAAAGCGTCGTTTTGTAGGTTATGTCAAGACCTTTCAAATTATGTATAGTATTGCCAGATACGAGCTCTGTAGCGCTTTGTACATAGCCGCGAAATTCAAAAGACAAAAAGGCGGAAGGGAGATATTTGACAACCTATTATTTGTAACGATATTAATGTGTATAATATTCACTATGGCAGCAACGGTAGGCTCAGTGCCGACTCCTACCTAGACATAAATCTTAAAGTATGTATTCTTAGTCATAAATAAAAAATAATAAAGTAATACCCTTATAAATCCTAAACTACTTATATTTATTACGTTTGTGTATATACATCGTTGCTTTGTAGCTAGTCTGTAGTAAACTACAATGATGTCACAAAATCAATGTCTCAATTTTACTACTGTTAGTTTTACGACGAGTCGGTGACTAGTCTATACAGTTTACGGCTACATCGTTCTACGTCTTGAGTGATCACATTTTTATGTCTTCCGCCATTCTCTGTGTTTCCCGATCAGTTCCATCTATTCATAGGTCGTATAAGCTCCACGTGAAAGACGAACGACGAGATGCACTAAGGTCACATAGTCCAAAAAATTGCTAGATTTAAATGGCACGGGGCAGGACACATCGGTCGAAGGTCTGACGGCTGATGTGCCAGTAAAGTCTTCGAGTGAGGACCTCGTACTGGTAGATGTAGTGTTAGCAGGCCTCCCACCAGGTGGAACGACGACCAAATGAGAATCCCAGAAACCCACTGGATGCGAACAACGCGGGACCGATCAATATAGAGATCTTTGGAAGAGGCTTAGAGAAGAGACATCTATCGACTGATGATGATGAAGTTATAATCATAATATTTTTTTAAAAATTTCTATGTATGGATGTATTAATAAATAACATACGAATAACCTTTTTTTATTTCATAATTTTTTATACAATACTACTTATGTAAATATAACTTAAAACCCTTTGCTTCAAACAGTATTATCGTTCATCTTATCAATATTTCTTGAGACTGTCTTAGCCTTAACCTAGTCCTAGCCTTATATAAGATTACCAGGCGTTCCCAACAGTAACACTCCTGATTTCTTCATTAGCGAAGGAACTTTATAAAACCCTATCTTTCCTCTAAACGACAAAAGCAATGTCTTCATCAAATTTTAAGTGTTTATATCTAATACCTTTGCCAATCTCGGGATGAGTCAATGAATGTTTGGATTTCTCCTATATACAGATAGGTTTTTTTGGTTCCCGGCAAAGCTATCTTCTGATTTCTACCTTTACTCTCTTTCTTGCATCTATATAGTGAAGTGGTATATATAATAGGGGGACCGGAAAGTAATGTCGTTTCTGCGCATGCCAATACTTGATTGTCATTTGTCAGCTCATTGTTTTGTTCAGAGGCGTACCGAAGACATTGTGAGGTTATAGTGATTTCTTTACTTATAGACAATTGAATTACAATTTTTTTTTGTAATTTTGTGTAAAATGGCCAGCCAAATACCAGAAGAGGTACACATCCGGCATTGCATGCTCTTTGAGTTTCGCAAGGGAAATAACGCAACAGTTGCTACCAAAAACATTTGCGATGTTTATCCAAATGCACTGGACATTCGTAAATGCCAAAGGTGGTTTTCCAAGTTCAAATCGGGTAATTTTGATCTTTCCGACTCGTATCGATCAGGAAGACCATCAGCGTTAGACAACGACGTGTTAAGGGCGGAAGTGGAAGCAAATCCGTGTCAGACGATCGAGGAATTGTCAAACAGTCTCAACAAACCTTGGTCGACCATCCAAGAACATTTGAAGCAGATTGGAAAAGTAAGCAGAGCAGGTGTTTGGGTCCCGCATAATCTGTCCGAACAGAATAAGGCTAACCGATCAATCACATGCAACTTATTGCTTCAACGACACAACACAGAAGCGTTTTTTGATCGCTTGATCACAGGAGATGAGAAATGGGTCCTGTATGATAACCCAAAACGCAAAAGGCAGTGGCTCTCTCCAAATGAAATCCCTCGGAGTACTGCTAAGCCAGGTTTACACCCCAAAAAAGCGCTTTTGTGTGTTTGGTGGAGTATTCGCGGCATTGTTCATTTTGAATTACTGAAACCTGGAGAAACTGTTACTGCAGACCTCTACAGCGAACAATTGCAGCGAGTCAATCAATCTTTAATTGAAAAGTGGCCAGCGATTGTCAACCGAAAAGGCGTCATTCTCCAACATGACAATGCAAGACCGCACTGCGCAAGGCGAACTCTAGAAAAAATTAATGAATTGGGGTGGGAGGTGCTGCCTCATCCACCATATTCGCCCGATGTTGCACCATCGGATTTCCACTTATTCCGAGCGCTGCAACACTTTTTAAGTGGCAAAACATTTGCAAATTTGGATGATATCCAAAATGCCATCTCTAGATATTTTGCCGAAAAACCAATTAATTTTTATCGATCAGGGATTGAAAATTTACTCACTAGATGGCAAAAGGTTATTGACAATGATGGGGAATACATCATTGATTAAAAATAAAGACTCGTTAAAAATGTATGTGTTTGTATTTAGCGTAAGAAAACGACATTACTTTACGGTCCCCCTAATATTACTATAATAGTTTTTATAAATAACTTGAACAAAAATAGTAAGTTCTGGGTGATTTACCACATTGAATGTCATCTAGTATTGCTGCTCTGGATTGTGAATACGCAGGCTTCACCTTTTATCGATGCTATTCATGTAAACGTCCATCTCGTTTCGGAGCCCTATCAAAAAGTAGTGTCATCGTTTTACAGCACAAACGTGTCGTTATTGGCCAAAAACCGCGCCGCTGAAAATTTATCGTTCGTTTGTAGGTCGTGTGCGCCTCATCATAAATTCGCACTTCACCGACGGCGCCGAACGCACCCCCGCGACCGCTGCGCCCCAGTTTACCCCGCCGACGTTTAACAAATTCATTTTAATGAGTATAACGGCCGTAGAGGCCCGTGATGGATTTTTAATTAAAAAAAAACACCTTTTACATTTCATAATGTTATTCTTTTAAAGAAAAATCACAAGTTTTTAACGGCTCACTTCGATACGAACACCGAAACACGATCTCGCGCACGAAAGGGTCTTAAATGTCTCAATCTTTTTATTCGGCAAAGCGACGAATGAGCCAGACGTTCACCTGATGGTAAGTGATACGCCCGCCCATAGCAACGTGATGCGTTGGGATGGTATACACCGCAACACATTGTGCTCATCGCATTGATAAATAAAATGTCAAGTCTCGTTACTAAAAATCGGAACATAGTAATATTTAGTAGCAGAAATAGGAGCTGTGGTAGTAAAAAAAAAACTTACCTAGTAGGTCTGCGGCAAAAGAAACCTGCTATCAGTAAATCAACGAATTATTACGAATATTTACAATGCGGAAACTTCACCAGTCTCTGTATTGACGAAGAGTAAGATGTTCGCCGGGTATTTTAGATTGTCTAGATCTTCTACCACTTTTATATGGTCTAGATACTACCCTTTGCCTTTTAGGAAAGCCATCCATTACAGACCTCATGGAACCAATGCGTGTCAAATACAAAAGTCCTGCAAACAGCCGACTGCAAACGATGGTTTCTTTTCAAGCACCATAGCGCCCGGAATCATCTCCATTTTCCAAACTGATTCTTGGACCAGGAAAATGAGCTTCCGGAAGACAACGAAGAAAGTGATGATATAAGAGACTAAACATACTTTAATTATTCCACACTTAAGAGAATGGTTCAGGATAAGAAAAATTTTCTCCAAGTGATCGCCCAACTTCACTATGAAGATGGCACTCAATGGATCGTCTATTGCTCGTTATATTATTGTATACATACCATGGGCATATATATAGCATATTACGGAGACTAATATTAATATCACATCCACTACCAATCATGTTATCACCCCAAGTTTAGTTGCACCTAAAACAAGTCATAGCAGATAAGTACTACATTCAATTTATTATTATTAAATATGTATAATATACATGTAATATATACACTTTAATACTCCCACATATATTATATGTGTGCATATTATATAAGTACGTAATCGTAGTCCCACGTCGGGAGCCACTGTAAAAATCTACTGGTGAGGTAGAGATCTAGAACTAACACTTATAGTAGTCACTCTCTTACAATTATGAAGATCCAGAGAGATTCAGTAAATGGATACAACTGTTATACTCCGTAATGACTTGTTGACGAGGTCAATGTACATAAAAGAGTACAATCCTTATAAGGATTTGCGCTATGACAAACGATAGTATGATCTATTGTTCATGGTGACTCCATCTGTTGTGTTGTTTGAAAACTTCTCGTTAAAAAATTTAGATTAATTTGGATTTCTGTATTTATGCCTTTTTGTACAATGATATGGTGCTCTAGATTTTTGGATAAATTCATTATTTTACGTAAATGGTGTGATTTGTTCTTTAAATAATATTTGTAGTAGATGACTCGTAAATGACAAAATATATAACGCTCTTGATCACTCTAATTACGTCTTTAAGAACTCTTATAAAAAAAAACCTTCCACTAATTGTTCAGTAATAATGAATACACCATGGTAGCGTCTTTTTTAATTCGAAAGAATTTTCTTTGGTTACCAGTCGGCCAGAAACCACAAAGAGGTACGAACGACAGCTCCAACAAAGAGCAATCAATGCGGCCTGATGCTGAGGTGCGGGGCTGAGGGAGTGGGTGGTAAATGACGGTGACGTTACAATGGGGAAGTGCTCGGTGCAATGCATCGCTTATTGTGGCTGCAGTCACGATACCACGAACAAAAGGAGCACAAAGGCGGAGGGGAAAGAATGATTACAGGGATCTGCGGCCAGCAAGCCTGCGGGAGACACGCTCAAATGTACAACTGTGAACTCTCGCTGAACTTTTCCGAAGCAGCATAGGTACTGTGTACCTACATACATATTACCTTTTTTTTATCGCGAGGGAAATCTTTTTGAAAGATACCTTGCTCTTGGGGGGTGAAGACAAGGTTATGTGGGGCTTCTATCCACTAAAACCCACTCGGTGGTCTCCCTCAATACATTAGGAGGGGCTCCGGGATCTCCTAGGGATCGGCTAAAACATCCCACTGAAGAACAAAGCTTTCCTTAGCATCCACGCTCTGCTATGGCAAATACAAGACCACCATGCATTTGCTGTGTTCCTGAGGCTCACTTATTGAGTTCTGAGGGGCCCCACCCTCAAAGCCCAGGAACCCGAGGACGCTTTTAGTCGCCTTCTACAACACAGGCTTACCGTCGTCCTATTTTTACTAGCCTGAGACTACAGCACTAAATGACACACCGCCCATAACAACATGGAATCAGTTAACACGATATACTCAGCACCACATTGCTCGTTGCCGCATAAGTGATAAATCGCATTATCTCAGTAACACTAGCTACAGCGCCCTGTAAACCGGAACAGAGTTATATTTGCACACTACTGTTTGACGATAGAAATAGGTGTTGTTGTCGTACCTATCTCGACGATCTCCGGTAACAGAAACCTACCTCCAGCTAATCCCTGGTTCTGTACTATTATATAAAAGTTTGCAGAAAGAACTAAAAGTATACCGCATAAATTTTTTTTTTTTTTGTAATTAAACCTTTTTTGTAGACTATCTTACAAGCGCTTATATTTGCCGCCGAGATTTAATATGCAAACATTACCGTTTCCGGTTTAAATTTATCTATTTATGTAGCACCCAGATCTTTTTGCTCTTACAGCGTACGAATAATACCTAAACGTGCACGGGAATTAAAACAATAACTTTAAAAGCATTTTACTTTAACATAAACATATGAGAGGATAACACTACTTAACATATATATCACAAGATGGCGAGCACAATGTGGTGATGTGCAAATCCAACATCATCATACCACTTGAAAATACTCACCAAGTCATCGCTTTATCAAAGAGTAAAATTTCTACTTTTTTTATTCGACCAAGCGAGGAGAAAGGTAAGACTTACCATCACCTGATGGTAAGTGATACGATTGCTCACAACAATCTGGCACCAGTTAGTACAACCCTGGACCACATTGCGCACATAGGTTTGAGTCATATTTTAAATCTCGTTACGTCTGTAAGTACACTAGCTACAGCGCCTTGAAACCGAAACACGGTAATGTTTGCAACCTGACCTAGACGGTTTCTGGCAATAGACCCACCACCATTAAATAAGTAATTCAGTTAGTAAGGGGGACAGATCGACGAGGAGATATTCGTTGGAGTTCTCTTCCCAGCGGTGGGGGTCTATCAGCTGATGATGATAATAGTGTAGTAATAATAAACAGCTCCACCTTATGATCGTACTGCTAAGAATAGAGGCATTCTATTACAAGGTGGGAGACCAGCCGATAGATGTCCATAGCTGGATAAAGGCCTCCCCAAAAATCTCCACATCGATCGGTCCAGCGCTGCTCGCATTCAGAGGCTTTTAGCGACTCTCACCAGATCGCCAGTCCATCTTGTGGAGATCATGAACACTGTCACTGCCTCATCGGTCATCAGTCCTTCAAGCAATGTGCCCACTGCTATTTAAATCTAGCTATGATGACATACCCTAAAACGATCCCCTAACAGAAATTACATGACGATAATAACTATTGTTGTTAGAACACCTCATAAATACCTCACCAGCTTTTCCTTTACCGATCTAACATAGATCGTAATACTAAATAAGATAAATTTGAGACCGTTTTGCATACAACTGTGTATATCGTAATAACCATATAGAAGTCTCCATAAAACGGAGGATTCTTATAATATCCTTCATGATCCTTTGTTAGGTTTCAAACTTTACCAACTTAAACTCGATCGTAACCACGAAGTGTTATCCTCTTCATCGGTGAAATTTTTATCTTGTGAATAAGGATAATATATTTGTTAAGTTCGCAACAAAAAGAAGCTAATCATACATCCTCTGCTAACCAGCTGCACATGGTATACATATTATCATCGTCATCATTATCAGCCAGTAGACGTCTACTGCTGGAAACAAGCCGCCCCCAAAGATCTTCACATCGATCGGTCCCAGCTGCCCAGATCCATCAGCTCACCGCGACCTTCACGCAGTCAACATGCCCTTCGGTAGACGGGTTCACACCGGTGGATTTGGTCCATTTCCCACCACTCTAACTGAATGCGGGTTGGTGGGGCTAGAGCCTCGTTTGTTGATTAGCATGATGCACCACGAGAAGCTGAGGTTGGCTTTAGTTCCGTGAATTATTGTGCGGGGTTCTTTTGACCCCTTTGATTATAGCATTCAAAGCCGTTCATCTGAAGGTAAGTAAACAACCCGAATATAAAGAAGCTAGTTAGGATTATATATATATCACTACATCAAAGTCATCTGCAGATATTAAGTGTCGTTACTCTAGTAATTCTACTAGTAGCAGCACCTCTTTAGCAGCTTAAAGTTTTTTACGCCTACAATAAGCATACATTTATAACAGTAAAATACACGAGTATACAGAACTTAAGATAATATTTAATAAGTTATGGTATTCATGTACCATTAACAAGTCATCATCATTATCTCAACCGGCGCTGAACCTCTGCGCGACATCGTCCGCTGTTCAAGTTCAAAGACCTCCGCATTTTTTTTAACGTCCTTTCACCCCTCGCTAATAAATCTACGAAAATATTTCTACAGATTAAAACAGACTTTAGGGCATCAATGGCCGCGTTTCAGGTTTTATTACCGAGATGGAAGATTCGAAATCGTAGTACATCTACGAATATAAGAGGCACACTCAGCGCACCCCTCCCACACCATCCCTGTTCACGAGGGTCACTGACTCCGGCGAATACGCGATTTCATGAGACCTGAACTGCGGTACGTAATGTCTAAGGTCAATCATATTATATTATTACTACATTATTAATAAATATTATACGTAGTTAACTAACAATGGAACCTGGTTATTACACAAACCGTTAATAGATATCCCTTCCTGGATACACTTTGATTAAGTACCATCAACACCAAATTTTAAATACCAAATAACAGACTGATTAACTTACTCTGTAGCTCTTGGACTCTGTAGCTAGTGATATCACCAGGGTAAAATTTCTATCCATTAAAATGGACAGGTTACCATCACGCCATATGTGTGTACCATCATCATCTTATTACCATTCTACTCAACCATATACTTAAGGATGTGTACTAAAATGATTTCAGGCTATGTACGTAACTGTTCATCGAACTATAGATTTTAGGTTAACTTCTTGACAAGTATTAAGTTAATTAGTCATCTTAATGAATGAAGTTTCATCCTTTTAATTATTGGTTATAAGCTTGAAGGAATTATATATCAGGAGATATATATTTACCATATCCTTAATGCATTTTCATATATGTAAAATATTTGCGAACAAGCTTCTTGTAATGAAAAATGCAAAAGAAAAGAAACACTGGTTGTACAGCTTTAACGACTATTTAATACTTTATACAAGGGTGAAAGACGACATAGTAGCAAATCATAATCATAAAAGGCACTTAAACCAATAGCTACCCCTCCCATCTCCCCCCATCGCTTGCAATACTACTATGACGCGGTCATTGACCTGAAAAGAAATTTATGAGCATCGATCTTGTAAAAGTTTTAGTGAAAAAATTTAAAAGAAACCTTAGTTACGTGTATCGACATCTTCATATATTTGATCTGTGTTTTACGATTATATTTGTTTAAAAATACAACCTTCAAATTACAGAAAGATAACTATAAAAATAAGCAGAGTTTTTTGAAGATGTTTCTTTGCTTAGTTACTTTGTTATAACTTACTAAGAGATGACAGTACAGTACATATATTTCTGTACCATTTTTCATGGAGATAATTGCTTTGGATTCAACATCCGTTCTCAGATAAGAGATAGATTAAATATTATTTTAACGGGCACCGTTTACAGTATTCAGCTTGTAAAAATATAAAATTTCAGGCTTCAATTAACAGGAACACGACTCTTAAAAAACCCTTTTGCAAGAACTAAAGTAAAAATTCTGTTTTTAACGAAGTCCCAGTGAGATATAAGTTTACTTAATAATTACGTTAGATTTCTAGTTGAAATTTAAGATTTAACAGGCTAAAGAACTACCATGATATGGATGAGAGGTTTTCCTTTTTAGTATCGATAATAAAAAAATATGTAAAAAAAAATTGCTACGTCTACAGCAGTTATTTTAAAGCTTCATACTTAAGCCTGAAGGAATCGATAAAAACCGGCGAGTCGCTTCTAGTTTAGTATGATGGCAACCCTTATCATATTATCGTAACTATGTTGGTTATAATACTTTAATAATGTTACTGTGCACTAAGTATACAAAGTTACGTGTAAATAGTGGCTGCACTAAACTTGAGGCCGTCGCAAAGTAGCTCACTTTAGAAGTGGAGCCGCGCTTGTAAACAGTGAATTCAGGGCGCGCCGGATGAAACGTACTATGCGATATAAGGTCAAGTTGTAGACCCTTAATCTTAGTAACTGAATGATGAGGATAATAACTGGTAACGGTCATAATGACGAGGTACGTTACGATAGTAAAATGTTACAATTTTATTGTAAAGTAAGGAAAATTTCAAAAGATGAAAAAATTTAAAATTTTACCTTCAACTTTCTTGCTATTAGGCGTATATAGACCACCCTTTTTTGTTATTGGGGGTTAATCGCCTAAAAATGCCCTGCATCTGATAGGAACATAAGGTTATTTGGTATTTGTACCGACCCACTGAAACCCTCGCGGTAGTCATCTTCATTGCTTTTCAGGAGGCCCCAGCACCTCTTAAGGAAAGCACCAGTGCCCCCCTGCAGAACGCGTTAACACGACCCAGCGCGGGCCGTAACTCTCCTCAGCACTGTCGTTTTATTCCTTGTCAACCCTGGGCTCACTTGATGGGCGATGGAGGCGCCCATTGTCAAAGCTCAAGAATCCGAGAATCATTTTATTCGCTTTCTTCGACAGCCAGAACATACCCTAGTCCTATTCTTAATAGCCCGAGATCACCTACAGCACGCGTAACATGCCTAGGTCATCGATATCCAGTTTCAACGATTCTCTCCAGATATATTGTAGGAAAAGAAAATTGAATAGGTGACTTCTAGACTAATGCGCTTTATTAATAAAGACTTCATCGCCGCTTACCATCAGGTCAGGTCGTGGTGAAATCCAAATTAAAAAAAGACTTCCTTTCAAATGAATGGTCCCACTTCCTTACATTAATTACATTACAACATTCGCTCTAATTAAAATTTCTTAAAATCCAAGTCGTTCATAAAATACGAAAGTCAAGTTTAAGAAAAAGTAAGGTGTAATTGAAGCAGGGGTTAATTCTTTTTAAACCCTCTTCCCTTACAGATGAGTCGAATACCTCGCGCAGTTAATTTAGTTTTTCCGTTCGCAGTCCTTTGTGAGATGAGGAGCCGCGACAAAGCTGCCGTCGGCTGGAGAACTTCCACCGGAGTACAATTGAGATCTCAGCATTAATAACAAATTCTTTCGGCTCTTTATTAACTTGCCGACCTAAAAACTGAATAAGTCTTCATTTTGTATATTTTGTGTTTTCGATTCAAATTTACGTCCATTCAATATGTCAGTCACCACAAGCAAATGAAGGGAACATAGCGCAAACACAGAGAGAGAGAGACAGTCAAGATCATTCATCCAGCTATAACGTGGGAATCTTCCAGAGAAGATAAAATAGGCTTCTTCTAGATTACATCTCCGTTTTCCATCAGATGAGACCGTAGTCAATTACTATACTATTTTATCCAATCATTTACCATGAACGTTGAAGGTATTAAATGAACTCAATTCCACGTGTCAGTGGATGAGCTGTTTCCCAAGCAAGTACAGATTGAGGTTCTTCAAAAAAAAATTGCTATGAGCTTAATGAAATTGGCAACACTAATGTTATTAGATGCCTTTGCTACTACAGGTTATGGTAACTGCTTCATCATCATTATCAGCCGATAGACATCCACTGCTGGACATAGGCCTCCAAAGATCTTCACATCGATCGGTAACTGATTACCACCAAGCAAATCGTATGCCTATATCCTGCCTTAGTAATATAGTATAAAAGCAAGATCGCAGGAATCGTTAGATGGAACCGCAATCGGAATAGACGCTTTGGAAATTGATTGTTCACGGCCACAGTCAGCCGTGAACAGCAATAAGATGAAATGATGATGATGATGATGAGTGTGCTACTGAAAATTAAAAATTACAAGTAAGAGCTGTAAGAGATGACGTATGATACAATTAAACTTAGACCAATGCCGTGTAGTCAGGACAACTCAACAGCTCCGGTGTCATAAAGAAGCAATAATGCTTGGCTTAGAACAATTCCAAACTTTCAAAAGTAAGAACTTTATAGCGTACTTCCATTAAAATAACCGCCATTATTGCACCCCGCTTGGTTATGTCTTTTGTCTTAAAGGGGATGTAATACTTACATTTATATACTCGTGCAGACCTCCCCCGCTGATGGCCGCCTTGACGGATATCAATTTACTACCCTTAGTTACGTAGCAGTAACGTCATTTAAATACTTAGGCCATTATTTCACATCGGATTTAGATCATAACGAAGAAATAAAATGTAGAATTGGACAAGCTAAAAATGTTTTTAATAGAATGTCCAAAGTATTACGTGACCCCAAGATGCCGTTTCCCACACGATACCGTGTCTTAAAATGTTATGCTCGGTCCGTTTTCTTATACGGTTGTGAGCCGTGGACTATGAAAAAGAATGTTGTCGTCGAATACAAGCATTTGAGATGTGGGGACTTAGTCGAATGCTTAAGATTACGTGGAAGCTGTTTGTCTCCAATGATAAAGTCCTTAAGAGAGCTAACTGCAAACGCAGGCTGATGACAACCGTCATGCAAAGAAAGGTTGCATTTTTCGGACACCTTCAAAGAGGATCCCTTTATGAGTTCCCAAGGTTGATCCTGGAGGACAAAATTAATGGCAAACGTGCACCTGGTAGACAGCGCAAGAAATGGTTTGATGACATTAAGGAATGGACCGGGTTTACATACCATCAGCTAAAAAGAATAGCTGAGGATCGAACTGGTTTTCTCAATCTGATCGCCAAACTGCAGTTTGAAGAGGGCACCTGATGAATGAAAAGTTACGTAGGCAACTAAGTAGACAAATTTTTAATCTCATATATACACACACACATACATACATATATGTATGTGTCACTGCGTCTGTGTCTGTGTCGTGTGTGTATCTGTGCCTATGGATGTGTCTGTGAAGTTTCTGAAACTAAAAATGTATTCCGACGTAGAACTGTAATGGCACACACCAAGTATACGACCCCGTGTTGCCGTTCACAAAGGACACCGGGGTGTAATGAGGGTGTTTGCATACTCCACAAAAACTTAAAGACTGCGGCGCTTTAACGCCTGCGAGTTTGACTTCGGAAGCTCTTAAGATACTTTGTGAAAGTAACTTCGGAAGAGCATTAACATCGGAGCCCGGTCGGGGTACGTGGTAATTTGAAAGGGATTCGATATCGAAATTCGTAACAACGAATTTCCCTGAAGGAAACCTTCGTATTCGACTCAGGGCCACGTCGAAATGCTTCTGGATGTAAAACTTGGTAAATATCGAGGCCGATTTTGAATGTAGCATTACGATATAATTTCGTTTACTATAGTACAGTACAGTAGTAGTTACAGTACTCATACACATATAGTCATTACATGAAATAGTATTACATATAATAGGTTGGGGAAAAAGAAATCCATTATTTTTATATGAATTTCAGGACTTTATTTAACATGCTTCGGATTGTCCGATTTGGGTCAAATATGCACCGTTTTGTTCTATGATTTGTTGCCATTTTAAAGGTAACTTCATAATGCCTCTCTCGTAGAAGTCCTGGTCTCTATTTGCAAAAAACTCTAGTAGCCGATTTTCACAATCTTCTCTAGATGCCAATTTTTTATCACTAAAGAAATTTTGTAATGCAAGAAAAAGATGGTAATCGCTTGGTGCCAAGTCCGGACTGTATGGCGGAAGCATTATAACTTCCCAACCAAGCTCCCGAAGTTTCTGGCGAGTCACTGTAGACGTGTGTGGCCTAGCGTTGTCCTGGTGGAACACGACACGTCTCCTGTTGGCCAATTCTAGCCGTTTCTGGTCAATTGCTATCTTCAAACGGTCCAGTTGTTGACAGTAGAGATCAGAATTTAGTGCTTGGCCATATGGAAACAACTCATAATAAATAATCCCCTTCCAGTCCCACCAAATGCACAGCAGAACCTTCCTGGCCGTTAGTCCTGGTTTGGCCACCGTTTGAGGTGCTTCACCGCTCTTTGACCATGATCGTTTTCGCACAGGGTTATCGTATGTGATCCATTTCTCATCTCCAGTCACAATCCGTTTAAGAAATGGGTCTATCTCATTCCGTTTGGCCAAGGCTTCGCAGATGGAAATTCGATCCATCATGTTTTTTTCTGTTAATTGGTGTGGCACCCAAACATCGAGCTTCTTTTTGAATCCAGCTTTGTGTAAATGGTTTAAAACTGTTTTGTGGTCCATTTTTAGCTCCTGGGCGATCTTACGACTGCTAACATGCCGGTCAACTTCGATCATTTCTCCGATTTTATCGACATTTTCGGCGACCGGCCTACCTGTGCGAGGTGCATCTTTAACATCAAAAATTCCTGAACGGAATCTACGAAACCAAAATTGCACATAATTGGCTGTTACAGTATCGGGTCCATAAACACCATTCACAATTTTAGCCGCCTGGCTTGCATTTTCGCCTTTATCAAAGAAAAACTGTAAAATGTACCGAATTTTCTCTTTGTTCACTTCCATTTTTAACACCCTGTAACTCACAATTGAATGCACCAAACAAAAAACAGCAAAAGAATGTTTTTACTGCGAAATGTCACCTTTCCAACGAGCATAAATCTGAAACTGTTTGATCGATACTTTACGAGAAATTTATCACTACAGCCATCTACCGAAAAAATAATGGATTTCTTTTTCCCCAACCTAATATATATACTTAAGTACAATAAAATTGTTGTGTGCAATAACGAGGTAACATGTAGGATAAAGAATTGTGCTGTAAGATTGTAGAAAAAAAAAGTAGACAGTTAGAATATTAAAAAAAACCTTCTCTGTAAAACAACGTAAACGTTTTGAGATTTAGTTTCGTGTGCACTAGCTCCTGATCGATCTGTTTAGATATTTGAACGTTTACAAGGTCCTTCGAGCCAGATATGAACCAGCGACCTAAGGATCTTATAAAAACGTGCCATGGTTATCTTCTTAATCCTTGTCAAGTCTAGACAAATGGGAGACAATATATCTATTATACATATATATCATTAGCTGATAGACGTCCACTGCTGGATATAGGCCTCCCCTAAAGATCTCTACATCGATCTGTCCTGCGCTGTATCTATCGTTGTAGGGGTTCATATGGGATGATTTGGGCCATTTCCCATCACACTGGCCTAAGCGGGTTGGTGGGAGCCAGAGCCTCATTTGTTGGGTAGTAATGTAAAACACGAGCAGATGAGATTGGATTGGGTCCCGTGAGTTATTACGCCTTACACCCCACACACATATATATGAAGAAAACAAAATATACTTAATATTGTAATGTTACCATTGCATAAATGATTACCGCCAAAACTTTTAAGTTATTTATTATATGACTTAATGCCTTTATTATATAAGCAGATTTCAATACCTCTGATGTGTTTGTGAAGTAGATATTTATTTCATAAGTAGCACTTGAAACTATATACTCTGGTATCTCCATTTCAGTAAAGTAAATTGTGACTAAAAATACATTTCTGTTCATTAATCAAATGAGAAATAACATCTCTCTAATATTTATCACCATATTCAGTTTTTCTTTCTAGATTTTTTTTCCACGGATATCAAATGAAAAGTTTTGTAAGCTCAATTGCAATTTAATAGCATTTAGACTGTGTAGAATCTGTCCGGACCAGGTCTGACCGCACAGTAGCCTGGATACACCGCGGACACGGATATTGAGCCAAAGTCCTCGCTAACAATTCCTAAAATTCATTCTCTTTTGTTACCTAACTCTAAACTTTATTATCTATTTATACAAGCAATTAATGCGAAAGATATATATATAGATATATAAATACCATTGTCATCATCATCAGCTGCTGGACGGGCCCCCAAAAATGTCCACATCGTAGAATTCATTGCGGGGAATTGTGCTGTGACCCACCACGCTGGCCCAGTGCGGTTTGATGGGTGGTCAGAGCCTCGTCTGTTTTTCAGCAGGGTGCACCGCGTGCTGGTGAGGTTGACTCGGGCTCCAAAGATGTTAGGCGGAACCACTTACACCCATTTTTGAAGTGAATTTTTTTTCAACAGGCAATTTACCTCCCCACAGTTAGGGCACAGGGCCGCCCTCAATATGAGAGCGATGGGCCATGGTCACCACACAGGCCCAATGCGGATTAGTGACTTCACACACACAGCTTAGAATAAATTTTAATTCAGTGTGCAGGTTTCCTCGCGATGTTTTCCTTCACCGTTTGTATTTCGCTGTTGTTACTTAAGTTCACAAATGTACATAACTTAAATATTACCGTCATCGGTACATGCCCAGATTCGAACCCGCGATTTCGGAATGAAAGCCACTCGCTCTAACCATTAGGCCAGCGAGCTACGTAAAACGAGTACATGCGAAATATTCAAATAAATACGAAATTTCCTCTTCGAGTACTTTAAAAGTTTCGCATTCAAATGGGGACTTAAAATTAATATGCATTGGGGTATACGTTCAGCTCAGCTGCAGAATTGTTAAGTTCCTTCATTAAATGAAATTTAGTTTCAGTTATTTTAATGGTGCCCCAACTGGCACTTGGGCTGGCACAAACCTAGACTTTGACTACCTTGATATTGAGCTTGGTCTTGTCTGTTCGGTCTTCGTAATGAACTAATAAACATCCACTGCTGAACATGGTTCCCCCCAAGAGTTACCAACACGAGAGGGTAAGGATTCATATGGAGGGATTTGGGCCATTACCCACCACGCTGGTTAATGTGGGTCGGTGGGAGCCAGAGCCTCGTATGTTGATTAGCAGGGTTCAATACGAGCAGGTGAGTTTGACTTGGATTCTGTGATTTGTTGTGCACAACCACAAGGGAATCTTTACATCCCTTTTAGGTGTTGATCTTGCTTAAATACTTCTATTCGAGATCTTGCATTTTCTATCTTATAATATATCAAATACTTTTTTTTCCAGGAGAAAAACATTTTAACTCATTTCAAAGGAATTTACAATTTTTAATTTAGTCCTACACATTTGCTCTTGGTCTTAATACTGCCAATAAGCAAGACCAATTTTACGCATCACTTGCCAGGGTGGTGGGTTTAGGTCTTGACTTTAAGGAGATGTACTCGTTTTGGTGTCTTATTTTTATCACGCAGAAAATAACTCTAATATTTGTCAGTCTAACTTATCTTCAGGTATGAGCGATAGCTGCAGACAGAGATGTAATTAGGGATAGATTTTTACCACCCACAACAGGTTTAATTTAACGAAATTACTGACCATACTGTGTATTGTTTAATATATTAAAAACCCTCGTAATACACCATAATTTCAACTATATCGACATTGTGTATGAACAGCTAACAACTAAAACAATAACCTTCCGGCTAGGGTTGAAACTGTGAGAGGGTTCTACAACAACAGAGCGGTACGGAGAACAATAATCCGTAAACAAACATGCTTACTTACTTAGTAACGTTTTAATAAAATCAACTAATACTCTAAGTAAGAATAAAGTTTACTGTAACCCACTCGTAATCAAATGCGATATCATCATCAACCGATAGACGTCTACTGCTGGACATGGCCTCCCCGAAAGGTCTCCACATCGGACGGATGCGCATTGTTCTCATCCAGTGGGTTCTCGCGATTCTCACCAGATCGTTGGTCCACCTTGTTGGAGGTTGCCTAGCACTACGTCTATCAGTACGCAGACGCCACTCGAAGACCTTACTACCCCATCGGCCGTCATGAACCCCTACCAACGATGGCCCCTGGCTCTCGGCGATGCGGGTAACGTAGGACCGATTGATATGAGGATCTTTCGGGGAGGGCCATATCCACCTGTGGACGTCTATCGGGTGATGATGATGATGATACTGATTAATATAGTCTATAAGAATATTGTCCCAGCGTAGTTGGTACCATAGCGCCAATATGCTGGTCACAAGAAAGCTACTATCCTCTTCTTGGGATTATACCCTATTTAGTCCTCTTTCACTATATGTCTTGGATATTTTTAGTTTTCCAAAGTCTTTATCATGTTTCTTAAGAACGAAGCAAGAGCTCGCACTCGAGGATAATGCAGTTTCTACGGTTTCTTTATCCTCTTAGCCGATGCTTATGACACCTTCTGTACATGAAAACTGTTGTGTTGATATAAAACAATAATAACCTTTCTACTATTGTAACAATTAGTATACATGTAGTCAAAAATAAATACAAATTGTAAATGTATACGACATTCAGTGTTTGATATAAGTACCTGTTCATCATTTTGTGTATGTCTATATAATATGAAATAGTAAAATAATACATCCTTACAGAAATACTTTCTTCCTTATAAAAACCTTTTTTTTTAAGACCGACAGTAGGCAATGTAGTCTAAACGTCCTTCAACAATGAAAGAGATAACGTTATCACTTACCTTTAAATCCCTGGAGTGCCGAAGCTCCTGCCGCCGCGGCGGCTGCCCCGGCAGATCCGAATAGACCAGGTTCCTCACGGAGCCCCGGAACTTCGGCTCGAATATTACGGACGGAAGTGCCAACGTTGTGAGTTTAGTGTTATAACTGTAACAAAGGATATTTAAAGTAAATTATTGTCATAGCGATAACGATATTGCTATATTGTATAAGACTTAGAAGAAACATTTATAATTACTGACTTGTAGTAAACTTGAAGCTAGATATCATTTGGAATATATCTAGTACATTAAAAATATATATTATTAAAAAGATATGTATATATTGTCATCAGCGATATGATCTTCTACAGCTAAGTAAAATTTCTGGAAAATGAAAGGGGTAAGGAAATAGTCATGCTTGAGGAATATCAGAGAATGGACTGGCATATCTTGGTCGTCCGAATTGTTCCGCCGAACCAGAGATAGAAGGAACTTTACCATGCTGATCGTCAACCTCCACTAATTGGAAAGCTATTTTAAGAAGAAAAAAAATGAAAAGATGATCAAGAAAAGCTAATGATAGTATTCATTTTGAAACACTGCGACTAGTTTAAAAAACACAATAGTTATATCAAGGTTGGACTTCAAGGTCAAATGTGATGTACTTCATATGGCAGAGTGATACAATTTTTTCTCCTAATGCGTTATCATGTCAAATACAGTGGATAAAGGTCAACCTCGTTATTCCAACTCGCTTTGTCCTCAAACATTTACCACGTTTGCTACATAATCCGATTTGCCCCGGTCACAAGATGGGCCTAATTGTGTAACCCCCTTAACTACCGCAAATTGGATATAGTATAATCAGCAAAACCTACTGTGTTTCTTAAGGTGTGTTTTCTGGTGCGGACTATGGTATACATCATTGCTTATACATAAAGGAATAATTTTTACATATAGCAATAATACTTAGCTATAAGTATGCAATAGATAGAAAATTTTATATTCCAAGTAAGAGTAAGAGGGGTGTAAGAGGTCCCACACAATAACTCACGGGACCCAAGCCAACCTCACCTGCTCGTGGTGCATCCTGCTAATCAACGAACGAGGCTCTGGCTCCTGCCAACTCGCATTAAGCCAGCGTGATGGGAAACGGCCCAAATTCCCTCATATGAACCTCTACATACGACAGCCTCTACTGTCTAGAGGTACTAGAGACCATGCTGACCGTCTGAGGATATCAGCAGTGAATGTCTATGACACCTATGTCCAGCAGTGGACGTCTGTCGGCTGATAATGTTCATGATATGAGACGAAGAGTTGAGATGTGTATATTAATTATTTAGTAATGAAAAAAAATCACCATACATCGATCTTGACGTTCATTACTCACACTATTGAACAAAGAACAATCATACATACATATATATCAAGCCTGGTTCCCAATAGAGTAGGCAAAGACCATCTCTCTCCACTCGCTACTCTATCACCTTGAGAACAATTGCCGTACTCTTCAGGGGATATGGATTGAGCACTGTATATTGGTAAAGGTGACAATAGAAACTACCGCCTTTTCTTTTGAAGTTCTTACTTCTTAGTCGTCCTTTATTGGGACAAAAGTAAATGAAACGATAAAATATATAATACTGTTAATATTACCACTACTAGCACTCGGGACGTTTCTCATAAGGAGTCAGGTTTAGTCAGGTCAAAGTGGATATATATCAAAAGTGGTAGGTCACTGTTGAGACTGTGTTCCTGTTTGAAGGGCATTATAGCTTGTGTAGTTACTAGGGTAACGAGACTTAACATCTCATGTCTCAGGCGGCAAGCGCAATGTGGAGGTGTATATCAGGTGAAGATCCCGCTCGTATCGTCGCTTGATTGATAAAAAAAAATATTCTTTCTCCGAAAGTTGAGATTCAGTGGAGATCAAACCTGAACCTTTCCACGTACGAACGCACTTACAAAGACGTCAGTTTAATATGTTTTAAGGCTATTAAATTATTTAAAACGTGTAAAATGATACAATGAGTTTCCTTCCGCAGCCCCGGATGCGGGTCAGCTCGTCACTTCTCCCGCTTTGATATATTGCCGGCGCGTCTAATAGGAAAAGAGAAAGATGAATCGCAGCGCCCTGTCCCTGGCGCACAAAGATGGATGCTGAGCTGAGCAAGCGGGAATTGTTTTTCGCATTCGCTAAAATGTCGGAAGAGAGAATTAGTTTTAAAGCTCCTCGTTAAAGAGAATATTTTTCTTTATAACATAGAAGTAATTTCGCTTCAGGTTTCATTTTCTAGATTAAATCTAAAAATGATTTATAACAAACAATCTTCAGCTAGTATTCAACTATTATATTTTATTGGAGTGCAGCGTTTATTATCTATGGTATCAAATAGAACCTATATGCTTGATGAATGAATACTTTGTCTCTCATTGTGACTGTCGGATCCCAGCAATAAGCTAGCAATAGATTTGCGATTAGAGAGTGGCATCTAGGCTAGGTTAGAAAAGTACTAAGCCACTGATACAGTTAAAATTTATGGAGTTATATTTAAGTAGATAAGCTGATAGATATAGAAGGATGCCATTAAAATGATCGCAGAATGCAATTGGACCCAAACAGCACAAGATGTTTTCTGGAATACTTTACAAGACCTAGTGTTGAACGTATATCTGTTTAGATTGTGATGATGGTGACACGGCAATTTGATCTACCTATGAGTTATTATGATATAAATATGTAACCATCAAGTACAATCATACTAGCTATACCCGGCTGCTTTGCTGGCAAAATAAAATTAAATCGCAAATGGATTTCTATACCAACCGTTACTATAGCAACCGCATAAGTAATACGAAAAGAAATTGTTAATAAAAGTTAATTAGAAATAAAACGAAGGATCTATGATATACCTAATTTTTGGTGTCGAATATTGTCATGTAGATACGGTCACTAGTTATCGCGTGATTGACGGACAAAAAAAAACCATTTTCGTTACATATGGTTACTAAGTTTCTTTCTACTAGCTGGTACGAGAGAGGAACATGCCACACCAGGTTTCCGGTGCAGTCGTACGCCAATATCAGAATACATCGGTGGTCATAAATCATAACGTTTTGTAAATCCGTTCGCAAATCGCTTTACATCCAATCGTATCTCGCCGCCTCACCGCCTCACCGCCTCGCCGCCGGCCGCCATATTTAATCGTACCCATGGTTCAGCTGTCTGCAGTGTCAGATTTTTGTGAATTGTTACCCCGGTTTACTGTTATGCACTTTGAAGAGCCATTAAATAATTCTGAATTCGTCTAGGTACCACCGCTGCGCGCATTCCTGTTGATAAACTAGTATACAAACACTTTTTTTTTCTATTTATTTATAATTTTCTCGGATATTATTATTCAAAGTTTTACCTTATCCTATTATTTACAACATATTTACTACTAATTTATATACATTTTTTCTAACATTATTTCTATTCTATTTCAATTTTTTCGGTGATCATCAAGTGGGACAGCCGTTCTACTAAAAAGCTGGAGTTGAAAATAGAGAAAAAAAAGAAAGTCGCAAGTTGGAGTATGTAATCATAACTGTGTTCAAGTTAGAAGGGCTCTATAGCTAAAGTACCGGCGTAACGAGACTTACGATGAGCGTAACGTGGTGCTGTATATATCATCTTAATTAGCACCACTTTGTTATAGGCAGGCGTATCACTTACTACCAGGTGAACATCCCTCTCGTCTCTTGTCTTAATTGAATAAAAAAAAGAAACCGGAAAATAGTAAATAATGTTTGCACACTACTATTTGTCGACAGAAATAGAAGCTGTAGTGGTACTTACTTAGATGATCTTCAGCTACAGTGTTTATCATAAAACCACTGCGTTTATTTAACTATTTATGATTCAACCCTTTCAGAGCTTTGCAGCTCCTATAATGACCAGGTAATAGTACTCCCATGTAGCATACATCAAATACCGATGTTCTAGAAGTTTTGCAACTTATAACGATATCCTTGATAGATAACATATCCTTTGGCCTATGTCAAACAGTGGACGTCTATCGGCTAATGATATCCTTTAAAAAAATATATTCTTACCGAGGTTAGCGATGCTTAATACCACCAGCTTTGAATGCCATTATTAAAATAAATAAATCAAATACCAAGTATAGCACTAGAAAACTTCAAGGTCTGCTTCAAGCTGCTGGTACTCCGTGATGATTATGGCATTAGGACATCACTCAGCTCAGTCCTCCCATAATCATGGACGCAGTAAAGCTCATCGCTTCAAAGCACGATATCGTAAGAAAAATATTTATTTAAATAATTGCAGAAGAGATTTTTAACGTGGACTTTTAGGGAGCCATTACAAAATGTCTAAAAGCTCGCTGTAGTTTAAAAAAGCTATTATTAAAATGTCAGCCGCGAGGGGGTCGTCATCCCTAATTGAGCTGCAGCCGGCCGTGAGACTTTATTCACACAATAAGTTCCACCTAGAAAATTACTTCTTAAGAGAACTTTATAAAATGACCGAGAAAATAAACACTTGCTGTTAGATAAGCTTACATGAATCAGTTTAAGTTATTTAATAACAAAAACACAAATTATTTGTTTTTATTACATATACATATAAATGCTCTTACCGCTACGATTTAGTGTCTTTCATCACAAGGAGAGAGTCAAGGCCATTTATACACCAATGGATCAGGTCCAAGCTGTTGTTCTTTGCAACATAAAGATTACTTTACGTTTACCTTCACCGGAAGCTTAAGCTCAATGGAGAAAAAATCTACACCCCTTCGTAACGTATACCTCTTATAAACTTAGCCATCAGGGCTTAACCTGCATACAACTTAAGCATATTTGCTGTAGATTTGTAAAATGTGCAAAGAGGGAGCTTTCAAAAACCTTAACCATAATTCTAGTGCAGAAATTTCTAACTTGAGGTACTCTAGAATTATATTAGTAACAGCGGAAATACTGAGTAGTTAAAGTACTTAACTTATATAAACATTATTTTAATGTATTATGTCTACAATATGTAGCCTAAACTAGACCTTACTACTAGTAACTTACTAAGAAGCTAGAGAATTAATAGATAGAGTATATTTCGAAGTAAAGACTGACAATAAATAGAGCTTACTCTTAAGCTTCTCTAATGAAAACTCCTTTTTAGGAGGCTGAATAGAGTAATCAGGAAAGGGGTTTGTATCCCTCCCCTGAACACTGTTGTGGTATGGGAATTACTATTACTGGTGTGGAATTAAAAAAGGTTGGGAAGCACTGTGCTAGTTGTATGTCTGCTGAACGAAGAAACGGAGAACAGATCTGCATATAAAAAAAGGGTGATATCCTAGTTAGGATCCATTGACAAGTGTGATTTTTTTTATTACGCGACAAGACAAACGAGATGCTCACCTGATGGTAAGTGATACACCTGCCCATAACAACTTGGCGCTAGTAGTAATATACTGCACCAGTTACATACAATAGATTACCTGATGATTGTGATGTAATGTTTTAAGTCTTTTTAACCTAGTAATTTTATTAGCTACATTGACCTTCAAACCAGAGCACAGTGATATTCGCACACTACTGTTGGTCGGCAGAAGCGAGAGCAGCTGTGGCAGCTCTCAAATAATAGATGGGATAGTTGGAGAAGCCGCGAGGAGCATTTTTAAAATAAGAGAGAGACGTTTCATCTTCTCAGTTGTGAGATATCGCTGGCTCTACGTTTAATAGAATAGAAGTGAATGATTAATCATGATAATACGGTCTGGTCTCCATTTCATTAAAAATGATGTTCCAAGCGGAGTAGTTTGAGAATTGATTTCAATATCCCAAAAATGACGAAGAAGTGAATATAGCCTTGACGACACTTATACCTGGAAGATATATTGATCACTTATGCATCAATCTAATTATTATAGATTCTTATATATGTTAATTAATAATACACTACGTAGTTTTCATAGGATCATCTTGATTTAATTTATGATAACTCATCTGATGTAGAAGTAAATCCATATAAATCTTTTTTTCTTTTATAAAAATTTGGTATGAAAGAGAACTAAGGCGTGTTATAAATATTCTTCTGGAGGTGGATTAATAATGATCACGGTAGTGTGCAAACATTACTGTGAAATTACTAGAGTAATAAGACGTAACATATTGTCTCAATCATCATCATCATTACCAGATGATAGACATCCACTGCTGGACATAGGCCTCGCTCAAAGATCTCCATATCGATTGGTCTTGCATTGTCCGCATCCAGCGGCTTTCCGGCACCTTCGATTGTAGGGGTTCATATTATATATGTGGTATTTGGGTTATTTCTCACCACGCTGACCTAATACGGATTAGTAGGAGCCAGAGCCTCGTGTGTTAATTAGCAGGGTGCACCACGAGCAGGTAAGGTTGGCCTTGAGTCCTGTGAGTTGTTCTGCAGGACCTCTTACACCCCTGTTACATATGACTTAAAGCACCGAGTAGAATGTATGTGCTGTCTGTATATTATAACTCGCGTCCCGTTGTCGTGGATTGATTTATCACTTATCATAAGTTGAATATTTCCTCTAAGCGAAAAAAATACTTGCCATATATAATCAAGCTTGTTGTCTCCTTTAACTGCTAAAGTTAATAAAGGAACGTTAAAGAAAACGCGAAATTACTTGAACACAGCTCCAGCCGGAGTTTGAAGTTGTTATTAGATTTGCGCGAGAGCTGCTCCTGTTGGGATCTAATTGTATTGCTAGCAATCAGCTTTATTATTTTAGATCTTAATAATACACTGATAACTGTTAACAAAATAATACAATTTCCTTCATTAATTATTAATAACATTCAATTGCAAATGTAGTATTATACTCACCCTCGAAGGTTAGGTTATAAACTGTAACACAGTTAAATCATGTAATTTTAAACGCAAGACGAAGTTAAGGTCCTGAATGAATGAAAAGCTGTTCTTAGGAACATACTGTATTATTTACTGTGAAGTGAATCATAAAGTATTATTTATATGACGATTTTTATATAACTTTCGCATTGAGCTAATAGTAAATATATACATAAATCTGTTTTTTTTTTTTATTTATTCTACGAAGCGTTGACACAAACAGGACGCACATCTGATAAGTGATACGCTTGCCCATAACAACGCGGCGCTAATTAGGATGATACATACTGAACCTACTTACCCTAGTAATTTCACTAACTACATCTCCCTTCAAACCGGAATAAAGCAACGTTTGCACAGTACTGTTTGTCAGCTGCAATAAGCGCTGATATGGTACCTACCTAGACGGTCTCCGGAAACAGAGATGTACCACCAGCGTACATAGTTACAAAATTAACTTAGTCCACGATAGTTTAATAATTGGCAATGTGTGGTAACGTGATGGTCGAATTTAGTGTTATTTACGAGTATAATTCGTTAAAGGCTGTAATCATTCAATATGGTTCAGCGGAGGATCACAAAGGCAGGCCGACGACGCCTAAATCCCTGACAGAATAGACACTCAAATAAAGATAAATTGCTCACTGAAAGGAAGGACAAAGCTGCCCCGCTGACTGATGCCCGTAGAAAGGATATTGGACTTGGAACACCGATTTTGATATAAATTTAACATCTTACTGCATCAGCCTATAGGGATTTATATGGAGGGATTTGGGCCATTTACTATCACGATGGTCCAGTGCGCGTAGAAAACAGAGCCTCGGATGTTGAGCAGGGTGCACCACGAGCAAATGAATTTGGTTTCGATCTCGTGAGTTGTACGGATACATTATTTAACTTTTTTAATAACTGGTGATAAGTTGGTGTAAGTTGCTGCTGGAAGCCATCTAAGTAAGTATCACATCAGCTCCTGTTTCTGCTGTCAAAGAGTGGTGAGTAAATATTACAGTGTCCCAAAAAGCGACGAGCTCTGTGAGGGTGCAGTGTATAACTAGAACAACATTGTAATGAAGCTGCCGATGGAATAAACAATAAAAAGAAGTCATACTGAAGATATTAATGCACTCACTTAGAGCACAGTAGCTAGATTTTAAATATTTATTTTTATTCAATCAATGTACGATACGAGCTAGACCCTCACCTGATGATAAGTGATACATCTGTGCATAATAACGCGGCGCTAGTTAGAATACTTTTAGTCGCCTTCTACGACAGACAGGGCTTACCTTAGTCCTGTTCTCACTAGCCCGATTCTACAGAGCTGAGGGGCGGACTAAGGCGTAGACAACCTAAAAACATGTCTAGGACCTGTAAGTTTTGTGGCACGAAAATAATAACGCGGCGCTAGTTAGAATACTTTTAGTCGCCTTCTACGACAGGCACGGCTTACTTTAGTCTTAGTCTTACTAGCCTGATTCTACAGAGCTGAAGGGCGGACTAAGACCTAGGCAACCTATAAACATGTCTAGGGCGTGTAAATTTTTTACCGCGACAATTAGAACCAAACACGTGTGTCATGATTAAAATTACACCCGTAATTAAATTCCCTGGGGCCCCCTTTAGCCTTAAACCGCTCTTGGTTCCTATATAAAGCAAATAAAGAATATTTTAATTTTCTTTACGACTGTACTAAATTATACGAAAGTCTAAAGATATGTTAGGAATGATTATGTATTTATATAACATTAGTGTTTATATGAGCGCCAGCCTGGCCAGGTCCCCGCGGCGGGTCTAGACGACGCGGCCTGCTCGCGACACACAATCCAGATAATCCCTCGCTCAGTCTCGGATTAAGCATGACATGGACATTATTAATGTTACTAGATCGCACTGAGTACTTAGTATATATTTTTGTCCTGCGTAAAATACTTAGAATCTAAGATTGTGGCATAACGTGAATGTTTTCATTTCTACAGTACGTACGTATTTTAGTACGAGACAAGTGAGCTCATAATCTGATGGTAACTGATACGCCTGCTTATAACAACGTAGAGTTAGGTTGATATACACAGTACAACAATATGGTCTTCAATTTAATGCAAGATTTTAACTGTCGTTACCCCAGTAATTTAACTAGCTACAACCTCCAAACCGGAACATTAATATTCGCGTACTACTATTCAGTGACAGAAATAAGAGCTGCGGAGGAGACCTATCAGCATTAATCATTGTGATCGTTTCCTTTTTTTTATGAAATTATCGACAAAACGAGCGGCTCGTTCATCTAATAGTAAGTGATACGCCTGCCCATAACAACATGGCGCTAGTTAAGATGGTATGCACTGCAGCATTTTACGCTCGTCGCCTGGGACATAAGATGTTGGATTCTGTTACCTCATTAATTACACTAGCTTCACCACCCTTAGAACCGGAACACAATAATGTTGGGAAACTACTATTTGTCAGTAGAAATAGATGCTGCAGTTCAACCCTACCAAGACGATCTACTGCAATAGAGACCTACCACCAGTTCTTATGCTATCGACAACCAACAATTCCTTGCTTTCTTCACTATGTCGCTGAAATTTTTCTTTATAATAAGCTTATTTTGTTTTAACATAAATACATATGTATATAAATATACTTTACACAACAGTAACGACTAAACCCCTCGTTAAACAATAAGGGGTGGGCAAGTTATGTCTTAATATCTTCCATAATTTCCCTTTACCTTCATTAAAGTATTAACAGCTTACTTTTAATATAATTATGAAACATTGACTATTACTTATCTCCGAGATTACTTTAGGAGCATTTTTTCTCTTTATTAATCGTCATTGTGATAACGTTTTTTTTTTTGTTCGAGCCATATAAGAAAATGAAGGGCGACCTGAAAAGGTCTCGCCTATTTCATGAAATACGATGTATTGAGCCATGAATAGAATTCTATTTTCTCATTTCTAAAGGAGCGGAATCGGGTCGCGACGTCTATTGCGGGTAGCTTCCGTTAGTATGAATGAAGCGCTTCCTTCGGAATTTTAGACCGCTCCTTATTAAAGCGAAGAAAAACCTTTAAGAACAATATACCTATATAGAATGAAAGCCGCCGTAAGTCGACTATCATTGTGAATTGATTACTTGCTGTTGATTAAAAAGCTTATCTTAATACAATGATCTTTATCTATATTTAAAACCGAAAATGATACGTCGGTGTCTGTGTTTTGGCTACGTATGCCGCGGAAGAGCTATTGAGCGACTTGTGGTTCAGGGAAAGGTAGAGGGTACCAGATCACGAGTAAGAACGACTTTGAGACGGCCTGACCAAATAAAGAAAGCACTAAATAACTTATCATCGGTACTACTAAAGGAATGCACTAGAAAGGCTGCCATCAGAGAGGAATGGCGACGTGTTGTTAAGCTTGCGACCAACACCTGAAGTGTTGACCACGACCACCCTCTCAAGAGTTATACCGACGAAAAAGAAGAATATAATAATACTGTATAATGTATCTACTAATTACTGTATATAATCATCACTGCAATAATAATCATGACGTATATAATGATGAGAAAACTAGGCTTCCCTTGATACTTTTCCATAGCAATCTTTGCCCCTTTCCATTATATAATATTTAATCAACAAAGCGATTAGTTGGGGATGACGTAGACGTGATGATAATTGTTACGTTTTCTTATAATAACGTAGTGTTACAACGTCTTCCAAACCGGAACAAACACACCACGTTTTGGCCGCGGAAATAGGAGCTGCGGTGGTACCTACCCAGATGGTCTACCGTGCCGTGTCGTACCGTGCCGATAGAAATCTAACAATAGGTATATGTGAACTTGAGGATTTGTTATCAAAAAACTTTACTCAGAAATCGAGATAATATTAGGCTACACAAAATAGACCTACCACGATCAAAGAATTATTTAAGCTTCAAGAAAGTTATATGTTCCTGTAGTGCCGAACTCGTGTGACTTGTAATCAATTCGCATCACACGGTCTTGATGCTTGAAAACTACGTCACGCGCCGTCCTCTTCCGCTTCATTATGCAGAGACAACAGTGGCGGATGTCCTACGTGCCAGACGACTCCGTGATCAACCCTGCCCTACTACTGGGTGAGTAACCAACGCCGCTGCCAACTTTCATTGCTATGCGCTAGAACCGAGCCGGGACTTCAAAATGAACAGTGAGAGCTACTTAGGTTTTTTACACATAAAATTAAAAACGGTTCTATTACTTCTTTCATCAAAAGTCGAAGAGATTATATGACTTGGAAGTCCTAAGTGGGTCTCGTAGGTACTAGAAAACCGCTTGACTACTACATCAATATTAATTTTATTACAAAATCTTTGGCTCTATTTTACATACTTACAGACTGGTTTTTACATCTATAAAAAAAATACAATTAAGATGCTTAAAGAGGTAGAACAAAATACAAATGTCACTTAACAATAACTTAGGTGTACTAAATCATTTATAAATAAATATAATACAGAGAAAATCATGAAAATGGTATCATCATCAAACGATTGATTTAATTATTATTATTTTTTGTATAAAACAATGAACTCTCATAGACATTCTAAAATGTAATTATCTATGGATTCGGTTAAGTCGTTTAAAATTAAGATGGCACACACAAACTCTAAGTATTTATACAGGATTGCTATGCTCCGGTTGTCAACATATGATCGTCGGAATATCCTGGACGAAAAGGCTTCACCATCAAAACACTCAATATTTGAAAATGAAGTAAAGTGCTATTGTTAAAAAAAAAGATTAGTATACATGGCACACCTAACACACACTCCTATTAAAGTTTGGACATATAAATGAACTGTCTATAACAATCAGTGCGTTGTTTGACGATTGCTTTATGTGCAAAGCACCAAACGGATGTCCGTTCAATGTAATAATTTCAGACACATAGACCAACATCATCAACCCACAGACGTCTACCGCTGAACATAGATCAAACAAAGAACAAAGATCTCTATATGCAGTCAGCATTGCCGCCGGTACCACTGGGCACTAGGGGCTGTCGTATGTAAGGATTCATATGAGGGGATTTAGACTATTTCCTACCACGCTGCCTCAATGCGGGTTGGTGGGAGACAGGGTTTCATTTGTTGATCAGTAGGGTGCACCACAAGGAGGTAAGGTTAGTTTGGATCCTGTAAGTTGTTGTGCATAGGCCAGCGGTTATTGCTAAGTTTCAAATGTAAGCACTACAGTGATTACCAGGTAGTCTCCAACAAAAGAAACTTGGTTCAAAATTAATGTAAGTGGTATTACACAAAGCTATCCTACCACGAGTAGATATTATTTATCCCAGTATGAAATATATTCATCTGTTAACGTTAAAATTCATTTTTAATATAACGAAATAAATCCATGCCGTTATAGCTCACCTTCAGCTATTTGATCCGTGAAGCGGAAAATCATAAAACGGCGGGATGAAAAACATAAAAAGGATCAAATCCTTTGAGCTTATGGGTAAAGATTAAATTAAAAGTTATTGAATAAACATATGGACATTTATTTATACAAAAAGTAAAATATTCATGATGATGATCATCGTCATCAGTCCATAGACGTCCACTACTGGACATAGGCCTCCCCCAAAAATTCCCATATTGAGTTCCAGCCCTGTCCGTATCGCCGGGCACCAAGGGCCGTCTTTTGTAAGGGTTTATGTAGTGGTATTTGGGCCATTTCCCACCACTGTGGCCCACTGTGGGTTGGTGGGAGCTAGATCCTCGTTAGATTAGCTGGATGCACCACGAGCGAGTGAGATTGGCTTGGGTCCGTGAGATGTTGTGCGGGACCCGTAACACCCAAGTAATATTATTGACATATATTTTAAATCAGAAAAAAGAGAGACGATACAGATGTTGATTAGTGTTTTTGGTTTAGAATACCCTAATTATCATAATAAATGGTAAGTAAAGAATATGTAGAATCGATGATGTTTTAAGTATATTTTTGATTTATGACGAAAACTTATAACAATACGCAAATTTCAAGTTATTACTTAATAACTAGGGTAAAGGAAACGATCTTGTGTGAAGAGAAGAAAGGACAAACAAATGAAGATCTCTATTGCCTGCTTACATTAGCATATTACTTAACATGTAAATCCTTCCAATCCAATCCAATCCAATCAGCCGGAAAACGTCCACTGCTGGACAAAGGCTTCCCCCAAAGATTTCCACTCAGACCGGTCCTGGGCCACCCGCATCCAATGGTTGCCAGCGACCTTGACCAGGTCGTCGGTCCACCTTGTGGGGGGCCTGCCCACGCTACGTCTTCCGGTACGTGGCCGCCACTCGAGAACCTTTCTGCCCCAACGGCCGTCGGTTCTGCGAGCTATGTGCCCTGCCCATTGCCACTTTGCGACGGCGACCCTTCGAGCCTTGTCGGTGACCTTGGTTCTCCTGCGGATCTCCTCATTTCTGATTCGATCTCGCAGGGAAACTCCGAGCATAGCTCGCTCCATCGCCCTCTCAGCAATCTTAAGCTTGCGGACAAGGCCCACAGTAAGCGGCCACGTCTCTGCTCCGTATGTATGTAAATCCTTAGTAAACGCAAAAGGCGACAGCAGCAGCAGGAAAAAATAATGAGCACATTTGTGAGGTGATATAAACATACTAACCCACATCATACCATCGAAAAGGATTTTTTAAATTTAGTACAAACCTATATCTCTCCTCAGTCTGTTAAGGAAGCACTACTGCTTAGTATTATTGAGCACAATCTCACTTCCGGTGTAACGGTTCTTTAGAAATCGCAGCAATGGTACGTGAACCGTCTCGCATCTTAAAGCTATGAGCGCAATGCGGTATCAATATCTTAACTAGCGCCTAACCTTATGAGAGCATCCTTTTCAAACCGTTGGATGTCCTATCATTTCGTTTCATAATTTGGAAAAGGGTTCTTATATCCTTTTTTTATACGAGATGTTCATCTGATGGTAAGTGATAACATAGCATTAGACAGGATGATGTACAAATATATTATGCTCGTTGTCTTGAAAAGATATCAGGTCTCGTTACCTTAGTACTGTCGCCATTTAAACCGAAACATAGTACCTGTACATCATCATCATCATCATATCAACTGGTAGAAGTCCATTGCTGGACATATAAGAACCACAATAATTACCCGCTAGTCTCCAACAAGAGAAACCTGGTACAAAATTAAAGTAGCTGGCATTGCAAAAAGAATCCCTACAGTACCAGTACGATCTGGGGCAAAATAGACCTTTTTTTTTGTTATGTTTTGGAATCTTCTAAAAGATACCTTGCCTTTGGTGGAAGACAAGGTTATGTGCGTTGCAGAAAGCTCTGGAATCTCCTACCGAACGCACCAGTATCTCCGTACACCAGGCCTAATCACGTCCCCGAAAAGGCCATAACCGACATCGGCACCCTCGCTATGCTACAATATGAATAAGACCACCTCGTTTTTATCATTCTCATCCCGGACTCCTTAGTGAACAATGAAGGTCACCTTCAAAACCAAAGAACCCATGTTTTTAATCGGTTTCCAGATTAGGCATAGCTTACCATAGACCTATTCTTAATAGCTCGAGAGTCCAGGGCAATTCTACGGAAAGCACCGGTTCCTCCTTGCAAAACAGAGGACCAGTAACCAAATTATCATATACAATAAAAGCCACATCGGAAATCCGTTCCATCCAGCGCGAAATTCTCTCTGGCTGCAGGCTTGGCCATGCGGGCGGTGTCAAGTGGCTCGATGTAGTTCAAAGTTCAATTATGAGTCACCGAGTCAAGGGGCACCCGACGAGATACAGAATTAATTGCCGCCGACACGGCCCTGGCGTAATTAGACTGACTTTCAAAAAGAATAGAAGCCGAATAAAGTGGAGAGGTGAGCATTTACTGAAGAAAGGAGACAATTCTATCTGTTTCAACTCCCCAAGCTCAATGCGTTTGTAGGTGGTGCGGTTGTTTGTTTGTTTTCTTTGGAAGATCATTGGATATAGTACTGCCATCGTTCTTTTAACATCATTCGGATAAACCTTTCTGACTTCTTCATAATGCGAACAGCTAGGCAGGAACTATCCATAAGAGAGAGAGAAAGAGAATATTCATTAATTAGAAGCCCCCTTCAAACTGTAGTGTAGCTATTCTTTTTAACTGGTGGCATGTAAACCCGGTCCACTCCTTTATGTCTAAAAAACATTTCTTCCGTTGTCTGCCAGGTGCACGTTTTCCAAGAATTGTGCCCTCCAGGATCTACTTTGGGAACCCATAAAGGGATCCTCTTCGAAGGTGTCCGAAAAATGCAACCTTTCTGTGAATGATACTAAATGAAGGGAAATATAAAGAGAATATGCAGGCTACTTCTAGCGCATTTTACTAACAAATACTACATAGCTCATTATCTAGTCATAGCATATAGTGGGATCATACTCAAACGCTAGAACATAAGAATATATAAGGATGCTCAAGTTAAACCCTAGAAAACAGTTTAAACCTAATTATTATTTTTTTTATTTTCCTCTGAACAATATCTGCAATTATCATTAACTCCAATACAGCCTCTTTGAAATGAGATTATTTCTTCTAATATTATAACATAGAGACTTGAAAAATTATACTATATCTCTGGTGGTAGGACTCTATCGCCGGAGACCGTCTAGGTTGGTACTACCGCAGCTCCTCTTGCAGCCGACAAACAGTAGTGTACAAACATTACCACGTTCCGGTTTAAAGGCCTATGTAACTAGTGTTATTTGTGAGGTATAGAGAATCAACATCTTATGTCTGAGCGCGAGGAGCGCAATTTGGTACAGTATATACCATTTTAACTAGGACCACGTTCTTATAAGCAGGCCACTTACCATAAGGTGAAGGTCACGCTCGTCTCGTCGCTTATTGAAATATAAATAAATAAAAAATACAAGTTTCATAGGTCTCTGAGGAAGTCTAGAAGTGGACGTCTATCGGCTGATGATGCTGTTTTAGGTAATATATCTACACTGTATGTTCTAAAAACAGGTTAAAATTATTTAAACACGCTATATTTAGAATCGTTACATTAAATGTTTAAATGCCGTAAGGGGACGTACTGGCCCAAGAGGATCACGATTATAATGAGTAAGAGAGAGAGAGAATATTAACTTGTGGGTATTAATAGATAATACCAGACATATAAAATTATTATGATTAATAAATATTACGTCAATGGATGCGGTAATTAATAAAAGGTTAGGATCTATGCACTACAGACAGTAGTTACCTTTGTTTTGTACCTTTTTTATACATTTAAACGACGTGACGTTCACCTGATGGTAAGTGATACACCTGCCCATAACAACGTGGCGATGGTTAGGATATTATATATTGCAACGAATTGCGCTCGTCGCCTACGACAAGATGTTGAGTCACGTTAACCCAGTAATTATACTAGCAACAGCGCTCTTCAATCCGGAACAGAGCAATGTTTGCACACTACTGTTTACCAGCAGAAATAAGCACTGCGGTAGTACCTACATAGACAATATCCAGCAACAGAAACCTACCACCAGTTATGCCCTTTACTGTACTACTGGTGGCAGGTACCAACGTAACGCCTGTTTCTACTGCAAAACAGTAATCTGCAGATATTACTGTTTCGTATTGAAGGGCATTGTAGCTAATAAAATTACTGAGGTAAGAACACTCAATAACTTGTCTCAGGTGACGAGCCCAATGCCATGCATTGTATAGCGTACTAACTAGCATCACGTTATGGAAAGGCGAATCACTTACTATGACGCGAAGGTCCCGCTCGTCTGGTCGCTTAATAGAACAAAAAAAACACTATTATCCTCGGGAGTAAACTTATCATCAGGAGAGCGTCTTGCTCATCTCGTGGAATGAAATAAATAAAAACGTCTAAGACTTGTACCTCTTTTCAATTGAAGTAAGACATCGTGGAGCGAATTTTTTCCCTCTGTTTAATTTTAAGTAGAGGACGTAATCCCGCGCAATCCCGCACCAGCTCGCCCGGTGGATAAAAGGAAAAAGACAGTACTTTTGTATTAATGGCACCATATTTTACAGCACCGTCTACTTATTTCGAAAACTTCTGTGGAACCTAACGCTTTAAAGTATAAGCTTAAGAAGCCGAAAATATATAAAAGAAATACTTGATTAACCGTTTACTAAGAGAAGCTTTTTTTATCACGCTTTTCTATTCCCTTTTTCGGTACTATTTTACCGGAACAGATAAGACTTTCAGTATTATTATTCTTTATACTTTTAAGTTATAATATAACCTCAGTAAAGCTCATAAATATGTGATGGTAACCAGGTGATTAATTATATAATGTGTAAGATAAAAAATATACTTGAAACTGAGCGGAGACAGTCGCAGTACTTGTGTCTATTGCCAAGTCATATCGTTCATACATTTTTTTTTACGTCAACTGCTTGACAAGTCTCCGCAAAGATCTCCACATGGATCGATCCATCGATTGTAGGGGTTCATTTTGAAACATTTTAGCCATTTCCCATCACGCTGGCCTAATGCCGGTTGAAGGAAGAGAAAAGAGTTGTTTATTGATTACTAGGATGCACCGCGAGCAGGTGAGGTGGGCTTGGGTCCCATGAATTGTTGTGCGGAGCCTCTTATGCCTTTTCTCTCTGTAGCTATTAAAAAACTATAATTGACAGGGTAATAAAATGTTAAAAATATTGTCAACTGTCTGAAAGCGAACTACTGATGTGGTGCTTTACATCCTAATAAGAGGTCTAAAGGATTGATAGATTTTTTATGCGACAAAACAACGCTACGCTTGTCCATAATAACGTGCCACTTGTTAAGATGATGCACCCCTGCACCCCACAGCGTGGTTTGAGACGTAAGTTGTCAAATTTTGTTACCTCAGCAATTATCCTAGCCTACAACACCTTTATAGAGGAGTATAGTAATGTTTCCACAGTACTGTTTTTCGGCAGAAATATGCGTTGCGATGGAACCAACCTGGACGGTCTCCGGCAACAGACACCACCAGTAAATTTTATATTATTAATAATTTTAATAAGAGTTCGCAAATCGCGTTTCGATTGTACCACAATTCTTTAGGAAAACTCAATTAAAATTCCTAAGACTACTCCATCCCATCCCTCTGCAATAATGCTGCCGAAATAAAGACCTTCCCATTAAAGCTGTCGCATCAAATAATAAATATGGTCCCGAGAGATTAAGATACCTCTTCCTGAATTAAGTATCTCTGTTAATCTTCACAAACATTTTTTTGTTAAAACTTCATTGAAGACTTGAGGAATTTTTCCTGCTCTCCTCCGTATTCGCTTACAACAGATATACCTATATCATACCGGCGGCAGGTCTCTGTTGTTGAAGACCACAAGGGTACTTACTACCTTAACTCCTGTTCCTCCGCTGAACTGAAGTGTGCAAAAACTACCGTGTTCCAATTTTAAAGGTGCTGCAGCTAGTGTAATTACTGAGGTAATGAGACTTAACATCTTGTCTTAAAGCGAACGGCGCAATGTGGTGCTGTGAATACCATCCTAACTAACGCCACTTTGGTATGGCTTGCCCTTTAGTATCACTTCACATCAGGTGATCATCCTACTCGTCTCATCGCTTAATTGAACATAAAAGAAATGTGTTTCGGTTTGAAAGGCGCTGTAACTAGTGAAATTAATGGGGTCACGAGGCTTAATGTGTTATGTCTCAAGGCAGCCAATACAATCTAATGCTATTTAAATGATCCTAGTTAGCGCCACGCCAGTAATATACAAATCAATGTAATATTGAATAACTTTAACAAAAAAAATATCTCTTAATAAATAGAAAAAAAAGTGAAATTCTCATACGTTAAAAAAAATATGTTTTTAATTTCCAAATAAACTACTTCAGTATTGTGCCTATATACAGACTGCTCGCAAAAAGCTCTTCATAGTTTCGTATCCATATAACACAATGTGATATCGTTGATCAGATCCTGATGAATTGTATATTATACAATCCTAGTAATAAAAATCTATATTTTAATCTATATACAGAATGATAACATTGCCCTTTATATATATTTTTCCGCCATTCAAATTATATCTTAAATATCTTTTGTTGGTCTTATTCTTTTTCGATCGAAATAAGTTCAAATCTGAAAATATTCTAGACTTATACTCTATTATTAAGAATATAAAACAATAAAGCAAGAAACCTTTAAATTGTTAACATCAACGAAACATAAAACATACTGTTGACTGTATGTCACAAAGAGATCCGATCTATCCAACTACGCTTAATCACAGTTGGAAATTGAGTGTATCGGGGCCAGTACAGTTAATGTAATTGAATCTTTATGAAACAAAAATAAATTTCCCCGAATAGTATTGTACTAATAGTCAGATATCGGCTGAAGTCTAAATAGGTTGAAATAGACAGCCTTCACGCCAGCGCGAGTCGCGACACAAATCTGCCGAAAATAGTTCCGCCGCCTCAGCCTCTGCTCTGAAGCGGACTCTTATTTGGGTCGCATCAATTATTCTTAAGTATTGTACGAAAACTATTCAACTATTGATTGAATAAGAATTCTTAATCAAAAGCTATATATAACTTGGAAAGCCCAGGTGGGTCTGGTAGGTACCGGAAAACAGCTTAATTACTACAGCAATATTAATTAGATTATAAACTATACGTTTGGCTCTATTTTTCTTACATACAGACTTTGTTCTTTTAAAACTAAAAAAGAAACAAAAAAAAAATACATTTAAGATACTTAAAGAGGTAGAAGAAAATATGAGTGTGACTTAACATTAACTAAGAAGTACTAAATTATTTATATGTGTATATAAAATAAAGAAAAAAAAACATGAAAATAGCAAGTTTCTCATTGTTGTATTCTATATACAGCTAATGAAGCTTTATGTAGCAATACTGGTAGCACAGTACCACTGGTGGTAGCTGCGTTGCTGAAGATGTTCTAGGTATTTTTTTTATACGACGAAGCAAGCCGTTCACTCGATGTTAAGTGATTTGACACTAGCCCATCACAATGTGGCGCTAGCTGGAACGATATACATTACATGCATCGTCGCCTTGAAACAGCTATAGTAAAGTAGGTACAACCGCAGCTCCTATTTCAGCCGACAAAGAGTACTGTTTAAACATTACTCTGTTCCGGATCGAATGGCGCTGTAGCTAGTATAATTACTGTGGTAACAAGACATAACATACTGCTTCTCTCAAGGCAGTGTCACTTTCCACCAGGTGAACGATCCGCTCATCTCGTGACTACGTTAAATAATAAAAACCGTAGAGGTCAGCTACGACGTAGACGTTTTTCAGAAATTCTGCCCTCCAGGATCAACCTTGGGAACTCATAAAGAGATCCTCTTTGAAGGTGTCCGAAAAATGCAACCTTTCTTTGAATGATGATCATCATCAGTCTACGTTTGCAGATACCTCTCTTAAGAACAGCTTATACAAAGCATCGCGTATGTATAATGACGTAGATTATTATGTTATGTGGTATTTTGTAAAAAACCGGTGACTCTATTCAGATGCAGAGGACACAGTAAAGTTTTTAACAGGTATTCGTCGTTTAAGTACTCTCTATGTAAGTATATAAAAGATAAAACAAAAGTTAATTAGGTATTATTATAAACATTATCTGTAGGACACATTCGTACACATAAAAAATATTGTCATCGACTCATAGACCTCCATAGCTGGACATGGTCCATCCCAAAGATCCCTACATCGATCAGTACTGCGTTGTCTACACCGCCGGGCACCAGGGGTCTTCGTTAGTAGGGATTCATATGGAGGGATTTAGGCCATTTGCCACCACCATGACCTAATGCGTGTTGGAGGGAGCTAGAGCCTCGTGTGTTGATTATCAGGGTGCACCACGAGCAGGTTACTTCAACAGTTAGCTTCGGTCCCGTGAGTTGTTGTGTTGGACCCGTTACCTACGCTCTTTTTGGTACAAGTTGTAATTGAAGACTTGAACCGGACCTTGAAACGGATGGACAAAGTGAGGAACAGTGTGATAAGGAAGCGGTGCGGCGTGGTTGAAGATGTAGTGACAAGGATAGAGAAAGGGATGCTTAGATGGTTCGGCCATGTCGAAAGAATGGATGAAAGAAGATTAACGAAAGAAATATACAAGGTAAGAATGATTGGAAAAATCGGTGCAGGTCGATCTAGGCGGACATACTCCAATCAAATCGGAGATGTCCTAAAGAAAGGCAAGGTCAAAAGCACACGCAACCGACGAGCGTGCATGATGACGCTTATGAAAGTGGAGGAAGCGAGAGAGGTGTGCCAGGATCGTAGCAGGTGGAGAGAGGTGGTCTCTGCCTACCCCGCTGGGAACGAGGCGTGATATATATGTATATGTATGTATGTGAAGACTTGAAAGTCATGTATATCTTCCGGGCGTCGATTAACAATTTAAGATACGTTAATATTAGAGCTCTATAATCATTTCCGCTTTATGTTTGTATGCGGGCTCATATGTGCCTCGCCTCGAGAACCTTTGTGTATCAACAAACATGAAGTTTAAGGTCTTGTCTCAAAGCTCCGTCGGATTTATTTGACTTTGCAGCTTAATCCAAGTATAATAACGTTATACTACATATACTACTATTATAGTAATGAGTTATACATATAATTCCTCATAAGATGTTATATTAAACCTATATATGAAATTAGCATATTGTGAAAATGTATTATAATATGATGACTTCTTCTATCTCTATCTTATAGGTAGTTTATAGATTGCATTGCTAAGAAAATTTAGAAAGAGTCTATTACATCTTTAACTGCTTTAGCTTAGGGTTTATTTTGTAGGAAAAATTTTATAAAACTAACAAGAATTTTTAAAAAGACACTGTTAACTTATCTCGATATATAGAACTGTATATATAACATCGTTCTTACAGACTAACTTAACTACTTCACACGTATTACTAAACCATCACCATCATCAGCCGATAGACGTTCACTGGGGCCACCACATGGGCTTAAACATTCCCATATCACTCTCTCTAACATAAATCTTTTATAATCATATGTATCCCTCCTTTATATCATTCATGTCTCTACCTGTTCCCAACGACTGCTATCGTTACTGCTTAGCTGTGCTGACTCTATGTCGCGACAGTAAACATTACTTTGTAGACTCAGTAGTTAACTTCGTCCACAAAGTTCCATAGTCTGGTGCGGTGCGGGATATATGATACCTTACGTTATATGATACCTTTTTATATAAAACCAAAAAATATGTACAAATATGCACCAACTATAATATTACCCTAAAACCAGTAAGGTTTATCTGGATAATATAGTCGTCGTGGCTCACATCACATTTGGGTTGATTTACAATGAGCCATCTTTTTAGTGTCGCTCGGTGTGATCCTGAAGATGCATCAAAGTTTTTGATATCTGATAGTAAACTATTTACAGAATTAGGTATGATACAATCAAAGATTCTTGATCGGAATGAGGCGGGATTGGCAAAATTTTATTTGCACCTCGCACTGATGGGTGTCTCAAGATGCTTTCTAGTCATCGGAAGGTTGCGCAGGGTAGGAGCCGGTACAGTCAGTGCAGTTGAGGAGTTGTCGGTTGACAGTCCCGCGGTCACTAGGATCGTTTCGGAGCTATCACGTAGGGAGCCGCTGCAGTAGCACGGCGCTACGCTGGCGGTTTAATTGTTGTCGCGACAGGAAGAAGCTACACGTACGGGATGCAGCTGGAACAGGACGTCGCTCACGAATGAGTTTTCTAACTTGACTGACTCGACCGAGACTTCCGACTTGATAACACAACATGAAGTCCTGAAAGCGACAGCCTGATAGCGAGCGGTAAGTACATACACGCAGTCTCAGGAGAGCGTTATCCTGCGGGCTCCTGAGCCGTTTGTACGGCCCAACTCTAGTACCATAAAAATTATTGTATTTGGGGACTACGAATTTTTTATTTGACTCTTAAAGCATTAGAGAGCTCGAACCCTAAAGAAAACATTAAAACCAAAAAGGCGGCAGAATTTTTTTATTCAATACCTTCCATACATTCATTAATCCTTCGAGTGGTTACTGCAGCGCTGGTGCCGCAGTGAAACTCATATTAGTAAGTAACGCGATATTTCAAGTTTTCCATTTTGTGGAGCGAGGGATGTCGGGGAGAAACAAATGAAACAGTAAACACGAAATACAAAAACAAAAGCCTAAATTTTAATTTGTTAACTAAATGCTAGGTTATTTGAGACCAAAGTGAGTAGTTTGACAATACGCCTATTGTGAATGTAAGGACCTAGTTAATACATAGTAAACAAGAGATTATATTAAACCGAGAACAATATGGGTTTCCCCCAAAGATTCCCACATGATTGGGTAGGAATTCACATTGGGCTATTTTCCTCTACGCGAGCCCAATACGGCTTGTTGAGTGCTAGAGTTTCATTAGTTGATTAGCAGGAAGCACCACGAGCAGGCGAGGTTGGTTTTGATGCTGTCCAGGATAATGTATAACAAAATCATTACAATTATTACAGATTTTGTTTATTTAAGAAACGTTTGAAAAAATAAATGAAATCACACAGATTTATTAGTGGCAGGTTCTGTCACCGGTGAACGTCTAGGTAGGTACCTCCGCAGACCCTATAGCAACCGCACAAACAGTACTGTGCAAACACTAATGTATTCTGGTTTAAAAGGCACTGTAGCTGGTGTAATTACTGGGGTAACGAGACAACGTTTCATGTCTCAAGGAGCAAATACAGTGTAATACCACAGGTATATCATCCTAACTAGGGCTAGATTTTTATAGATAAGCGTGGCTAATCATTAGGTGAACGTCTAGAAAAAAAAATATTTAGTAGCTCAAATGAACTTAATACTCAGTATAGTTTAAAAAAAAAGATATCAGCGAGCTCATCAATTATTCAGCGAATGATTTCGTTATTAATGTACAGGATTCGTGATTGAATCGCGTGAGTGTCGCGCACCGATCCTGGGCTTCAGATATTTTTATTAGAAGCTAATGTATATGTTTAACCCGTTCGTAATAGATGCATTAATATACAACTGTATTATTGTTCTACATGTTTTCATCATCATCATTATCAACCTTTGTTAGCCACTGCTAAATATAGAGTTTCCGATCCTCAGCTTCTCGCATCCACCCACTTTCGACCTCCCTGACGATGTCTTCGGTCTATCTGAAGGGAGCGCGTTCTACACTTCTGCGACCTGAACGCGGCCTTCACTCCAAGACTTTTCCTCCCCCATCGGCCGTCACTGACACGACAGACACGGTGGGCCCGGTGCCACTTCAGCTTGCAGATTTCGAGAGCTACGTCGACTTCAGTTCTCCATCGAACCTCATCGTTTAAGATCTTGTCCTTTAGAGAAATGCCAAGCACAGGTCTCTCCTGTCTCTCCTCTCTCCTCCTTATTTGTTGGTTGGTGTATGTATTTTAAATAAATAAAACAGAACCTTTAAGATCAAAAATAAACGTATTAATAATAACATTAGACGAAACAGCTATGGACCAAGAATAAAAGCTTTTGTGAACGGTCAGCGTTGGTGAATAAATGATCGAGACTGTTTCCTTGAGAACTAATAGTAAAAATATTAGGCAAACTTTATTTGTCGTCATATACGTCTACGAGTGGACATATAACTCCCTCAAAGATCTTCACTGCATTTGGTTCTATGCTACCCGCTTCTGAAGTTTTCCCGTTATCTTCACCAGATCGTCAATTCACCTCGGGAGGAGTTATCAAGCACTACGTCTGTTATTGGTAAAAATAAGTATAAATTTAGGTATTTTTTTCTATTAAATTTTACATTGTTTTATATAAACCTGATGAATAATTAAACGACGCTTTAATAATATAAGAATACCATGAAACAGGCGGGTGCAGAAATTACTACAGGTAGTGTTCTGACCTTATATGTCTATCATCATTCCTAATTATCAGCCTTAGTTTATCCACAGCTAGATATAGGACTTCTCCAACATATTCTATCAAATGCAATCCTTAGGTTCTCATATCTATCCACTTTCGATCGCGCTGATGATGTGGTCTATCCATCCACCCTTTTCTAATTCTGTTTGCTTCATATCGAGTTCGTTTAAAATTTCCTTGAATGAAGTCATTTAAAATCATACAAATTAACATATTAAAGCTTCTGTAGGTTGTAGAACGATTGCGGCAACTTGTAAATATTAGTGATAACATCAATACAGCACGAAAAATATATTTATACGAACAATAGCTATATATCGGAAAGCTTCGCGTGACTGATTTCGGTCCGTGTGTCGCGTGACAGTTCTAAGCATCACGGCATCACAGACATCATGAAACAATCTTTCAGTAAGTTGTAGCTTAGTTTCTTTTGTCTGTAATAAGCCAAGGTTATAGACAAAGCAATTGTGAAATTCTTGCATGTAGACCTAGGTTGGAAATTCACTTAGAAATTAAGTCTCAAAACTTGACTTTCTTCCGGCTTCTTTCTAGTAAAGGAATTGTTTAAAAGGAGCCGTCCTATTTAACAAAAAAAAGACTGATAAAGTGTTTTCTAGACGGTTAACAGCCAACATAGTAACACAGAGGTCTTAAATTAGATTCTGATGCTACATGTTTAGGTTTAGTTTGGTCGGTGCTGAATTTTTTCAAATCCACCTGTCTATCTACTACTCCTATATTATAAAACGGCCAATATTCAGTCAACATAAAAGAAGTTTTGTTATAAAAGCTTCTAAATATATAGTATCTTCCAAGGAATATTGTTATATTTTCAATTAACCACGACGCCTTGGCCCAGTTAACTCCGGTCCAGACGGCCGCGACCGGATATAGTTGTGATACAATGTGACCTTTTATATATCATAGCCGAGCTTAACTGCTACCCCTGATTCGCTAGATTGGGACAGAAAATAGTATTTCATTTTATCTATTAACTTTTAGTCTATTATTAAAACCTGCTGTGAAAAGGGTTGAAAATTTAAGCCATAAACAATAATCGACTTCTACTACATTGGAGAGTCAGAGCAATGAAAGCGAACTATACTTGACCTCACTCATCATCATCGTCACTCATTTTGACTTCAATTTATTATAAAACATTTACAAATCCTCTTTAAGCATATGCTTTAATTTTTACAATAATGTTGTACTAAAATTTATCACCACCTCTTGATGGTAAGCCTATACACGTCCACTGCTAAACATAAGCCTTCCCCAAAGATCTCCACACTTGTAGGGGTTTATTTGTTGTTGGGGATTTCCCACCACTCTGACCCAATGCGGGTTGGTGAGAGCCAGAGGCTCGATTAGCAGGATGCACCACTAGTAGGTGAGGTTGGCTTGGTTCCCGTGAGTTGCTATACGGGACCCCTAATACCCCTAAAATTTATTACACTGAATTTTTACGGTTCTTGTTGTGTTAGTTAAATAATTGATGAAATGATATGATCTCAAGGCATTTCATATATCGTGATGCTGTTATATTCCTTATCAATCGCGTAGTTAGGAGCACATATCAATATAAAATTGTTATTCGATTTAAGGAAGATGTAAATATTCGAGACGTACAGTATATACTGTATCTTATAGACATTATATTGCTCGTCTACGACGGAAATAGTCGCTCTCGCTCTGTTTGCCTTTATTTAGGGGTAAGACGGAATACTCTTTCCGTCCAATGCGAACGAAATGAATTCGTGTTTGCTGATATTGCTCATTCCAGTTGACAGTGATTCCTAATATACGAGCTCACTCTCATCTAATTGAAATAAAAAGTTATGTAAATAGAATAGGGATGTAAAAGTTCCCACCTGCTCGTGATGCACTCTGGTAATCAATAAACAAGGCTCTGGCTTCCACCAACCCGCATTAGGCTAGCGTGGCGGGAAATGGCCCATTTCCCTCTATATGAACCCGTTCAAACGATGACCCTTGCTACTCGGCGGTACCGGAAGTCATGCTGACTTTCTGGTGAAGGCAGTGCCGCACCGACAAATGTAGAGATCTTTGGAAGAGGCCTATGTCCAACCGTGGATGTATATCGACTGATGATGATGAAAACATTGCTCGAAGGACTGACGGCCTTTTTTTTTTTTTTTTTCTCACGGGGGATATCTTCTTAAAAGATACCTTGTTTCTGGGGGGAAGACAAGGTTATGTGGGGACTTGTACCCACTAAAACCCCCTCGGTGGTCTCCCTCAGTGCATTAGGAGGGGCTCCGGGATCTCCTACGGAACGCACCGGCGCCCCCCTGCACTCTCGATTAACATTCCACGGAAGGGCCAAAGCCCTACTAGACCTCACGCTTTGCTACGGCAAATACAAGACCACAATGTATTTGCCGTCCTCCTAAGGCTCGCTTACTAAGCTCTGAGGGCCCCCACCCTCAAAGCCTACGAAACCGAGGACCCTTTTAGTCGCCTTGTACGACAGGCAGAGAATACCTTAGTCCTATTCTTAATGGCCCGGCACTACAGGGCTGACGGGTTGGGGCGTCCGTTGCCAACGCCCCGACGTCCTCGTCTATGGACGGAGTCGGCCCTCTCCCGACTTCGCTCGGCGGACTCCTTCTGCATCATAACGGTTTCACAGAAGGAAACCAACGCTATCCACCCATTTTTCTTTGCTAGTGCAGTTGATATCGCTACTGGCAAAGAAAAGTCATGCCCGATTTTGTGGATGAGAATTCTCCGTTCAGGCTCCCACGTAGGGCATTCTGCGAGCGTATGCTGAGCGGAATCCAGCTCTCCACCACAATGGTGGCATTGCGTGGTTGGTTCACGTCCAATCCTATTCAGGTACTCACCAAAACACCCGTGTCCTGTGAGTACCTGAGTCAGCCTGAACGTGACATGCGCCACTCCGCCCAATCTAAGCCAGGCTTCGAGGTTCGGCAGAAATGCGCTTACTATACGCTGCCGTGAGTTCCGCGGCTCAGCTAGTCTCTCTCTCCACACCTCCAAAGCGCGGCGGCGCTCTTGCCTGTGCACTTCCACCACATCCAGGGGTTCGGCTTCTTCTCGATGAGAACGTAGACGCGTATAAATCCGCGCGTCCCTTTCCGCCAGAATGTCCAGAGGTGGGAACCGGGCCAGGATAGTGGCCGCCTCAAACGATATCGTCCGATATCCCCGTGCGATACGAATGGCTATCTTCCGTTGCAGACTGTTGACTTTAGCCCGGCAACGTCGGCTGCCCGTCAACCGATCTGACCAAACCGGAGCGCCATAGAGAGCCATCGATCGCACAACACCCGAGTAGAGGCGGCGGACTCCTTCTCCGGGACCTCCAAGATTGAGCAGTAGTCTATGCAGAGCACCTACTACCTTCTCAACCCTAGGGATCAGGCGGTTGAAGTGTTCCTCGAATCTCCATCGACTGTCTAGAGTGAGACCGAGATATTTCATTACCGATCCCACCTCAACAGGCACGTCACCTACGCGAACCGAAAAGCTGGGAGGTTCCCTTGTTTTAGGGAGCTTGTGAAACCATATCGCCTCGGACTTATGAGGCGTTATCCGGAGACCCAGCTCTTGGATTTTGTCCACAACGCAAGCTACTCCAATTTCGGCAAGTCGGATGGTGTCCTCAAAACTGTCTCCATTTGCCAAAACTAATGTGTCATCCGCGTAACATACAACACATACTCCAGCGGGGAGATCGACTCTAAGGACTGCGTCATATGCAATGTTCCATAATAGAGGGCCCAATACAGAACCCTGTGGAACTCCGCAATTTACCTCTCTCCTATGAAATATGGCATCCCGACCCACATATTGGACGCATCTGTCTTTTAAATAGGACCCGACAATGCGCTGTAAGTAGGGAGGCATGCGATGGTACGCCAGAGCTTCCCATATTACTCCCCATGGTAGTGAGTTAAAGGCGTTCACTACATCAAGGCTAACTGCCAATGCCACACCGCCTTGATCCACTGTTCGTTGCGACTGTTCCCGAATGCGAAGGATCGCATCCATGGTTGAGCGCGCTCTTCGGAAACCAAACTGGCCATCCGACAGATCGGGGCCTTCTTGGTGGAGATGCAGATTGATGCGATCGGCAATTATTCTTTCGAACAATTTACCGGCCTCATCCAACAGGCATATGGGTCGGTATGCAGAAGGAGTGTCCGCGGTCCTACCATCTTTCTTTAACAGCACCATCCGTGCTTCCTTCCAGCCCTGAGGGAATAGGCCAGCACTGAAGCAGCAGGTAAACAGGTTCCTCAGTCTATCTCCTAGTCCGGCGGCTATTGCTAGTACCCACGCGCGTCCGGGAATTCCGTCAGGACCTGGTGCAGTATTCCGGGCTTTGAGACGCTTAATGGCTCGTTCTAACTCTTCGTTGGTCACACCCCATTCGTCGGACCAGACGAGCTGATTCAACGACTCCGTAGAAGGTGGTACTGGGCATTGTTGACTCCTTGGGAAGAGAGTGTCCATCACTGTTTCCATAAATAAAGGATCCAAGGTCTCTGTTAGTGGAGGAATCCAAGGTCTGAGTTTGCCCAATACCATCTTGTATGGGCGTCCCCACGAGTCCCTCTCCAGTTCCTCGAGCAGTTCGTTCCAAGCCCGAGATCTAGCTGATTTAATATCCAGTTGGAGCGATTTAGTAGCGTCTCTGTACATCCTGTAGGCACGAGTCGTTTCGTCCACTGTGGCTCGTCGTCTCCTTCGGGTTCTTGTGTACTGACGTCGAGCGCGCAAGCAAACCTCGCGCAGTTGCGCTATAGCTGGCGACCACCAGTAAACCGCCTTCGACTTAATAAGCTTTGTTCGGGGCATTGAGACATCACAAATGTATGTCATCGATTCCCGAAACCAAGTCGCTCCACTTACAGGATCGGACAACATTCCTTCGGCTATGCTTTCTGGCCAGGCCATGACGATGGCTGCTGCTTCGAGCATATCTGCATCGAGTCTCTTGAGGGACCACCGCCGCGGAAGGCTGCTGCTGTGGTTGCGAGCAACATGTTGTGAGGAGCCAAGCGTTAAATTAATCAAAATATAGCGGTGATCAGAAAGCGTGACCGCTTCCTCCGCTACTCTCCAGCCTGTCACCATGCGCAAAGCAGAAGAATTTTGCCCATGATAGATCAACGATCGACTCTCCCTGCCATCGCACACAGGTGCTGACGGATCCATGGTTTAGGAGCCGAAGGTCAAGCCCAGCCGCCCACACTTGCAAAGTCTCCCCCCTAGTGCTGTTCCGAGAGGATCCCCACACTTTGGAGTGTGCATTGAAATCACCTAGAACAAGGACCGGACGTGGCTGACATCTGCGAATGCATTTGGCTACAGAGTCCAAGTACACTTGGCGGCGCGTGTGCAGTTGGGAGAGACATAGCAGCCCACAACTGCAAGAGGCCCCCATTCGACAGCAACAAAACCTTGCCCGCTAAAAATTGTAGAACAGTGTCGGTCCCCTGTATTCCCATTCCAATAGATAGCGACCTTGCCATCTTCGCTACCAAACCAGCGAGGATGGTCTGGTACACGGTAAGGTTCGGCCGTTACGGCCAAAGCTACCGACCACTCCGCGAGGTGTTGCAGTAGCAGGTCCTGCGCCCCGCGGCAGTGTTTCAGGTTAGCTTGGAGTATCTTTATCCTTCGATCGAAGGTGATACTTCCATGTGATCCTCTGCACTTTGGGGTGGCTCAGGAGCAGGAGCCTGCTTTCTCCCTGTTCCTGTTCTCCTCCGCTTAGGTGCACATGCCTTAGCCCCCAGTCGGTGATTAGCTGGGCGTCCGAGATCCACGCACAGTGGACATTTTAGCACTACAGTAGTACATTGACTAGCCCTATGGCCTGGCTCACTGCAAGCGTAGCACTGCGTGCTACGATCCTTTTCATTAGGGCATCTATTACGAACGTGCCCCAATTCCAGACATCGGTAACACTGCAAGGGTCGTTTCGCTAGAACCTCAACCCTTGCTAATGTCCACCCTACGCGGACACGTTTTGCTATCGCCAGCTTTCTTACTGTGCTTATAGGACATCGTACCCAGGCAGATCCCATTCGCAGAGGAGATCGGCGAATATCGCCCACTTTAACATCAGCGAGTGAACAGCCTCCTGCTTCCGCAACTGCCTCTGCGACTTCCGCTGTAGTGACGGACTCGTCCAAATCCATCACTCTTATTTCGCCTCTTTTGGAGGGTCGCGCTATGTATACATCGGTATCGGCCAGCGCTTCTTTCATTTTTCCCGCCAGCATATCAGCTTTCGATGCACAGTCAGGGCCAGCCACCTCCAATATTAGTGCCCCCGTTACTGCTCTCCTTGGTCGAACGGTTTCAATACCGCAGTCTGCCAACTTAACCTTCTGTTTTACCGCGGTCATGACCGCGGCGTACGAAAGTTCTCCATTCGCTGGTACGGTGACTGTAATGGCTGCTGCACGACGAAGTCTACCCGGTTTTACCTTTTCGGTAGGTTTTGGAGTCACCTTTACAGCCTTCCTGACTGATGGAAGAACCTGTTTTGCCGTCAGTCTCCTAGCTTTACGGCTCACTACAGCCGACCAGGTATCCGCTGCTGACCTGAGCTCCGCGGCAATTGGCTCAGAAGCCAGAACAGGTGCACGCGGTATCAAAGATTGATCAGCGTCAGCCGCTACTGGCTCCCGACCACTTGGGAGTCTTGGATTGTTCGACAACCTTTGCCTTAGAGCTCTGTCAGGAAAAATTCTGGTCTCAAAGGCAGCAAGCTTTTCATCTACAAGACAACCTATTTGCAGCATGAGGCCTTCTTCTCCTCTCCTGGTAACGCCTTCTTTACCTAATGTACGCAGAGCAGACGCAGGCTTTGCCTTCCCAGACTCCGTAGAGCCAATCGTCTGCTTCCGGAGTAGCTTCATTTCTTCAGTGAGCTTATCCAACTTGGTTGCAAGATCCTTTACGAGTGATCGAAGCTCTCCATTCTCCTTTTCAAGTCTTACAACTTTATGAATGCTTGCTGCTCTTCGTGTAAGTTCTCCTGCCGCCGCTTTTAGGTTGCGAACTCCCAATCTCAAGTGACGGACGTAATCGCCTTTGAGATTACGGGAACGCTCTGCAACATTCCCTATTTGTTGAAGGTGTTGATCAATGAGCTCTTCCAGTTGGATATCCGCATAAGATTGCATTTCCAGGGCCAAGTTATCAACCTCGCTCTCTTCGCTTGCAGAGGCAGTAACCACTTGGTACTTAGCAGCGACCTCCATGCATTTGGCTTTAGATCTTCTCTTCCGTGCGTTGCTTGAGACCTCGGAAGCTACCGAAGTTAACGACATATGTGAGCCGTCTGACTCGCACGCATCGCTGTCCCCTGCCGTATTTTTTTGTCGGTCTAAGCGTATAGCGCGTCTTCGCCGCCCACTTGGCCGACCCTTTTGTTGCCCCGGAACATCTCCCTCTTTCCTAATTTTGTCCCCTGGTGGTAGAGGAACCGCCCACGGTTCAGATACATCACCAACTTGGGTTAAGTTCTCTTCCCCACGTGTTATGCAATCGTCCAGGCAAGGCCCGGAGTTTGACTTTCCCTCAGCTTCTCCATTTTTGGTATTTAATTGGTTCATTTCTGTTCCCACGAAACTGGCATGAAATATTTATTTGCTCGGGCAGAGCATCCTTACCCGAACAAGCCTACATACACCCGGGGGTCGGCAGGTACCTGGGGTGGATAGCAGTAGCGGTTGACAACCCCTCAACCATGCATCACCTCGCGCTGCTTCCGCCGCTTGTGATTAGGGTATTTTTTTATAGAGGTTTTCTCCTCTTGGCCCGGCCAGTTAAGGCAAGACCCCCGTTCCCGATAGGAGCCGCGAGACGTGACCACGACACTCCAACCGGGGTTACGGGTTCCACGCGCGTTTCCGCGATGTGGCCGACGGTGGCAACAAAACAAAATTAAACCGCCCGCGCGAGGTCAGAGTCAATGAACACCGCGCCCGTCCTTGCCTCTCCAATATGCCTTCTGCTGATCAGAGGGACACCCGGAGAGACGCCTTCTCGGCAGATTATTCGCTACCAGTCCGCAACCATGAAGGCCGCGGACTGGCCCCAGGGTGCACCACGAGGAGGTTATCTGCCATAGCACCCCAGGACTGACGGCCTACGGGCATAAAAGTTCTATATTTGCAGCCCTATTCCAGCAGACCAGGGGAAATCACCGGATGGTGTAGGGTAAGACTGTAAAATTAGATTGGAAATCTTTGAGTAAAGACTATGACCAGTTGTGAATATCTCTAGACTGATATTGATGATGGTATGGTGTTAATAAAAAGTATCTAATGTTTAATTTGCTACAAAGTCAAACGAAAATGATAAAACTACATCATCATCAGCCGATATACGTCTATTGTTAATATATAGGCCTCCCCCGAAGATTCCCACATTGATTAGGCGTGAAATCATATGGGGGATTTGGGCGATTTCCTACCGCGCTGGCCCAATGCGGGTTGGAGGAAGCCAGAGTCTCGTCTGTTGATTAGCAGGGTGCACCACGGGCAGGTGAGATTGGCTTGGGTCCGGTGAGTTTTTGTACAGGAGCCCTTACACCCCCAAAAGAAACTTAGTTGAACTAACTTTAATGGTGGTAGCTACCACCGCACCGCCCTTTTTCTGCAGCCAAACCGTAGTGTGCAAACATTACTATGTTCCGGTTTGATAGGTGCTGAAGCTAGTATTATCACTGGGGTAATAAGACAACATCTTACATTTTAGAAGACGAGCGCAATACGACGCAGTGGTATCATCACTTATCAGGTGAACGTCTCACTCGTGTCTTTGCTTAATTATATAAAAAAAAAATATTTCTATATAAGAGTTATACCAAGAACTCTTGATAATAACAATGAGTTGCTAATCATGATGATTATACAGCTCTACACAATTCCCATCGCCATAAGACGTAAAAGTAGTACGTCTCGACTCCACTATAATTCACTGAGACAGCTCCGTCTCTCTTCTACCCTTGCCAAGTGTTACAAATTAAAAGCCTTTTTTCCGCCAACCCTCGCCCCCAGTAATGAAGGATATATTTTATACAGATACTTTTATTGCATTAAAACATTAATTGTTTATCACACTTCAAACAATACTCTCTCCTTTTCATATAGATTAAGTAGAAAAGGCATAGACACATTTTTCGATACTTTTTTTTTAATCGACGAGGCGACGAAACTATCAGAACTTTCACCTGATGGTAAGTGACACGCCCGCCAACAACAACGTGGCAATAGATAGTACGTTATACACAATACCACATAGCGCTCGTCGCTTTGAGATATATGTTGCCTCGTTACCCTAGTAATTTCACTAGTCACAGCGCCCTTCAAACCTGAACGCAGTAATATTCGAACACAACTATTTAGCGGAAGAAATAGAAGCAACGGCGGTACCTACCTTGACAGTATCCGGCAACAGGGACCTACCATCATTAATATATATTCACATTGACCTGATACCCTGACTCCTTGTGAGAAAAGGCCCGGGTCCTAATAGCGGGAACATTAAGAGTAGTATATATTTATTTATTTCTCATCATCATCATCATCAGCCGATGAACGTCCACTGCTGGACATAAGCCTCTCTCAAAGACCTCCACATTTGAAGCAGTTCATATGGAGGGATTTGGGCCATTTCCTACCACGCTGGCCCATTGCGGGTTGATGAGAGCCATAGCCTCGTTTCTTGATTAGCAGGATGCACCACGAGCAAGTGGGGTTGGCTTCGACCCCGTAAGTCTTAATGCGGAATCCCTTACACCTCTTATTGCATTTACTTCTGTCCCAATAAAAGACGACTATGAAGAACTATATTTACTACTGTTAGGCGGCAGAAATAGACGCTGCCGGTGATACCTATCTAGACGGTCTGCAGCAACAGTGACCTATCCTATCACCTAACATTATTCACTGCAGAATAAAATTATGAAAAAAAAAAATTATAAAGGGAGTTCACCGCGCTGTGAGACATAAATCGCGTATCATGTTATTACGGCGGGGGCGCGTTATGAAACATCAGGCAATATGCTGCGGGTCGGTCTCCAGGGGATGCTGTGCGTATCCCGTTATGTGGTCTACTGCCGAGTCTAGCGCCCCGATAACTTTTTTGCAATGTTGTTTGTTTTTTCTTTATTTAAGTTGATTAAATAATTTTTTTTATTTAACACTGCAAAGAGATCAGCAGACGTTCCACTGGTGGTAAGTTACATCTGTAACAATAAGGCTCTAGTGTTTTTTTACCCTACCTGATAAGTTTAACCAGGACCTTATATTGTTTTGTTATTCAACAAAGCGACCAGCGAAGCGGGACGGTCGACTGATGGTAAGTGATACACCTGCCCATAACAACGTGATACTACTTAGGATGTTATGTACTGCACCACGTTATGCATACCGCCTTGAGACATGTTATGTCTCGCTACCTTAGTAATTAAAATAGTTGGTTTACTAGTTGCGGTAGTTACAGCGTCTATCAAACCGGAATACAGTAATTGGTCGCAGAAATAGGCGCTGCGGTGATACCTATCTAGACGGTTTCCCGCACGGAGACTAGACTTGTTACTTTGCAAATCTGAAAGTTCACTACCTAAAGATGATCATCCGGTGATGAATAGGGGTTGGTGGAATTATATCATTTAATTAGATTAATTGATAAAATTTGCACCATTTTGTGATAACCGCATTGAGACATGATGTCGAGTCTCGTTACCCCAGTAATTTCATTAGCTACGACGCCTTTCAAACCCGAAAAAGGTAGTGTTTGCAGAGTACTTTTCCTCGGGTGCAATAGACGTTGCGATCTACATAGACGGTATCCGACAACAGAGACCTACCACCAATATATGTCGTTATGTTCAACAGTGGGCATCGACAGTCATGATATTAATGTCGCCTGCTAATGTTGATGTCTGAATAAAAAAAAACGCTAGACAGTAGCACTGAAAAATAGATCCAATTTAAAACTAATTGGACCAAAAGTGATTTGAGTGAATAATAAAATTGCAAATCTCGTAGCACTCACCCCCGCGCGCCGCTTGATGTATTGCGGTCATTTTTTGAATACGGAAATGTTCAAAATTTATGACGAACAATCTGTTTTTATATCAATATTGTTTTCATGCTACATATATAAAACAAACAGCATTTTATATACCATCTTACTGCTGATATCAGCTTAAAGCTTACTGCTGGTATGTCTCTGTTGCCGGAGGTCGAAAAACCAGACCAGCGCTTATTTCTCCAGACAAACATTATACGCTGTAGCTAGTGGAATTACTAGGGTAATAGGACTCAACATCTTGTCTCAAGGTGAACATCCCCCTCGTCTAGTCGCTTGCTTACATATAAAAATAATAAAAGTTTTATGCAATAACGAAAAGGTTGAACTTAAATTATTTAAGTTATTCCTATGAATAGAATTTATGTCTAGTTTAAAGGCCCGCTACGAAGTTTTTATTTTCTTATAAACAACCGATTTCATATAAACAATATGATAATAAGTCTTTAGTTTAATAATTCATAATTTTAGCTATAATTGTATCCTCATAGTCATGTAGTGCCCACTTCAATGTGAAATTTGGCGATGATCTTCATTTATAATGATAAAAAATATTTGGAATCTCTAATCTACAAAACTTCAATAGTTTTTGTTGATTTTATATTCTTCTATAAAGATTTTTAAACATATTATATATATTATATTAATACTAATTGTTTAACTATGATGAATTTATATGGGGACAGGACAAAGAGCTTCTTTAATATCATCTATCTTACTATATTATATCTTTAGCAAGTAAACCTTCGAAATGGAAAGAATTTTGGGTAGATATACGAGCTATATAAAAATAAGAACAACATAACAAGTAAAAAAACACACGTATAAAGATATAGTCATATAAATATATATATATATATAGAAGACCAGCGGGACTTTCACCGGATGGTAAGTGATACGCCCTCCCATAAATACGTGGCACTAGTTAGGATGTTACACAGTACCACATTGCGTTAGTCGCCTTCAGACATAAGATGTTAGGTCTAGTTACCCCAGTAATTTCATTAGTTACAGCGCCTTTCAAACTGGAACATAGTGATATTTGCACAATACTGTTAGTCGGCTACAATAGGCGCTGCGGTACCTACCTAAGCGATATCCGGCAACAGAGACCTACTCCAAGTAAATATATTTATTTTTTATTTTTTATATATTGTCACGCCTTTTTTCCAGTAGGGGTAGGCAGAGGTGAATAAACCACCCACGTTTCGCCAGATGTGGTCAGATTAGGTCCCATGTCAGTCCCAGGGGGCGAGCCTGTTGCCACTTTATTGGGGCCACCACACACACACACACAAAGATAATATCAGTGTGCGGGTTTCCTCACGATGTTTTGCTTCACCGTTTTTGTATCTCGCTGTTGTAACTAAAGTTCACAAATGTACATAACTTAAATATTAAGTCATCGGTACATGCCGTGGTTTGACCCGCGACCTTCGGAATGAAAGCCGCACGCTCTAACCATTAGGCCAGCGAGCTACTACTAACTAATATATTTATAGGAAGGTAAATGTTATTTCATTAGCTAAAATATATTCTTCTTAACGTTCCTCTCTGACTATCGAAGGCTGGCGGTCATGTCACTATATTTCGTCCGGTCAAAAATCATCTGTCATGTTCAAATATATCATTAGGTTGCAGATACAGAATATTAAATTTTAAAGAACATATTCAGCTATACTATATACCAACCATTCTATTACTATCTTATAACTATTGTCGTCTAGTTTTATTAAAGTTCGTGTGAAAGTCTTAAGCGAATTTGCATTAAATTTGAAGGTTATGTGACGGAGAGAGCTCGTCTCGCGGGTGCACTCCGCCGCCGCGCGCACTGCACCGCTGCAAATAAAGCGGGCGATCGTGCCCCGGAGATTGTTAAACTTATTTCACTTGTCCGTTTTAATTTGCCCGGTGGAGATACAGACGAACTGAATAGCGTTTTATTTAACCCCCCAACATGAGAGGGGGGTTACAATATTTATATTCTTAACTGAATTGTTCAAGCGATAACTAAATGCGGGCAACGCAGAACTGATTGGTGTAGAGATTTTTGAGATTAACTTATGTCCAGTTATGAACCTGACAAGGATAATGATGAATTTAACTTACATTGTTATGAAGAAACTAACCACCAATTAGTCGCTTAAATGAATGTATAGAAAAAAATTTATTTGTAGACAAATATGAGATGCAACTTGCAAATACTTGTCTTATAAAAATATGAAACGGAAAAGTTCAGTCTTCGTCCCTTTGATCATCGCTTGACTGTTCTTAAAGTTCACATCGCATGATTCACTTAATGACCTCAAATTTAAGGTCCTCCTCTAGCTCTTTAAACCGTAACCTAACCTACAAATACGGAATAATCATTTAACCTCCCTCCCGGGATCTGATGTTAGTAGGTGACGTGAACATATGAACTGTCTCACGTGAAGGAGGCCGTTTCCACCGTATTTATGTTACAACCCAAATGGAATATTATTAGTGAATGTAGACGAAAATATTCTCAGTGGTATATAAATAAATTCGACTTGTATCCGGGCCAGCGAAATGTGGGACGGAAAGGATCGGATGAGATTAAACACTGAGGCGATCTGATTTCTTATTGATATGTCATGTTTGTTTAAGTAAAGGGACACACATTGGAACGTGTCTCATAATTTAGCCTCTTATAAATGCTTGTACATAATATCAATTATCTATTTACAACGTATAACCCACAAATGTATATATGTATATAATATTAAAACCGGAAGCCTGTTTGAGTATGTAAATTTCCAAACCATTTCACCGACCGCCATAAAAACTGGTCACGTATGTATATTTGACGTTGAGGAAATGTGCTTAATTTTCCACTTTGTAACTTACCAGCTGATGGTATTTTAGTAATTGAAGCTCCATCGTTTAACAAAATTCAATATATATACATAAATACAGATACAGATATATATATACATAGAATTTAAAAATATACACTGAAAATACTTGTACGTATAATAGCAATTAGGTCTAAATGAATTACGTTTCGATAGGCGCATTACCATCACAAAGGGAAATGGTAATGGACTACCAATTAGACGCCATATACAGTGTCCCAAGATTTATATAATAATATTTATGTACGTCATTCATATTATACTTTACATATTTGACAGTTTTACAGTTGCCGGAGATCGTTCAGATATTATCACCTTTATGAATCTGAATTCGAACCAGGCTCCATGTACCCCCTGGGTCCTCGGAGACAGTTAATCTCAAGTTAATACTAACTTTCAGGAACAAGGAAATATTCCCTTTCGTTAATTTCATTCGGAGAGATGTAAATAAATGCACGTTCCTCCGGAGCGCGACAGAATTGCTAACGAAGGTATCCCGGCGGAGTTCGAGTTGCTAAATAAATCAAGATATTTAATTATTAAAGGTGATACATTATTCCAAATCGAGCTGATATAAAAATTTATAGGTAATGGAAGAATTTACAATCATCATCATTTCAGCTCATTGTCCATTGCTGAATAGGTCCTCATAAACTAGTTCCATTGTGACAATATGATATAACCTGTATCCAACGATTCCTTACCATCTCTACCAAGCGTCGCTCCACCGTTAAGTTAGAAGCAGTTTCTTTTAATTATTTGATGTGGTTAAAATGATATGCAAATGAATTTAGAGTGTATCCACAGTATTACTGAATACTTGTTTACATAGCACACTAGATGATCATAATGATGTAAATCATTAATCAGCTTTTATTGATTGCCTATAGAAATCGGACTCAAGTTAGGATGATCTACATAGGACAACATTGTCCTCGTCGTCTTGATAAATGAGATTTTAAGTCTCTTTACCAAAGTAATGTCACTATCTATATCGCAAATCTATTTTCAAACCGGAACACAACTATATTGGCACACCAAACTTTGGCAAAAGAAATATAAGCTGCGACGGAACCTGCCTAGATGCTCTTCGACAAAAGAGACCTACCGCTAATGAAGCTTTAAGAATGAAGTGAATAATAGTTGATAATGAATATTTAAAAAAATCTATTTACAAATAGTTTTAATTAAAACAGACTATGTATTCAAATCATTATATGCGTTAATATAATATAAAAGAAGGCTAATGATAAATATATTTTTTCTGGTGGTAGGTCTTTAATGGCAGAGATCATCTAGGTAGATACCATCGCAGGTCGTATTTCTACCTAGCTTCTGGTCTAGGTTTCGGTCGATGTAGCTATTAAAATCAGTAGAGTAATAACTTAATAAGACACCTTATGTCTCATTATGATCATTTTCACTAGCGCCATGTTGTTATAGGCAGAAGTATCACTATAAGATGAACCTCTCGCTCGTCTCGTCGTGTAAAAAAATACTTAATGAAACCTTTGAAAGTGAATTCAAAATATCGCTCTCTAAATCATCACACAACAAAAACATCACACTTCAGAATCTCTATTTACAAGTGATATAAAACATTTTAATAAATTTAAAGTTTTTAAAGTAATAAATTTAAGTTAGTGCTACGCCGTAGGCAAATACAGCTAAGTGAAATTCAGCAATATTTAGTATGTTCTTTAATGAAAGAAACCTTGCTGAATGGAACGATTCTTTAATCAATCTTCAGCCGATAGATATCCACTACTGGGCATGGGTTCCCCCCACAGATCCCCACATAGATCGGTCATGTGCCGCCCGCATCACCGTTCACCAGGGGCCATTGTTTATAGGGTTCCATATGAGGGGATTTGGGGCATTTTCCACCACGCTGGTCCAATGCGGGTTGACGGAAGTCAGAGCTTCGTATGTTGATCAGCAGGATGCACCGCGAGCAGGTAAGGTTGGCTTGGGTCCCGTGAGTTGTTTGTGCAAGACCCCTTACACTCCTTAGTTTTTCCCATATCACAGAATTAACTTGAAGATTCTTATCGAATTTACTTCATATTTTTAACCATCTTTCTACATACTGCGGTCATTGCCCAAAGAAAAGACACCAACTTTAATTTTTTTAGTAATTATTATGTTGTGACTGTTAAATTTGAACAGAAATAAACTATCTTTATTATTATAAATAAAATAAACTTTAATTGACTAAAACTCAGTAGCAATCGGCTTTCATAACTATGCTCGGTTTTGTTCAGTATTCACAATAGAAAATGAATAATTTAGAATCTAATCTAACCAGCCCCGACTGCGGGACAGGTCGCCGTCTGTTGTACAGAACATGAAATATTTATATCGAAACGTTTCATTTTACGATTTCAATTCGTCCATACATTATTAATAAACATTATTATCCAAAAATCAAGTAATAATAATGTACATACATATATTTGCTAGTTAATGAGAATGTTTGTGTATTTCTCAAAAGAAACTTTAAAAACAATAATTTACATTAAACCAGCTGTTTCCCACCCGCTCTGGTGGCTGTAACACCGTTTGGGGAAGGAATTTTGTAAGATCCATTATAAGCCGATCTCTAAATGACAGTAGCAAAACAAAAGAAAGTAATAAAATGTAAAATAAATAAAAACGAACAAACTGAAATTGAGGAAGTAATAATAAAAGATTGTAAAATTGTAAAAATAAAATAAACTAAATTGTAAATAAATAAAGAAACAACCAAAACCAACAAAGAACATGCAGGAGGAGGTATGCTGCAGGGATGATTTCTTTCAGGCACGCCCATACCCGTCTTCATTTCACAGGAGAGGAGGAATGATGGAATGACAGAAGAAAAATGGCATGCAGAATGGAGGATAGATAGAGTATGATAGAGGGAAAGGAATGATGAGAGATAAAAAGTAATGAATAAATAAACATAGATTTAGGTAACATGGTAAATGTAATATCGATAAATAACAGAAAAGTAGTGATGGTCAATGAAAGGAATATAATAAATAAAAAAAAAAGATAGTAACAATATCTCTACCAAATTTTTAGTGTTTACCTCTAATAGCTTCTGAGATTTAGTGATGAATCATCGACCCTCTGGAGGTCTTATATATATTATATAATGTTTTAAAACAAACGACAAAGTAATAAAACTAATTCCAATAAAACTTTTGATTATACTCGAAATTTCTGATAGACATTCAACGTATCTATGAAATAATCGAAGGACTGCGGTAAAATTAGGCAAAATATAAAATTCAGATTCAAAAAGCAACTCGACCTCAATGAAATCTCATTTACATAAATTATCCTCCACCAGAAACGCAAAAAAGTCTTTTATCTAACGGATAAATCGCAGGATTCTCTTAAGCCGTAGTGAATTTATTGATCTGTACAAAAATGTACACAGAATGTAGATGAGGGGCTAAGATTACTTAAACTATATTCAGATTCCTCAACGATACGATACGACATATTTCCTAATATAATCCATCTATATATATAGAAGATATCCATAGAATTATTGTCTCGACACGCGATCTTCGAAACCATCAGACGTTAAACACTCAACAATTGGTAAAGATATTCCTTCTGCCATTCAGAGGTCAGCTATGAATGGGTTTTAGAAAATCCATTCCCCAAAGGGAGTTGCAGGGGTATCGCGGCCAGGAAAAAGGACGAGGAACTGCTAGTATTTTTATAACTTCAACATAAAAATAACTTTAACCTTCTGTAGATGTACGAAATCTGTTCATATCTCTACTGCATCCGTTTTGGGACTGCATTCACTACACAAAATCCATTTTGAGAATCTATTGATGATTAGTATATATAAGAGTAGTGTTAGTATATTATAAAAAATTAATAACCAAAAAAGGCTGTACTATATATTATACACCAACACCATCAAGAATTATATTCACTTTACTACAACGCTATATACAGTACCGATAGTCAACAGTTTCTCTCATCTCTCAATATTACACATGACTTTTTTAATCAATAAGATGAAGAGACAAGCCAGACGTTCACCTTATTGTAAGTGGCACACTTGACCATAATATTGTGGCGCTAGTTAAGATTATCTACACTGAACCGCATTGCGCTCAACGCCCAAGAAATATGATGTTGAGGCTCGTTACGCCAGTGATTACATTGGGTATAGCGCCCTTCTAACTGGAACACAGTATTGTTTTCACACTATGACAGTAACCTCTCGGACGGTCTTCTGTCATAGATACCTACCACCATTATACAGGTGGTAGGTCCCGATTGCAGAACACCGCCTAGGTAGGTACCACCGCAAGTCCTACTACGTTCCTAAATATTACTCTGTTCCGGTTTAAAGGATAATTTAACTAATGATCATTCTGCATTATCATCATCTCTAGACTCACAACTATTAATGCAATATTGCTGTTTTTCTTCCCTTTGATTTTACATTTGGCAGCTTTTTCACATACTCCACTCTGCTGAAGAAGCCTGGATATTATGTGAGTTAACAGCCAACCTTTACATGTACAAAGGCAGGCAAGTACAGCGAGAAAACGTCCATCTCATCTTGTATACAATCAAACAGATTAAGATGCTGCATTAATAAGATAAATTGAGCCCAGCGCTTATTGCGAATCGGAAATGATTTCTCGAATGAATGCCTCGGGAAGCTGCTCCCTAGTAGATAAATCACATTATTTCATTTCTCCGAAAGCAATTGCGTGAGCTCACTTCACTCATTTCTAGCTGTCGAATCGAATACAACACTTAAATAACCACAGGCTCTCTGTAAACAAAGCGGTCCTCATTATAGATGCCTCGTTAAACCTTGTGATGTTACAAGATATCATTAATATTGTTTTACTGAACATTTTAGCAATTCATGTAAATAAGTAATAAGTTTCCTTGGTTGGTTCCTATACACCCGTAGCTATGGTAACCAGTTCAAACGTTTATACAATACAATATTACAATCATCGCTTAGTAATAAACTTTTTTTTTGTTCAATTAAGCGTTGAGACGAGCGGAAGTTCACCTGATGGTACGAGTAAGTGGTACTCCTGATCATAACGTAGCGTTAGTTAGGATAGTATACACAGCACCACATTACGCTCGTCGCCTTAGGGATGAGATGTTGACTATCGTTACCCCAGTGATTACATCAGCTAGAACTGCCTTTAAACAGGAGCTAGGTAGTGTTTGCACATAACTGTATGAAGGCAGAAATAACTTTTTTTTGGACACAGAAGAAATCTTATTAAAATACCCTGCTTCTGGGGGAAGAAAATGTCATATGGAGCTTCTACCCACTAAAACCCCTTCTGTAGTCTCCTTCAGTGCATTAGGATGGGCTCCAGGATCTAAGTAACCCACCGGTGCCCCTCTGCACACTGACTAAAACATCCCACGGAAAGATAAAATCCTCCCTAGGACTTACGCTGTATTGCGACAAATACGAGACCACCACGTATATGCTGTGTTTTTAAGGCTCTTGAGTTCTGAGGGTCTTTGCCCTCAAAGCTCAAGAATCTGATTTTATTCGCCTTGTACGACAGGCAGGGAATACCTTAGTCCTATTCTTAATAGCCCGATACTATAGGGCTGAGCAACGGGGACCTACCACCGGTTGTTTATTTCTCAAACAAAATACGAATCTAATTTCCTATTAGGAAAGACGATGCACTACTCCCACATTGTACAGCCAGCACTATATACAATTGTATCTATGTAATTAGATTTGAATTTAATACAGTTAGCTGAATTTCTATAATCTCATTAAAGAGCACTCCTCCAACTAATTAGTTATTAATGTGAAACTTAAAAGGACAACATTTTTCAGTTGGAGAAGCAACCGACCGGCAGGAATTAACCGCTAAGTGTTACGGATGCTTTCGCATTGCGGTACGCTCAGCATTTTCAATGGGTAACCTTTTTAGGAATTCTATTTTTAAAACTTTCATCTAAATCTGATACTTCCTTTAACCGGATGCAGTTAAATAGAAAACATTAACGTCATCTCGTTTTAGTAAATTTAAAACAGAGAAACAAAAATCTGTTGATATCTAGATAACAGATGATAATCGAATAAATGACTGATTTTTTTTTTCATTGAACTCATTAGTGGTAAGACCTGAAGCTTCCATTCCAGCCGATAAACAGTAGAGTGTAAACATTACTGTGTTTCAATTTAGACAGCGTTATAGTAAAATTACTTAACATTAGTCTCAAAGCGACGTGTACTGTACGTCGTCCTAACTAGTAGTTTGTTATGAGGTGTTGTACCTTTCCGATCAAGCTTCTTCGAATAAAAAAACATATAATAACGGGCAGGAAATTATCGCTACTTCCTCTTGCCCTTTTCCCAGCTATGGGGGATCGGCACAGTAGGTACTTCTCTTCCATATCCCTCTATTAGCCCTCATATCTGAATTCACACTCTTCTTAGGTATGTCATCTTTCACACAATCCATCCACACTTTTTTCGGTCTTCCTCTACCCTTATAACCATACATGTTTATTCTCATCACTTTCTTTGTTGTCCTTCATCCCTCCGCACAACCACCCCGTACCACGCTAATCTCTTGCTCCTTAATTTCTTTGTCACGGAGCAACTTTCAGACATCCTTTAATATGCTCATTCTTAATTTTATCCATCCTCGTCACACCGCACATCCATCTTAACATTCACATCTCAGCTACATGTAATCACATTATCGCTACATGTCTTATAATAACAACAGTAGCAATAAAAAAAAACCGAATGACATCATACAAACGGTTAACGGTAGCCTCTTACCCGAAGCAATACAACAATAAAACCTATCCAGTTGTGCGGGAACATCTATGACTCCATTACATCGGCTCCACTTTGATATTCAGTTCGCAGCACAACAAGAGGCGAGGTGTATCAAAGGAAGCGGGCCCTCCGATAAATATTCCGGCCGGTTTCCCTCACAAAACGTTTTGCATTAAATCTCCGGGAAGACGTCCGCCGCCCGGGGACGCTTGACTAATGCCCGGAGCGTGCGGCTTCAGCTAAACTACTGCCTACTGCCTACTGCCTACTGCGTACAAACTGATACCGGCCTTTCACTTTTCTTTCGTGACGGTCACACTATTAAACAATTTTCATTGTCGCAAGCGATGAGAAGAACCAGAGCATCATTTCGAGCAAAATGAAACACCCGCTATTAACGCTCTATATGTTTTTAATCCGCGTCCCAGAGGACGTAGGTAACCCTCACCAAGTGGTCCGACAATCTGGTGAAGGTTGCAGGAAGCAGTTAGATGCAGGCAGCGCAGGATCGATCGTTATGGAATTCTTTGGGGATGACCTATGTCCAGCAGTGGACGTCCGTCGGCTGATAATGATGATGATGATGATATTTTTATTTTTACGTAGTGACGACTTGAGCGAGACGTTCAACTGATAATAAGCAATATACCTACCCCATAAAAACGTGGCTCCAGTTGGTACGGTATACACAGCACCACATTGTGCTAAACACCTTGAAACATTAACTAAATTTACTAGCTACAACACACTTCAAACCGTTACACAGTAATGTTTGCACAGTACTGTTTGTCAGCTGCAATAGCAGCTACAGTGGTACCTACCTAGACGGAATTAGGCAACAGACACCTACCACCAGTCTATCGCGTTGTAGCTCCAAAACGATAGGACTAAAACCCACAACAGTTTTTTTTATTAATAAACTATTTGATTATAAAAACCTGTAAGAAGTATTTAATGTTCTTTTGATTTGATAAAATTGTTTTCAAAGCCTTAATGGGTCGTCAGCCCTCAAAAAGGTTACTAATATTAAAATAAAGAGTAACTTTATTGCTAATCAAAGATCAGGATCTCATCACTCTTTCCCCAAAGTACTCCTACGCTTTTAATGTAACTTTCATTAGTTACTCTGAAACAGTATTAAATACAATAGATACATACAAAGTTAATAAGTATACTTATTTCTTAACAGTTAACGAGGTAGTTAACTGCTAACCATATTCCCTCTGGACAGTTAATACTAAAATTAGACCTATTAGCGGGTAACTTATTACTCTCTTATGGATTGAGGGAAGACTTGTAAAAGATGTTTAAAAGAACTACAAAATATTTATTATACTTGATACAAATGCTTACTATTCCCCAACAGCCTTAAAAAGCCTCCAAATCCAAGAATCCAAATCGAAAACAAGCTATGTACTATATCATTATCATCATTAGGTGCCCTTTTCAAATTGAAGTATGGCGATCAGATTGAGAAAACCAATTCGATCCTCGGCTATTAGCTACCAGGTGCACGTTTATCACGAATTTTGCCCTCCAGGATCAATCTTGGGAACTCGTAAAGAGATCTTCTTTGAAGGTGTCCGAGAAATGCAACCTTACTTTGCATGACGATTATCATCAATCTACGTTTGCAGTTAGCTTTCTCAAAGATCTTAGCATTGGAGACAACAGTTCTCATCTAAAATTCGACGATATGTAACCACATAACAGTTCGGTATTTTGCAACCGCAGCCTCCCGCTCCGGAGCTGGCTTTCATCGTTCACATAGAACCGGTTGTCAGAAAGCGCTTTTGTTTCGAACTTACAAATCACTTGTATTCATTAAAATAAACTTTACGAGCGGAGCTTTCAATGTGAAGCGACTTCGGCACCGAAAGCTGTTCGGAACACGACCGCAGACCTGGCCCCGGGCCGCTTCGCTTCACCAACCCTGTTTGGTATTTACAACGAAGATTTCAAGATTAATCACACTGCACTCAAATGATATTTTATATAGTTAAGTCGGCTTACCGCAGAAGTTCTCTAGCTATAACGCCTTTCAAACCAGAACACATTAATGTTAACATATAATATTACTGATGAGCAGCGGTAAACGGTCTTAAATAACGGTACCTACCAGAAATAAAAATATTGTTGTGAAGGTGGCGGTGGTCCATTTACTATAGGTACCACAACTATACTGAATACTGTAATAAATTGTAGTATACAAATATTACACTGTTTAGTTTTAAAATTGATGGATTAAATTAGAGTACTTCCTAATGCCTAGACTAGGCAATTTGATCGGGTATAAATATTATCTTAACGCCTCTCACTATTATAGTCAGATGTATATGTCGGTGGGCGGCCGGGACTATCCCCAAAATCAGTATTAAAAACAAAAACAACCCTGTAGTATGGAAATAATCCAATTATTACGAAATCAGAGCTATACAGACCTTTTGTTTTTATTTTTTCTCGCGGAGGAAATCTTCTTAAAAGATACCTTGCTTCTGTGGGAAGACAAGGTTATGTGGGGCTTCTACCCACTAAAACCCCCTCGATGGTCTTCCTCAGTGCATTAGGAGGGGCTCCGGGATCTCCTACGGAACGCACCGGCGCTCCCCTGCACTATCGATTAAACATTCCACGGAAGGGCCAAAGCCCTCCTAGACCCCACGCTTTGCTACGGCAAATACAAGACCACAATGTATTTGCCGTCCTCCTAAGGCTCGCTTATTAAGCTCTGAGGGCCCCCACCCTCAAAGCCTACGAAACCGAGGACCCTTTTAGTCGCCTTATACGACAGGCAGAGAATACCTTAGTCCTATTCTTAATGGCCCGGCACTACAAGGCTGACGGGTTGGGGCGTCCGTTGCCATCGCCCCGACATCCTCGTCTATGGACGGAGTCGGCCCTCTCCCGACTTCGCTCGGCGGACTCCTTCTGCATCATAACGGTTTCACAAAAGGAAACCAACGCTATCCACCCATTTTTCTTTGCCAGTGCAGTTGATATCGCTACTGGCAAAGAAAGGTCATGCCCGATTTTGTGGATGAGAATTTTCCGTTCAGGCTCCCACGTAGGGCATTCTGCGAGCGTATGCTGAGCGGAATCCAGCTCTCCACCACAATGGTGGCATTGCGTGGTTGGTTCACGTCCAATCCTATTCAGGTACTCACCAAAACACCCGTGTCCTGTGAGTACCTGAGTCAGCCTGAAGGTGACATGCGCCACTCCGCCCGATCTAAGCCAGGCTTCGAGGTTCGGCAGAAAAGCGCTTACTATGCGCTGCCGTGAGTTCCGCGGCTCAGCTAGCCTCTCTCTCCACACCTCAAAGCGCGGCGGCGCTCATGCCTGTGCACTTCCACCACAGCCAGGGGTTCGGCTTCTTCTCGATGAGAACGTAGACGCGTATAAATCCGCGCGTCCCTTTCCGCCAGAATGTCCAGAGGTGGGAACCGGGCCAGGATAGTGGCCGCCTCAAACGATATCGTCTGATATTCCCGTGCGATACGAATGGCTATCTTCCGCTGCAGACTGTTGACTTTAGCCCGGCAACGTCGGCTGCCCGTCAACCGATCTGACCAAACCGGAGCGCCATAGAGAGCCATCGATCGCACAACACCCGAATAGAGGCGGCGGACTCCTTCCTCGGGGAGCTATACAGACCTAAAGGCAGAATAACAAGTGAGTACCTCACAGGAACAGGCGTTTTTCATAGATTACTTGTATGGTCGCTAATATGACTATTTTTAATATTAATCCAAATATAAATCTTTTTGATACTTTGCAATTACAGGAACAATATAAAATTACGATTCATTTAAACTGTCTTACATGTCTGAAATTAATTATTTAGTCCTTAATCGTATTGATTTTTAGCGGAAATAACAAAGTGTCAATATAACGGAAACGTCAATTACAAGTCTTTTATATTTCAAGTTACAAATCGAGGTGAATACAGAAAAACAATAAAATATTATTAGATAAATTTTATGGTAGATGGCAGCACTATGGAGTTCTCATATATACAATCATACTACGTACTACTAGTATAGTTTTTCTGATAATAAAAATAACATTCGTATTAGAGTTATAAAAGACGAAGGAGCATTTAGTCACATTATTGTAAAAATTTAAGTCATTGATCGTCAAACTCTTGTATAAATATATCTTTAAGACCAGAACGCACACATGGAAATTATGTTCCGTAGTAATCCGTAGTTCTGTTTTGTCCTACTCCAAAGCCAGAATCAGCAGCACCACTACCTGAGGCGGCAGTGGCGGCAAAGCAGCTGCAGCATCAGATTCAGATTCATATAAGAATCCGTTCAAGATATTGATTTCTTGACCACCTGACAAAGATCCACTTGCTGCAGCGACGCTTGCGATGGAGGAGCTTGAACTACCCCCATCTTGATTAATAACGATAACGGATTCTTGTCCACTATACGTATTAATATATGAAATAATGGTATAATTTTTCCTTATTCCTTTTCAAATGTTTTTATCACGGCAAATTGATGAAGTTCACTAACTTAATATTATAACGGTAAGCGAGTTACTTTCAACAATTAAAACTTTATTATTACATTATCTAAATTCTCTCCTGCAGAGTTTCAATTACCTATTAATACGACCTTAGAAGCGACTAAAGAAATTAAACTTGGCAAATTAATTTCTCACCGAACTGACATCATAGATGAAGCTGAAACAATACCGTCGTAAGAAATAATTAGACCATAAACACCGCCGGCGGCGGGCGGCCGGTCGGATGGGTCGGCTGTAGCGGGCCTATCTGGGGCAAGGTATCGGTACATGACATTAAGGTCGCCTTTACAGTTGTCCATTATAACATCGGGTCCTAAGCGATATTCGTTAGCGTAGGCGTCCGAGAGCAGAATTATAATTACGATAAATGATTTCTATACAACGAAGCGACCGTACGAACGGGATGTTCGCATGCCCATCACTATGTGGTGCTAGTCAGACTGGAACACACAGTACTACTTTGCGCTCGTGGCCTTGAGACATGTGTTTAATCTCGTTACCTTAGTAATATCACTAGCTACAACTTCCTTCAATCCGGAACATAGTTATGTTTGCATACTAATGTTTAGCGACAGAAATATGAGCTGTGGTGGTACCTATCTCCATCAACAGAGCTACTACGAGTAATAGTTTACTTACTTATTACCCTGAAATATCGAGTGTATTACAGCGTCCATTACCAAGGAGACGCTTGACCATTATCCCGACGCCATAATCATCACGGACTACATACAGCTCTTTAAACATCATGTGCAGCACGATATACGCAAAATCTTCTATATGTTTCTTGAAGTGATCATGCTTTTGTGTTTGACTTTGTTTATTGATAATAAGATCCCATAGCGATGGTATATCCTAACCATTTTCTCTAATGAAATTAGGATGTTATACATAACATCTTTGACCTTAATTTCACATAATCATAAGAAACAATAAGAACAATGACAAAGCCAACGTAATGTCATCAGGTCACAGTGGGCGCCTAATGATCTTTGCTAATGATAAAAATATGATTCAAATTAAAAATATAAAAAACCGTTAACGAAGGTTTATTGGTAACACTAACAGAGGTACGTACTGATCATTAGTCGACTGGCGATGCTAACTCGGCTAGTTAGTTTCAGCACACAATCGGCTTCGGTTTGTCGGAGTCTTGTTTACGAGATACAAAAAGGGGATTGAGCCGAGTGGTCAGTTTACGTTCGTGGTCGCGGTAGGCTCAAACATCTGACGATGTACTTCCCTTAAATTTAGCTGAACCCGACAGACATTCTGCCTCTTTTATTTCATCACTATATACATGGTAACGTACAGTACGTAACAATTTTTTCTAGATCAAAAATCATGCAAAGAAACATATGGTATACAAAACAAACGAGATGGTACGTATACAAAATAAACGAGATGGTACATTAACAAACAAGAGATACCTTTAAAATCCTCCTCAAAGAAAATAAGTCTTGTGAATGTGTTTTGGACTTTAAAAACAAACCATTCTCAAAATTTTCAAAAGTAAAAACTAATGTAGAATTTGCACTAAAAGTTATTAAAAAAAAGCCATACGAAACGAATTGAGTTCCTTGTGACAGGATGAAAGATACGACCGAGCGACGCGAACGTCGAAAAGACAAAATTAATCTAGCAAATTGACTCCATCATGTTGAATTTCATTTACCGAGGTACTTGGGAATTTAATTACGACTCAGTAGATTCAAATCTCATTTTAAACGTTGGAATGTCTCGCAATTTTACCGGCGGGCTCCCCCATCCACCAAAGCCTTTAATTGAATAAGTTTACAATTAGCTGTCAAATACTACGGCTACTATTAGATTGTCTGGATTTATTGCAAAATGACAATATAAGTTAAGGCATATTTGAAAACACTAAAATCTATCAAAAACCTAACATAAATCAGGAATTATTTAAACCATTCCGTATCCGGGCATAATAATGATACTGATATCCAAATATCATTGAATAATTATTTATTGTTTGTTCAGGAAGAGAATGAGAGGGTTTAAAATATTAATATTTATTTGTCACCCTTAAATAATGAATATAATTTTGATTTTGACCCCAAACAACTATCTAGGCATTTAAAAATATCCAAAGCACTTCATAGACTGACTTGTTTTTAAAAACAATGTCTATGAATGCCTTAAATCATTAACTAAAAATGCTACTGATAGAAATTGAAGATCGGTCTCTTTCGTAGCACCCAGAATATTTATTTGTACACAACTAAAAAGGATCTCAAGTCACCCTCATCAGTACGGGGTGCACTCAGCTGATTAACAGTCGATGCTCTGACAACCCACCTAGATGCCCTGGACCAGCGTGGTAGGCAAAAGCCCAATTCCCCTCAATGAACTATGAGATCTTGGGGGAGGCTTATGTCCAGCAGTGGACGTCTGTCGACTGATGATGATGACTTAACTGAAGGTGATAGCACCTACGTTCACTGTTGAAGAGAGCTAGTTAGAAATATAGAAGTTTTAAAAGGTAAAAAGAAATAAATGTCATATGATAAGGTTTTCCATGCGCTATAAAAGACATAAAAAAAATTGGATCTAACATGGTATGGGTTAATTTATATATATTGCTATAAAAGTTAATAGATAAAATGAAATACTATTTTCTGTCCCAATCTAGCGAATCAGGGGTAGCAGTTAAGCTCGGCTATGATATATAAAAGGTCACATTGTATCACAACTATATCCGGTCGCGGCCGTCTGGACCGGAGTTAACTGGGCCAAGGCGTCGTGGTTAATTGAAAATATAACAATATTCCTTTGAAATAGTTACATTATACTTACAAGTATATATATTTTGAAGCTTTCATAACAAAACTTCCTACATGTTAATTGTTGGAACACAGCATTGCTACTATGGTGACAGTTTTATATGATGGGATACCAGTATGTTACAAGACACTATATGTTGACTGCTGGAACACAGCAATGTTGTGTTGGTACAAACTTTAGTATTCCTTGGGCCTCTGAATCTCACTATGTGTGCGTGTATGAGTGAGTGTATAGGGCTGTTAAGATATATACAGTATTGTGCACCTGCAGTTAGCAAGCTCCTCGTTACAAGCTGATATTACCGGTCCGAGTGCTGTTCCTGTATTGAAGGAAGAAACAAATATCACTAAAATACAGCACCGATTCTTTTACAGATACATCACGGAAACACGCCGCAGTCTACCCCACGCACAGCGCCACGGTGCTTCGGGTTTACACAAAGGAACAATTAGACGGTGTTATTGGCAATCGAGTTTCAAAGGTAATGTATACCCCCGGGGCCCGATACCCCAACAGCCAGCCCAATCAATAACGGTACACTTGTCGGTTTCAATATTAAACCTGCTCCATTATTTAAATATCACACTCCCCTTCGCGCAGTACCGCAAATAACATTCAATTTATAATGTAATGGTAATCCTTTGTCGCTAAAAACGTTCTACGGAAGTCACAATTTAAAACTACAGCGTTTGTTATACCCTCAAATAGTAGGAAATCTCATGATCATGATCATCAGCTGATAGAATTCCACAGCTGGACATAGGCCTCCCCCAACGGTTTCAACATCGATCGAATAGGGATTAATAGAGAGAAATTTGGGTCATTTGTTATCACGCTGGCCCAATGCGGATTAGTGGAAACCACAGCCTTGTTAGTTGATTATCAGGATGGACCAGGAGCAGGTGAGTGTGGCTTGGATCCCTGGAGCTGTTCTGTAGGAATATAAATAGTACCAACGGCGCTGTAATTAGTAAAGTAACAAAGGGTGACTACTAACTATAAATTCCTATTCAATAGATATAAATCCTATATAACCTTGTCTTCCTTCCTCAAGCGGGGTATCTTTTTTTAAGATTTCCCACCCCCCGATAAAAAAAGGAAAGTTTCCGGAGACGGTCTAGGTAGATACCGCCACAGCTCCTATTTCTGCCGCTAAACAATAGGATATATGCATTGTTGTGTACCGGGTTGAAAGGCGCTGTTGCTAGTGTAATTACTGGGGTAACGAGACTCGTCCTCTTATGTCTCAGGCAACGAGCACAATCTAGTGCAGTGTTTATCATCTTAACTAGCGCATGTTGTTATGGATGTGCTAGTCTCGTAGCTTAATTAAATTAAAAAAAATTAGGTCTATTAATACCTCCGTCACTGCTCTACTTATCAACGAACAACGACTCCGAAAGCCCTAAAAGAAAACGACCTCAACTAACGACTCATTGAAAATCACATTTCTTGGAGGCTTAATACAAAGAAGACTAATACTTAGTAACTAGTAATAAAGGCAGAGAACAGTAATAGTATTAGTAGTTGTAATGATTTAAACAATCCCCAGGCAACGTTAGGTTAAACAAAGCCATATTAATTGCTTTGACGTCAAAAACAAATAAACGTCTCAGTTTCAACGTCATTAAAGATAATTTATGTTACTCGGTCTGTACTAAAGTCAAATAATTACCGCATCTATATTACTAATCGCGGTTAAAATTACTCTCTCAGCAATATAGGTAACTGTGTATTATATAGTATAGCTTACTGTAATTTGAAAATTAATTAATTAGTAGTGCTGCTTCATTAAATGTAATTTTATAAGGATAATTAGTCAAGGAGTTCACATTTACGAAGCAATGTTAATATGAACATTAGGATTTATGTTTATCATAATCATCTTCATCAGCCGATAATCATTCACTTCTGGATATAAGCCTCCGCTTAAAATCTCCACATCGATCGGTCCAGAGCTGCAGTCAGCATGGCAGCACCGCTGTGTATTAGAACTCGACTGTAGGGGTTTGTATGGGGGGGTTTGGGACATTCCCAACCACGCTACTTGATGGGAGCCAAAGTTTTTTATGTTGATTAGCAGGGTGCATCACGAGCAGGTGAGGTTAGCTTGAGTCCCGTGAGTTACACCCTTATCTACCATTATGTTTGTGTTAAATTTTAAATATTGTTTTATTTTTTTCATTATCACCAGCCAATAGACGTCCACTTCTGTACATAGGCTTGCCACAAAGATTTCCACATCGATCGGTCCCGTTGCTCACATTCACCGGTTTTCCGTATTATTCAACATATCGTCGGTCCATCTTGTGGGAGCCCTCCCAACACCACGTCTACCAATACTCGGGCGCCACTCGATGAAAATATAATAAAATGAACAACCTACTTAATGTTGAAATCCATGATCTTGCCTGACTAGGAGAGAGTGATGGTTATTTATCGGTGGTCGGCAGATCTCACGAGCTTAAGTAACCTGTTGATTTTGAAATATGTGGGATTCTTTACCATATTTATGTTATACTTAAAGTCGGTGAGAATTAATCCAGGACCTCTTAGAGCACCGCCACTACAAATTGTATAAGTTTAACTTGAAGTTTCTTACATGTGCTTAAAGAAAATAAATAGAGTTGTGATGTGAATATAATATCTACGTTAAAGAGGCGACAAATTACTTTCCTTCATATTATTTCCAATGTTTATACACAATATGAACATTCAATTATAGTCAAATAAAATCAATATAAAAATAATGAGATTACATAGGTACTTACGAAGGTGGGATCCCCCCCACGAACACGTCGGAGTTGGTGTTGAACTTGCCGAACACGAACTCCTTACCGCGGGACGTTTTACTTTGGTTTATTCCGTCCACTGATAGTGACGTGTGCTCGTCTCTACGTGCAACCTGATAAAAGGAAAAACACATTCAATACATACCCCACGCGTGGGCATAGATCCATAGTGCCCAACGGAACCAGTTCTTATGAGAATATTGCAGACTATTTAAGTATTTGTATCAATAAGAAATATAGGTTCATGACATTTTAAAACAAAGTGTAAATAAAAATGGGCTACTTAACCTCAAATTGACTTAATGTTAAGTGAGAATGGGGTCAAAGATGAAATGGACCTATAAATCTGACACTAATAGACAGCAATGTTGTTATGGCCCAAAATTCTCAATAAATAATAATAATCTTTACTTTAGACAAACATCCATATTACGTATATGTAGCTATATATTGTAATTACTATTTGTTGTTTAGTGTTTATATATAATATATGGCCTATGTCCAATAGTGGACATCTATTGGCTGATGACGATGATAATGATATAAATATATACATACATAAAAAATAATTTATTATGAACTAATGATGGTGACGTCATCAGTTCTTTTAGGTCCTTTCTCGTAAGAAATACAACAAGTAATTATGATACTAAAAACGTACCTGAACTTTATGCCAGTGTCCATCGTTCAGGTTGCTTCCCACAGTTATTATCTGGGCCCCTCCGCCGAGATTGTACCTCAGCCTGAGCGCACCATTCACCAGCTTCAACTCGAAAAAGTCGTAAGTGCCGCCATCGTCCGTATACAATACGAGGCCGTTGGGCTGGTCCGTTTTGAACTCAAGCTCCAGGGTGCCGTTGAGGCCGGCGTTCCATTTCCGGAACTGGGAGTAAGGGTTCTGTTTGTCCAGCACGAACGCGAGGTTCCTGTTCAAGGAGAGGGAGAGGAGGCAGAAGAGGACGCAGCGCATCGTAGTGACGTCACCAGAGGTCATTGCGGTTAGATCGCCACCGGACACGTCACCATACGACGCCTGATGAACTGTTACACCTTTTCCGTTTCATTTCTCGATTTCCTGCAACAACAACAAAAAAAAACTCTATTATTTGATATGAGAAACCCTTGTCATAGAAATATATTAGTTAAAATGATACACATTACACATTGTGCTCGTCGCCCGGATTTTGTTAGTCCAGTATTTTTACCAGCAACAACGCCCTTTAAAACAGAACAAAAAAAAATTTACACGTCACTAATTGGCAGCAGAAATAGGTATTGTTGGTGGTACGTTTCCGACAATAGAGACTCACCACCTGTGGAACTGGAATTTGGAACGGCCGTTGGGTATGCAACAGACGTCTCAACTTTGTTGAGAGTCGATGTAACTAAAACGAATATCTATCGAACAAACTTTTCTCCTCACTGAGACTCTGATATAACTACAACGTAAACTACAACTGTTCTACACTGGTGTAAGGGGTCCTGCACAACAACTCACGGAACCCAAGCAAAACCTTATATGCTCGTGGTGCACCCTGCTAATCAACAATTAAGGCTCAGGCTCCTCCAACCCGTATTGAGCCAGCGTGGTGGGAAATGGCCCAAATCCCCTCACATAAACCCCTACATACAACCTCTAGTGCCCAGGGGTAACAGAGGCCACTTTAACTGTATGTGAAGAACTTTGGGGAAGGTCTATGTCCAGCTGTGGACGTCTATCGGTTGATGATATTGATGATGAAACTACGGCCTCTTTCAACACTTGAAAAAGCGAGACGTTCACTGAATGGTAGGTAGACCCATGTTAATGTGGCCTTGGTAAAGTTGGTATACAAAACATTGCGCTTTACTGTATTCTTCGCCTTAAAGCATAAAATGTTAATTATCATTACCCCAGTAGTTTCACTAGTTACAGCGCCTTTCAAACAAGGAGACGACAATCTTTGCACACTACAGTTCAGCGGGAGAAACAGGAGCTGCAGTGCTGTTGTCTCCGGCAACAGAGATCTACCGCCAGTGTGATGTAATTATGAGGTATTAATATGTGCTGGAATATATGATATAAAACTGTTGTAAACGAATACAGAAGAAAGCAGGTAAAATTCCTCAAGTCTTCAATAAAGGTTTAACAAAAAAAATTTATTAAGATTAACAGAGATAATTAATACCTTTAAACCGGACAACAGCAATCTTTTCACACGAATGTTTGTCAGAAATAGGAGCTGCTGCCTACGTAGACGGTCTTTGACAAACAGGAACATACCCCCACAATAATTAACCAGTTTTTTTTAATTGTTTTAAATAAATGTAAAAGACAGTTGACAGAGCAAGTTGCGTTTTAATATTCGTACGACAAACTCCGGCGCTAAGTCAAACTTGGCACGACCGCCCTTCCGTGTCCGATCGAATTAGGCACCTAATGGATTTTTATAGTGCAAAACTTGGCACCTCCCCCCAGCATTAAAAGAACGTTTGGCTGCTACTCCATTCTGAATAACTTTAACGTGCGGATTGATAAACAGAGTCAAAAATCACTGAAAGCATTAAGTTATAGGTTTGAATAAAATTTATTTAAATTAACACGAAGATAACCCTCATCCTCATCAGCATATAGACGTCCACTGCTGGAGGTAAGCCTCTCTGAAAGGTCTCCACACTGATCGGTCCTGCGCCACATCCAGCGGCTTCTACTGGTTAGTGGGAGAAGCCTCGTTTATTGATTAGCAGGGTGCACCACAATGAGGTTGACTTGGGTCCCGTGAGTTATTGTGCCTCCTTACAACCCCTTACACCTATACATGAAGATAACACCGTAGTCGATTATTACAGTAGCCTACTAGGCCTAATGGTTAGAGCGTGCGGCCTTCATTGCGCAGATCGCGAGTTTGAATCTCGACATGTACCGATGACTTTAAAATTTAAGTTATGTACATTTGTGAACTTTAGTCACAACAGCGAGATACAAACGGTGAAGGAGAACATCGCGAGGAAACCTGCACATGAATTAGAATTTATTCTAAGGTGCGTGAAGTCACCAATTCGCATTGGGCCTGCGTAGGAGACTAGAGTCCATCGCCCTCATATTGAGGGTAGGCCTGTTCCCCAACAGTGGGGACGTAAATAGACTGTAAAGTATAACAGCTGTTAAGAGTTAAAACAAAATAAAATTGTTAAAAGCACTGAGTGTTATGACACTGCTACGCAGAAGGTTCTACGAACATCGTAGCACTTCAAGGAGTAACATGGCTGCATTTTTGTTGCAGTTAAATTACTACAATAGTATCAAATAAAATTATAATTATTTATATGAATTACAAAAAATATTTAACAGATTTTATAGGATTTAATAATTTATTAGCCTGGTCTTATAATACGAGCTGACGGATATCCTGCCGTCACAATCATCACGGAACACCTTCAGCTTTACTTGTTATAAGTCTCTGTTGCAGGAAACCGTAGGTACGTACCATCGCACACCCAGTGGTGTGAAAACGTTAGTGTTCCGGGTTCAAGGGTGTTGAAGCTAAATATATACTGGGGATAACGAGACTAAACATCTTGCTCGAGACAATGGGTGCAATGTGGTGCTTTGTATATCATCCCAACTTGTGTCATATTGTTACCATAAGAGAAAAACTCGTTACACTCATCGCTTGGTGGTATATGAAAACAACCCTTTAATTATTGTTTACGTACTGAGCTCATTGTAACCTTAACTCAACTGTTCGCACGTTCAGCGTTTAATTTAGTATATAATTAACGTCGAATCTTATTAGGCCTGTGTCCAGCAGTGGACGTCTATCGGCTGATGATGATGATAACATTAAACTAATAGGTCAATCAAAGATAATATTTCTTCATTGTGTAATTATATTTGAAGTAAATTCAAATTAATAATAGAGTTGATGCAAGGGCGGAGTAGCACGAAAAATTAATTTCTGCACGGTCGACCGGCACTATCTAGCGCAGGTAAAAGCCACTCAAATGACAAAACTGGTTCTGCTGGCTGCTGGATACGGAAATAGGCCGACCAGACGTACGGCACGGCTGCGTCGATCAGATTGTATAAATACTTAATGGATGCGCCTAATCTAAATCAGTCTCTAGTAACTTAACCGTAGCTTGTAAATAAACTGGTGGCAGTTCTCTGTTGCCGGAGACAGTCTACGTAGGTAACACCGCAGCTCCTATTGCAGCCGACAAACAGTAATGTGTTCCGGTTTGAAATGTGTTATATCTAGTGAAATTACAGGGGTAACGAAACTCAACATATGTCTCAAGGCGACGAGCGCAATGTAGTGCCGAGTATAACATCCTGTCTAGCGCCACATTCTTATGGACGTGCGTATCACTTACCATTAGGTGAACGTCCCGCTCGTCTCGTCGCTTTATAGATAAAAAAAAAAAATTCTAACTGTAATCATACAAACAATAATTGTTTTATCCAATAAAGCAAAGATAGTATCCAGCTACAATCCCTATAGTAGGAGTATTAGTGGAAATACTTTAATTTAAGTATAACGTAAGAATTTACATAACACTAATTTTAATGCACAAAATATTTTAGTGTACTAAATAGCGACGACACAACTGTAGAAAAAGATGGCAGACTCATTTTTAACACTGCTGTGCTTTAACTGAAAAGTATCCTTTATTTACCCATTTTCTGATAGCGTTCTGTACTTTTGGTTCAGGTTTTGCTATAAACCTAATCTAAGAAGTACTTATGAATAATTTTAATTCATTGATTTACTAAATAATACTGTTACGTGAACATTTTCTAATAGTTAATACATATCTGAAATTACTAGCGACTAATCAACTTGTGTGACAACGAAATGTTGCCTTATGGTATATCAAAATCTTGATCCTAGCGCTGTAATATTCGAATTTTAAAAAGAACATTTACTAGTTCTATTGCAAATATATTTAACGCCTGTATATATCTTACACAAACACGTGGGTAGGAGAGTTCACGCCTGGCATGATATCATCTCTAACGTCGCAAGTTGAAACGCGCGCCGCTGGCAGCCAGCCCGGACGCTTTATGTCGGATCTCTCAGATTTTTGCTCAAATTGCACGACTGCTCCGATTTGAAGAACCGTCACCTTTTCTTCTTTAAAAGTCGTCTCAACACGCGGCATCATTTCGTCAAAAAAAAAAACGTTAATTGCTGCTCTTAAAACTTTCCTCGCTTTTTTCTTATTCTACACAAAAAAGTTTCATCTATAATGAACTTAAATACGACGATTTTTATTATTATCATCGTCAATCCTGTCCTAGTACAATATTGAACAAGCTTCTCTCCCACAAAACCCAACCATTAACTACATAACAAAAAAAATCCTTTACTCATTCCATAAGACAGTAAACTCTTGAATATTACAAAACAGTAAAAAGCTAACTTTTAATTATTAGCTAAGTACTAATTAGCACTAACAACAACCTGTCTACAAAATCAAACTTGATTAAAAGTGCTAAAACATAAAATAATCAAAATCGGTTTAACAAAACACAAAAATATATTTACAGGATCATTAAAATTATACCTTATTTTAGAATCAAGGATATAAAAAAATATTATTTAGGGTTTATAATCGTGGCGGAAGCAGGACTCTTTCTCTCGCGTGAACAATATCCTACCGCACTGCAGCTAAGTAAACCACATTAACAACGCAAGGATACCGCAGCCCTTACCGCCTCCCAGTAATACTATTAGGTAACTATGCTATTATGCATGCTTAACTTATTGACGTCTACTTGCTACTATTATATTAATTCTTCTTCAGTGTTATTAATATAGTGCTCTATTAAGCGCACGAAAGGTCACTCAATAATGTCGGAAGGTCATGTTCGGTTTGACACGCCTTTATTGATGTTTAAACTCACTCCACACTGGTCTTAGACTGGACTCGGTCGAAATATAGAGCTCTCATAGGTCTTAATTGTGGTCACCTATGTCTTCTTCTTAAAGTGCCTCTGTACAGTCCTTTCTAACTCTGGCTCGGCGGAACAATTCGGACGCACCAAATACTCGAGTCTATTCCCGATATCCCCCAAACATGACCTTAGGTTTTTCATACATTTTACCCATTATTATCAGCTGCAAAAGATCATATCGCTGATGATAGAATCCATGACCAAGGTAGGAGATTTTACGTTTCTCATCTCATCACTCACCTCATCTCATCCCACCTCTATACACTCTTGCTAATAAGAATAGGAATAAGGTAAACCCATCCTGTCGTAGAAGGTGACTAAGGATTCTCAAGTTCGCTTGCTTTCAAAACTTGATAAACAAGCCTTGGGTGTATAAGTGCTAATCTCCTCCTAACACACTACAGAAGACACCGAAGGAGTTTCACTGGGTAGAAATCCCGTATAACCTTGACTTCCCCCAAAGTAGGATATCTTTTGAAGATTTCCCTTCTATTGTAAAAAAGGGGTCTTAAATCTGGTACGATCAGGAGATGAGATTTCGAGCTGGTGATCTCTTACCCTCTATCTTTTCTATTACACCCAATTTATTAATATCGCCTGAATGTCTTCGGGCAATATGGTCAAAATAAATAAGAACTCGGCGACAACATATGGTCGATAAACTAGTAGTGATCTTAAGTTCATCGAGTATAAATTTGAATACATCAATACTGAACTTCATGAACATTCAATACTTGAACTTCTTTCCGTGGCGACGCGGCTAACCTAGTTATTATATATTAAACCTAACCTAGATATTGTGTTATCTAAAATAGTTCGTAATAGCATTATAACTTTATGGCCTCGATAGTAATATAGAAATAAAAATCGCGTGTTTAGTGAGCAAGTGCGAGTTGACACAATGAATAAGAACCAGCGCTGTACATCATCATCAGCCGATAGACCTCCACTGGTGTACCCTACCCACTACCAGTGAAGTCTAGCAATCTTTTGGACGGTCGGTGACCTTAGTTCTTCTGCGGATCTCCACATTTCGGATTCGATCGCACAGAGAAACTCCAAGCATAGCTATCTATTGCCTTTTAAGTGATTTTGTGCCTTTTTATAAGGCCGATAGTAAAGGGGCCACCGTCTGGGTTCCGTAAGTTAACAATGGCAGAACGCGCGAGTTGAAGACTTTTGTATTCAGATATTGTTGTATCACCTGAGTTGAAATAGTGATGGGGTCTACACTTGCTAATTCTGACCCCAACGCATCGCGAAGCATGTTTTGGGAGCGCCGTATATTATATATAAAAATTGAAATATACTTAGACAAGTCTTCATTAATCTGAGCAGGTTGAGCTTTAACCTGAGTTCACGAGATATCTATGTAGTATAAACGAACTTTATATACATTTACCGATTCAAAAGGATTCAATATCAAGCAGCGATATCTGCATGAAACGAGCTCCCTTTGCCTGTGCAGCCAAGTGAATATATAAATGGCGAATGAACGGTAAACCATGGCCGGGCTCTGTTCAATCGACAATTTACTGTTTGGAAAATCAACCCAACCAAGAGTTCGCAGTCTTTGAATCAAAATGCAATATTCCCCCGAAGCTTTGACGATCAGAAAAAAACATAAAGATTTTTGTGTGACAACAGTTTGTGCAGTATTTTATTCGCAATGGTCTGCGTTAAGATAAGGTACTCTATTTTCAATTAATGTTAAGTGTGCAATACGAATCCTTAAAATATTTTCTAACGTAAGTTAAATAGAAATAAGTTAGGCTCTGTCCGTCGAAGAAATCCTTTAGGGTGAAGAGGAACTCATGTGGGACGGAACAGCAAATGCAATGTGGTTTCGTACTTCCTATAGCTTAGCTCAACGACGGTGCTGCAATATATTGGCCTTTCATAAATTATGTTAAGCCATAACTTTGAGGAGCTCTAGTAAGTTCCGCAGGATATCTCAGGATCTTCTGATGCACTGAAAAAGGTTATCTAGGGCAATGTAGTAGGCAAAAGTTTCATATAACCCTGAATGTGCCCTGAAATAAGTGGTTGCTTGCTAGAGACCGTCTAGATAGATATTATACCTTCCGGTTTGAAAGGTGCTGTAGCTAATGAAATTGTTGTGGTAACAAGATTTACCATCTTAAATCCACAAGGCGAAGAGCACAAAGTTATGCAGTGTATATTTTAACTAGCGCCTCGTTGTTTTGAGCCAGTATATCACTAATCATCAGGTAAACGGCTCGTTCATCTCGTTGCTTCGTCGAATGGAAAAAAAGACTTTCTCACGGAAGGAGGGTATCTTTTAAAGATTTCCCCGGGCACCGGAAAAAAGTTATAAAACCGCTACTAGCAGTGGTAAGCAAACATTATTATGTTCTAGTTTAAAGAGAGCTAAGGACAGAAAAATACTTCAGTAACAAGGTGTCTAGTGCAAGGTGGGGCCATTTGCAAATCCTTACTAGCGTCTCATTGTTATAGTCTCGACATAGTTGTATTAAAATAAGTAAGAAACAGTAAATAGACCGGAATATAACGGAGGAATACACCGGCTGTTGAACGAACACGTTTCGTATTGAATCGCCGGATGTGTCAGCGCGGTGTTCGCGTCCAAATGAAACTTAACTGCAGTACAGCGGTCTGAATACAATAGCAGGCGTACGTGAAACGAAATTATTTCACATTACAGATATTGTTTCAGTTGGAAATATATAGTGCCGTACATTACACAACATAACATTCGTTAAATCGGACTAAGACATGCCCGGCTTCCACAAGTAGGATAATTATATTGAACATTTTTATGAGGATTAGAAATATGTTAACAGCTCATAGGTTAAGTTGTAATTGGATACACGGGATAACAAATGAAGTACATTACATCAACTTATAACTACGATATAGTTTAAGAGAAAGATTCATCATCAATCATCATCATCATCATCAGCATATAGGGGTCTACTGCTGGACATAGGCCTCTCCAAATATCTCCACATACAGACAGAGAAGATCTACACATACAGTCAGCATAGCCTCTGGTACCTCTGGGCGCTAGGAACTGTCGCATGTAGGGGTTTATGGGGGGAATTTGGGTCATTTCCCGCAAAGCTGGTCTAGTGCGGTTTGGGGGGACCAGAGTGTCGTTTGTTGATTAGCAGGGCGCACCACGAGCAGATAAGATTGGCTTGGGTCCCGTGAGCTGTTGTGCGGGATACCTTATACCCCAAGGCTCTTTGCTCTTTTCTATTTTTTAAAAGTAATACTAAAGAGCAAAATATTAATGTAACAAATATTCAAGATGTTCTACCTGTGTAATCATATAGACGATATTTATAAGCGTGTAAGCAAGAATGTATAATATACAGCGACTATAGCAAGGATATAACTCAATAGCCACAAGATTTTGAGTAAATGTAAAGCTGATGGAATAATCTGATGTTCATAAGCAGATGGAGCACAACCATGCTGCTTTGGCAACAGTCACAGGGAACAGAGAATTAGATGAGTTCGTTATCAATTTGATAGTAATGTGGTGGGATGTTACATGTTTTTTTTATCTTCTTAAGCAACACAAATACATACCTAAAAATATTTACAAACGTACGAAGTAAATAATTTTCATTAGAATGCAATGTAATTAACAGGTATAAAGCGGGAAAGGATTTTCGGGCGAATTAACAAATAAACAGGTATTCCTGGCAACAAAACAGCACTTTCAGCTGAATCGTGGATCGTTAAGCGTACGTGTATAGTACACATACAATCGCGGTCATTAAATGCACAGATTCCAGCGTGAAGCGATGTGTGCTATGCAAATTGTTTGTTGGGAACGCAATCCGCATACCACATATCCAGGTACGTATACATATATATCTTCTTCGACAAGTAAATAGTGCTGAAGATATTTTAGTAGTTTATGCAAGAAATCAACCGATAGACATAGACTTCCCTCAAACATTCTCACATAGATCAGTCCTGCGCTACTCGCAACCAGTAGCTCCGGCGCCCTTGAGTCGTATGTAGGGGTCACGTGGAGGGTTACGGCCCATTACCTACCACGCTATCCCAATACGGGTTGAGAACCAGAGCACCACGAGCAGGTCATTTTGGCTCCTCTGATTTTTTGAATCCCGTGAGGTGATGTGTTGCTGTCTCTGCAATACTTGGTATAAAACTGCCAATAACTCCCAGCTGTAGATATAATTAGATTTTACTTTGTCCTTCAAAATATCAATACACTCAAATCTACTGCTAATATCACTTAATTTACTTGATCGTGTTTGAAGCAAATTATATGGAATTTCTCAAATACTCTTGTCAGCAACGCCGCGAATCTGAATACCCCACTCTCCTATTCTGCACTGCAAATCCGATGTAAAATTCCACTCGGAAACCAATATCAACGCTACCAGCTGCGGATTCGTTCAGATTTATTGTCATTTATTACTTTTGCGAACGAATATTCCCTATACTAGAAAATTTATCAAAAAGACTGAATAAGCAAATGCAAGACTCGTGCATTTAACACTACTATAAAATCCTCGATATCTCTCAGTATATAAAATTTAATAATTTACCAAGTTTCTACAAAGGTTCTCCTCTCTACCACAACATAAAGATAAATAACCAGACTGACAAACCAATTTTAACTAAACTTTCAGTTTGTAGTAACGCAGCGCAAACTGTGATCTCTTTTCCCGGAAACCGATTACATAGATTAAGAAACGTCTCCTACCTCGGTCATATTCGGTCGGTAAAGTTTTTGGAAAATGAAAGGTGGGAAGAAGGAAAAAGTCATGGTTCAGGAAAATATTAGGGAATGGACTGGCATATCTGATGCGTCCAATTTGTTCCGCCGAACCAAAGCCGGAAAGGACTGTACCACGCTTATCGCCAATCATCACTAGTTGGAAAGGCAATTTAAGAAGATTATATAAGTATCACAAACTGTTTATTTCACCACCGACCACATATACTGTGCTGGTAGGACTGTGTTGTACACTCTGTGGCGACGGAACACACGGGATGTTCTCCCGATGTCCACTGATTTTCACTCCTGTCCGTCTAGGTAGGTACTAACGCAGCACCTATTTCTGCCGCCAAACAGTAGTGTGTAAACATTACTGTGTTCCGGTTTGAAAGGCGTTCTATTTAGTGCAATAATTGAGATGACGACACAACATCTTATGCTTCAAAGCGTCAAGCGTAAAATGGTGCAGTGTATATCACTCTAATTAACGCCACGTTTTTATGAGCAGGCGTATCACTTACCATCAGGTGAACGTATTGCTCGTCTCATCCTTTCGTCACATAATAAAAAAACGTATATAATGATATTATTAGGAAAGTTCGTTATCTTATGCTTCACATCGCCGAGGCAATGCTAACCAGGCACATACAATGACCACCAAGTTTCCGGATTATAGCTTTATATGTAGATAATTGCATTAATTAGTAAAAGCTAAACCATTAATACTATAATATAGAAGCAGTGCAGGAAAGCATACACGTGAAGCCTACTGTACATAATGAGATTATTGACGGTGGACAGCATCAGGAATCACCACTAAAAGATTTATAACTAACCGTATATATACCATTATCTTCGCAATCACATGTCAATGACACTGCCATCAAAACTCGTCACTATACAAATAAAACTATTGTTAATACCATGAGATATATAACGATTATAGGTATTCCCGAACCACTGCATACGGTTGATAGATCTCAACGACCATAGATCACCTAGGTAAGCAAAATCGCTGCTCGCTGCAGGTAATCTCATATTATTAACGAAAACGTTTCTCTAAGCTATATCTGCTGTAGAAGGCGACTAAAAGGGGCATTGAGTTCGCGAGCTTTGAAGATAAGATTCTTGTAGCTTACTAAGCAATGATGTGGATGGTAAATATCAGGTGGTCTTGTTTGGATTATAGCCCTCTTTGAGACGTGCTGTACCGTAGTGCGGGGAAGAAACGGTGTATACCATAATCGAACCCAAGGCCCTAAACAATATATTGAGAATATCCATAAATCCCACATAAATCTGACTTCCCCCACAAACGGCGTATCTTTAGATTTCCCAGACATCTAAAAAAGGTAGGTTCCACCGAGCGCCGGTACTTACCATGCCTCCGCCGATATTCTTTTTAGTACTAGCAACACAAGAACCTGGCAAACGCAACCAAATCTTATTACTTTTTCCGAGTTTTTAAGAGTGGAGGGCGGGGAGGGCCTCTCGACACGCTGCAAGTTGCCCTCGAACGAGTTACTTTGGCACACGGCTCCGTAATTAAAAAGTTTTAATTGTGTCAGATCTTTAGTCCAAATTGACGATTTTGCTTAACTTTTCCCACTGTTCTGAAGAATTGCCTTTAATCACCGACTGAATGAGAAGAGTGTTAATAATTTAAAATGTGTTTGCGATGTCATTTAACTGTATAAAGTGACAATAATGGCGTGGACGATCTCTGATCTGTGAATACTCTATCATATGTCAACAGCAGGAACATAGCCATGCTTTTATGACGGCAGCATTTTGATATAACATACAACTACTCTAAACTCTGGAGTTCAACCAGTAGCTACCATGTTAGGAGGCAAACGCTTTGCCACTGCGGTACAATAAAGTTGGTAAACTATCTAGTAGTACATTCTGACAATCCATAAAAATATTCAGACGATGCTTTAGCTACGAAAGTACTAGTAAAGGAAAATACTAACATGAATGTACATTACGCACTCTTATCAGAATAACTCCGCTGAATGAGTGCGGTCTATGACGGGGGTGTATATTTATAAACGCACTTTTACACTTCACATTTAAAAGGGTTTCGACGCAACCACCTCACAGAGTCTCGTTTGTAACCTTGCACTTTCAACTTCATTAAGACTATAACACCTACGTATATAAAGCAGACGGTTGCTTTATGAATCTAAATTTACCTTAAGCTATATACTTTATGAAATATTCTCAGTCTCAGCTTTTCTAAATTAAATAACAGCTTCAGTACTCATTGGGAGTACTGGAGAATGGAAAGCAGGAGAATTAACGAGCGCAGACCCTTGAATCTCGCATTCCATCTCATAGGGGTTGAGTAATTTTCATGTATACCTTCTACTATGATCGCTTATCAAGGATTATAATAAATATCGAAATACCGAGTGGTGAACAAACAAATTATAGATACTAATCACCTTTCCTTCTATCCCCAGTTTTAGGACAACCTTGATTGTCCTTAGATACGAAAAAGCTCGAAACTTATGTGAAGGCCTTTATAGACCATTGCCAGGCCCGTGACGAGGGTCTTTCGCAGTTGCGCTTCGTAGTTGCTAAGTTTATGGCCTTCTTAACAACTTCTGGACCTCTTTGAACAATAACCTTGAGATTCATCAGTGACTCTCGCTGACCAAAGCAAATTATTATACATGTTTCATACAAAGGCTGATAATCTTGATGATGATGAGATATAAACAGTCAAATTATTAATTTACCATCAATAAACATCAGTCACCGCTAACTTAGATGATCAATTTAGTTTAGCTGTTGACTAATTAGTAATACCAAATCCTTGTAAGCGGTGCGCAGTTAGCTCGGCGTGCGGTTTACTTAGTGTCAAATGCATAATGAATATGCACTAAAATGCCCGCTTAACTTATGACCTATCAAGTCATTATAGATTTAAGCTTAAAATTTTATGTATCAAAAATATCTTCTGCTGGTATTAACTATATAGGTTTCTTGACGAAAAGTTTATTCATTGGATATATCTTAATTAAGTTGCAGAAGATTCCTCTCCACCAACATCTTTATGTTGATTCTTCAGATCAACTCCAGAACGTAAGGCCGTCGGTTCGGTTTCTCAATTCGACGATTTGTGTATAAGAATGAAAACTCCTTAAAAAATTTAATAAAAATTTCACCCTGTTTGAAATGAAGTCCAAATAAAACCAATGTATGTGTGCGAATTTTATTCCAATGAATTACATGGAGGGAAATTTATTCACGTCCTAAATCCAACTTCCGGTCGGAGTGAATATTGACGGCAGCGGCCGCCCGATGCGGGCGACGCGTCTGCAAGCCCGGCAAGTTTCCTATTAAAGTTTTGTCGGAACTTATTTCTATACTGTACCCTCGCATCTGTTAGGATAACTTTCCATTTATTCAATACTATTCAAATTTCTTTTCATGTGACCAATAAATGTACTGACAGCCACATTACCATAGGATGAAATGAAAAATGGCTGTAACTTTGTATATGTTATACAACAAAGCCACGAGACGAGCTGGACGTTCACCTGCTGGTAACCTATATGCCTGCTCATAACAATGCGGCGCTAGTTAGGATGTTATACACTGCACCACATTACACTCGTAGATGTTGTCTCGTTGCCCCAATAACTCACACTAGGAACAATGCCGTCAGCCATTAGGTCTCGTGCTAGTAAGAATAGGACTAAGGTAAGCCCTGCCTGCCGTAGAAGGCGACTAAAAGGGTATAAGAGGTTCGCGGGCCTTGAGGGTAGGGGCTCTTATCGCCTAGCATGCGATCCTAGGGAGGGTTAGGCTCCTCCTCAGAGACGTGTAACACAGTGTAGAGGGGCACCTGTTCTATAAGAGACCCCTGAACCCCTCCGAATGTACTGATACAGACCACAGAGTGTTTTAGTGAATAAGAAATAACCCTGACTTCTCAGAAGCAAAGTATGTTTCGTAGATTTCCGCCCGAAACAAAAAAAAAGTACGACGCTGTTAAAACCGGAACACAGTTATATGTTTGTACTACTATTCAATTTAAAATATTTAGTTATTGAAGTAAAAGACAACACCGTCTGGTGTTTCCTTCTTAACATCGTCGTAATATTTAGAGGAATAAGGAAAATTTGTAAAATAGATGGTTTATCCTCGTCACCATGATGAGAGAAAAAAAAATAACCGCATCATTTCTTCGATCAATGGATCCCTATTTCACGGGCCCCGAGTTCGACTAAGCCGTAAAAGCAGGCTTTAACTTCACCGAACATCATCAGAGTGTAGTCATCTTGGGACCTCACATGGCACATCCCACCGTAAAACTCCACAAAACGAAGCCGTAAATTTGGCACGGGGACCTCTATTTGGTTATTTCACCCCTTTTAGTACAACTGCACCAGTTAAAGTTACGGCCGACCCACTTAACATCAATGTAAGTTCAACAAAACATTTTGGACACAATTCAACTTTCCCCTTGGCATAGTTAAATTAATTATTTAATCCAATACACAATATTAAACTTAAGTGACGTTAAGTTAATAATTAAAAACCAGTGCAAACAAATTGTATTTATAACTTTAGTTCCTGTTCCTTTCTGGTGGTAGATCTCCGTTGCCGAAGAAGTAGGTACTAGCAGCTAAAATTTCTGCGTTGTATCTAGCAAAATTATCTAAATAAGGAGACTTCTTAATATATAATTTTTTTTATACAATGCAGCGTTGAGACTAGCGGGACAGTCACCTGATGATAAATGATATCATCATCAGCCGTTAGACGTCCACAGCTGGACATATGCCTCCCCCAAAGATCACCACACCGATCAGTCTACAGCGCCGCCCACATCCAGCGGCTCTTTGCGAGCTTCAGTCGTTTGAAGATGTTCACAAAGAAAGACTTCGGCCATTTCCCACCACGCCAGCCCAATGCGGGTTGGTGGGAGACAGAGCCTCGTTTCTTGATTGACTGCACCATGAGTAGGTGAGGGTGACTTGGGACCCGTGAGTACGAAACCCCTTACACCCCTTAAACGATACGCCTGCCCATAACAACGTGGCGTTAGTATGACATACATTGCACCATATTATCTTCGTCGCTTTAAGATATAAGATGATAAGTCTTATTAGTCCAGTAATTTCAATAGCTACAGCGTCCTTTAAGCCGGAACACACTATGTTTGCACAGCACCGTTTGGCGGCAGAAAAGTTAATATGTCTCAATGGAATGTATTATGCCTTAGAACGACCAGCACAATGCAGTGCTGTGTATATCATACTAACTAGCGCCGTGTTGTTATGGGCAGAAGTATCACTTACCACCAGGTGAACATCACGTGTGTTCCTTCGCGTTGTGGAATATAACATGTGTTTCCAATGGAAAGCTGCGAAATCACACTTGATAGAGCACAAGCGAAACCCTATCACACGCCGGAACGAGCAGCTAATGTTACAGAACGTTTTGACCGACATTTGTTTCCTGTTTATATGTTTTATAAAAATTGTAATACTTCAGTTTGAAAAGCTGTATATATTTATAATTTTATATACTTTCAATCAACAATCGCTAATTATTACAATTAAGCCGTGAGTGTAGATGTAAGAGCTCCCGCTCTACAACACACGGGACCCAAGCCAACCTCACCTGTTCTTGGTACCTGCTGCTGCACCCTGGTAATCAACAAACGCGGATTTTGCTCCCACCAACCTACATTGGGCCAGCATGGTGGGAAACGGCCCAACTCCTCTCCCTGTATGAAACCCTACAAACACCGGCAACGCAGGACTAATGGATATGGGAATCTTTGGGAGAGGTCTATGACAAGCAGTGAATGTCTATCGGCTGGTGATGATGTTGTAGTCAATCAGACATATTTTCAATTGATTAAGATGTTACTATTGACAAGATTTTCGTTTGCTCGTACGAAGCTGCGAAGGTATTGGATAAATCCGAGCATTTTTCCGTCTGAAAACTTTTCCAGCCGGATATATATTGGAAACGGAATGGTCCGAACATTCGGCACCCCTCGTAAATCCGACGGCTTTACACGTTAAACCTCACTATATAACTGTCGGCTCGTTCATGACACCTCGCGCTGCAGACGGATATTGGAAGAAAATGAACATTTCACCTAATCTATTGACGAACATTACTATTTCACAAATTAAAACTCCAGCATTTTTTTATGTAACTAAGCGACGAGTCGAGAGACGTTCGTGTGATGGTATGTACGCCTGCTCATTACAACGTGATGCTAGTTAAAATGGTATACACAGCACCACATTGCACTCGTCACCTGAGACATAAGATGTCGAGTCTCGTTACCCCAGTAATTACACTAGCTACATCGTCCTTCAAACTGGAACACAGTAAAGTGTGCATACTATTGCATATCGGCTGCAATAGGCACTGCGGTGGTACCCACCTAGACGATCGTCATCAACAGAGACCTACCACCAGTAAAATTCATAAATTCACGCGTTAAACTAATAAATAACTTTAAGTACTTGTCTTATAAATATTTATTCATCTATGTAGCTTAAATAAACTTAAATGTTAAAGCAACTTTCGCCTTCCTCAATATAAATTTCTAATTCAAGTCAATCTTGGATATTTCGAATAGAAATCGTTGACTTTACCGCATAATTACTTATCCGGACTTACAGGATACAACTAAGTAATCCACTAAGTTTACAACCAAAATTCCCCAAGGATTATTAAGGTAAAACGATAAATAATTTTATATAACCTGAATTAAATTATCATCCTATTTTAAATAAATGAAATTTACTTCTAGATCATGTATCTCTAATACAAAACACTAAATATTTCATATAGATCTATTTCAACTAAAACGGTGTATATTATTGATAGTTATCACCGCAGGGTCTATTTATACCGCTGGCTAGAAGATAAGAAGCAAAAATTACTACAAGCAAGTATAAAGACCGAGGTGTTGATATGTAATTACTATATCAATATCCACTGCCATATCAACAGTGGGGGTGTAAGGGGTCCCGCACAACAACTCATGGGACCCAACCCATCCTCACCTGCTCGAGTTACACCCTGCTAATCAACAGACGAAGCTCTTGCTCTCACTAACCCGCATTGGACCATCGTGATGGGAAGCGACCCAAATCTCCCATATGAAAAAAACACTACAAACGACGACTCCTGATGCCCGACGATGCGAGGGGCACATGACCGATCGATGTGGGGATCTTTGGGGGAAGCCTATATCCAGCAGTGGACGTTTATTGACTGATGGTGGTGATGGTAGATATCAACTGTTATTTTTAATCCTACTTTTTTAGATGGGACATACCCCCCGTTATACTGTTATGGCAATAGAAGAGTTATGCGGATTCTTCCTGGCAAACTTACAAAGACCCGTCGGTGTCCCACTCAAAGCTTTTGGCTGGAACAACAGGAAAGCTTTCGCACACACGTAGTATTTATGATCCTCCTACATTTCATTCAAGTTATATATTAAAAAAGAAAAAAGTTGAAAAAGGTGCTCATGTAAATTGAGTCCTCTACAAGTAGATTTGGCACATAACCAACACAAATTAAGTATCAACAAGAAAACAGTAAAATTACTTAATTTAAAATAAGTTCATTTTCGCACTTCTAAATATGGTCCTCGCAGCGACTGGTTTGCATTCCCATGCAGAAGAGCTGTTATACCAGAACACTCCCGAACTCTCCGGAACTATTAATTGGTACGCGGCCGGCGTTGGCCTGTTGTCCCTGAACAAGTGGCTGGTAGGATACGTATGCGTTCAGCGAACTCCATGTAACTTACACGAGCGCTACCCACAGCTTTCAACTTTGTTGCGAACTGTCGGATAAACACATTCGCACTTTGTACGCGTGCTATTAAAACAATTATATTATAAACCTTGCTTATAATAAAGCAACTTTATAATCTGTGCTAGCTTATCCTACAGTTTAAATATAATAGATGGTTAAGATTTTACTACATCATCATCAACCGATAGATGTTCTCTGCTGGACATAGAGCCTGCCCCAAAGATCTCCACATACAGTCAGAATGGCCTTCTGTATCGCTGGGCACTACGGCCGGTCGTATGTAGAGGTTCATATGGGGGGAGATTTGGGCTATTCTCATCATGCTGGCCCAATGCGGGTTGGCAGAAACCAGAGCATCGTATGTTGTTTAGCAGGGTGCACTACGAGCAGATGAGAATTGGCTTGGCTACCGTGAGTTGTTGTGCGGAACCTGTACACCTTTTTAAGATTTTACTTACAATTTTTTTAATTAACACACAATGGAATATACACTCTCCTGAAACCCATTTAACAACAACTACCCTCGCTTTCCCCTAGCTAACGCCCCGATGCCTCTCGACAGACTGACGCCATTTTATGTCCGCGCGTCCTTTTTGTGTTGTCATATTTTAAATGTTGCCAACTTATAAATATGGAAAGTAATGATACCGACATAAAATGCGATATATTTTATTATTTATTTAGTGACGCTAACAATAGTTATTACGAAATAAGTAATAAATACATTTCATTACTTTCCAATTTAATATATATCTTAAACTACGCTTCTGTAATATAGGATCAGCGACTCTGATATGTGATGGACTGTAATGGACTAGAACAGTATTACATATCTAAAAAATTACTATTAGTAGGTCTCTATTGCTTCATACAATCTAGCATATATCTTGATCAAGCAGCGTAAATGTATTGAAGACAAGTATCTAATGGAACTTCGCTGTCGGTAAAAATTACTTTCTCAGACTTTAAGTAATATAGTGCGGTGTTAACATATTACGTAGCGCTTTGTTGTTATAGTTCGCAAACATATTACTTACTATCAGTAAGCACTGCTCACCTCTTCGTTCGTTTGTTGTGTACGAAAAAAAAAAAACAAGCGGTAGTTATTAACCTAATTAAATAGATGAAACTTGACAGATTATTGTAACGGAAGCACAAAGGCGAGGGTGCTTGGGCATAAGATTCCGTTGATAGGCCGCCAAGGGCCGATCGAGTGATGTTCAAATGAAGATTTTTAAGAGTTGAAAGAAACTGCGTTCACTGGCACGCGAAGAAAAGGAAACATTAAAATGTTAACAGTACTATCGACAGAGTTTTTAGCATTATTAGTATAGAAACAATAAATGTACAGTCACATGACATGGAATCGGTTTAACCATTACACTCCATAATTTGATCATTTTAATCGTCCAGAATTATCCGAAGAAATTAGACAACCTGGATAAATCAGATATTGGAAAAGGGTATGCTCCCCGATTTCTTAACCAATGGACAGACCAGGTTTCTGCCATCACATGCCTTCCAATTACGGCCTCTATAAAGAAAGCCGAAGATTAAATATAACTCTGCACCTCATCTAAACATATTATGAATCGGCATTTTATAATAAAGACAACGATATTGATGATGACTCCCAAAATAATAGGGGGACCGGAAAGTAATGTCGTTTCTGCGCATGCCAATACTTGATTGTCATTTGTCAGCTCATTGTTTTGTTCAGAGGCGTACCAAAGACATTGTGAGGTTATAGTGATTTCTTTACTTATAGACAATTGAATTACAATTTTTTTTTGTAATTTTGGGTAAAATGGCCAGCCAAATACCAGAAGAGGTACACATCCGGCATTGCATGCTCTTTGAGTTTCGCAAGGGAAATAACGCAACAGTTGCTACCAAAAACATTTGCGATGTTTATCCAAATGCACTGGACATTCGTAAATGCCAAAGGTGGTTTTCCAAGTTCAAATCGGGTAATTTTGATCTTTCCGACTCGTATCGATCAGGAAGACCATCAGCGTTAGACAACGACGTGTTAAGGGCGGAAGTGGAAGCAAATCCGTGTCAGACGATCGAGGAATTGTCAAACAGTCTCAACAAACCTTGGTCGACCATCCAAGAACATTTGAAGCAGATTGGAAAAGTAAGCAGAGCAGGTGTTTGGGTCCCGCATAATCTGTCCGAACAGAATAAGGCTAACCGATCAATCACATGCAACTTATTGCTTCAACGACACAACACAGAAGCGTTTTTTGATCGCTTGATCACAGGAGATGAGAAATGGGTCCTGTATGATAACCCAAAACGCAAAAGGCAGTGGCTCTCTCCAAATGAAATCCCTCGGAGTACTGCTAAGCCAGGTTTACACCCCAAAAAAGCGCTTTTGTGTGTTTGGTGGAGTATTCGCGGCATTGTTCATTTTGAATTACTGAAACCTGGAGAAACTGTTACTGCAGACCTCTACAGCGAACAATTGCAGCGAGTCAATCAATCTTTAATTGAAAAGTGGCCAGCGATTGTCAACCGAAAAGGCGTCATTCTCCAACATGACAATGCAAGACCGCACTGCGCAAGGCGAACTCTAGAAAAAATTAATGAATTGGGGTGGGAGGTGCTGCCTCATCCACCATATTCGCCCGATGTTGCACCATCGGATTTCCACTTATTCCGAGCGCTGCAACACTTTTTAAGTGGCAAAACATTTGCAAATTTGGATGATATCCAAAATGCCATCTCTAGATATTTTGCCGAAAAACCAATTAATTTTTATCGATCAGGGATTGAAAATTTACTCACTAGATGGCAAAAGGTTATTGACAATGATGGGGAATACATCATTGATTAAAAATAAAGACTCGTTAAAATTGTATGTGTCTGTATTTAGCGTAAGAAAACGACATTACTTTCCGGTCCCCCTAAATATATTAAACATCATACATGAACAAAACATTACTAAATTATAATAAATTCTTGTGAACATTTATATATTTATAAGCAACAATGTATTCATTGGGGTGTAAGGAGCCCACACAACTCACGGGATCCAAACCAATCCCAACAACTCGTGGTGCACACTGTCAATCAACAAACAAGACTTGGCGCCCACCAAACCGCATTGAGCCCCCGTGACAGGAAATAGCCCAATTCCTCTAATATGAGCCCATACAAACGACACTTCCTAGTGCCCGGCGATACTGGAGCCCAATGTAGAGATATTTAGGGAAAGCCAAACATCTATCGGTTGATAATAACGATGAATGTATTAGGGCACGACCAATAATGAAATAATGACATAAATCTAAATGATAGTTACTTATAGAGTTCCCAATGCATTTGTTCGAGATTTCTTACTATCGTCTAGTTATATTTATCTGTGTAGTTAGCAGTTTGAATGGGAACGCCAGTGAAAGCATTCAGCGCATAGCTCGCGGTTTGCGGTGCTTCGCGATTGCAAACGGTTGCCGACGATCGGCATCTAAATCTAGTTTCCATAATGCCGCAACGAATCATGCGAATGCAACCGCAGAATAGACTATAAGGATTGTTGTGACATTACAGTCTGTAAAGCACAGCGACTAAGCCGTACTCAATGTAACACTGGATCGACGACATCATCAGGACGGTCGGAAGTCGGTGGATGCGTGAAGCTGAGGATCGCATTTGATGGAAGATATGGGGAAGGCCTATATCCAGCAGTGGATAAATAAAGGCTGATTATGATAATGGTGATGATGAATTTAATACTGGGGCATTGATTTTAATTCCACTGTTCCTGTGGTCGAAACAAGTCCTCACTTCACTGTAGCTGTATTTTACTCTATGAAGTGACGAGACGATGAAGACGTTCCCCTAATGGTAATTGATATGCCTTCCCATAACGACGTAACGCTAGGATTATATAGACAGCACCACGTTGTACTTGCCCTGAGACGTAGAACTTACTTCATCAATTTCACTAGCTACAAAACCCTACAAATCGAAACATAATAATGCTTAGTTACTACTGTTTGGCGACAGAAATAAGAATGGCGGTTATAACTTTATAGACGGTCTCCAACGAGAACATTATTTTTTATTGCAGAGGAAATCTTCTTATAAGATACCTTGCTTCTGGGGAGAAGACAAGGTTATGAGGGGCTCCTACTCACTAAAGTCTCCTCTGTGGTCTCCGTCAATGCATTAGGGGTAGCTCCAGGGTTTACGGAATGCACCGGCGTCCCGTTGCACTCTGGCTAAAACATCCCACGGAAGGGCGAAGCTCTCCTTAATACCCACTCTATGCTACGGCAATTACAAGACCACCATGCATTTTCCGTACTCCTAAAGCTCGCGTATTGAGTTTTGTGGGCCCCACCCTCCATGCTTACAAATCCGAGGACTCTTTCAGTCGCCGTGTACGACAGACAGGGAATACCTTAATCCTATTCTTAATAGCCCGAGACTACAGGGCTAGCAATAAGAACCTAGAAACCTGAAAATAACCAGTTTTTTAGATTAAAAAAATATGTAATGTAAAGGTAGTATGATTTTCATTTGAACAATAAACTCCTTTGCTATTACCTATACTTAAAGAGAACGCCGGTACATAGTTGAACAAGAATCTGTTGTGAATTTAACAAAGTAATTTAAGCAATTAATTTCACAATAGATATTAAACACGAGACTATGCTGACAATTTTGCGCCCCGATAAATTTACTTCCGGCATTGTCAGTGGCTAAACTATTTCTCGTCGCTAAATGCTGAGTAGAACAAGCCAGCGTTGCCAACAAAAACACAGCTGGAAGACAAGAGTAACAGGCATCCCTGTGAAATCTAAAACGCAGTCTGGATGTTATTAAATTTACTAAATCTAATAACATTGCTTTTCTATAGAAATATAATGTCTGATTACCAGTAATAATGAGACTTTATCTTAATACACAAACGAAAACTAGGAGTTTTATAATCATTCCTCATCCAAGTAAATCATCATCATCATCAACATCTCAGAACCTATATCTTTCTCCAAGAAGTATTATATTATTTTGTTGTAACTCATCGTCTGAATACGATATGTGGTCGTGTAAATATTTTACACTAGCGATGAAGCGATCTGGTGAAGGTCAGGAAGCAGTTAGATGCGAACAACGCAGGATCGATGTGGAGATCTCCGGATGGGGCTATGTCCAGCAGTGGATGTCTGTCTGCTGATAATGATGATGATACTTCGTACTTTGTCAAATAAAAAAGATTTATTTCTTTTAAGTATTTATACCTATGTAAAGCTATTCTTAAGTACTATACGAACGAATCGTCCATCTTAAGTTACACTTATATAACATACTTAACTGGACCATCCTCTTCGACCTACAAACTTAGTTGACCCTTCGTTAACGCAGTAAGTTGCGCAAAGTTCTACTCGACTGTCTCGTTATAAGTTTTATAATGGCGTAATGATACCGAGGATCAGTCTAACGACTTCAGGATCGCTGAAACCTTCCAGGATCCATCTAGAGCACGTTCTAATTAAATGCATATTTCTATAAGTTTCAAAGTTTCGTGGGGAAGGAAGACTTTGAAGTTGGTTTGCCAAAGCTTCTCTGATGCAAGAGCAGGGTAGTAATCATTTGAGTTTAATGTTTATTAAAAAATAAATTACTTATGTTTTATGACCAACAGTGAACTACCATTATTTGATATGATGATAAAATACAGTTTTTGTTTATTATATTTCGTAACTCCTTAATAAATATGCGTTGTCACAACAAACAAAATTTATTTTCATGAAAAACAAAAAAATGCATTGGTTTAAGTTTTCGTTAATATCATTTATCTTCAGTATATGAGACTTATTTTGAATGTTACTTGATGATGTTGATAACCTGAAGCTTTCATTGGAACTTTAAACTTGTCACCTTTCAATAGCCTTAGAAATTTCATTGCAAACAGAAACTTTCACCGCACAGAATAATATTTATATACTGCATGATTGTATTGATCTGTGTGATCTTCAATAGAAACTTACCACCAGTAAACAATAGTACACATATTAATTTAGTTAAGATAGTATAAATCTAGCATAGCACTAGATTTATAGACCCTAAACTAATGCACGGGTGAATCATCTAAGACGGATTAATATGCAAATTTGTTGTTACGTGGATTTGAATAATTGTTGTTGACCGCAATGACGTCATTGGTCAGTATTTTGGTGCAAACATGCAGTCTTACTGAACTTCGGAGGAAGCCTATATCCAGCAGTGGACGTCTGTCGGCTGATAACGATGACGATGAAGCAGTCTTACTTAAAAGTAAGAGATGAGTTTCGTTTACATGTGACGACAATTCATATATCAGTCAAAATATACATGTAGATCTATATTCACTATATAATATAAAAGGATTCCTATCAGTCCAAATATATAATGAAACCGTAATCAAAAGAGTTTTAACTTTAACAGACTTAACTAAAAATTATTAACCAAGTCCTTACAGAAAGTAATTCTAAAACGGTTGAACAGGTATGTCCTGAATTTACATTCTGTCATGTCACCATTTAAACAACAAACAACAACTAGGTCATGATCATTCGTTCAATAATGTTTGAAGGTTTCTAACAACAATAACACGAATACGAATACAGATGTTATCAATAGTTATTAAAAAAAAAAAAAAAATCTATTGCACAACACAAACACTTAACCGGATAGCTTTTTTAACCTTCCCAGATATTAGAAAATGATGTGCAGGGACTGGTACTTTCAAATGATTTTATTATAAACACTATCATCATCATCAACATCAGCTGACGGACGTCCACTGTTGGACATAAGTCTCCCCCAAAAACTTCCACTGAGAATTGAGCTGTAACCTGACCCAGTGCAGGTTGGTGTATGGTCAGAGCCTCGGCTGTTATTCAGCAGGGTGCACCACTTGACTAGTTGACTTGGGCTCCTTAAGATATTGGGCGGAACCCCTTACACTCGTCAGTAAACAATGAACTGAGTTATATATAATATAATATGGTGATAACGTGATCTTGGATGACGATAACTCTTATAAGTTGTGACTGGACACAACTACGGACTAACAATATGGAGATGTAAGTGACCAAGTCTAATGGAAAAAACCATACCAACAGTGCTCGTAAGTGTCTATTGCTGGAAACCGTCTACGCAATCAGACGGACAAACAGCTGTGTACAAACATTATTGTGTTCCGGTTTGAAGTCCTCTGTAACTAGTGTAATTACGGGTGTAACGTGACTCAACATCTTGTCTTAAAGCGATGAGCACAACGTGGTCCAGTGTATAACATACTAACACTACGTTGTCATGGGCAGGCGTATATCACTTACCATCAGGTGAACGCCTAGTACGTTTCGTCGCTTCGTTGACTAATGAAAAAAACTAACAACCACAACGCTTAGCGTACTTAACTACATAAATATTAATTTAAACCCCCGTTATCTCAATAACTATAACACTGTACACCTCAAGCCTTCCCCGTCCAATATTATCTTACCTTTCTCCTAACCCCTATATACAAGTTTATCTACATATATATGTAGATTATTCTATTTTATGCTTTCTGTATACCGTCATATGCAGGTGTTTCAATGGTCTACACCTGATCAGTTCCAACGTTTTGGGTTCAGTCCACGCGGCCTCTTGCCATCAACCTTGCCAGTTACGACAAGTTTCTCCAAGTCATTTCCCAATTGAAAGCATCAAGCAGAAGAATGATTGGCGTAACATCATTAAGAACAGGTTATCGATAAGGAGTCAGGATCCTCAGCATTGAGGAACCGACTTAAAAAGAGAGAGAAGAGAGATATGTAGTTTTGTGTTATTGTGCTTGTTTGAAGTTTTTGTTTAAGTATCATATGTTTAAGTTTATTTAGTTTTTTTTATTTTAGCTCGCGAATACCTGATCCACGAACCCTGAGTCCGATGCTGCCGAGCTGCAATTGTTATCAATAAAACTAACGGCGCAAACTTCATCATAAAACAAAACCAGTAGCGATGGATTTGAACCTGAAACCCTCGATGTACAAAGTATGCATTTAGCTTAAACTTTTAATCAGTGTTGAGATTAATAATAAATAAAACTCCTCATACGTTTTGTAAATGTCAATTTACAGTTATCCCTCTTATAACACGGAACTTTTAAAACGCATTTTCATATTACGCGATTTAAATGCTCCATATAACGCGAAGATTTCCCACAGTAATGTCTGTAATGTGAAATTTATAATGATTTGTACAATTAACAATTACTACTAGTTAATTGAAATTAACTCTTTCCTTTATTCAAGCCGTGGATCCGGGTCCACGAGCCCAGTCTCAGATGAGCTGTAAGAGCCGCTGTGGCTTCCAGCCCGATCTAAATCAAGAATATAGTCTTTTCTTTAGTTTATATATGCATAAAAATGTTCTTAGTTTAGTTTGATTTTAATAAAACGTACGTACTTCACTCATAATATAGTGTTTTTATTCAATTTATACGTAACGCTTTATATGGGAATACTCCTACAACGCGTTTTCCAATAACGAGGAACCAATCCACCGCGTTATGGGGGGGATTACTGTATATCGTTATCAAGAGATGATATTTCACGTATACTATTGTATAAACTATAACTAGTATTCAGATTAAACGTATAAATATCGTGCAGTATCGAAACAATAGCGATTGAACAACAGTAATTAATTGCAGCAGCAATACGGTAACAGAGAGTACGGGGAGCGGAAACTGTGATATATTCATATTAGTCGGCTAAACATGGCGTACTTACCGTAACTTGTTAACGGAAGCAACTTTATACTTAACTCACTAGAATTAGTAGGATTATAAGCTTAGATCTACGACTCAGTCGTTAGACCTGTGGTATTGTACGGAGCTGAGTGTTGGGCCACGAAAGATTCGGATGAAATGAGATTACATGTGGCCGAGATGCGAATGTCAAGATGGATGTGCGGTGTGACGAGGATGGATAAAATTAAGAAAAAGTATATTAGAGGAAGCCTGAGAGTTGCTCCAGTGACAGAAATTGAGGAGCATGAGGTTAGCTTGGTACGGGCATGTTGTGCGAAGGGATGAAGGACATGTAACAAAGAAAGTAATGAGAATGAACGTGGATGGTTATAAGGGTAGGGGAAGACCGAAGAAAGTGTGAATGGATTGTGTGAAAGATGACATGTTTTTTTTTTTTTTTTTTTTTTTTGTTTTTTTTTTTTTAAAAACGTCATTCCCCTGCGTATGGCGGGTCAGGGCCTTTTATTTCTAGTCACTTAACATCTTTTTAATTTATTACAGTTTTCCTCTTTCCTTTCTTTCACACTTCTATCTTTCGCTCTAAACTTATCTTTCTTCCTTTTTTTTTATTCTCCTCCTCTTTTCTTTCGCTCTCCATTCCATTCCTTCTACCATACCTCTCGCTGAGTGAAGACACCGTCGCCTCGTCGTGTCTGGAACAATTTTTTTTATTTGAATACTTTTCAAGATGACATGTTTAAGAAAGAGTGTGAATTCGGATATGGCTGATAGAAGGATATGGAAGTGAAGTACATACTGTGCCGACCCCACATAGCTGGGAAAAGAGCCGGAGGAACAAGATAAGCTTATATCTAACGGAAGTGAGCTTGATTTTGTGCTGTGTATACCTTGTGTTGAATAGTAAAGAAGAAAGGAAGACATTTAAAACTTATTTACTGGAGGTAGGTCCCTGTTGCCGGAGACCGTCTAGGTAGGTACCAACCGCACCGCCTATTTCAGCCGCTAAACAGTAATCTGTGTGCGGGTTTGAAGGGCGATGTAGCTGGGGTAACGAGACTCAACATCTTATGTCTGAAGGCGTCGAGCGCAATGTGATGCAGTGTTTACCATTCTAACTACTGCCACGTTGTTAGGGGCAGGCAGGAGTATCACTTACCATCAGGTGAACGTCCCACACGACTAATCGCTTAATTACATAAAAAAAACTGTTTCAGTTTGAAAGAAGTTGTAGCTAGTGCAACGAGACTCAACGTCTTGTCTCAGGCGACGAGCGCAATATGGTGTGACACAAGTTACCCCAGTAATTAGACTAGCTACAGCGCCATTTAATCCGGAACACAGTAATGTTTTCACACTACTATTAGTAGAAATAGGCGCTGCGGTGGTACCTGCCTAGAGAGTCTCCGATAGCAGATACCTACCAGCAGTAAACTTATTAAATTTGTAACAAAATTTTATATAATACTAAATATAACTTAATCAGCATCTCCTTTTGTTTCTTTGTCTCCAACAGCTTGACTTTAAACAAAGACATCTCTAAAGATTTCCAGTTCTCTTTGTCTTTTGATATTTATGTCCATTCTGGTGCAGCAACTTTTTTATCTACTACTTTTATCATTCTTTGTATATTACTTATTATTTCAGTTCATTTTGCATCTCTTTCTCTTATCATGTGTCCTATCTTCATACATTTCAGTTTTCAACAAAATTTGCGTCTTCGAATTTAATTCCGTCTTTTACTTCGTCGAAACTAACTTCATTTCTTTCTTTACTCCAATAATGTCTCTTTCTATATTTATATTAGTAGTCTAAAAAAATCTATATTAGCGTATGTAATTAGGATTATCAGCCTAGTGCATAGTTCAAGTTATGTAAATGGTTAACCATTTACATAATATCAATTAGGTAGTCAAGCTCCCGGCGCAGTTATCTAATGCAGCTTTAATTACAGGTCATCCGATACGATCCCCGGGGCCGGTTTACTGAACAACATCTGCGAAAGTCTGGGACTAACAGGGCATACACATATACTAGTATATATATCATCAACGTATTTATTTTGGAAATTATACTTCCGTACGCTATACCCACCTTCCTGAATGAGATGAGAGCCACGGCTATTTGTCTACCACGCTGACAAAGTGCAGCTTGGAAAATGTCTCCTATTCCTACAGCTTTTGCTTATAGAACTTATCGGATTCTTCACGATGTCTTCCTTTACCGAATGCTGTATGACGTAATGAATCTGCTCCTCTTCTAAACGTAGAGTCCAGTTGATAGCCTTAAAAACTGATCTATCCCCACTTCACACGAATTTCCTACGTCATTTTATGATATAGTTAAAGCTACAGATATCCTTGGAAAAGCTATAATTTTTTTGTTATTTATACGATAGTTGATATAAATTATATGCGTATCACGATAAATTTGAACCTTGTAATGTAGATGATGCTGGAATTTTTGCAAATTCTCGTTGGTGTAGAGACATAAATGTACAACCGCATAAATCCTGGAAGTTTTCCTTTTTGCGTCTGACGCAGCAGTTTAAAATTAACGCTTAGTTAGATTTAAAACATTAACGTGGTTTCGCTTTAATGTTTGCGAAAAGCTTTTGATATATTTCGACTGGACAGTTGTAAAGCCGAAACATTGTGACACCACAAGCTTTATATTATTTTTGAAAATACGTCTCTTACATTAACAACACTGGATATTTATATTCGTATGGAAAAAAATATATGAATGTACAAATTTTTTGCACGACCATTAATCCATACGAAAGCTATCAACATCAGCCGATCGACGTCCACGGCTGGATATTGGCCTTCCCCTAAAGATCATCGCTTTGATCGGTCACGCATTGGTCGAACGCGAATGGGTTCCCGCGATTCTCATCAGATCGTCGGTCCACCTTGCGGTCGCCACTCGAAGACTTTACTGCCCCATCCGTTGCTCCTTCCAGCAATGTACCCTGCCCACTGCCACTTAAGTCTAACAATCTTTTGGGCTATGTATGTGACCTTAGTTCCTCTGCGGATCTCCACATTTCTGATTCGATGGCGCAGAAAAACTCCAAGCATACTTCTCTCTACAGCACACTCCCACGAAAGCTATAGTATAGATGTATTGATATAAAAGAGCTGATTTTTACTTCATATTATACAGATAAATGGTCATTTTGAATTTAAGAGTATAGATGTAAGACCTAAATACATTGATGACGTGGTAAATATCCACACGGATGGGTCATATGACACAAACATCCGGCGGCTTCCCACGGCCTTCAACTTGTGTTGAGCATTCCACCACTGTGTCAGCTGGTAAGCGGTCGCCATTTTAGGACCTTAGTGTATCAGCCCCACGAGCCACGTGCTACTGTAATTTAAATATAATGAATAAATAAACATGTAATTGTTAAGACTGAGGTCAATAGGATTAATACACTATTTCTTCTACCGCATAGAGAATTACGATAATATAAATAATTTATTGAAATCAATATAGAAGCTTTACAAACAACTATTTGATTCCGGCTCACGGGCACGCAAGGTGGGCGAACACTTCCGCAACCTGAATGCTCTTAGCTTGGATCTACTGGATGTTTAATTACTATAATAAACTTTACGGTTACAGATAAAGTTATTTCAGAACTATATTAATGTCCAGTCATAATCTTACGAATAAAATATCAACTACACATTACAGAGGACATCTCCAACCGACAACTAACTAACCAACCAAACTATTCAGATTTTAACTTTTGGTAAAGTTTCTAGTCTTTAAGGAAACCGGAACTCTTTAGATAGCTCTAGACGATTTCTAACAATAGACTTTTTTGTTGTTATCGTGGAAAAATATTAAAAACTGTAAATAAACTGCTTTTGGGGGAAAGACAGGATTTTAACATTTTCCATTAACACTCCCTCAGTGGTCAACTCAGGGCATTGCGGTAAGTACGGGGATCTTCTTTGGAACATATCAGTGCCTCACGGTACTCTACACCTAAAGCATATCCCAGGGATAACTGGAGCCCTTCTCAACATCCTCGCTTTTTTACGACAAGAACTAGACCACCTCGTAGTTGTCGCTCATCCCGGTCTCGCTTAATGGACAATGAGGGCTCCGACTTTCAAAGCCCACCAACCCGAACACCCTTTTATTCACCTTCTACGACAGGCAGGGTTTACCTTACGTTACCTTAGTCCTAATCCTAATAGCCCGAGACTAAAGGGCAAGCAATAGGGACCTAGAATCAATAGAACATTTTATTACCGTAGTGTTATTTTAAAAGCATTATTAAATTTTCTTTCAGACCTATATCTCTTTCTTTTTCTCTTATTTTAAAATTCTTCTATAATGATCTTTAAAGTTATAATAGAACTCTTCAAATCTAAATGAATTGTAAGGATTAACAAGAATAAAGTATATATAGAAGCTATTAAGAGTTAGGAATTTATTCCAAAGATTATATTATAGCCACCGAAACGGGAATGAGAATCCGGCAGACGCGGATTCCTTAAAAGCCATTTTTTATTTTCGAATCTCGGAGAACAGTAAAAGTTCCAAGACCCTACAATTATCAGGATTGATTGAAGCTATAAACCTCGCTCATAAATAACTGACATAATTTATTTGAGATTAAAATTACTATATACTAGACTGTGTACAATAAACAGACTTCGAGATATAATTTTAGATGAATAATTTCCTAATGAAGAGAGATAATAAAAGAGATGTATACCTAAAGGTAAATGATACATTAGTCCATATTATTATCAAATAGACACTAGTTCCAAATGGACACTAGTTAAGTTGTTAACGTAACATCACAATCTTCAGATAAAATGGTACGTTTGAATACCGCAAAATCTAGTAAAAAAAGTCCTTCAAACAAAACATTATTTTCATAAAGAAATTTATGGAAAAATGATAACCCCGTTTTAACTGCGATTAACTATGGTCTATACGATGAGTTGTTTTGATTTTCTCAAGCTTCCTGTGAACGGAAACGTCGTGAAGACACCGATATATCGCAAGAACACCAATTTAGAAGGACACGTAACATCCGTCAACCTGCACTTGAATAGCTAGATGGATTATAGTCTTGACTATCTCCTTATTAGAGAAAGCAACGAATTCCAGCAGTGGGAGCATACCTGCATTGTTGAAAGATCTAGACCTGCCACCTATATATAACATATTTTAAGCGTCTTGTGACCTATTTATAAAGGGGCTAGGATAAATATTGTGTTGAGACAAACTATCTTTCATCTCGAGAACACAAGCCTAATATAGTGTTGTGTTGTACAGTCATCCACAGAATCCTATCAAATTGTAACAGATACAGTATGTCTTCCCCAGCAGAATGTATTAACGAATTATTTAAAAAAAAAAAAAATTTATGAAACGAAGATAGTACTTTCTACATAATTATTTAATTAGTTTTTTATTGCTAGATAAAATATAAAGTAACCCTTAATGAAATTTAAAATGGTTAAAGAAATTAGTCCCGCCAATACGTTTGCTGTATAAAATAGTGTTTTCGTAACAAAGAAAAAAACGACGTATTGTTTAGAAATATAGTAATTGCTCTTACTCCAACATCACGCCAAACTTTTTTTGATAACAATAGTCGGAAGATCGTTAAGTTATTAAACTTATAGGTCATAAGTGGAGACATGCAAACTATATGTAATACGGTAAGGTAAATAAGGTTTGCTTAAATATTTATTTTATCTTCTAAAGTGCGGTTACATAATGTTTACAATATTTTGATGGTTGAAATTACGAGTCAAAAAGTAATATTTTTATTCAGAATCGATATTTATACTAGGTCACTATGATGTACTTATATACCGTTCAGTAATTTAACTGATAAGTTTAAAGGTAAACACTTCGTCACACGGGTTTCCTGTTAATTTTATTCCTAAATTTCCCTTGGTGCCTTTTGCCCGTCTTAAATTTATATTCAATAAATGATAAAATTTAAGTTCTTTATTATAATAGACCAACTAGAGTCAACCTAACATTGTTTAGGTTAGGTTGACTCTGGTTGGTTTAATTTCTATCATCGTGTTCAAAATTTACAAGCGTTTTACCCAAGAAATAAATGGTATGGTTAAAACAAAATCGATTATCACAACTCGATATCATAATACAATAAACTTCAATTTTATTTTGTTGTAATCTGAACATAAACACTGAATTACGTTTTAATTTTCAGCGATCATACGTACTACATGAAGCACAGATAATATAAGGATACAGGACGAACGAAGCGTAGCGTCTGAAAGGACCTACATACAGTAGAAGTAGGTAGGAAAAACGAAATGAAAACTCTTACCTATAAAACGTTCATGGGTCCGCGTCCGCATCCACCGGCTCAGTTTGTACAATCACAGAGTTCACTTTAAGGTAATCACCACACTCGTAATTAAAAAAAAATTGTAATTAGTTATGTTGTGCTTATGTAAGCCGAGTGCGCACAGCGTCGCGTGGCGCGGGCGGAGCGCCGAGTCCGACTGCAGACAGAAATGGCGGCGAGGTGCGCGCGCAGCCCGCCCTTGGCTTAAGCTACGATTTTACTAATAACACACAATAAAGCTGTTTTAACTCACTTGCATAAATATTTTTAATTTAAAACAAGAAAAAAGCTATAGACACCATATTATGTAAAGTTAAGTCTTTACATAATAAAATCTTTAGCCATATACGTTTACGCCATATACGACGCGCGAAACATTTTGACAGCGACCATTTAAAATTTACTTTTAAACGACAAAGCGATGAGACGAGCAAGTCGTTCACCTGATGATAAGTGATACGCTTGCCCATAACAATATGACGCTAGTTAGGGTAATATACACAGCACCACATTGCGCTCGTCGCTTTGGCATAGGATATTAAGTTTCGTTACTCCAGTAATTTCACTAGCCACAGCGCCTTTCAAACCGGAACACAGTAATGTTTGCACACTGCCTAGACTGTCTACAGCAAGAGAGACCTACCATCACTCAAATGAAACGCAAACCCCGTGCCGTTTTAACTTTCCAAATGAATGATAAGTTTTGTAAAGGTACAATTTTACGATTTTGTTACTAGGAACAACAATAAAAATGTTAACCTTAAACTATGGTGTAACATTTTCCATGGATGGTGATGTTCATTCTGAATACTCCGAATCTAGTATGCTGACTACTTCGGCACTAATGAAATGGGTCCTAAAAGTTCCTTTCACAAACAAAAACATGAGACCTCGGAATCAGTTATAAAAAATAATACATATGTATATATGTCCATATAAGTTAACCCGCTGGGGGTTGATTCTCTTTACAATACTCCAACTAAGTAAGCTAGCGTCTATTTCTACCGTCAAGTATTAGTGTACAAATATTGCTATGGTTCTGTTTGAAAAACATGTTTATAATGAAAGTTCTATTGTAAATGGACCAACATTCGTCTGAAGGTCTTAACATTAAATAATAAGAAACGTAATAAATCAAAACATAACATACAAATAAAAAAAAAACTTTAAAAACATTACACGATAAACTGATAACAAACTTGTGTAGCCTTTAATCCATGTTAATATTAGGAGATATAAAACACTAAACCAATGATGAAAGCGTACATTAATCTAGACAAAAGGCTCACACTTTGTAACGTTCAGCGTTTCCTTTCACCAGAGGAGAAGATCTAACGGAAGTAACATGACTCGAGCATCCACTGCCAAATCTCCGTAATAAAATTCTTCCTCCGGCAGTGTTAGACGCGCAATGAACAACAAAATTATAGATATTCACAACATCGTCGCGATAAATGGTAGAAGCCCAACAAGTCGAGGGGAAAAAATGTTGATTTTCGGGAACAAAATCACTCGTTCATAAGTGCAGTAGGAAAGAGTACATCCTTGGCCGGGAAGTCGAGCAATAAAGGCAAGGCTGTACAAATATAACGGTCCATGTTACCCTCCTTTCGCTTCGGGGGAGTCGGCCGGCGCTCGTTTCTCAAACCCGCTGTTTTGCGAATATTGTATCAAACATTTTGCGATTACCATTCATATTTTATTTTCCTATGTATTCATTGTCAGCTACATTACAGTTAAAATACTTAAAATACATAGAAGCAGTGTTGGCTCTATACTATCGCCGTCGTACCCCCATCATTCTTCCAGAGAAGTGATAATTTCATCCCCACTGACCCTCAGCTTTCGATGAAATACAACACCATGTGGTAACCGATATGTTTCCGGTATAACAACTTTCTTGATCACGTAACATCCACCAACCCCTACTTAGCCTTCTTGCGAGTGAATGCCTCGAATCCTAGTAGTGGGAACATCAGAAGTGCAGTTAGTTTTTAAAATTTACTTTAACAATCAATAGTATAACGAATGTCAAAAGAAATGTGGCAAAATGGATAGCGCTTGAATGATCACTAATACCTATTGCAATATATACTTATTTACGTATAAAATTGAATAACATAATAAAAAGATAGCGAAATCGAATAAGAGCAAAACTGTCATGTCCTTTTATTTTAAAACTTTTTCTTATTCAACAAAGCGACGAGACGAACAGAGCCTTCTCCTTAAGGTAAAAACCCGTAACAATGTCACAGTTATTAGCATGGTTTACACTACGCATTGTGCTCCATGCTTTAAGACTTGACACTTTAAATCTCCGTATCTCAGTAATTACTATTACCTATTATTACTGTTGGAGGTAAACTACTTTATAAAAAGATAATAATAAGAAACTGTTTCTTTTATCGAATTAATTTGTAACTCGATTTTTTTATATTCATGTTATTAAAAACAAGATATATTCTTTTTCAAATAACCTCAGTTATTTCCGAAGGAGTGGAGCGGACTCCTAATCTATCTTTAATATACCTGATCGTCCTCCGCGGCGGAATGGGGTCGGCTTCGATCAATCGCAGCGAGCAGTCGGGACGTCATGACGGAAGGGCGTACGATGACATCAGCAAATCGGATTAGTGGAACCGTCGACGATATCCTATTGACGACCTGCAGGCTCTCGTTTAGAGAAACACGCGGCTGCTTCTCATGTAGCTCGCAAAACTAAACATGAGTGTGAATCATTCATTAAAATTGAAAATAATAATTTGATAAGTATTTTATAACAACTGCCTCTTAGGTCTAATAGCGCTTGTCTGGAGATGAAGTTTGTGACAGTGCTTTTTGAAAACCTATATTGTAAATTTGCCGATATAATACTATTGCTGGGTTCTAAGATGAGAGCTAGAATATTCTGGGCGTACATGCTTCACCATTCATTGTCACTTAACACCATGTGAAATTGAGTTCAAACGTTAGGCTCTAGTGATTTTTTTTTTTTATAATATACTTATTTAGATTTGAATAATTTTTTCAACTTTGTTTTTAATATTATAATATTTATGATTACAGCTACGTACTTTTTTGGCTATTATGTAGTTCTTCCTTTCACCGGGGTATGAGGAAAGATCTGATTAGTGTTAGACTTCGACAATTCAGTCATTGTATATAACTTTATTTCTCTGTGTGCTCGCAAAAATATAAAAATGGATTCTCTCAAAAAAAAAAAAGTATCTCTTTTTCACTAGACCCAGTTGAAAATCAGCGCTGCAATTTTTTGTACAGCATAAGGCTGGGCTGGACCCAGTTATAACGCTTGTTTTGTTGTTATATATATATTATCAAATTTGTAGGAAACCAAATAAATGTTTTTCTTTCTTCCTTCTTTACACGTCAATTTTAAAAAAATACTTATTTTTTAATAATAATATTATAGATGAAAGATGTCTTTACATTTCGTTAGAAAACATCCCAACACAAATCTTGCAACCGAGTACAACTATGCAAACGTGGTTTTGTTATATAAAGAAAAGGTTGCTCAAATATAATAATTACTATACCAATGAGTTGTATCATCTGACTTCTCAATATGCTGAGCCCATCATGATATTTTTGCTATTAGCAGATGAATTTCCACTATGTACACCTAAATTCAATTTCACGTAATGTTAAATTATGAAACATAAAAATCAGAATGCAGGAGTCATGACAGCAGATTTACATTATAAATGTAATAGCTAACCATTCGAATTCGAATACACCATACAACCGTCCAAACTCCACAACATATGGTCCGAATCCGAACAAGAAACCTCCGTGTCATATGACAAGTTGTTAACCGCTGCGCCACAGAGATTTTAAATAAAAACATTAACGTAACATAGCAATGAAGAAGGTCCAACGTTAGCTCTCTTAGCTACTTATAATTCAAAAAGTTCTCGATTAGTACTGGGTGTCTGGTGGCAGATTTATGTTTTCAAATTTAAATAAAAAATAATATGTTTGACATATAATTTTTCTAAGAGTATTAAAAGATAGAGTACAAATGCGGATTTTATTTTTTAAAGATAATGTCATTCAAATGTCTTCCATCCTGTTGCACACACACACACACACACTGTTCGAAACGGAGCCTCGTATTCCGTGCCACACGCTGCAGTAAACTTGGTTCAATTGCGCTGATTTCTCGCCGAATATTTTCTTTTCAGTCCACAACAGTTCGCGGATTGTTGGCGTAAACTCTCTCTTTGAGGTAGCCCCACAAAAAAAAACCCATTGGAGTTAGGTCGGGTGACCTCGGTGGCCACGGGATGTCCCCAAAGCGACTAATCAGTTTTTGAGGGAGATTTTCTCGCAACAAATCCATCGAAGCTCTGGCCGTGTGTACGGTTGCACCATCCTGTTGAAACCACGTGTGTGATGAGAATGATGAATGAGCTCGCAGGTTCGGCAAAAAGAAATTCGAAATCATGAGCCGATAATTCTCACCATTGACATTCGTCGCTTGGCCCCGTGCATTTTCATAAAAAAATGGTCCGATTATCCCATTCGTGGATAAAGCGCACCAAACAGTTACCCTTGGGCAATATAATGGTTTTTGGTGCTTCAGTCGAGGATTGCGAGTTCTTAGAGCCCAGTAACGGCAATTTTGCTTGTTTACGTGTCCGTTTAAATGAAAATGAGCCTCGTCGCTCCAAAAAATGGAATTCACAGTGCGAAAACGCTCCAACACGGTTTCACAAAAAAATTTGCGTGATGCAAAGTCATTTTTTTCAATTCTTGAATTATTTGAATTTTAAAAGGATGAAACTTCATATCTTTTTTCAAAATTTCATGCACAATTGCTCTCGGAAGTCCCAGTGAAGCTGCCCTTTTCCGTATCGAAAGTCGTGCATTTTCACGTAAACTGCGTTCAACCAGTTCAATGTTTTCGGGGGTTCTTGACGATCGACTAGGTCCTGGCCGTGGTGTGTTCATAGCCGAAGCAGTTGCGCGGAACCTCTCCACCCACGAACGAATTAAATTCACACTCGGCCCATCGCCTATCCGTCGAATATTGAAATGTGAACAAAACTGTCGGCGAGCGAGTACGTAAGAATCGTTACTCTTGAAAAATGCTTCATTAGCGAACGCGCGATGCTCACCCGACCACTGCGACATCGTGACTTAGAAATCCGCACGATCGGTGATTCTAATGACTGACCACTGACCACCTTTCCCCCGCACTGTTTATAACTTATTGAGATATTCGTTTTTTAAAATATAAATCTGCCGCCAGACACCCTTTAGTTCCTCGAAACACTTTAAATTGAAGATACGATATTTGATATTTATTTTCTTATTTATATTTATTTATTTATAGGATTAATGCTGTGGAAATGAGAAGCCTACGAAGTATAACTGGAATGAAGCTGACGGACAAAGTGAGGAACAGTGTGATAAAGGAGCGGTGCGTTTGTGACAAAGATAAAGAAAGGAATGCTTAGATAGTTCGGTCATGTTGAAAGAAGAATAATGAAAGAGGTATACAAGATAAGAATGATTGGAAAAATCGGTGCAGGTCGACCTAGGCGGACATATTTCGATCAAATCGAGGATGTCCTAAAGAAAGGCCGGGTCAAGAGTACTCGCAACTGACGAGCATGCATGAAGACGCTCATGAAAGTGAAGAAAGCGAGAGAGGCGTGCCAAGATCGTAGCACGTGGAGAGAGATGGTCTCTGCCTACCCCACTGGGAACGAGGCGTGATATATATGTATGTATGTATTCACTATATTTACTGGTAAGGCTCCAATATAAAGTAAATCCTGTTAGCTTAAAGAAGCATCAGCTAACGGGTGGAATGTTAGAACATCTATATTTAGATAATACTTATTCAACAGGAATATATAAGGTTGGAAAATATCTCCCTTCCGCTTTTTTGCTCTTTATTCAATGCTTTATAAAAAGTGTTACAGTGGTCGGATTTAGTTCAAATATGCGCCGTTTTGTTCGATAATCTGTATCCATCTAGACGGCAACTTCATAATACCTCCCTCGTAGAAGCCCCCCTCCTTATTTGCGAAGAACTCGGACAGCCACTTTTCATAAGCCTCTTTTGAGTTCAACTTTACACCACCAAGGGCGTTCACCATGGACAGGAACAGGTGGTAATCACTTGGCGCTATGTCCGGGCTATATGGTGGATGCGATAAAACTTCCCATCCAAGCTCCCGTAGCTTCTGACGAGTCATCAACGAAGTGTGTGGTCTGGCGTTGTCCTGGTGGAACACTACACCCTTCCTGTTGGCCAATTCTGGACGCTTCTGGTCGATCGCCTGCTTCAAGCGGTCCAGTTGTTCGCAGTAGATGGTAGAATTAAGCGTCTGGCCATATGGGAGCAGCTCATAGTGGATGATTCCCTTCCAATCCCACCAAACACACAGCAAAACCTTCCTGGCCGTCAATCCCGGCTTGGCCACTGTTTGGGACGATTCACCGGCCTTCGACCACGACCGTTTTCGCTTGACATTGTCGTATGTGATCCATTTTTGGTCGCCGGTCACCATCCGTTTCAAGAATGGGTCGAGTTCGTTCCGTTTCAGCAGCATATCGCAGGCGTTGATTCGGTCCAGAAGGTTTTTTTGCGTCAAATCATGCGGCACCCAAACATCAAGCTTTTTTTTGTATCCAGCCTTTTGCAGATGGTTTAAAATGGTTTGGTGACTAACTCCCATCTCCTGGGCGATGTCACGAGATGCCACATGCCGGTCTAACTCGATGTAGTCCATGATTTGATCGGTATTTGTCGTCACAGGTCTTCCGCCGGCTGGCTTATCCATGGTGTCGTTTTCACCGGCTCTGAATCGTCGAAACCATTCCTCCGCGGTTCGAAGTGATAGAGTACCATCCCCCAAAACACCATTAATCTCACGGAACGTTTCTTAAGCGGATTTGCCTTTAACGAAGGAAAACTTTAAAATAGCGCAAATTCGGCGTTAGTAAACTCGCATGTTTACACGTCTATAACTGTTGAACGCAATATCCAAACTAATTATGCATAGCGTCGTTTTGTAGGTTATGTCAAGACCTTTCAAATTATGTATAGTATTGCCAGATACGAGCTCTGTAGCGCTTTGTACATAGCCGCGAAATTCAAAAGACAAAAAGGCGGAAGGGAGATATTTTCCAACCTATTACTTTACGTAATAGGCAAGGACTCGTGCTGGCTGAAGGTATTTTTAAAGGCTGAGATGTTGACCTATACTTTGGCATCATTTACTTTATTGGACAACATTGTTCTAAGCAAATTACGCATGCGGTAGAACACATGTCGTTACAAAGCATAACTTCATTTGTAGAAAAATAATTAATTTTCTGAACTTAACGGCAAAAATTTTCTTATATAGGTGGCAACGTTACGTTTCAAACATCTTATAAATTTTAATTATTTAATTTTCAAATAACGTAATTTTTTAATTCTTTTTCTTTAGCATTTTCTTGTAAATGACATCCAATTATTATATTGTTATTTATCAACTTATTAACTCTTACAACAGATAATATTTGGATAGTCTGAACGTCAGTTCTCGCTTGTCAAAATCGAGTCGTATTCATTTTTCATATTTACAGTTGTATCTCTTTAAAGGTAACAGAACCTCCTGGAATTTGATTTATGAAACAATGTATTAAATATGACTACTCAGTATAAGAAGTTTTCAAAACTCATAGCTAAGTGGCCCCTCGACGTTACTAAAGGCGAAAGGTTAGTATTATTATAAAACTTGAATGTGTTAATTAATTTCCCTTATTGTTTACGATTGTAATTATTAGAAAATATTTCCATAGCAAATTTTTAAAAATATAACCTTCCAGCTGTAACATAACCTAATTAATGTACGAAACATTAAATTATATTTTTCAGAGACCTTGGCAAGTTCATACGAAATAAAGTAAAAGCCGCTTTCGATGACCCACAAAACCAAAATTTTGACTCTGAACTCTGCAACCGCCAATACAACTCACTCAATCGATTAGCCGACAATTACTACAAAAATAAATACAAAAGGCAGAACACAAGTACTGCCACCGGTCTCAGTACGAAAGAGTGTAATTTGATACTATCTAACGAAGTGCTAACTTACTTAAAAGAGGAAAACAAGGGTTTCTTCAAAAAGTTGTTTAATAAAGACTAAATATGTTTCCTCATAACTTTAGCAAGTACTTTTGGACAGTGATGAAGCGTAAATTATCTACAGAAGCTGCACAATACAAGGATCACACACCTGTTATGTTGCATGAAGTTATCAAGCACCTAAAACCTGCTGATGATGAATTGTATATAGACATGACATTTGGAGCTGGTGGTCATTCTAAACAATTACTTAAAACTGCAAACTGTAAGTTAATAACACTTGATAGAGACCCTGTAGCATATGAAAAAGCTAAAGAATTTGCGAAAGAATTTCCAAATAGAGTAACACCATTACTGGGAAAGTTTAGTGATCTACCTATATTATTAAAAGAAAGAAACATTGGTCAAGCCTCAATTGATGGTATTCTGTTTGACTTTGGTTGCTCATCAATGCAGCTAGACAATGGTGAAAGAGGTTTTTCAGTTAGTAAGGATGGATACTTGGACATGAGAATGGATGCTGGTAGAGATCCCAATCAGATAACAGCAAGAGAAGTTTTAGCCAATGCTAATGAACAAGAGTTGTATAAAATTTTTAAAATTTATGGTGAGGAGAAAAAAGCTGCAAAGATTGCACAGAGTATAATTCAGGCGAGGTATATGATAAAAAATGTTGAGACCACAAGGGAATTGGTTGAGATAGTTGATTCTTGCTGTCCTAATGAGTTTAGACTTGATAAACTGCAAAGGCCTCAATCAAATGCTACAAAAGTGTTTCAAGCACTGAGGATATTCGTCAATAATGAACTTAACGAATTAAACTATGGTATGGTGTTATCCAAATATTACTTGAAACTTAATGGTAGACTTGTTACAATTTGTTTCCATTCACTAGAAGATACAATTGTGAAGAGGCACATAGCTGGTAATACTATTAGAGATGTGGCTAACCCTGTGCCATTGAGATATCTAAGTCCAATGTTGGTTCAGGATCAGGAAACCATCAACCAGTTCATGGATACTCCATGGAAAGCAATTAATAAACATGTGGAAGTACCCTCAGATGAGGAAGTGGAAAGAAATCCAAGAAGCAGAAGTGCTAGGCTACGAGCTGCTATTAAAATTAAATGATTTTAGCAATATTGTTTGATGTGTGAATAGTAGATTAGGTAATAAATAGATTTATATTAGTTTATAAAGTATTTTATTTTTATTAATGTAGTAAAAGCTATTGAAATGTTCATGAATATTGTTTAATAAAAAAAACAATTCTTAAAGTTAGGTTGTTTATATCTCGCCTCTGTACTGAATAGTTCGCCTAGCAACATGATCCTTGAACGGATTTCAGTAGTAGAATTGAAACAACCTGTCTAGTTACCACCCTTATATTGTGAATAGGTCACTGTAACACTTATAGAGCAATTATTTGCTGTATTTTGAAGACTATTAATAAACTTTCATATTGCACATAGTAATTGGCAAAAATTTTAATGGCACACATTACTATAGATAGCTTTTTTTTTTTTTTGTACAAAAAAACTATAATCAACTAAGGAGATAAGGTCTTGCCAATTGGTCTTTTTTAATTTAATTTCGAATGTTAGACAGTTTCTATACATTGCAGAAGTCTTAATAATCTGTGGAAATAAATTTTCAAAGTTCTTTTAATTTTCCACAGTAATCTTAGATCAAATTCCAAAAATAAAAGTCAAGAAATTGTTTGGTAATCTTTTAATTCTAGATGCTTCCCTTGTACATTCTCGTTGTGGTAACTAGCACTAATATTTTAATGGATATTTTTAACCTTCACTTTACACTCTACAGTTCATACAATTATATATTACCACATAATTGATAAAGTTATTTTTATAACAAAATATGGTTAAACTTTTTTATATATAAATCTGTGTTAAAACTATTAATAAAGAAAAAAGTAAAAATGCAGAATTACTTCACTATTTGTCCATTGATATATCTTTTGCACTATACAATAGTTTTACAAATTGTTTATGAATAATACAATTGTACATAACGAATTTCATATTTAATTTTCACATACACTCACTAAAATATATTTAATCAGTATTATTAAATTTCTTTTAAATATTATTTTTAATAATTTATATACTGACCATGATTTATTTAATCTGTATTTATAATGTACTTATTTCGTTAAGTATGATTAATAATAGATTATATTCTATTTTAATTTTTATGAATTTATAAGATAAATATTTTATGTTTGGATTGGAGAGTGATAGAATTCAAAAATATCTTTTACAATGTTTTTGTTATACCTAGTGCGGCACAAAATAATGTTATCACTTATGTTTTTATTCGGTTAAATTTGTACCAATCACATTTATTAAAACATACAAATTTCAGACAGATACAGAAATGCCATCCTTTGGAAATTATCAAGTTAAGGATATTTGTAATAAATCTCGTCCGTACATATTCTTTACAGACAGAAATGTTGCAAGAGACAAGTTCGAACTCTTTAAAGTGTTTATTAATTTTTTTTTCTTAACACTCATGCATGCATGTTCCACTGTTGGAATGTGGTTAAAAGGTACGAGTAGCTAGAGGTTATATTATGCATTGTGACAATCAGGCAGTGATGTAATGTAATGTATATCACAACTGTTGTTTATTCAAACACAGTTTTTTTTTAAAAACTAAATAGGATACTTTATCAAATTCAACTTCAGCGTCTTCAAAATAGGCTCTCACCAGCCTAGAATGTTTTACAGCAGACCACATCACCACTTATCACCGTTTGCGGTTGTGATCGTGCTTAACCTGTTTCTTATAAAGAAAATTAAAGCAAAGCTGCGCAAGGCCATGTGTCTAAAAAGTACTAAAGTTCTTTGTGTTGCCAGTGATCAACCAATTTTTTTTATTTCATAACATTATGGACTCGTCTTATTTTTTTATTTACGGCAACAATAAACAATTCATGTGCAAGACCAAATAATATTTCAAAATAACGTGAGAATATTATGCCACTTATTAAAAAGCAACCAAGTACTTTTATAGAGATGAATATATAAATATATATATATATATTTACGAATGTATAGTTTGAATATATATTCTTATTTTAACCATGATTTTGCATAGAAAAAAATATTTCACGTTGTAATAAAACGGGCAAATGCTTCCTCCAGCTTCAAGTATTCTATAAGCAACTTCATTTTATTGCGCTAACCAATCTTTTAATATTGTTCCTGTAACTGAGTACAAAAGTTCATTACACCCCCGGCAATCACCACCTGCAAGGAGAAATAAAAATTAATGCCGTTTTTTTAATGAACCTGTCGAGATGAATGGATTGTTCACACAATATGTTTGTCCATAAAAATGTGTCGCTTGTTAGGATAGTGTACACTGGTGCACATCATGTTTATCGCCTTTAGGTACCACCGCAGCTCCCATTTCTGCTGTCAAACAGTGATGTAGAAACATTACTGTGTTCAAGTTTAGAGAGTGCTGCAGCTGATAAAATTACTGGAGTAACGAGTGTTAATATTTCCTCATCAAAACCTTGAGCACAATCATCTTATTTACCACCACGTTTTTTATATTCTATAAAGGGAGGATGCGAGTCGGAGGTTCACCAGATGGCGATAACCTGCCCATAACAAGGCGGCTGATAGGATGGTATACACTGCATCCCATTCTGCTCATCGCCTTGAGACATAAAATTTTAAGTTTCACTACCTCAGTAATTTGATACAAAACGGTGAAGGAAAACATCGTGAGGAAACCCGCACACTGATATCATCTTTGTGTGTGTGTGGGGTGGTCCCAATAAAGTGGCAACAGGCTCGCCCCCTGTTACATGGGACCTAATCTGACCACATCTGGCGAAATGTGGGTGTTTATTCACCTCTGCCTACCCCTACTGGGAAAAAGGCGTGACTATATATAAAAAAAAAAAAGTAATTTGATTAACTATAGCGCCCTTTAAACCAGAACACAGTAATGATTACACACTTTTATATGTCGACAGTTATATGAGTTGCAGTGGTACCTACTTAGAGGGTCTCCAGCAATAGAGACCTACTACCAGTACATTTGTTGTTACGAGTAGGTGTATAACTTTCTATTAGGTGAACGTCTCACTTATTTTGTAGCTTCACAGAACGAAAACAACTGTTGTTCCATTCCCTTAGAATTGTAGCCTTTGGAGTGTTTCTACTTACAAATGCGGGCCGAAGTCGAGCGGGCTGCTAGTCGTGTTATGTCCTGTTGACGGACGAGAGCACGTTGGCCTTGGCGCGGTCGGTGGCGGCGGCGGCCGCGTCGCGCATCTCCTTCAGCGTGTGGCTCATGGGCGTGGCGCTGTGCTGCGGCACTTGGCGCGGGAACATGCTGTGCAGCACGTGGTTGAACCCATTCACCTGGGAAAGGACAACTGTTACTTGATCGATATAAAATATTATTCACTATATAAAGCAAGGTTATAGAGACCAGGCATCAACATGGAATACTCAATAGTGCAGAATAGCAAAGAATATTCATTTGCCTTTATTACTGAATATTTAAAATAAAATATTTCTGGTAATATTCCCACAAATGGGAATTTCTCATAGCAAGAGTCAAAGGTATTTTTTCGTCATGCTGGCGAAATGCAGGTTAGTGCGTGTCACGATTACTAAAGCTTTTGGTATAGAACATGGGACATAAACAGCTGGACTATCCACTTGTGAGAGAATGATCAGTTGTATGCATAGTGATCTCACCATCTGAGTGCAATTCTTACGGAACCTCTCGACTCCGAAGGCGCGTATCGCCCTCGAGAAGCCGAACACTTGCGAGTCGATCCATGCCGAGCGCTTAGCGATCGTCTGCCCGCCGCCCAGCGCTCGGTACTCCACTCGTTCCACCACACTCTGCGAGGCAACCGTCTTTGTAACCATTTTTAACAGCACTACCGTCGAAAATGTATCTGTACAATTCATAATCCGGCGTAAAGGACCAGCCTTTATATTACCGTCTAAGTAGGTATCAGCGCAGCTATTTCTGCCGCCAAAGAGTGGTGTCTAAATATTACCAATAGCTAGTGAAATAACATAGGTGATGAGACTTCTTGACGCTTGACCTCCATTGGATGCAGCGTCATCCAAACTTGCACCACATTATTATGGGCAAGTGTATCACTTACCATCAGCTGATTCATCACTCAAAGTAAATCTTTGCTTATAAACAGTTATTTATGTCATCCGATCTCTGAAACTACAAAATCTTGACTGAATGTGTACCTGTTTCTTGAATAAACTGTCCTAATATCTTTTATAATTTTTAATTTTAAAAATTTTTGTTTTCATTCTTTCTTTTATTTTATTTCACATTATAAGTATTAATGATAAAATAGTTTCAGCTTATTGATCATATTCAATTATTAACTGACAATTACCATAACTTTTGTGTATCCTAAATTCCTTGTGTATGTGACTAGAACTTTCTCCTTGGGGTCAACTATACTCTCCTCTATAATTTTCACCGACTTTGCACTGAAAAATCTGCAAAACATGCAAAAACAAACATTATTATCTCCTATTTTATTGCATATTCTGAGATAAGATAGTACACTCTGAAAATATTTTCATACAGTTATAAAAGACAGGATGTAGTAAAGCAGATAAATTTGGAAGTTTATACTATAATGGTATCTAACATCTTTATCGAGTATACCATAAAAATTAAAGCAGTATTGTTATGATCAGACATCATTTTTCATCAAGTTCTCATCCTGTCGTTTCAATGAATGAAAAAAGATATTTGCAAGCTTAGTCTACAATTAATAATAATTTTAAGTTAAGGCAGTAAAATGATGATGAGACAATGTTTTCATCAGCAATCAAACTCCAATCATAGACAGTGAAGCTAATAATAAACTAGCTTAACATTACAGACTAGAATCCCATTTACCATCCATTAATTAGCTAAATGATATAATAAAAAACAATATGTCTAGCTATTGATTATTATTATCACATTTTTAAATCTTCTTTCTCTACATAGGGATTGGATATAGTTAATATAATGAAGCTAAACAAAATGGCGTTTATTTAGTATTTAATAAGGCTAACTGGAACTACCCGAAAACTGAAATTCATATCAATACCTTTCTCCCCATTTAGGGACTCTATTTGTTTTGGTCAATAGACGCTTTGTGTACAGGCATCCATCCTTCACTTGCCTGCTCCAGGTGTCCTCAGATAACACATGTGTGCTGAAAGAAAATGTCCAGCTTTAACCATAATAAATATACTGATACTAAAAACACAACATGCTTATACTAGAAATAGAGCCCATGATCAAACATACATAAGTTTAGCATACAGGTTTGTGTACAGAACATTTACACTGAAGATTTAGAACAAAATTATATAATACATAAGAAAATTAATTAGTAAATATTATCTGTAGTCATTAAACACACATTTCAGCAGAATTAAAAAAAATCTCTATAATTACAATAGTCCATTGTTTCTTGTATTGTAATATCTTGCACATTTTATAATTAAACATTATGTATATTAAAGGAAATCTCCATGTATCAAGGTAAAAGAATAAATATTAACTGAATGATACCACACTATTACTTTTATGCTAAAATTACTTATGATTTCCTCATACTACAAACATTACCAGTAATTTTGAAGTTTACACATGGAATAGAGCAGATTTGACTTTGATAAAACATTACAGATATTTTGATCATCAAAAAGAATTATTGAACCAGTTTTAAACAAAAGATTTAAGTCTTGTAACAATTTCAAGAGAAAATAATTTCTTTTTTATTTTTTTAGTGGGAAATTCTCATCAAGTAAATAACTATTTTATGAACCGCAGTATAAAAATCAATGTAACATTATGTCAGGTATTTATTGTCAAAATTTTTTCATTTTAGAATACAAAGTAATAAATTATAGCCCCTCAGTACATCTCAAGGTTATAAATCATTGTGTGCCATACATGTATATACTTCAATGTCAATTATAGAACTTGTATTGATTGGAAAAAATATAACACTATTGAAAAATATTGTGAATAATAATTAAACTAACATATCTATTATGTAAATACTATCAAGACTTACAAAAACAAGGGCATATATGTTGTTATTTCTAAATTTTAGAAGGCTAACATGAATATTTATTTCCTTTGTTTTTATAATACAAATATGCATCTTACCTCTGTGGATTAGGGTACCTTTTCCAGTACCCGCATGCTACTTGGTCCCAACTAAAGTTGAAGGTTGTGGTATTCTCAAAGTACCTGGCCATTATACACTGCTGTTTTAATTTATCGTCTGGAATGGTGGCGAATGTAGGATCGAAGACCTTAATACCATGCCATACTTAATCGAAACCTGTTAACGCAGGTAAATATTGAAAAATTAAAGTTCTAAATAGAAAAACATCGATAAGGTATCCGATTACATAAACAGTCAAAAGTAGGTCAGTATGAGAGACAAACTGAATATTTTTAATTGAATAAATTGAGGGACATTATGTCTTTGTGACGACCGTCACGTACGTCTGCCGCCTACTGAGCGAAGTAAACAATAAGCACCGATCACATTGCGCCGTGGGCTGGTTTCGTATACAAATATTATTGATAATAACCTTTCACAGGCTTGACTCTTTTATTATTAGAACTTAATATACAACACATTAACTTCGATCACTTTAAATCAAACTAATATTAATTTTAAATTAAAGAAAACCGTATATTACCTTTGCACCGGAGTTAAATAACGTGTTTATATAGTAACTTTCGATAGGAAATGTTGGTTAAAATCTATCGTTTACGGTTTAACGCTTATATTAAGGAAGTGATATACGCTTCGTCTGAAAGCGCATGTTATCATTCATAATTCAGAAGTTTTTGATAAAATTTCGATAAGTATTGACAGTTTAATGAGACAATCCAGAGTCCATGAAATGAACTAACCAGTGTTGCTATTATACAAATAAAATGCCCACAAAAATATGCGGGAAAATTATGCCCTTAAACTTTAAAAAGTAGTTTAATTTTTTTTTATTCGTCCAAAGCCCCTTTGACGAAATAACAAAAAATAAATAACCATATACTTACATAAAAAAATACACTAAGCATATAGGGACCAAAGTAACTTTTATTTGCTTTATAATTAAGAACCGCATCATTACAACAAAATTTACTAACATTTAAAATTTTCTTGGTATGATTATAAGATAAATATATTATATACACAAATAACTTTTTTTATAATAATAATGATTTATTAGCAGTATTTAGATTTACATATACACTGAGAAACCACGAGTCTTGAACGAAGCTAAGCTTGTATCTCAAGACCCTGAATCGCAAGTTCACAACTATTTATAAGGGACTTTTATAAGTATACAATTAAAAACTAAACAAAAATCGGTTTTCGTAAGGCAGGGTAAATAATCACAATGGTTATAATTGATCAACAGTTAAATGGTGATTATTTACATAAAAAGGAGCAGCTATCGTCATGTTAATCTTGTTATATATTATCAATACCTAAATTAAATATAATAATTTATATAATAATTATTATAATTTTTATAGTATATTAAATTAATGTTTAAAATAGGGGTAAATTAAAATTCGCTTTATAATAATTTCAATAATCTATAATAATCCGTAAATATTGGACAAAGATATAATGAACTCCTGTTGGGCAACGTAAGTGCTGTATGCTTGGCCGTCTGTATCGTCCGATTCTTCGGGCTTGCGGGGTTTAACTTGTTTAGCTTTCCATGCCTTACTCGCTGCTATCGCTCTCTGTCAACACAAATATTTTTTGTTTTTTTTTTCTGGTATCTAATATAAAAAACTAATAAAATAATTATTATTACATTCCGAAGTAAATATATCTACAAAACAAAGTTTTCTATCTTCATTTAAATCAGTAAAATAAAAAGAAATGATATAATTTGTCCAAGTACAAAAAAATTATCATGAATTTTATTGTAGCTTGAATTACCATCAAAATACGATATTTGTATTCACATATATGATAAAAAGATTCTTTTCATTGGAGTTATCTCCATTATGCATCCAAAAAAATAAACAAAAATCAATAAATTAATAATTTACTGACATCTTTGCGATCTCGGTAAATATTCTCGCGATACACTCGCGCCTCTTCTTTTTTCTGCTCCATCTCTTTTATAGTTTTATTATATCTGAAATTTCACAAAAAATAGTAAAAATATCATTGTAGTGCTGTGATACGATGATTAGGTAGGCTTTATTTTATTAAATTTACAACATATAAAGCAAAAGAATATATTAAATGAAAAAAAAACTTTAAAACTACTTTAGCACATTGCAGAAACTGAAAGAATGTTCATACAGAACAATTATATTAAATCAAATATAACAATAATTTTTCGAATAATAATTGTTTTAAATTTCATTTGATGCTTTTTATCTGCAGTGGGCTCGTCCTTAACTTTATATGGTGTTTAGTGACTATCAGTGAGACCATAAAGAGCTCGTCCAGAATACTTCGCCTTTCATATGGGGATAATTGAAACATATCAATGCTAGTAATGGCGGCAGATTTACAACATTATTGTGATATTAGATGGGTTCCCCCGCCAACCAAATCTTATGTTAACAAGATGCTTTATTTGCATCATTAATGCTATTTACTTGAACGCTAGCAGCTTATGTGCGAGGCTGTGTATCGGGTTGTTCGGATGCTCGTTGGCGAGTTGAGTTAATACTTCGGGCAATACATGTCCAAAGCTCTCCCAAAGATATAAAGTGGTTTCGCTATTAAGTAGCCCTGAAATTAACCAATAGAAATTTTTGTTATACTTCTAAAGATGCCTTGGGGATCACAGATCCGAATCATAATTTTAAAATTATGACATATTTTATGTATCAACTTGTTATATGTGATTCCCACCAACCTAACCCATTACTGGTCCCTTTTTGTTAAGAGAAGTCTCGAAATATTTTACGACACAGGGGTGCTTACGTAATTTCTGCAGCGGCGTTATTGTATATCACAGTTATCGATTATTTTTTAAAAGAGAAAACCAAGGTCTTATCTTTTCTATATATATAACACGCGTCCTCAATTACTAACGATATTAAGTACAATAAGCTCAAACCTAACAAAGCGAGTCTAGAATAATCTGCGTCTTATATTTCCAAAATATAGCATAGCTGAAATATCAGTATTATCCCTCAATATGATCATGAAAGTTAACCCTGCTACCGTCGGACCTTCACTACTTATCTTACCCAAAGAATGAAACTCGTAATCTCAAGGCATGGATGCAGTTTTTGTTTCGTGATTCATATTACTACCTTTTATATCCACCGGCTTTTTGTCGGGCAACTGTGATTGATTATGCTGGTCCTTTATATCCATCTTGCAGTTTTCGTTAGCTCGCTCCGAGTGTCCGCAGTCTATGGTATACTTGGTCATAATATCGTCGACCAGCCGGTACGAGCTGGTACAGGGGGCTATCTTGTAAACTTTGTCACCGTTCTCATCCAAAACATAACGACCGTTGTTATCATAGTAATAAGCTTCCGTGTCGGCAGCCTTGGAAAACAGCAAAATCAAGTTTTTTAGGATATTTAGTTTTTACGAAGCTTAAAAGCAGATTGGCAAATGTAAAAAGTAGCAGAGCAATATAATTCTGTCAGATACTTTTTTTTTAGTTACTTTATTTCCTGTTAAAACTTGTATTAAAGATAGTTATAATAAGTAAAAAAAAATTTTTACGAAGATTTTACTTTAATTATCAAACTCCTATAAATTATAGTAATAGCATTATAAATCAAAGTAATTAATTAACTTGCAATGATCCAGTCATAATATATTCAGTCAGATATGTTAATTCATTGTAGATGAATGATGACAAAATACTACTGTGTTCCAGTTAGAAGTCGACGTCATGTTCTAGTCATTGGTAAGTTGAATAAAAGGGGATGACCTAGAGAGGTGGTCTCTGCCTACCCCACTGGGAACGAGGTATGATATATATATGTATGTATGCACCTTGTATAGTTCTCCCTTACAGTTAACGTGGTACATGTTTAGACCGTAATCGCATGAGTAGACTTTATGGCCATGTTCATCCAAGTAGTAACGGCCGATATTGTCATTGTAAAAAATGTGGTCAGGACCTAATATAAAAAACATTTTGTATATATAGCCTCAACACGATTTAAGGTCATAGAACATAAGATTTTTTTTATTCTTATCTCAACTCATCGACGAGACGAGCGGGACATTAACTTGGGGGTAAGTGATACGCTCACCGCCCGCTAGTTAGCATGGTATACACTGCATCACGATGTGAAGGAGACCTTGCCATGGTATAATACAACTCCGGAAGCCTAATATAAGCCATATCTAATACTGGACCATTTAATAATGGAAAACCATCATATGAAGTATTAAACTCTATCTTGGTCCTTGGAGTAACATATATCTTTAACTTGAAAATCTTAAATATTTATGAATCGAGTATGTTCGTAATAACAAGATCATCGAGACAAAGGTAGAATGAGATAGTATAATGAAAATAATCAAAGACGTGAAGACGAATCATAACAGATACAAGATACAATACTGCGATGCGGCTAAATTACCTTTAACGCTGAAGAAACTAATCAACGTTCTTCCAGCTTCTCTCTTCTTCTCTTGAAGTCGCTCCAATTTCATACTGAACACATTTTCCACGTGATCCCAACATCTTTGTTTTAATTTTGGTATCTCAACATCCCTTGACATAAATATACGGAAAGAATCAAAGATACTAGTTACGGTGCGTTTATGTTCAAAGATAAATTACAGAGATGTACGATATAAAGTATAATTAATTATATTGTCATTAAATTAAAAAAATTTAGTCCCAAGAGTAAAATCTACGCAAACGACAAAGCATTAAGTATTTCCATTTGAAGTACTCCTTTAATAGTTACCTTAATTGATAGTATGAGTGTTGTTGTTCCAAGACATGCTCCTCGACCTCTTTTAAATCGTTGACAGTTTTTGCAATCTGATTGAACTCTTTAAGTTTTCCTTTCCAATACTCGGCTTCTTCTTCGAGACGAGAAAGAATTATTTCTTTGTGGTTTTCAATTTTCTTTTTTAACTTCACCAAACAGTCTTGCACCTTACGCAATTATACTATATACATTATAGTGACGAAACGAATTATACTTTTACCTAATAATCAGTAAAATGACGATTGTAAAAGAGTTTCAAATACCAATTTTTTACTATTTCATAAAAAAAACCACGCATCATAAATTCCACTAAACCGCATTTGGCCAGAGTGGTGGGAAATGGCCCAAATCTCCTCAAGTCAATCCTCACAAACGCAGGTCGCGAGAAGCCGCTGGATATGGACAGGGTAGAACCGATCGATGTGGAGATCTTTGGACAGACCTATGTCCAGCAGTGGATGTCTATCGGCTGATGATGATATTTCATAAAACCGGCACTATTCGGCACTTCCGGCACCTGTGGGAACGCTATAACAGGAATATAAACATAATACATCTTGATAAACTAGAGATAACTGTTGCTACCCCTGGCCAGGAAGGTTACCCCAGGAAGCTACAAGCGTATTGTCAGCGCTTTTGTTTTCCGACATACATTTTAAAAGTAGACAAAAGCATAGTCTTGTGTTTTTTTATTTACAGAAGGGTAATATTTCATCTCAACTTCAACTGGATTTAAGATTGAGACCGAGGATGCTGTTGCGTGCACGGACGTTATACTCTCTTCTTTTTTGATACACAGCAACCCGTTATGGCAGCAGATTTAGAAACTGTGGAAGCTAAAAGCGCCGGGTTTGACAAAACCCTATCTCTAGCCAAACTCTACACCATGTTGCCCATAAATCAAATTACTTTTCCACGGAGACTATATAGTACATGTTAAGATATCGATTATATCGTTGGAGTGCGAGATATCAAGAAGGCATAATTATAGTTTCCATAACAATAGTGACGTAATCACCGGAACTAGAGATCTTACTTCGGCGATTTCGGACGAGTTACGCACAGTCTTTCTGGAGACGGCGAGGTGCTCTTTGTTTTTGTTATAGAGCTCGTTCAGCATGTTGTTAAGTTCGTCGTCGCGTTTCTGATGCATTCTACGCAAGTTGTTACGTACACGATGCTCGATCTCTTCCAGGCTTACTCTTATATTGCACATCTAAAAGTGAATGAGCGCATGCCATTAAATTTTCATTTGGATGCTGTGCTAGTTAGTTATCTTTCCTTCATTTTGTTGTATAAAAATCATAAAGCATTGGAAAAAAAAAACTTAAATTTTACATTGATAACCTATACTTACATAGTTTATTAACATCATTGCTATGTAAGTGTGAGTGAAGACAAAACTATGGTTCTTCTTCCGCAACGAAATAGAGAATTGATCTTTGGCAAAGTCCTCTATGGTCTGCATGTCGCGCATCTTACCAACGGCCACCTTCTTCTCCTCCAGCTCCGCTATATAATTTTCATATAGCACTAGGATTTCGTCATACGCTACCTTTTCTTCTGGACTTGTAACAGGTAAGAAACACTGTTCAAAACCGGTCTGTTTTATCTTTTGCAGATCGATTGTCTTTTCCACGGAAATAATAATCTTATCTTTGTCTACAATCTTAGAAACTTGATCAGCTTCTTTAATGGCTCGATTCATTACTTCAGTCCAGTGAATGTTGAAGCTGTTTACAATTTTCTTCACCTCGCCATAATATTCTTGATAAGCATCATGGTTAAGTTTTAAATTGTCTAATGTTTGGATGTAATGGTTGAGCTTAGGTGAGATGTCGTCACCGAGTATAATATTCACTACCTGTAGTGATTCTTTTCGTATTTTTTGTACATAGTATTTAAAGTAGTTCATATTTTTTAAATATAATAAAAGGTATAATTATGGATATAAATTACCCAATTTATATCAAATTTGAAGTGTAGTGCTGACAGTTGTCAACGACTACTTAGTTTTTATTTAAAAAAAAAGGTAGGATTATCAATTAATATGTACTTGTTGAATGAATATAAAATCTGCAGTTTCAATATAATCTTTTTTTATAAATATTCCAGTACATTAATAATAATCGTCATAATAGTGTCTTTATTTAATTATTGTGTAGTATAATATCTGTTTAAAAAGAAATTTTGAAGACAGTTTATTGATATTCATCCGATTCAAAGGATCAAAATTTAAATAACTCAAATACCATATAGTTTCAAGTACAACTAATATCATAAATATTTATTTATTTTTGTCTATTAACTATTCTACTACTAACCAATATATTGTGACGATAACTTGTTTTTTTTTATTATTAAAAACGATCCATTACTATTTTTGACACGATATACATGGATTATAATATATAATGAACATTATAGTAACGCAATTCACATATAGTGCACATATAATACGTATAGAACACTCTTATTTAAGCAAAACAAAAATTGTGAACATTTATAAATTTGTAGGTTTGTATAAAACTTTATTTATACGAATATTAATTACACGTCCCCAGTTACATCAATAGATATTTGCTCGAGGTAATATTAGGCAACCTAGTGTGATTATCGTTCATCAATCTACTAGATTTTATGAGTAATTTATGATCATCTAAAAATTTTGTCTAAAAATTATATATCAAATCTGAAGTAATTCGGGATCTAGAAGAGAAAAGTACAAAAATCATCTTACATTTAATTCGTATAAGAGAATGTAATTAATATTTAAATGTGTGATAGGTATGAATTATTAATATAGGGACTACTTAAAAAGTTATTTGTATTGATATAAAATTACAGATATAATATTTATAACGCAAAATATTAAGCAATATAATAGTGTAATGAGGAAATTATATTAACAAAAATAAAATAATATTTTAAAGGTACGTACAGGTATTTATTTCTTGTTCAAGCGTCTACTAGTTATGACGAGACATATTGTCGACTTTCTGAAAGCGAAATTATCTCTAAAAAAAAAAACAAACAACCAGAACTTTAAATCTATTCTAATCTTTTCGTACAGGCAAAATAATTCAAATTAACACCAACTTTCTGATATATTTGGTCTAATTCACAAAACGACAAAACTTTATAAAAAGAAAACTAAACAACGCAGAAAGCTAAATTAGATAAAATAAACAAAGTACATATTCATTGCCAGCAGCAAAAATTAATATCGTTTTTTTGATAAATTATCCCCATAAACGTTTCAACTCACAAAATAGCAAAAAAGTGGTAGAAAAATGTACACTTTTTTGGTTTAATGTTAGGTCATAATAAATTGCGGCTAGTTGTTGCGTTGCGTTCGGCGCAAGACGATAATATTCATTGAAATGGCAATAATACGCACAACGGACGAGTGGCAACATTTCCACTTATTGCAACATTTGCTATGAAAACATCATTGAGAATAATCATATTATTAATAAAGAAGTTTTTACTTTCTATAATTCATTTGAACAGGTACAAAAGTATCTCCATCTATTTACACGAAGATAAAAAATAAACTATAGCTTACGAGCGTCCCGCGAAGCGCGGACTCGCTCGCGCAGGTCCTTCCCTACGCTGCCGCACTTAACAACCAATTGTAGATATTTTATTTCGGTAACAGATAGAAAATGGTATTCCCGTCCTATGCTACTAAAATTTAATAGAAAAAATATTATGAAAAAAAAAGTTTAAGAGAAACAAATATTACTATGTTATTTTCTAAGTACTAAGCAATTTGAAAGCAAGGCCGCCAAAACGAATAGCCAAGTTTGAACAAAGCAATTTTTTTTTATATTTTGTAGCGAAAAGAAAACTAAAACATAAACCCAATTCTCATCCAATTCCCAATTAATTTTTATTTTATAATTAAACAATTATAAGTGTTTTTTCATAACGTAGAAATTTTACAATTTTATCAATGACTACACGTTGTTATATCAACATGGCGCGGTTGAACAATCAACTTCGAGAGAGATATGGCGGCAAACAAACGCTATGAGTATTGTGTGATTGACATTTGTAAATAACGCCTTTTTATTAGATAAACCAACGAGACGAACGAGACATCCCTCTTATGATAAATGATATGTACTCGTCGTTTGCACACTGTTTGGCGGCATAACAAGGCTCTACGATACCAGAACATAAATAGAAGATCTCTGCCAACAGAGACCCTACCACTTGCGCAATATATATCTGATATTCACACATTTATACAAAACGGCGATTTCAATCGCTTAAGAACCCTTTATTTAAACTATTAACTAACACCGAAAAAAGTTTAAGCTTTGTTGACTAAAAAGTGTATTAATACTCTTTTTTTCATTTCGCCATATTTGTCTCAAGGTTACAAATTTTTTAAAATTAATACTTTGTGTTAATTTTTAACAACGAATGGAAAGGATGGATGAGATGATAATGCGAAAAAAAACAAATTCTCATTAATCTAAGTTGCGACTGGCCCAGGCTAAAATACTGCCTTCATTATTATCTGTGGGGATATTGTTGGTCACTGTCCAGCCAAATTGAGTCGTCCACAGATAATGCGATCGGCGGGAAACGAATTATAGAACACGGGTGTTCATAAAACACGTAAGACTATTTTTTTTTGGTTTAAATATATATTTTTCTCGAATCTCTATGTTACACATCTAGTATTATGACAATTAATGAACAAATCATGTAATAACAGAAAGATATAATGTAAAGGAAACTAAGCTAATTAATGAAAGGCGAACAAGTTTAAATAGCCCGCGCGCTGCTTTACAATCATCATTAAAACTATAAACACTGGGTCCAAATGGGGTAAACCGAAATTTGTGCCATGCGATGCCGGATGTACTCACATCTCGGAGTTACAACAACGCTCTGGAATGGCCATCGACGGAAACGTAATGGACGAACGGAAAACAAAAAAGAGTACACAATTTAAGCGGCCAGAGTGTTGCAAATTTAACACGCACACTTGTCCGATTACCATGAGGTCCTGCACGTTCGGCTATGTTCGGATTGCCGCCATGAATGATATCTACCACAGACATATTTTCTTTTCTACAGACACATGCTATGGTCTCACACGTGAAGCGAATAGTTTTGTACAAAGCTTGCGGTTTAAACGACAATCGACATAGACGAAGTGCCACATATTAGCAAAAAAAAACACACTGTTATGACAGGAGATATCAAACATTTTATGTCCAGATATACTGCCTATAGTTTAAAGTCTTACACCATAGACAAATTGCACCGATGTCAATTACTATAAATTTCCTTGGCGTGAACAGAAATAATCACTATAGGTAAGTATGACAACAAGAAAAAAAAACGGGTCTATATTATAAAAATAGTGTTAAAAAATACTTAAACATAAATCATCATATGACTACAGACAAAATTAGTCATTCTTTGTAATAATTCATTAACTGGAATAATTAATAGTATTTGTAGTAATAATTATAAGGAAAAAAAAACAAGACTACCTTTCAGCAGATCTATAATCTATCTTTATTTCCTTCACATTAATCACTTTATCACGCTGCTAGAAAAATATAGTGTTTCGTTCATCAACTAGGACCTGTCCATCAACTTATTTATTTTGCCAAATTTTCACCGCGTTTGTTATTGTTATTATAAATTAACATCAAGAGTTTTGTACGATCTCCCGTCACAACAAGTGTATTAAAATATCTTTTTGTTTACAATAGAACAATAAGAAACTAATAGAATCCCTCCACTTCCAATGTCTATTTACAAACAAATCAAATGTTGTCAATATTCAATTACATGGGGATTATGTTGGGGATTCCATTTGGCTCTTCGTTTGTATTCATCTAAAGGAACCACAACCGTACGCTCCCACCAGTACCATAGAGTTAAGTGTTTGGACATTTGATGTGTGTCGTTTTGTTTCAATTTCAATGAGATTATAAAACAATTTTTCAATTTTGTAGAGAGCTTATTTTATATATTATTTAGTCGAAATTCATCACTATGAACATAATCACGATTGTTAATAATGAAATAATTAAGTATTAAAATTAATTTGTAGATATATTTTATAAATTGCTAAAGCAAAACAGAATGTCCTGCTAGAATGGTATACTGGCAACATTTTTACATCAATAAACTGTATAAATTTCACTGTTCTAAGCCCTGCCAACACGATCACACTTCATAAATCTGCACAAATTCTAAGCGCAACTTATTAAATTTAACTAAGTTTTAATTTGCAATTGTTACCAATATTGAGGATATATTAAATTTGACCGACAAAGTAATTCGAAATCAAACATGAAAAATTCGAAATACCTATTTAAAAGTCTCCTCGGTCTTAGAGTACGCAGTTACTGCGCCGATTTGAAGACTTGATGGACATCGCAACTTACATATCACTGGATACCAAACCTATGTCGATCAATATGTTAGGAACTGTCGATCTGCATGTAGTACAACGCTTCACTGCTGCAAGTAATAGTATCAATTGCAACTCCTTTATATCCCATATGCATTAGCTTTGTATAACCTTCCGATATGAGCACATATTAGATCTGGATCGAGAATCCCGTACGCAATAATAAGAGGATTACAATTCATATTAATTATCAGATTATGATGTAATTAAGAAGTATACTATTATTGTAAAATGTCTCATTAGATCTCACTGGACATTTTAAAATATGATAAAAATTTATTAGTTATTACTATTGTTCCTCTAAGATTATTTATTAAACTGATAGAAATAAATCAGTTTAACTATTTTACTTGAGGTTACTGTATAATTGTACTACATTAATTTGACAGAATATAAGAGATGAATGATATCAACCCACATTCGGGTGTTATCATAAAGTTAACTAGATCCTGCAACACCTTTGGCTGCACTACAAAATAAGGCTTTAAACACTGAACAGGTGAAGAAAGAAATATTTAACATGAAATGACCACTGGTATAGTTAAATTACGAGGCAAATGGAGCAGTTTCATTGTCAACATAAATTTTTTTAACATATGCACAACGCACTACCAATATTAGAGCTCTTGACAATATACACCATACAATTCATCGAGTCTTCAAATCGTTATTTCTAGACCTCTTAAGAATCGAAATACTAATAATGTAGGGAGATATTTACTAACAATAAAATGAAGAAAACAAAGCATATTTATAATTATCATCTCATTATCTCAATCGATAATGTTGATAATATTGTTACCTTAAATATTCACTATTAACAGGATCTTCTGATGACGACATGGAATACCAAATAAATATAATATAGTCACTTGTACTAGGTACATATCTGTACAGCATTGACATGTAAAAGTGGTGGTATTGTGTCGAAGAGATTGGCGAGAGTGATGTAATCAATCATACGTGTCACTAACGGTAAGCGTACCGTGTACATGCACGCTGTATACCGTCAGCAACGCGTTATTTGTTAGGTAATCGAGACCATGTGGTGGTTGGTAGGGTGTGTGCTGGTGGTAGGGTGCGTGCTGGTGGGCGCGTACGGCTCCGCTCCGCATGCGCTCAGTTCGCGCCGAACGCGTCCGCCAGCTCGGCCTGGCTCTCGAACGTGTCTGAGCTGTCCGCGTGCTCCGGATAGTACTCCCTGTATATCTTGTCCAGGAGAGCTTGTCTGAGGAAAATGACGGAAATAAATTTAAATAAATAAAGGTCTATCTATCTACCTACATCAACCCTATCGTGTCCGTTTTTCCAAGCCTGTCGATCCTTTGCCGTCTGCATCCATACTCTGTCCACTTGTCATCGGATGTCATCTTTCTACCTTTTCTGTTTGCAAGTAAATACCCGCACAAATAAAATTCAATGGCACTACAATTCCCTTTGATTACTTTAAATGTATTTAGCTTGTGCTACATTGTTGAATACCACCAACTCTGATCATCATGAATACTGAAATTAAGAGTACACATTGGTCCTTAACGATTATTGTAATGATAATTGCACCAATGTCTTTTCTCTAGAAAAACCATCAAAATTACTAGAATTCCTATTTATAAAACAAAAATGTTGACTCCTAGTTAATATACCATTACACATCCCTAAAAATCATCCAAACAGATTAAACGCGTGTTGTAATGAGTCCGCGCAGTCTGATGCTACAGTTGAAAAAAAAAAAAAAACATCTGTAATATAGAGGATGCTTACTTGGCAGCAAGGCCGCCACCTGGTGGCAAGCCGGGTATGTCCTCCTTCACCAGCTGCTTCAGCACCGTGGAGAAGTGACCCGTTACCTCTGCGTCGTCGTCACAACCAGCTTTGCGCTCAATCAAGGCTGTCAAACAAACAGTGTAAAAGTTAAAATTGTAGATTTAATGATCAGGAGATAATTGTACAATTATTATAAGGACACAAAACTTTTAGTATTATAGGATTGTTCACAAATGATAACCAGCAACAAGCTTATTGTTAGGTACCATGGAATCGATCAATGTGGAGATTTTTGAGGGAGGCCTATGACTAGCAGTGAACGTTTGTCGGCTGATGATGATTAAGATGATGTGGAGATTGCTTGTCTAGTATTACTGTACCTCAGAGTCATGGTATTTGAAACTGAAAAACTAGTTATAGTTTTGCAGAACAGCAATTCCTTGCCGAGCGTAAGCCTTGCTAAAAGCATGGTCCCTTGTCCGATGTTGCTTAAGCATCATAGTAACATATCTTTTTATTTGCATTAAAGCATATGTTCATGCTGATTAACTATTAAAGTCCTCACTACGGTAAATGTAGAGAAAATGTAAGTGTTAATAACTAGATTTATAATTATACAGGATACGTGAACTGGTGGACGGTTGTTTGTGAAACGATTAAAGACCAGGTATCAATTACAGGGCGGCAGGTTATTGTTTGCCGAGCTGCGGAACAGTTCGGCCGCGATATACTAACAATCGATGATTAATCTTTATTTATAGACGCGACATTGTAGTCCACAGCAGACGTGCAATGGGAAATTGGTAAAACATACATTTAATTCATCTAAGAAATTTCACGACTACCCTACGTAAAGATAAATTTAACGTGGAAGTTATCAACTTCCCTTTGTACGTCTTCATTTCCGTGAAAAAATCATACGTCTATTTGCGTAAGAAAATTATCGAACTATTAAAAAATATGTGCGAAGGAATTTCATTTGATCATATTACATGCTATAAATACAGGAAAATATTATGAAACAGGAAATCTTAGAGGGAATAGACTAATGACTAATAAGTGGATTTTTACACCGATTATGTGCTGAAATAGATTTAGTCATCCCCTTTGTCATACAGACAGACAATAGTTATTAACGTTAATAGGCCGCAGCATAGCGTGATCCTTTCGGAAATTTCCCACTATCATCATCATGATCCGTAAGTGGATATCTTGCACAGTAACGGAATGAGAATATAACATTAATACGACAATAACAATTTCGGTATAAACAATTTGTTTCTGTTTATCTTATGTAAGATTAACTTAATTATTTAATTCCTATTCAAGCCTCTCTTAGCTGGGTATTATTGTGTGTGTTTTTAATAATGTTAGATAACTTGACTAAGCGGGAGCGATAGTGGTGTATGAAGCCGGAGAAAAGATTTCATCTACCTAACTATAATCATCACGTTAGTGACGGAGTTTAAAGGGGTAAAGAGACAGAGAGGGAGTAATTCTTTTATACAGAATCACTATCAACAAACATTACTATATTTTCGAACCAATACGACATAAGAGTCTTCAAGAAAAGAGCGTATTTTTCTCTTAAACTTCGGCAACTCTGCTGCGATCCCCCTTGCGACTGTTCATGGGCGTCAGTGATCACTTTCCACTAGGTGAACTGATAGCTCGTTTGCCCACCTTTCCTATAAAATAAACCATAATTCTATAGCAAACTTGCGTACAATCTCACGTGCACTTTAAAATGATAAACGTTTGTAAGTTTGACGATATGATAATATAAATATTATGGCTAAAATTTTTTAGATGCCTACACTGTAAGCAAGTGTTAGTTGACTACAGGACTACGCGAACATGTCGGTTCGTGGGTTAGTTGAATACAGAAAGTCATAAGAGAAGTAATAAATGTTTGAACTAACTTCACTTGGTGCAATGCACTTTATATACTAAAACATTACGTTTGCACCGTACAGCTTAGCGACGGAAATAGGCACCGCCGCGGTGCCTACATAAACATCCAGTGGAACTGCTCGCGAACTTGATACCGCTTGAGGCAGGGTACCTATATATGTAGTATAGGTATGTACCTTGAAACACCAGCAATAGCGAAAATGAAGCAATTACTATTACAAAGAAAACTTCTACTGGTGGTAGATCTCTGTTGAGGTGGGTACCACCGCAGCGCCTGTTGCAGCAGCTAAACAGTAGTGTTCAAACATTACTGCGTTCCGGTTTGAAGGGCATTACAGCTAGTGTAAACACTGGAGTAACGAGATTCATCATCATATGTCTGCGACAAGCGCAATGTAGTGATGCAGTGTATAAACATCCTAACTAGCGCCACGTTGTTGTGGACTGGCGTATCACTTACCATCACGTGAACGTCCCGCTCGTCTTGTCGCTTAATTGTATATTAAAATAACATGACGCTAGTTAATACGATATTCACTATACCACATTACCCACGTTGCTTTGAGATATTCAATGTTAAAACTTAGTAATTTCATTAGCTACATCGCCCTTGTAACCGGAACGTAGTAACGTTTGCACAGTACTGTTTGAGGGCAAAAATAGCAGTTGCGGTGGTCACCCAGACGGTGTCCGGTAACAGTCTTACCACCAGTTAACCTAATTAACTTAGATTACAGCTTTGAAGCCGTGATGACTCAGTTTGTAAGGTCTAATGCGCTAAACGTGTCAAAGAGGCACGGATTCGATCCCCACTGACCTTCAACTTCCGGTATATGAAAACATTGTCGGTAAATTGATACGTTACGATACTCAATCACTACATAGTTTAAGTATTGAACCATTTTGATGTTATTTCTAGAGTACGTACACTCTCACATAAATCGCAGTGACAGTGTCGCGCAGGCAAGTCACGATATAAAGGTGCAGGTCGATAATAACAGAGGTTAACGTAGGTCGCTCTTAAACTTGACCTTGTGCGGTGTGGTCTTAGAACCTAGAACATTGATTAAAGGTTCATCTAATGATATGTTTAAACACGGACGGCGCTGAACCGATCAGTGTGGAAATCCTAACAATATCTACAATACTGGCCGTCTGTCGGCTGATGATGATGATGAATGAACCTGACCTAGATAGAAGAAACATGGGAGAACAACAACTACCTCTCTTCTATATTATCGCTATTCGAGCCCCGTCTTACTCATAAGATGATGTTGTTAGATTGCACATAAAACGCGATTTTTTTTTTTTTTATATTATGTTTCCATACATCAAAAAATCATGTTTAGAAATATAATATATTTCACATGCGATATTATTAGAGAAAGGCAGAATCTGATTTCGCGATGGAACCCCCACACAGTGGCACTTCTAATTGGATTTCCCTGCCTGGGTGAAGGGCGGGCACAAATCACATTGACCTGCTTTAAAATATACACTCCATTTAGCTACCGATCCGTATCATCACGACTACAACTACCTCTACACGGGATAGTCACAGGATCTATGTTTACTAAATACTATGAACGAATTTATAATCTGATTAAAGCATTTTACTATTCAAAGCCTACTTATATACTTATAGTCAATTTGATTACTATAAAAACACAATAATGATTATCTTCATTAAGGTGATGCTGTGTGCATTGCCACTGAAAATGTTATTGGTAACTAATAACATTTTCATTATATTATTTTTTCATTATATATTTTCATATATATTATTTATACTTAACACGACACAATTAAATGAAATTTTTAAAAATGGCGGCAGTCAATTATATTATTAGTCGTAGGGCTCGCTTGTCTCGGACTAATAAGAATAGAACTAAGGTAAGCCCTGCCTGTCGTAGAAGGCGACTAAAGGGTCTAGAAGTTTCGCGAGCCTTGAGGATGGGGACCCTTATCACTGTACAAGCGTATCTGCAAGGAGCAGCGTATGACTTAACGGTAATGCCTAGAGAGATGTGGCCCTTCCTCAGAGACGTGCTAACACGAAAGTGTACAGAGGCATCGGTGTGCTCTGTGAAAGATCCCGAGACCTCTTCGAATGCACTGATGCATACCACCGACGGGTTTTTATTGAGTAAGAATTTCACATCACTGACTTCCTCCAGAAGCAGGGTGTAATTCGAAGATTTGTCCCCCGAAACAAAAAATAAGGAGTCGGTTGTCTAGATAGCACCGTAAATCCTATCCCAGCCGACAAATTGTAATATAATAGCTACTGAAATTACTGGGGTAATGAATCTTCATATCATGTCTGAAGGTGACGAGCTCAGTGTGATGCTGTGTATACCATCTTAACTAACAGGCGCATCACTTAGCTTCAGGTGAACGTCCCGGTGGTCTTGTCGCTTTGTTGAATTAAAAACAATATTATTTAAAACCATGCCCTTCCTTTTTGAAATTTTGTATTGTGCGGACGAATGATCTTTCATTTAGAAACAATATCCGATACCGTTTAGAGAAAAAACATTTAATCTTTTACCTTCACCATGTTTACCACCTATAAATAACCTCTGAAATGAGCGAGCATAGTTATATATATAATAAGTACGTATTTCTTCAGATCGCAACCAAGACAACGATTAGTTTCATCGCGTATTGTGTAACGGAAACAAATCACCCCGATCAACTATGGTTTGAAACATAAACGAATACATATATCTAGACTTCATTATGCAATGCCTAGGTACAATTAAGACGCGTGCATAGAACAAATACGATCGATAAGCGGAGTGTAGAGATTAGTTCAGCGCGCACACGGTACGGCTTCGTTGTATATAAATTCTAATTCGAGCACGAGTTCGCGACACAATCGCACCTAGCGCCGTTACGGTAACACGTTCATTGCTTTAACCCTCCCCCATTAAACGAAAAATAAAACAACCAAAACTTAACCCATCCGAAAATTAAGGGTCGGGACTAAAGCAATGAAACATATTGTAGCTTTCATATAATTGTTTAATAGAGAAAATATAATGTATAACAATAACAAAACATAACCTGTTTCGCTCTAACCTTCGACGGAACCGAACCGACCAGGCCTCTCAAGCACATGGTTAAGTTTAAACTTTAACATATTTTTATACGGTTCAAATCCGAAAATCGCTCGAAAAAAAATCTCTTAGTTATTTCTCTTTTATATCCAATAGACAAACACTTAACCTCAATGTGGAATGTTAATTAACAATGAAGCTTTTATAAGTTGGCAGCTTGAAAACTTCAAAGCTGTTATAGTGGCAACTAGGCAGGCGGGTTCAAAAAAATCGTATACTCCGTGTGCGGCCCCGGAGTCGAACCAAGGGCCAATATGACGCAAGCGTATACCGGCACTGAATTAAAATTAATAAAAGCATTTTCTTTTCAAGCGGTTTTCGTTTAACAACATAAAGTAATAATTTAAAAAGTATAAAACAATTGACCCTTAAGTTTGTCTTTACTAGATATTAAACTCTCTAATTCAATAACTTATATACTTGAGGTCACTTTTAACTTTTCTTTTATTCCTCAAAGCAACAAGACGATGGTAATGGATACGTCCGCCCATAATAACGTGGCGGTAGTTAGGTCGGTACACTCAGCACCGCGTTTGAGACATAAGATGTTGAGTCTCGTTACCCCAATAAATACATTAGTTACAGCGACGTTCAGACCGGAACACGATAATATTTGCACTGTAGTTTGCCTGCAATAGGAGTTGCGGTGGTACCTTCCTAGGTGATCTCCGACAACAAAGACCTCTACCATTAAACAAGATCAGAATTCAAAACAAGACCAGTTCTTCATAGTAAGTTGAATTAGAATAAGTTACATTTTCATAAATATAATGTAATTTAAGTAAAATCTGCATTAATATTCATAATCGTATTGGTACCAATCACAAAGAATTCAAAGTATCAAGGAATGGAATCACTAGTCCTATTAACCCAAATTACTGGTAATGGAGAAGCGAATTAATGATTTAACCAACAAAGCGATATCAAAAACATAAAACGTATATTATATAGGATTTCAACATTTAGATGAATCTAATAACTACTAACTAGTAATGTAGTATATATATATATATATCTAAATCGTATATTCCAAATTTATGTACCATTTGTTTCATTTATAAGTAAAATTAAAAAGATATCTAGTCTCTTTTTAAATCTACGATCTATCTAGTCTATCGCAGTGATTATATGTGATGATTAACACAGCTGGCTGGGGATTGTGAAGAAGAAAAATTATGAATGAAAGTGTGAGACAATCTGGTGTCCATTATACATATGAACCCTTTCTTTTATTATTCTATGAGACATGCGAGGCGGTCACCTGATTGGAAATGATACGCTTGCCCCTAACGTCGTTCTAATATAGTTAGGATGTTATACACAGCACCACATTGTGCTCGACGCATTGAGATATAAGATGTCAAGTCTACTGCGTTAAACAAGGTACGAGTAAATTACCGAATTTCATTAGCTAGAGCGCCATTCAAACCGGAATACAGCAATGTTAACCCGAGATAGCCACTGCGGTTGTACCTACTTCAGTACGGTACAACTTTAAAAATATGTCTTCGGTGACCTTGGAAAATATTTTAATAAATTACTGTTAAAAACCCTATCAAAATTTAAAGATGAAATATACGATTTTTTAATACTTACACACACACACACACACACACACACACACACACACATATATGTGTTGTATGCGTGTGTGTGTGTATATATTTACATGTGATATATATGATCAATATGAACAATTACCGGTAATGAGAACGTAGAAACTTTTCCATTAAAACAATTTATAATTTAACTTAAAAAACCGGCACTACAGTACAGTCACACTCAAAAATAGTTATAGTTAACAGGTTAAGTTTTTAAGTTTAAGGGGACGATCGCGTGACCTCTCCTACTGTGACATGATAACTGCCCTAAGACATGCAATTTACCGATACGTAGTAAAGTGCATGACTCTAGCGAAATTCTATTTGAACCTTAAACCATGACTTCAGGTCTATTTTCGTAGATACTTTGTTAATAGAGTAGTAGGTTACTTTTATTTAAAAAAAAAATCTGTACTATTTGTAAATATATTATTACGTCTGCATAGGAATGACAAGTGTTTTCATAAATATATTATATATATTTATGTTTGTACTTTAGATACGTATATATGTTACGGAGCCATTCTACGAGCCGTTTGGGCGGAACCCAAGATTAGATCCGAAGAAAGTCAGGAGTTTTCTCTCTTGGCTCCCATAGCTTCTGGGTGTCGGATCCGATAAGAGGCCGAGAAGAGGGCGCGCTGTATTTTCTAGCACGGGTCTAGATAGTGAGGGGGAGGGTTCTCCTCTTAAGATGGAGTTGCACGGTGCAGACGGCGCGGGTGGAGTCGCGGATGCGCTTAAAAGCTTTCCCGTGACCTCGCCGAAAAGCGACGTTTTTAGTCGGTGCAAGTTCGACTCAACCTGTCTTTGCCTCTGCGAGAACAGGTACGCAGAGGCATTATAACCACGTAAAACAGTAAGTCCTGGGTGTGACACGCCCCCTCATTGCAACCTTGTACTGGCTCATCGTGTCGATATGCCCAATATATTATTAACATTTCAGTTTTTAAGTAAGCAAATAATAAAGATGTTAACTTATTCCTTACTGTTCCAACGAACAGTAGCTAATCCACTGAACATTTAAATCAATTATGTAAGAAAACGAAATTAACGCGATGACTGTACTCGGGTTGGAAAAAGAAAGCAGGGTACACTGTGCCATTAACACGGAACAATCCGACAATGGAAAATCAAGAAACCTACACAATTAACGTGAGCAACCATTTAGGTGCGCTTCTAAGTTAGAAAGTGTAGATTTATATAAAACAACAATAAACAGCGTGATACATTCATATTTTATATTAACAGGAGATACAATGGAGATGACCACAAAGAAGAAGACGGACGTGGTGACTTATGAATATTCGGTGCGGCTTTGATAAGAATATAAACCTCTTGGACTGATTTCCGCTAAAAGATTGCACTTTGGCAAGAAGAACTTCAAATACATCACCTAACTGCTCGACAGCTTTTGGCACTTATTAGAACATACTTATCTATAAAAATATATAAATATAATGACAAAAACTTACAAAATAACCTTAAAAATACAGATTTGATTATATTTATGCCAGTGGTAAGTCTCTATTACCGGAAACCGTCTAGGTAGGTACCATCGCAGCTCCTATCTCTACCGCCAAACAGTAGTGTGCAAAAATTACTGTGTACCAAATTGAAAGAAGTTGTAGCTAGTAAAATTACTGGGGTATCGAGACATTTGTCTCGATGCGACGAGCGCAATGTAATGCAATGCATACCATCTTCGCGGGGGAAATCTTAAAAGGCACCTTGCTTCTAAAAGGACAATATTATGTGGGGCTTCTACCCACTAAAACCTCCTACACCAGTGCATTAGAGTAAGTAAGTAAAAACAGCCCATTTACGTCCCCACTGCTGGGGCACGGGCCTACCCTCAATATGAGGGCGATTGGGCCATAGTCACCACGCTGGCCCAATGCGGGATGGTGACTTCACACACACCTTAGAATAAATTCTAAGTCATGTGCGGGTTTCCTCACGATGTTTTCCTTCACCGCTTGTATCTCGCTGTTGTAACTAAAGTCCACAAATGTACATAACTTAAATATTAAAGTCATTGGTACATGCCGAGATTCGAACCCGCGACCTTCGGAATGAAAGCCGCACGCTCTCACCATTAGGCCAGCGAGCTACATGTGTATTAGAGGGGGCTCCGGAATTTCAACTGTCCTGTCCTAGGACCAGTGACCCCTTGCACGCTAACTAAAACATCCCACGGAAAGGAAAGGCTCTCCTTAGCGCCCACGCTACAGCAAATACAATAAGGCTCACATATTGAGTTTTGAGGGCGCCCACTCTCAAGGCTCACGAACCCGAGGACACCTTTAGTCGCCTTGGCATACCATCTAAACTAGCGCCACGTTGATATGGGCGGGTGTATCACCACGTACCAGCAGGTGAACATGCCCGCTCGTCTCATCGCTTCATTGCATAAAAAAAAACTAAATAATAAATGATATTCTTTACGATACTGTTTAAGATAATTGAATACATTAAATATAGATTAGTCAATATATATTATATATTTAGGAACTTCATCCTAGTCTAACGGGATATGAATATATATATATATGTAAATATTTTTTTTTTTTTAATTAGATTGCGCCAACAATTGACTACGACTTCACTCAATCTTAAGTGATAATAAGTTCGATAACGATAAAGCTTGCGGGCTCAGAAAACTTCGACTTCTATATGATAGCCAGAGCACAGTGTTGCTGTGGCAGCTATGGCAAATTTACAATATAAGGATGGTAATCAAACTAGGATGATCTTTAGGGGAGGCCTATTTCCGGTAGTAGACGTCTGTCGGCTGATGATGATGAATCAAACTAGGGACTTTGGTATTATAAGAACGCTTAGCAACAGAGAGCGGTTGTTACCTGTATACTTTGTGGCCATTGTTAAATCTTTTATATATATATATATATACATATACATTTATAGATAGATAAAATTACGTAGTATCTAATTAACGAACTTTAAAAAAGATGTTCCAAAAAACTATAATATAATAATTGTTTATTTCAAGTTAGAAAACATAAATTCTCAATTTTATACCTACTTTCATCTCTAGTGCGAGTTGGCAGATGTCAGATGTCCAAGAAAAATGTAGTTTTCTCGTGATGTTTTGCCGGAAGCTCAAGTTCAAAAGGAATCGAACCGTCGCTTCATTGAGTTATATGGCGCGTAGTTCCATCAAATTTATCACCGCCTCTATAATGAGCTAACACTTAACCTTAATTTCGTATGTCTAAATGTTTCGTGATAAAAAATCCGACGATAGTGAAGCGCGCTTCTTCAGAATACTTTTTTTTTATCGACAAACGAACAGGTTGCCCATAACAATAAGGCGCTAGTTAAGATGTTTTCATTACAACAATGTGCTCCTCACCAGGGGATGTAACGTATCTCGATAGCTCATTAATTTCCTACCTACAACACCTTTTAAACTGGAATATAGTCATATTTGCTAAACTACAGTTAAATTACAGAAAGAAAGTCCTCCGATGGCACCTACTTAAATGGCTCTATCACAAATAAAAAATATACCAATCGAATAAGTAAATATATCTAATATATAGAAAGGTATGTATGTCTATTTCCCTTTAAACTCAATACTATATCCCCCTCCATACAAACACACCACATTTCTTCATAAAAAAGTATCAGATCGGTTGAACATAACAAGTTCATAACACATCTGCAAATCAATTATATGCAGAACTACTGAATGTATAAATTTGAATGTCTGAGAGAAATCTCAAAGTCATGTATATGTAACCTTGATACTGTGCACCATGTTGTTGGTATTGAAAAAAATATGAGACGATTTTACAGTCACATAAAAACGTGTATGGGGGGAAAGGACTGTATAAAATACAGTATAGAGGAGCCATAATCAATAATAAATCTACTCTTAAAATTTCAGACATCAATTACACCTGTACCTCTGAATATGAGAATATGAAATTTTTTTTAAATAAGTATAATACTTTGATATAGTATAACAAAAACAAAGTACTTTTTGGAAAAACATGATTTTACCTTAGAGCTCCGTACTGTGTAAATAGCACTTTGCTAGTTGAATGATTAAATTTCATCATCACCAATAACAGGTATCCATCGCTAGACATAGGCAATGATTACCAATTTTTAGCACCAATTATTCTTCTCTATAGAGACAGATCAAAAATCTCCAGATTATTTTACAATTCTAACATTGCTCACTTATAACACCATTATCATTTCATTTCACTTATGAACGAAGAAATAAGTAGTTTGAAAGAGAATAAATAGCAAAATTTATATGAAAAATTCTGCAACAGGGACGTAAATACTTAATTCTAATTAATAGATTCAATAGTTTTAAATAGAAATAGTAATTGGACGATAAATATTTATCTTTGTAGATTTCTGTCCAACAACTATATAATGTATAAGTTAAGGCCAATGTGATAAGAATTACTAACAACAGGTTGTAATAAATTATTAAATATTTTAAATCTATCATATTTTATATAAGATTGTTTAACTATAAAAGTGTACTATATAAATTGCTACTAACATTCAAATCGGAAATTAACCAGCTTACTGTGTTATAATGATGTAATACTAATGTTTATTCAATTTATCTTTGATACACTTGTATACACAAATGTATGGATATGGTGAAGCCATTTAAAAGATGATCTATAAAAAATGGTGTTCAAATGTATCTAACTCTATACTAATTATTGCTTAATACAATTAAAATACATTGATAAAAATATCACACATTTGTACTTATAAATATTAAAATCTCTGTATGGTTAGGAAGTAGAACCACATATTATGAATTCAAAATATTTTGATTCAATATGTAACTAGTATCCGTAAGAGGTTTATGTAAAATAGCTGTAGGAGTAACATTAATATTTGGAAATTGAAATGTCTTAAATTAGTGGTATCCTACTTAAGTAGTAATTAGAATAGTACAGATAACAAGTGAGTTATCCCCTTGCATCATTAGATGCCATCCTATTACTATCTACGGTTCCCTCGTCCTGTCTCTCTGTGTATCTGTGCTTATGTGAACAGGCATGCAGTAGTGAGTAATAGCAACCTGCGAGCCTCTGCCGCAACGTCTCGTCAAGTTCGCGATCGGCGCGCTGTGCCTCGGCGCTCGGCTTGGGTGCGGCGGGGAACACCACCAGAACAATGCTCATATTGTCTTTGCTGCCCTGTAAAGTTTTCAACCATATTAGGTTTTAACAATCAAAACAAATATATCAAGATATGTGTAAACTAGAATCTTTCTAGAATGTTATAGAACCATGAAATCCAATCAACTTTAACAAACATAATTTTTATAGTAGTTCACTTTGAAAATGTTGTTAATGATGAAAGAATGGATGAAAGAAGATTAACGTAAAAGGTATACAAGGTAAGAATGAATGGAAAAATCAGTGTAAGTCGACCTAGGCGGACATATTCCCATCAAATTGAAGATGTCCTAAAGAAAGGCTGGGTCAAGAGTACTTGCAACCGACAAGCATACATGAAGACGATCATGAAAGTGGAGGAAGCGAGAGAGGTGTGCCAGAATTGTAACAAGTGGAGAGAGGTGGTCTCTGCCTACCCCACTGGAAACAAGACATGATATATATGTATGTATGTATGTATATGTACATAGTTAGATTTTTAATATACATTTCCAGTACAAAAAAGTTCACACTCCTTGTAATTTTATTCTGTGATTGGATGTACATATTTATTCAGGAAGTGCTGATGTGTGAATTTTATAAGAGAAATGCAAATAAGCATAAATCATGAAATAATGATGTGTATGAATCGGTACAATAACAATATGATACAATATTTGCCTTTGTAAATAATGTACATATAACTTACATGCATAAAAATATCAAAACCTGCATTGCTCAGTAAACAGTAAATAATTATTGAATTAATGTTAGATAAGTTTGGAGACTCTACAATACATGCACCATCTAAAAAAATTCTATAGTATTCAAGTGGAAAGAATATTGTTCCTTCTAATGTTTGATATACAATTTTTTACTTAAGTTAAATTAAACAAATCATTGTGATCTATCAAAAAATGAATGTTTTGGTGAAATGTTGTTGTTAATGCATGGGTTTTATTAATGTTGGTAGTGAAATTAAGATAGAAAACAAAAGATTTATAGAAATGGAAATAATTTAGATCTTTCTCTAAATAGAATGAAAACATTACAAGAGATAGAAAATTTAGAAATGTGGAATATGATTTAGTGGATAATATTACTCATTTACACACAATAATAATTATTTAACAAATATTTAATTGCATAACAATGAACATTGAAACCTACACCTGAAAAAGTAAATAAACAACAAAATGGTTACAAAATGATGAGTATCATAGTTACATCAACACAGATAGCTACAGGTAACTCTAGTTCTGGCCAAAATAGATAATTATAAATAGACTATGAGTAGTGCTGTCTTTACAATAATCTATATCTGAAATTTTTCTTCTTGAATGCAGCTTTAGATGCCTACATTCTCAAATGAACTGAAGATATTTAATTTTTTCATAAAAAATGTATAACATATTCATTACATTTAACGAGACATGGGACTTTAACCTGATGGTAAAAGTCCAATGACATTCTTGCTACACCTTGATTATACACCATTTGATATCAGAATGAGCACAATAATCACCTAGATAATCTTTGGCTGAAAACAACATTTGTAACTTAAGTTATGGAATTAATTTGGCACAAAATATGTAAGCAATTTAATAGAGAAAAACAACATAACATTAGTACCTTATAAAGACAGGTGTCAATGACTTGGTTTGTTATAGCCACAAGGTCATCAGTGAGCTGGAGCAGAGAGTGCACATAGGCACAAAGCGCCTCATTGCTCATCACATCCCAGACACCATCGCATGCCAGCACCAAGAACTCATCCTCTGCTTCTGAGCGCTCATGCACTGATACCTCCGGCTCAGGAGATACTAGTTGCTCGCATGGACCTCGGTTTAGCACCTTCTTGTACTCATAATCCCCGAGAGCCCGTGATACTGCCAAGCTTCCATTTACACGTTGAATCATGACCGAACCTCCCGCCTGAACGATGCGTGACTTCTCCGCAGGCAGCTCCGGTTTGTGATCGCAAGTTGCAAATATCGGCGCACCGTTTCTAGCAAGCACTGCGCGAGAGTCTCCGCAGTTTGCTATGTAAATCTGTTTAGGTGAGACGAAAGCGCAAACCGCAGTGGAACCCGACTTCTCTACCCCATTTGAAAGCTCAGGCAACTCTCTCATCTTTTTATCCAGATCCAAGAATCCGGCTCGTATCGCCTCCGCTATCTCCTCCCGTCGGAACTCATCCGTTTGCAAAATACATTCCAGTAGATTGTCTGCACAATGTGCAGATACCCGCGCACCTGCATGCCCATCGAACACGGCGAAATAAGACCAATCAGATAGTGTTCCATTTAATGTAAGTTGCGCGTGATGAGCATCTTCCATCTCCACGCGCCAACCCTGCATCGATGCCACGCTATAGCGTAGACCGTTACCTTCCCCGCTCTCGTTGTACTTCTTAGTTTCAGGTTTGTTCAAAAAGGCTCCCATTCTGAGTCCGTTTGTATTATTCCGTTAATCGCACATAATTCCCACACCATCAGGCACTCGAGCGAACGTCGTATCCGACAACGTATAAGGCAAAGAAAAGCATCACTGGAAGAAAGATATGATCTCGTATCACAAGAGTTATTTCACCAGACAGTTTTGCTCTTCACGATAAAAAGACGCGGAGTCTTAATTGTTTTATCTGCTTCTACGTAATTAATCCTAAACGGTGGTGTTGCGTAGATCTCGATGACAAATCGTGCTCTCTACAGAATCGTAAAACGAAAAAGCAACTCAAAAGAATGAATGGCGGACATAAATAGTATTTGTCTATGACTTATTTTTTAAAAAAATTAATTCGTTTTGAACTAAAAATTTATTCAAATAAATCGATTTAACGATTTATATATTTAAAAATTATACAACAAAATTGATAAACTGATTTATATTGAAAGAACACGATTAATGTACAATAATTTTATTAAATGTTTTTTTTTTTGAGAATAATAAGAAAACCTATTGATATAATCTTTAATATTCTTCTTCTTGTTGTGCTACTCCAACTAATGAAGACACCACCATGGATATCAGTTCTGTGAATCCATATAAACATTTATAATATTATAAGCATGTCGAAGAGAATTTTAGTACACAAAATTATTCATGTAAATAATGTATTTTGTAAATATAAAATATACTGTGGATACAATGATTTTAAACTATTTGAATACTAAAAACGGATGAAAATTAGGACCACAAGGATTCCAATTATTTTTTATTTTTTTTATTGCTTATCTTTATTTATTCAATTATTTGGCAGAGAGGATACACCTTTGTCTAAAGAATATTCGTAAATTAATGTCAATTGTCATATCTTAAACGAGAGGTTATGTTTTGAACATACAAAGTAAAGAAATAATTGTAAAATTTTCTATTTATTAAATAATAAAAGTATAGGGTTACTTTATAATAAATTGTTTAAATCTTTTTAATATTACAATTGCATGTTGATCCTATGCAATTACATATTATTGATTTATTTTTTGTCACAAAATGTATATAAATATTTTATTTAAAAGGTTTGTGAATAATTAGTAAATGGATAAAATTCGAGAAAATTAATATTAAAATAATATATTTATTATTAAAAATGTTGAATATTTTTCATTACAACATCTAATTCCTGAATAAACTTTAACTTTTTTTACGTGTTTTTAGATTACCTTTAAGAGTAATGAATAATGAAAGTTTCACACAATTAATACGCAATTCGCCAAATCAACATTGGATACGACGGATTTCTTTGTCAGCGGTACAAAACAAAAAAAGAAAGACTTCAGAAGAAAAGGTAATACTATTGGTCAAAATAGGTGAAATCAGCAACAAAAATTCTTTAAATGAAAGTTACTAACACCAATATCTTAACTTATTAAATATACTTCTTACTTATAACATTTTTATTTAATAATGATTGTTTAACAAGTCAATAAATTAAATTTTACTAATTTTATTTGATTCCCAAGAAAATATTTTTTTTTTTACATTAATTCAAAAGCAAATTTCAATTACCATCACCAGCTTTGCCTACGAGCTTACCTACAAGGTAAAATAGATGATCATTATTAGAATTTGCTCACTTAATTTTTTTCTTGTGTATTTTTTATTTTTCCCTCTTTTAGATGTATATGAGTATCACATAAAATAGAGATGAATGGGATAATATTATTTTAAGTGTTGTCTAAACATTCACACAACTAAAAGCTATATAGATGTTATGTTTGTAAGACAAATGTTTATTCCATATGTTATATTTTTACTTTAATGTTAGTAATTTTTTTTACATTTTATGTGTACATTTTTGCCAAAAGTACTAGTTTTGATTTAAATAATTACTAGATCACAGCTATGTTGCTAGAGCAGAAGATTAAACAAAAAATCTTGCACCGTAGTGTGGCATTTAAAACTATATTTTATCAAATATTGTTGTCTAAAGTTATTGTTGATGTATATTCATAGGCTTTGGAGAATCATGGTAGACGTGTGATTAGGTATTCACCTAAAGCAGGGTCAGAAGTGGTGGGGATATGGCGGAATATGACGGTCCAGGATATAGCTGATGTTGTAAAGAAAGATGTTGGTACGGATTATTTTTATCTACTAATACACATTACATTATGTAAATATATCAACAGCAAATCAAAACAAATCAATAAATGGTAAATTCATATCCTCTTGAACACTAGAAAACTTCTGTATGTGGGCAGTCCAGGGCCAATTAATGTGGTGATTTTTGAGAGAGGTCTATATCCAGCAATATATATCTATTGGTTTGATGATGATGATTATGAATTTCTTACAGTGATACTAGGTAGTAATATTTTTATATGTATTGTTAAATATGCCCATTTTAATTTATTAAAATTTAATTAAAATTAAAATTCTCTTCTAGATCAAGTTTTCCAGGCACTAGAGTTTGCAGATAAGAGTTCAGATACAGTTTACACAAAGAAATCTGTGATTCACAACCCCCAGATTGTAAGAGAAGTTGTCAAGATATTAGGATGCCGCTACAAAATTGTGCCAAGACCAGATAATATTAATGAAGAAGAAGTGGTTTGTAGATTTGTTTGATTTTTATATATTTATTTGGCACCAAAAGAAACTTGGGGTTTCTTATATACTTATTATTATTTATACACTTATTTAATTGTGTAAACCGGTTCACAATTTTTAACTGCTTCTGTACAATGCCTGTTTCCGTAGTAACACAAAAGTCCCTGATTTGGTTCCGAGACCATATATTGTGGAATCCAGTGGTCATAGATTTTATGAATCCGTCTAGCTTGTTACTACTTCCAGTTAGTAAAGTATTTACATGAAGTATCTAAAAAGTTATTTTGATGTTACAGTCGTTTTATAAATTTGATTTCAAAGTATGCTACTTATTATACTATTTTCATATACTATTAATATTTAATTTAATTTTAATAAATAAATAAATAAAATATGTGATTTGGCTATAAGAATAAGGATGCGACGCCGGCGCCGCCTGCTCCAGCCTCTGCGCTCCGGCCCCGCCCACCGGTAGTGTGCGTCATGGGCCACGTGGACCACGGCAAAACTACGCTGCTGGACGCACTGCGTAACACTTCCGTAGTCGACCAGGAGTTTGGTGGCATCACGCAGCATATTGGCGCTTTCGAAGGTATGCACAGATCAGCATAAAGTATAGGTACTTTACATTTGGATTATCAATTTTAAGATTTTTGTTTTATTCGAGAAACTACGTCACGAGCGAAACGATCACTTGTACATATGAACATGGTGCTAGTTAGTATAATGTACACTGCACCACATTGTGCTCTTCGCAATGACACTTGAAATGTGGTTTCGTTACCTAATTAATTTGACTAGCTGCATTCCTTCAAACCAGAATGTATCACTACAGTGTATCAGCAGAATGGAGTTGTGATGGTATCTATCTAGACAGTAGCTGGTAGTGTGTTGTCTACTAATTTTAATAGTTACAACATTCTTCAAACCCAATAAACTAACAGCACTGTTTAGCAAGAAAAATAGAATATGTAATAGTTTAATCTAGAGAATATATTGTTATAAATTAATATTATTTTATTAAAAAAAATATGTATATTAATGACTGACATTTATAATCAGTCAGAAGTTGCACAAGTTACAAATCCCTTGCTATCATCCAAATTTCACCACCTGTGTCCCCAGAATAGTCCTCAGATAACTGTATAACCAGGCAAGTATATTAGCTCCCATACCATGGAGATTTATCATCATCATTATCAGTCGATAGACGTCCCCTAATGAGCATAAGCTTCCCACAAAGATCTCCCCGTTTGTAAGGGTTTCATATGAGGCGATTAGAGCTATTTCCCATCACGCTGACTCAATGCGGATTCTTGGGAGCTAGAGCCTCGTTTGTTGATAAGAAGGGTGCACCACGAGCAGGTGAAGTTGGCTTGGGTCCGTGGGTTATTGTGTGGGACTCCTTACACCTCTTTATTTTTTACCCTTAATATATAATGTAATTCATTTATTGTAGTGAAGCTAAATACCGGAGAGACGGTAACGTTCCTCGACACACCGGGGCACGCCGCGTTTAAAGCGATGCGTGCGCGCGGCGCCTGCGCTACGGATGTGGTGGTGCTGGTGGTGGCTGCGGACGACGGCGTCATGGAGCAGACCGTCGAGTCCATTCGAATGGCCAGGGAGGCGAATGGTGAGTGAACCTTTACATCAACATTGGTAGACAGTTGCTAGCGAAAATTAATATTTTTTAATAATTCCTCAAACGCGACGTTTTAACTGCCAGAATCCGGAAGTTGCCATATGAAAGTGTATTTCTTTTTTTCAAACTGAGAAATACCGGATGCTACCATACGATCTTGTTCTATGCCTTTTATTATTTTCAAAGGAATCTTTAATTGCAGTTCCAATTTTGGTGGCGATCAACAAGATTGACAAGCCGGGCGTGAACATTGTAGGTATGCCACTTGTTTGTGCCCTTAATAATTATTTCGTTGAAGCGTAAACATTCGAACCCAGGACCTCTGATACGGAGTACTTTAAACTGTTGTGCTAATCGCGCTTATATTTCATGATGTCTATTTATGTCGAAAGAATGGATGAAAGAAGATTAACGAAAGAAATATACAAGGTAAGAATGATTGGAAAAATAGGTGTAGGTCGACCTAGGCGGACATACTCCGATCAAATCGGAGATGTCCTAAAGAAAGGCCGGATCAAAAGCACACGCAACCGACGAGCGTGCATGAAGACGCTTATGAAAGTGGAGGAAGCGAGAGAGGTGTGCCAGGATCGTAGCAGGGTGGAGAGAGGTGGTCTCTGCCTACCCCGCTGGGAACGAGGCGTGATATATATGTATGTATGTATGTATGTCTATTTTAGCACTCGGTTTATAAAGCTGTCATACACGCTATATTTCTCGGTGAAGAGGCACGGAATCGAACCCTACAGGGCTTAAGCTTCCAGTGACGAAAATTGGGAGAACACACATGTTACAAGAAAAAAGTATAATGAACACGTAACTTAGATTATTTAAGATCTTTGTTTATTATTTAATTTTTATATATTTAACGGACATTACTCGAAGGACCGATGGCCGATGGGGCAGTAAGGTCCTCGAGAGGCGCCCGTGTACCCGTAGACATAGTGTTGGGAGGCCTCCCATGAAGTGGACTGACGATCTGGTGAGAATGGCGGGTACCCACGGTATGGCGGGTGAAGAGCTTTGGAGGCTTATGAATTATATATATATGGATGACGAAATATAAGCGGTATTACAAACCCACGCCTTTATCGGTAGGAGCGCATCCTGCGTGGCTTGGCGCAACACGGAGTGGTGTGCGAGGCGGTCGGTGGTGAAGTGCAAGCAGTGCAGGTTTCTGCGCTTCGCCGGCTACACCTCGACACGCTGGTGGAAGCACTAACGCTACAAGCGCACCTCATGGAGCTCAAAGCGGACCCAGGCGGGTACACGGAGGGCGTAGTCATTGAGGCACAGGTGGACCCACACCTCGGGTAAGTGGAAAGTATATTATAATATTGATAAGACTTCATTCGCTGCAGTTATTACTACCTCCAAGCGTTGGGGTGCAGAGATTTCTGTGTTTTCAGATTTAGCTGGATTTTAGACTAGTGTGATAGAACTTATTCTTTATCTTTTAATATTAGTGAACTACTGTGATCTCATTTGTTCTCCCGTACTAAACTGCCTCATCACGCTACAGATGGACTGCAGAGATTTTGTAATGTGTATTTTTTTAAATTCATTCACCCACTAGCCCGCATTGAGCGAGCGTGATGGGAAATAGCCCATATTCCCCCACATGAACCTTTACAACTGACGGCCCCTAATGCCCGACGGTACCAAAGGCCATGATGACTGCGTTAACCGACAAGCTGGTGAAGGTCGCGCTAGATATTAGTTTTGCACTTACCTGCTTGTAATTTTGCATTCCGACATATCTTGCGCTTCTCTAGCCTCCCCCATTCGTTTTACATCCATCGTCAGCTAAGTTTTGGTAGCTTCCATACAAACCGTACATCTTTTCATACTAAAATCTTCAAAATTTCTTATAATCTTCTTTTTCTTCCGTTGTTTCTTGTCCAATCGATAAGGTTTAGCACCTCATCGATCATCCGGCTCATATTTCGCGAAAATACCTGGAAAAAGCAAAAAAAAAATTTTTCTTTGAATTTCATTTTAAATCGATTGTATACAATCCCTTTTTATTAGAATTTACCGTCTTACTAACAGATTCATATATATTTCTATTTTAATTTCCCATAACCGAAAACATGTTTGCCGTAAACCGGACCCCGGTTAAGAAAACTCGCACACGCGCGAAGAGCTCGGAAAATCAACCAGAAACCGCAGTCCATTCCCAAATGGACACCACATCTTCTTCCTCATCTACATCTACTCTCACATCAGTGAGATGTAATCTGGCTGATCAACTGGAGGAAGATTGTTCCCAGCTGAAGCGCGTGATGTCAGAAGTCTTAACTATTTCACCACTACCAAAACCCAAATATGGAAGTAGGGAAGCGGAAGCAAAAGCTTGCTTAATAAGAGCCAAGACTCTTATGGGAGAATCGAGGAACTTGAGAGCGGACATTAAAAAAGGCGTAACGCAAGCTATTGAAAGTCTGCCTTGCTGGCAAAAGGTGAGGAAACATCCCATCATTTGTCAACAAATCAGGACCCAAGAGGGATCTCCGCAGACAGAGATTATGGAAAAGCTAATGAGTAAAATAGAAGAACACCAAAAGTCACTACAAGAGTGCAAACAGCAAACCTTATCTCTGTCTGCGGAGATAGAAAAAGAAAAATTGAACGCGGAGATCGCGAGAATCTCGAACTCAGGAATGACATCCGTTCCTAAGCAGTCACGCAAGCAGTCCACGTGGAGGCAGAAAATCGGCCGATTATGAAGAACGCAGCACCCTTACACACCATCATTGTCAGCTCTGACAATAAGGAAGACTCAAGTCGAGACGTCATAACCAAAATAAGGAATGCTGTCGATGCCAAAAATAGCGGAGTTCGCATGGACAGGCTGCTGAAGGCGAGGGACCAAAGGTAGTGATAAGCTGCCACAATAAGGCCGAACTATATAAAATCAGTGATACGGTCAAGACGGCGACGTGGTTCGCAACCCGTCACGTCTCGTCTCCCGGGGGAGCGAAAAGTGGGCTGCCGATAGCCACTTTGCTACTTTGAATGTTAGAGGAGGAATGAAAGATAAAATTGATGATGTATGTGAGATGATGAGGGAAAGAAGAATTGATATTCTATGTGTGAATGAAACTAAGCGGTAAGGATGCGACACCACCATACATGGATCTTACACAGCCTACTGGTCAGGAGTCCCTGAAACCAGCAGAGGCTGTCAAGGAGTTGGTGTGCTGCTTTCTGCTAGAATGAACGAATGTATGACTGACTTTGGGTGTGTGAGTCCTCGACTCATGTGGGTGAGGTTGAAGATTGGCCTTACCCGCATCTTCATTCTAGGGGTATATGCTCCACAAGATGCGGGATGGAACCGGTCTTCGAGAGCCCATACCGAAAGGGAACAGTTTTGGCATAGTCTGAAAGATGTTCTGAATGAATGTAAGCGTAATGAAAGAATTGTAATGCTTGGAGATTTTAATGGATGGGTTGGAGTGCAGCGTGATGGATATGAAACTGTGTTAGTGAAATTCGGTGATGAAAGAGTGAATGAAAATGGAAAGAATCTGCTTGAGGTCTGCTTGGAGTGGAATCTTGTGGTAACAAACACAATGTTTGAGCACAAAAAGATCCACAGGTACACAAGAAAAGAGGGAAGCCAGGAAAGTATCTACAGAGTCATAAGTAGAACATCTAAAAGACATGAAGATCAGCCACTAAAGCAAAACGGGAATATCTTGGACACACAACAATCTGTCAGGTTACTCGCTGAGACTTTCTTCCGAGAAGAACTAAGAGACAGAATTGTGGAGCGAGTCCTTGTATACAGTAAAACTCCTCACCCTGCTGAGCAAATGAGCCTACGGTTCCAAAGCTTGGTTAATTTATTTCAGATCTATCAACATTTTTTTTGCATTCATTATGTCCAAGTAACCACACTACTAGCTATGAAGTAACCAAAATATTTTGACCACAGGTGTACTACTACGTGTACCATAGGATAAGTAATACTGTAACAGTTTAATATTAGAACGACGTTGAATGCTATTCTGAGTAAATCACCATTGTGTCATAAAGAAGCTTATTACACCAGGTAAAATATACGTTTCTGCTTTACATAAAATTTGATATAAAAAAAAAAATTCAGGAAACAAGCGACGGTGCTGGTGCAAAGAGGAACGCTCCGTAAGGGCTGCGTCCTAGTCGCCGGTACCGGGTGGGCTAAGGTGCGGATGCTGCAGTCGGCGGATGGTCGCGCCGTGCAGGAGGCTCCGCCCTCGTGTCCCGTGTCGGTGCTGGGCTGGCGCGAGCTGCCCTCCGCTGGTGATGTCGTGCTGGAAGTTAACTCGGAGGTAACTATACCCATATTTAATGAATTAGCTACTACATTAACACTGGTCTGAGTACCGCCTTCTTATAAACTTCTTATCACTACGCTCATAGCTATATATAGTTAATTAGTTAGCTATATAACAATGAACCATGAGCTATCCTTCATAATAGAAACGCGCCGGTGAGGTGATGAAGTGGCGTCATAGCCAGCGCATGAAGGAGAAACAACTGGAGGACCAGGAGGTGATTGCGGCGAAGGAAGCAGAGCACCGCGCGCGTTATCGCGTGGAGCTGGCGAAGAAACGAGCGTTAGGCAGGCTGCGGCTGCGACGCGAGGGTCCGCGCCCGAAGCAGCTGCAGGAGGACACGCACCCGACCCTCAGTGTACTAGTCAAAGGTAAACGTGGTAGTCAGTGAGGAACAGTCAATACTTTCTAAATTGCCCCCGTAATGTTATTTTGGAAATTGTGACGAAAAGTGACGAGAGACCTACAAAGCTGTCTTGAGGGTAGCTGAGTCTGTTTAGTTGTCATACCTTCTCACTCTTCAGATAAGCCCCTCCACTCCACCTTCTCACTCTTTAGAGAAGGTGGAGTGGAGGGGCTACTTCACTGTCAGCGGCGGAGTGTCAAAGGATATCTGCTGCAGTAGCTTGGACTGCTTTTATTTGTATTTTTATACTAACCGGCTTGTACGGCTGTTTATTATTACTTTGTGGACAGGTGACGTAGATGGCTCCTTGGAGGCGATCCTGGACATTCTAGAGACGTACGACGAACACGAGCGGGTGCGCATGGATCTTGTGCACTACGGCGTGGGGCACGTTTCACCCAACGATCTGGAGGTGGTTTTTTCTACAAGTCAAACCTACGGAAATAGTTCAGGCGGAATCCCTTTCACCCCTTATTGCCCACACTCAATGCTAAATGTAATTTTCTGTCACGTGTGTTGACATGTCTCTGTTTCCGGTAACTGTCGAAGTAGGTAGCTATTATATTGCCTGCTAAACAGAAGTGTGCAAACATTACTGTGTTTCAGTCAGAAAGGCTTTGCAAAAAATTAAATTACTGAGAAAGTGAATAACAAAATTCAACTTCTCTTAACGTGGCTTTGTAGAATATAAAAAAAAGATAATCTAGATAGAAAAGAGAACCCTAGTAACTTCATCAGTCACAACATCATGTAACGTGCGTCATGTTACAGATTGCGGAAGCTTTCGGTGCTGTGGTGTACGCGTTCAACGTTGAGTGCTCGCCCGAGCTCACCGTCCAAGCGAAAAAGAAGGGGATCGAGGTGAAGAAGCACAACGTCATCTATCGGTTAGTGGACGACATCAAGGACGAGCTCAGCGCCAGGATACCTAAACGGCAAGAGGAGGAAATCATCGGTTAGTTTGACGTCTATTTATAATTATAATTAATATAGTTTTGGCATAAAAAGAGGGGGTAAGAACTGACTTTTTTCATACTTATGTCTGTGCAACAATCTGGAGTAGTTTAGGTATTCTGCTGAACCGATATAGATTCAGCCTCTGTCTCAATAACTACGCATTGCGCCACTTCATTATGTGGCACACGATGATCTGATGGTAACTGACAGGCCTTGATAATGTGGAAAAAGTAAAATGATGTACACTGCACCGCATTGTACTCGTCACCACGCGGCGTGAGATGTTAAATCGTCTCTCCTCGTAACCTCACAAGCACCAGCGCCCTTTAAACCGGAACAAACAATGTTTGCACAGTACTGTTAGTATTTACCTCAATGGTTGTCTGCAACAGAGACCTAACGCCAGTTAAGATTTTTAATAACAGTGAATCTTCGCAGAAATATTTCTTTATTTAAAGTGTAGTTCACCGCGTTATATCTTTGTTGAGGAATTTTGCGCGTACTTTTAGTGGATGGAAAAGGTTTATCCACTAACAGTGAAACTACCCTTTATTAAAATATAATGAAAATGTGATTACTACATAGGCACGTTTTTTTTGTAAAATGTCATGTAAGTTACAACTCGATCAAATATACACCTCTTGATGCTGGTCTTTTATTTCAATCTTCTCTCCGTCAAAATCTTTATTTCGAAGCGATTAGTTATTACCCTGATGGCGGGACATTTGTCAAATAAACCGTCAATATGTTTCTAACAACATAACTGTTTGGATTGATGTAGGTGAAGCGAATGTGCTGCAGCAGTTTCTGGTGTCGGAGGGGCGGCGCCGGGTACCGGTGGCGGGCTGCCGCTGCGTGCAAGGCGCACTGTCACGGGCGGCGCTCTACCGCGTGCTACGTGCCGGAGAGGTTGTCTACGAAGGTAGAGCATCGCGTACATCACACGCCGTCATTAGCAAACCCCTCACAAAGACATTCACAGCACCAAGTGCCAAGAACAGTTTCAAATGCCCTGGAGGAAGTTACATCTAAGATTATTATTTTTAATTGTGGGCGGTGTGTAATTAATCATCTGGACAAATTCTTACAACGGAATCTATCTGTCACTATAGTGTAGTAGATAAGTATTTGTAATACGTGGACCCTAGATTAATCTACGCTAGTCTAATCTCGGCTACATGTCATGCAGTTTAGTTCGTAGTAGGGCTTTCAAATTCGCATGGATAGGTATCCTAGTCATGTGAGAGTATCCTGAACAAAAACGCTTCATCTTTCGTGGATTCGTTGTCTCTTAACATTATGGGGAAGTTTAAGTATTAGTTGGACCCCCAGTAGATTCATAATAATTATTTCGACGTTATGGGCTTTAAAATCATTCATATTAACGTTTATAAAAACGGCTTTAATTCTCTTTGCAGGCAAGTTGGCCTCCATGAAGCATTTGAAGGAGGAAGTTAACACGATCAAGCGCGACATGGAGTGCGGGCTGCGCTTCGACGACCCATCCTTTCAGGTGCAGTCGGGCGACACGGTCGTTTGCTACAAGATGGTCGATGTAAGCGACCAAACTTCCTGGGATCCTGGATTCTGAGCTGTTTTTGGGAATTAGAAATAATAAATTATAGAGAAATGGAAAATTTGTTTGCATTGCGTCATTTCAAAACAAACCAAATGTTTATGTTTAATTGTAATAAATTAATAAACAAAAAACACCCGTTAAATTTTGATGTAGGGTAACTAAGTGTTCGTAGTATTTATTTTTTATCTAAATATTGTTTGTAATGTAGGTAAACAGGGAGTAGCTAATATTGATTATAAATTAAATTAAAAAAATGATTCAGTTTTAATTTTGGGATAATTAATAAAAGCCGAGGTAGAGGTCGCATAGACTTCTAAGCGAGCCTTAGCTTAGTACAATCACAGCACCATTCAGTTAGCCGTCACTCAGCAAAGTCTAATTGGTGAGTTTTGATAGAGAGTGATGGTTGAAATTGTCCTCGGTGTAGTAGTCTAAGATTTTCCCTAGTAGAGATATAATATAATTTCTTATTTAATAATACAGAAACACAAACACGACACAATATATTCCACTTTAGAGAGATGTTACCGAGAGGTTACAAATAAAACTGCATGTTATAAAGAGAATCGTCTATTAAATAACTTGATAGGCTCATAATTTGTGTCTCACTAGTTTTGAACAAACAACTTCGTCTCAATAAATTAACCACGCCCGCGCGCAGCGACTCCTAGTAACGTCGAATGGAACTAATATCGTAAAGCTACAACGTAATTACATGTAAACTATACAACTAAATAAGTCTTGGGGTAAACTATAATTTTATAGTGCACACGTTAGTCCAATTCAAACATATCGTAAAAACCATATAGACAAATGGTAGAACTGCAATTTATTAAAAGTCGAATATTGTGTAGCGATGTAAGTACCATTATGCATATAAATGTAAGTAACATAAAGTCGTCGTGTATTCAGTATAATAGCAGTGTATATAGCAACGGGTCAACAGTAAATTGATTAAACAGAGTGGGAGATGAACTGAACATGAGACCAATATATCAGATCACGAAGCATCTTGATATATATGAATTTGAATTGCACTCTGTCGGATGAAGTGTAGTAACAAATAATTATAGCAATCTTTCGATTATTATTATAATGATAAATCATAAAACTTTCATCCTAGATATATCGCTGAGATTATTTATTAATTGTTAACTATATTTCAAAATTCAACTTTTAATAACAGTCGACCTTTTGTTTATATTAGCGGTGTGATCGTAGCACGAGTACTAGGTACGGAATATTAAATTTAATTACAAGAAATAATAAAAGTTTTATGGATTATTTAATTATAACAAATCAACCGATTTTTAAACAATAGTCTATTCCAATTTATGAAAAAAAAAGTTACATAAAAATATTATTCGTAATATTTCTATGTAACTTATTATGTTGGCATTTAAATAACTCATAGACCAATTGAACTTAAGATGTTTTTATCAATAGATCAGCACAGGAATTTAAAATTAACAAAATAAAACATGCCAGAAAAACCAAACGTAACTTGACCTGAAAAGATCGTCGTTCAACAAATTTTAATAACTCGTGGGTACACTAAAATATATTAATGCAACTCTGGTACGATCTACCCATCTCATGCCATAAACACAGTTTTTAGAAATCGCAAAAACATTTATACAGAACAACGAATAATTTAATTTAGAAATTAATGTGTATCCGTTACACTACACGTACAGTTGATCACACAAAATGTTTCAAGTAACACTCCCATACGATACAAAGGATACAGCAATGAGTAGTACAAATTTCTACGCAGTAGGAAAATGTAGAAACAATTATTACAATAGGCAAAATGTGACTATAATCAAATAAATTTACTAAGTCGTCAAACGTGAATCCGGCTTCGACTAGTTATACATAACTTATGTTATTATTTCACAAATTCAACTAAAAGCATAATAATTTCAATTCATTTAGAAACATTTTACGTTTAACAATACATAATGTAATAAAACTAGTAATATAATTATACACAAATAATTTATTACAATATTATTTAATTAGCAATACATTTAGGATGAATAATAATAATTATTTTTTTAAATAATTAAAAGTATACATTTCGCCAAATGATAGAGAGTGAAGACCGGATCGCGTTTAACTAATAGCTACCTACTAAGTAAATAATCATAGACAAACGACAATCGATAATCCATCAACAACTCTCGTATATTAAAAATCGATACGGCACGCGAGTCTCACAGACGCGACGATGCGATTCAACAACGTTTTAATCAAACAAAAATATCCACAAACATCGAGAGAGCACGAGCGCCCTCACGCTTTATTAGTTCATTACAAAATGGATCAACCCAAATAATTTTTACATTTAAAACAACCCAACCATAGACAATTTACAACGACCCTTGACATTACCCCGCCATCGCGCACTGCGAACGCAATCTTCGATTGCTCGATTGACCTATGCACTATATTTACAGTGAGCCTAGAAAAAAAACTTTCTTCTTACAGTTATAATATACACTCATCTGTACACACGGATTTCGACTTACTAATATGAAAACTCCTTTTTCAGTACCGACAGTCAGATGATGCCAAGCGGAACATTATCGAGTTGGACATTGAGTTGTAAAAAATGATATTTACTTACAAGTCACTTAAGTATTTATATCATGTGATACTTTCTCTTAGGAAAACCAATACCTGCGCACCGTCGGCATGGTAAGTGTCAATATTTCTAGTGTATATATATAATATTTTTTTACTGTATGTATACAGATTCAACTCAAGTCAACACACTTAAAGTTTAAGTCATGTTACGTAACTGAAACAAGTTAATGATAAGCAATGAGTAAATAATTGTCTACAAATGTTATAAGAAGTTCATAAATATATTAGGAAAATAATTTCAAATAATACCATTTACATTTGTTAACATTATTATTATAGTCGGTCATTAGGTGTCTAATGCTAAACATAGGTCCCCCCTAAGATCCCCACTCTATTTCAGTCATTTCTTTCATTGGTCCAACGTGTAGTTTGTATTAGTAAGTTCACCACTATCACTTATCACTACCACTATCACTTCAATTCCACCTGATTGATTAGTGATGATGTGGTGGTCTATGGTAGTAAACTTGACTAGCTCCATTAAGAGCCTATTCACTCTTATCTTGTTATCCACGCCACCATCATGAAATCATTTCCTTTTTATAAAGTACCACATGACACCAATACAGAGAGTCTTTCACAAAAATCACTGGAAATTATATTTGATTGTTAATTATTTTACATATACAATTAAAGTATCAGTAGAATCTCTCGCACAACATATTTTACGCGTTACAAAATCAACTATATTCACTACAATGGAATATTGGGATAAACTCTTTCATAGATCAAATACAAATTTCCATTCAATAAATGCTTCTATAGTCGAACTCTCCCTGCAGTCTTTTTAAGGGAATTACTCTATTTATGGTATCAAAATTACATTGTTTATACACAGGGTAGTAAATTAATTCGTTGTCACAGCAATAAACCTTATCAAATATTCCATGACAATGTATTATATGATTTAATTATTCATGTATTATACAAGTGTATACAATAACAGTTCCACCGAGTACATATTCACAATGTCTTAAATAGACTGCACAAGAGTTTAATTGGTTAACTAAAAGTCCAGTTACACGGAGTTTGTAAAACTGCACCATACAACCGCGGCACGCGTCACAGCACAACATAGCACTGCACTACGTGCGCTCCACGGCGACGGTGTGGACGACGCGCACGCAGCGCGCCGGGGCGCAGCACTAGTCTACTAGGTCGATGCGCTCGCAGCGCCGTGGCCGCGCGTCCCCGTTGTGCGCGCGCGCCGGCCGCGCCCACGTGTTCACGCAGCCATCCGCGCACGCGGTCACGAAGTACTCCGCCCTGAACAGCAGCGCGGTCAGCCTCTCGTGCGCGATCTTTTTACAGATCAGCGGCTCCAGCACGGGACACTCGTCGAAGCGGGGACAAGACGGCGTGCCTATCAGCTTCAGAGGATCGTAGGTGTCGCTCGCGTGTGTCCCGGCCGATTTGCCCCTGAGCGCCACCGTATTGATCGCCGAAGTTTTCTCGGCGGGCTTTGACAAGCTGAAGTTCCGCCTGTGGTCAGAGCGACGCTCGCCAAACGAAAAACCCGCTAGTCGCTGTGTAAAATTAACGCCGATAGAGCCGGAGCTCTCCTCCTTCGCTTTACCGACGCTGATGTTTAGAGTCGAAACGTTATTAATTTTCGTTTTGGCGGCAGGCTTCGCGCCGGAGGGTTCGCCGGCCGCGTTGTTGTGCCCGCTGAGCTGGGCGTGCTTGTGCCCGATTTTGTTCATCTTAGGACATTTTCCTGGAATCTTTGTCCCAGGCACACCATTCGGAGAGAAGTTCTGGCTGTTCGGCGACAAATGAGCGGACGCGCGCGCTCTTACCGGCGGTCTCAGGACATCCTCGGTCAGATCCCAAAAGCATAATTGCGTGTCCTGCGAAACACTGCCTAATCTGTAACACTGCACACTTTCACTTTTCTTGTCTTCGTCAGCGACTTCCTCGCTTTCACTCTCGCTAAAACTGACTACGTAGGGATCAAACGCGACCACGGATACCCAGGACCTGTGGCCCTGTCCCCGCGCCACCACCCTCCTCTCGCCGAAGGACCAGACGGTAACCAAATCGTCCTCTCCACCGACCACAACATACTTCCCGTCGGGGGACCAACACACGCACAAAAATCCACCAAAGTACGATCGCGCTCGGCCGATCAACTCCATGGTATCGTAATGAAATACCCTGAGGAAACCGTCCTGCGAAACTACGGCTAGGTTAGTGCCACAAGGCGAAAATGCGAACTCGTTAATGCAGCTGCCGTCAGCGCCTATGAGCCACCTGTAGAGCGGGTTCCGCGTGGATTTAGTTCTGCACGTATGTATCGAGTAGCCATCCCCCTGCTTGAAAAGCTGGTAGTGGGGCGAGGCGGTGCCGCAGCCGAGCTCCTCGTTATACACGTAGAGCTGGCCGGACGCGTGCGCCGCTATGAAGAGATTACTCGACCCTGGCACCCACTTAATGCAAGTAACACGCGTCTTGTCAATCAGTCTCTGTAAGGAGAATATATTACACATCAATCAAAAAATTATCAACAATCCATTTCGTGGCATATACACATATTTTATTTTAATAATACACAGTAGTATGTAACACTATTTTGGAGACTACCTTCAATAAAATGACAACAATATTTGACAAAAATACCTTTTTGTAAAATGTATTAAGTAAATTTTAGTCTTTTATATAAATGTTACTAACATTATTGACTAATAACAAAATCTTAATCTAACAAGATCTAGTATCGAGTATTCAAAAACTTCTAACAGGGAATTCAAACATGAGACTGGTACCCTACTAATTACACTTCATCATCATCATTACTATCAGTCGACAGACATCCACTGCTGTACATTGGCTTCCCCCAAATGTCTTCACTAAAACCGGTGGTCCTGTGCTGTCTGAATCCAGTTGCTTCCTGCATGCTTCACCACATTGAAGGACCACCTAGTAGGAGGCCTGCCAATTCTACATCTTTTGGTACATATTCACCGTTCACGGATCTTGGTGCCCTATCGACTGTCAGTCCTTCAACAAATGTGTGTTACACTTACATAACTTATTTAGAAATTCCTCATAACAATTATAATTAAATTAAAAAAAATGATTTTATTAATATTATCAGATCAACAAGCATTCATCATCACAGATGGATTAATGACTATAAAACTCACCTCTTCATTGTACAATTTACTTAATTCCCTCTTAATTGGATCAATAAGCTGTATTTGTCCAGTGGAGAAGCCTACAACTAAAGAGATACTTTCCGGCGTCATAGTGACCGTGTTGAAGTCATGGCAGGTGGGATTTGTTCCTTTATACATTTTCTTGTCGACAGGTTTTGTTAGGTCAGTCGCCTGAAACATGGTGGTAAACCATCTTAGACTATTTACTGAACCTCTCTGGCTGGATAGAAACAACACAAAACAGAAGAAGACATCATAACTTCATTTTCATATGATATTAACAGAAGAAAATTCCAAAGATGGTGAATTATGGATGTATGGAAGAATAATTGTAAAGTATATATATCATTATTCTCATTTAGCAGGTAGTCTTTGATCAGGGCTTGAATCAACAATACAGTTATTTAAGATAAAATTAAACAAGTTTTCTTTTTACTATGCACTAGAAGATACTATTTTTAGTCATTGTAATGTTGTCATACAGAGCACAATGAGATTTTTCATTAGTTACAAATATTAATAAAACATAAAAAAATCATATACCAAATCTTAGTACGGAACTCTTTTGCTATATTCAGTAGAAAATAAAATTTAGTTGTCACTGAATGTTAGAGATTAGGTGCAATTAATTAGTTACTGAATATCAACAAATAAAATATTTTTCTTTTACATTCAGTATTAAATGTTCTTTTTTTGGTGGCATTTTTTTATAATTTAGTTATATTAAATAATTTATCATTCAAATGTATAATATATATACAATTATCACTTTCTATTTTCTTCCTTAATTACAATAGAATCTGAAGGAGTTTTAGACTGTTGAGTCATTTGAATTCAGTTTTAAGGATGGTGTAATTAATAGGCTCATAACATGACTCAATATCTTATGTCTCAAGGCAACAAGCACAATGTTGTGCTATGTACATCATTCTAACTAGCTACATGTTAATGGCAGGCATATCATTAATCATCATGCATATATCCTTTCATCTTATTAATTAAATTATAAAAAAAACTTCATATGACACAGGTATTGTGAAAACTCTGAAAGCCACCTGGAGAGTGTCTCTTATAATAAAAGCTGTGCAAGCTATGTGGGACAGAATATATATAACCATATAGTTGAAATGCAAAAAATAAAGCTTGTTATCAATCTGTTCATATCAAATAGAAATGCCTTTTCAATCTTGTTTAATACTTCTGCATCACTAAACATTATAGTATAGTCTCATTTATGTGAAACCATTTCCTACATCATGACATTACATGCAACCTTGACTGCATAATATAATTTATTAGTACATGCTTCTAACTAATAATATAGTCCATTACAGTGAAAGTATATAGGCAATATTGATAACAAATTAAATGATATTTCAATTGTGTCAATACAATTCCAAAGAAACTTAAAAGATCTTCTGCAAGCAAATGTAAATAAAATTCTAAGAGATTATAATTAGAATCTTCAGGTCTAAATCCAGATTAGATCACATAGTTTAAACAAACAGTCCATTGGTAAATTAAATGTTTTAATTACTTTTTGTATTTACATAAAAATTATGCACTTTTAAATAAAGTGATTAAGATATTTTTTGTAAACCTGATATTTTCCATGAGTAGCACATCTAACTATATTTAATTTTATACATTGTGAGTAAAATATTTATCATAACACTACCATAATAATAAAAGAAATCAAATTATCTATATGCATTAATGGTAATAAATATGTCATTTTTTATTATTTTAATATGCAATTATGAATTGAGAGCAGAATCTTATTTAAATTTGTCTTAAATGAATGTTCAATTTGAAAACATCCATATAATATATTCATTTATTTAAATGATATATATAACTATGGAATACATATTGACAGATAAAATACTCAGGAAAATTATTTTACCAGTAAAAAGTATGATTGAATATGAATTATTATGTTTAGCTAGCACTGTAACTTAATAAATATATTAGTAACCAAAACTAGTTTAGTTAAACAAGGTGACACACATGTAAACAAAATATTTTATGTGCAATATGTTACCTTTTTAACCCCTCTGTAAACATAAACATAGAGTTCTTTTCCATGATTGAAGCATATTCTGTCGTCAGAGCCCTGTCCGTCAGAGCCTGGCGCGCCGCCTCCTGGCCCTGGCGGCAGCGACACCAGGGACACTCGAACATGAGTCGACCCCGAACCGCTAGTGTACCCAACTCGGTTTGGTCTCGAGTACTCTGATAGCGTCATCAATCTGTAAGTCCCTTCCCGCGTCACGAACTGTGTCTTCACGTCGTCCTTCCCTCCGGACTCCGATTGTACGGCCATGTTATCATATCCTGTTATTATTCATGGAGGCGGCTAAGGAAGCCCGATTTGGATCAGTTGACAACTCAAACCGAGACCGCACGCGAACCCAGGCGCATTAAAATGGCTCTCATCCTTCAATTGTGCATAGTGTCAATTCGGTTCATTGGAGAGGCGATTGTTAAACTTAATGTTTAATATGTTTTAATTACTAATTGTCGATCAAATTAGATATTCTTGTGTATGCAACATAAAAAGTCATGTGTCAGACAACATGACGGCTCGTTGTTTATGGTGCCGTTTTTGATTATTTCTTCGATGGATAGTTCACAACACCATTAATAAGAATATAAAAAAAATATTCGCGATCATCGACCAATAATTTAAAAACATGGCAAAACATGGCATACATAATAATGTACAGATAAGAAATTATTAAAATTATATGATATGTATCAACTAAAATCGACTTTGAATTACGTTTATATGTTACATATATTTCAGTTTATCAATGCCAAAAATTATCGCAGGAAAACCGAATAAACCATTTGATAAAATACGATTAATGATGCGTCTACAGCAGAAATTATAAAAATTATCACCACAGGCACGTTATATTATTGAATTTACTTAAGATACAAAAAATTACAGATTATCATGAAAAAAACATTAGGTATTTTGCTCTTCAACTTTGTTTTTTTTTTATATAATAACGTCTTTTTCCCAGTAGGAGTAGGCAGAGGTGAATAAACACCCACTTTTTGCCAGATGTGGTCAGATTAGGTCCCTAATTCTTGATGTAGAACGGGCTGCAAGCTACAGCGGCTCTTACAGCTCATCTGACACTGGGCTCGTGGACCCGGATCCACGGCCTGAGTTAGGTCCCATGTAACAGGGGACGAGCTTGTTGCCATTTTATTAGGGCCACCACACACACACACACATACAAAGATGATTTCAGTGTGCTGGTTTCCTCACGATGTTTTCCTTCACCGTTTGTATCTCGCTGTTGTAACTAAAGTTCACAAATGTACGTGTATTTCAGTAATTGTAATTTCAGTTAAAAAAAAAAAAGTTGTGTACAAAGTTGTGTTCAACTTTGTACACAACTTTAACTGAAATTTACCACATCATCACGTCTTCTTCTAATTGAACTATAACGGTCAGATCAAAAAAACTCCAGACGTCTGCTACTTTTCATTAACTAATATATTTAAGCCTGGTCCACTCCTTTTTATTTTTAAACCATTTTTGGTTCATTAACTTTTGGATTAATTTATATTAGCTTAGTTATTACTCATCAATACTCCTAATCATTACATAAAAAGGTTTTTAGTGGTACTGATTATGAATGAGCAACTCTATTTTTATATTTTTAAGAGTTTTGTAGACAAACACTGATTTATTTGAACTTAATAAAGTAAATGCACAAATAAGGTATTCAAACTATTGCTTTAATATATAATATATGTGAAATATAGTAATTTCCTTTTTTTAAATTAAACATCACATGTGTTAATGTATATGTATAACTTGAAAATTATTGTTGCATTTAGAGAAACTATAGCAATTATTTCAAAAGTTTTATTACAACAGATGATTCTTAAATATTAAAAGATATACTGGGTGGACAGATAACATTAAAAGAATCACTGGGAGCCACTGGATTCAAACAGCTTCAGCTTTGTGGAAAACATTACAAGAGACCTATGACCAGCAGTGAAAATCCATCAGTTAGAATGATGATGATGAAGATATCAAACTTATATATCAAGCTTTTCTGTTGTTCCAATACTCTCTATTGGCATACTATTTTCCACAGGTTTAACCTCCTTGTCTTTTTCATTTATAATCTCACCACCGGGATTATTAGCCACTGTTGCAGTATCGTCTTTGCCTTCTAAAAATTTATCCCATTTATCTATTCTTTTATTAATATCAGCATCAGTTTCAGCTATTCTGTACTTTGTTCTACCATCCCATATTTCTGCTGTAATCTGCCTTTTCCCGAACCACCTGCCATTAATAAGTTGAACAACTGCATCAGCTTGTTCAGGTTCTTTCATAGTAATCTGTGCTACTCCTTCAGGATGTCTATCGTAAATTACAACTTTTCTAACTTCTCCACATTTACCACATTCATCCCTCAAATCCTGTTGATAATCTAAGATCAATTGAACTTCTTTATCAAAGTCTGTTGGGTGAAATAGATTTTTGACTATAACAACCCTCTCATGTTTAGATCTCTCTCCAATAAACTTTTCTGGTCTCCAGTCAAACAGTTTTTGTTGCATTTTCTTTAACTTTTCTAACTCTTTTTTCTTTTTCTTTTTAGGCTTGAGAGCAGGATTATATTCTCCTTTTAACTGAAATTGAGCCCTTTCCACTTTTACCTTGTTACCTTTTAAATCACTGCCATCAAGCAATTTGAGTGCCAATTCAACACTTTCAATTTTTATGTATGTGCAAAGGGCATCTCCTTTAAAACAGTTCTGCTCTTTATCTATGTAAAGTTTTATTTTCATTTTTTGTGAACTGGGATCTCTTTCAACAAGTCCACATTTTTGCATAAAATTAACAAACTCTTCCTCTGTTAAATCCAGTGGGAGATTTGATACATAGACTTTAGTATTTTTATCCTCCGATTGTTCAAACCATTGTGGTTCATTCTTTCTTTTAACACCAGCACTTTCCAATTTTTTTTTCTCTTGCTTCTTCACTTCATCTGCTTTTTCATCTTTGCTATTATCAATGAACCCATATGACATTTGATAATAAGCTAAAAATTCATCATCCACTTTTGGTATCCATGCTTTTTTGTCTTCATCCCAAAAGAACTTAGATCCATCTGCTTCTGTGTATATATGTGTATCATTTTCATAACTGTACATTCGCCCCGGAACTTCATTATTAGAGTCCCAAGAATTAGTTTCTTGATTCCATTGATATTTTTGTTGAGTTGAGGGATCTGTGTACACAGCTTTATCACCTTCATAGGTTATATAAGGTGCATAATCTCCCCATGACGATAAATCTAATTTATTGTCTTTATCATTATTGATAGACGAGTCTTTTTTAATTTTCTGTGCGATTTCTACTTCACTGTCATGTTTATCATTGATTTTACAACAAGCACTACTTATCGACAAGGAATGCTTTTCTTCCGTTTTATCTTTACTAACATCTGAAGGATTTACTTCATTGGCAATTTTATCTGAGTCGAGAATAACTTCATCGCTAGATTTCAAATGTTGCTCTTCTTCTGTAAGTTTTTGAACAGTTTCACAAGACAATTTGATGACAAACCCTGATTTTGATGCTTTATCGGGTTTTGACATTTTTAATGTCGATAAATATTAAAACTAAACGTATATTGCATTGGTTCTAATGCAAATTTATTATGTTCAATAACAATTTCTGCAAAAGTAGATACATGCACTTTGTAGATACTAAAACTTCAAGCTTGCGTCATTGTCAATATTCAGCGGTTGTCAACTATAATTTAGATAAAATATGATCTTTACGTTTTAAATCAGCAGATTTTTCTATTATTACTGCGCTACGTTTTGACGTTTTGTTTAAATTGTTTTGTGTTATTGTCGCAGAATATATGTTGTAAAGTAAAATCGTTAACAAAAAAGGTTCAGTAACAAATAGTAGAATATAATGAATAGCGTGCAAGAATAATAAATTATATTTTAATATTGACTTGCTTAATCGATTAATTTAGGTTTATGTATTTATGTGAACGTTCTGTTCCTATCGTCGCTTATTTGAATGAAAAAAATATTTTCCTTATCAAATATGCTTAAATGTCAAATGCATTTATTTACGTCAATTTGCTCAAGCTTAAGTAATGTTACATACATTATTATTATAACTTAAATTGATATTATTCATTTATAAAGTTATTTTCACAAGTTCTGTTATAAAGAAATTAGTGACATAAAACCATTCAAAAACTATTCAATACGTTAAAAAAATGGAGGATTTAAAGAATGTGTATTTAAGTCCTCTGCCTGATTCGCCATACGTAAAACCCTTCAGATTTAATTATACACAAAACGGTGTGGAGAAATCTTGGGACCTTCTAGAAGTTCACGATAGTGTCGCAATAATTGTTTTTAACGTTACCAGGAATGTCATGGTTTTCGTTAAACAATTCCGTCCAGGTAACTTCTCGTAATTAATAATTATTAATCAAACACCTAAGCCTATTTTGGTTAAAGCGGGAGTATAGGAAAAGTGGTTCATTCACACTGAATTTAGTTGAATCCATGTAGCAATTCCACAATTTTTGTTTTTTATGTATGTAAAGCCTACAATATAAATTTGCTTCCAATGTGTGAGATACAGGTACGTATTATTAATCAACATCGGCAGTTATTGGTATAGATAAGAAATTATGTTTGGGAAAACATAGTTTTGCATAATTTATGATTTCACTCTTTAATTTGTGCCCTTCCTTATGCTGTTAGGAGATTTTATCATCCATTAAAAAATAAGCAATTTACAGCGATTTACTATAACTGTATAAGCCCAGAAGATAGAAAGAAACAAACCATAGACACAGAAAAGTATCCTGCATCTCTTGGTCTGGCCCTTGAGATGTGTGCAGGTATTATTGATAAGGACAAATCAGTTGAAGAGATAGCTAAAGAGGAGGTTTTGGAGGAATGTGGCTATGATGTCCCGCTAGAACAACTGCATAGGGTTACATCATACAGGTTAGTAAAGAAACATATAGCAAATTAAATTTTATGATCTTACATATTATTACCTCATTGATAAAGGTCCTACTACATTATAAAGTTAGATTGCTTTACTGGTCTTAATATGTTATAGTCTTTGTTTAACATTGATCTCATAAATATTTTTGTTATGTTAGAAAGTTGATATGGATGTTGCCTTGTTGTTATTCTTTGGTAAAAAAAGAAAACTGAGATGCTGTGGATTTGTAAGATAATTTTTTTCGAAAAAAAAAACATGATTAAAATATATTCTTGGAAATAAATAAAATGGAATGTTAACAAATCAGTTAATAAAAATTTCACTAGATTCAGTAACTTTAGAGGCTCAGATTTACCACATAATAAAACAATCATGAGTACATTGTCAACATAATATATTTTTAAATAATAGTTGCACGGTTATGTACTTGAATTCCAGAGTTTTATTCTTTGTCACAGGTCAGGTGTAGGTGTGCAAGGTGCATTGCAGACATTTTTCTATTGCGAAGTTACGGATGACATGAAAACTGAACAAGGTTTGTTGTTAACATTCCTGATTGCCATAAGATATTTTTTTTGTTCCCCATTTTTGTATTAAATTGACTAATATGGCTAATGGTTCAATCATTCAGATCACACTTCCATCCTCAACTTGTGACCACATTGTAATGGTGGCAGGCTATTAGGTTTAATTTTATCTAAGGGTACACACAATACTCTATTCCAATATGCAGGCAACATAAATGAGAATTTTTTTTAACACTACAAGATTATCACATATATGTTTTTTTCTTTTATTGATGATATTAATAGTGATTAGGGTAACAAAAGCTCGCTGGCCTAATGGTTAGAGCGTGCGGCTTTCATTCCGAAGGTCGCGGGTTCAAACCTCGGCATGTACCAATGACTTAATATTTAAGTTATGTACATTTGTGAACTTTAGTTACAACAGCGAGATACAAAAACGGTGAAGCAAAACATCGTGAGGAAACCAGCACACTGATATCATCTTTGTGTGTGTGCGTGTGGTGGCCCCAATAAAGTGGCAACAGGCTCGCCCCCTGTTACATGGGATCTAATCTGACCACATCTGGCGAAATGTGGGTGGTTTATTCACCTCTGCCTACCCCTACTGGGAAAAAGGCGTGATAATATAAAAAATAAAATAAAATAGGGTAACAACTATTAATATCTTAAGTCTCCAAGCAATGTTAAGAAAATGATTTAGTATATATCACCTTGAGTAGTGCAACATTGCTATGGGTATCTTTCACCATCAAATGAATATCCTGATAACATTGAATACAAGAAAACATGTACTTTATATAGATATATTATCTTCTAGGTGGTGGTGTTGACGATGAACTGATAGAAGTAATTGAAAAGACCATACCAGAGGTGGAGGAAATGGTGAATTCATCGGGACCAATTCCCAGCCCACCAAGCTGTTTGTTTGCTTTGATGTGGTTTCTACATTATAAAGCGGGCAAATTTATAAAGTAAGGTCAATTGCACAGTGTAGCTGTTTACTAGACATGTAGCTATTGTTTCTATGACAGTTGGCGTAATGAAATGCTTAGATTAATTGCTATTTAAATTATGATTATTATTATTTATTTAAGTCATAATGCAATTTATTCTATACCTTGCTGTTGTATTATGAAAACAGTAATGTTTATGTATATTAGTATATACACTAATCATCATCATCATCCACTGTTAAAATAGTTCTCTTGTAATGTTTGGATCTGATGAATACCCGTGACTATTTTAATGTTTTATATCCCTCTGTAATATGTCGATGTCGGTTTTGCATTATTTTCATTGTAATGAATATTTTTTATATTATTTATGAACTATGTAAAAATCTGTGTTTATTTACATTCATCATCATCATATAGAAATCCATTGGTGTGTATACCATTAGCATATTGTAAAACCTTTAATTGGTTTAATATTAAACAGACATTTAGTAATACTTAATATTCAAATATAAAACAATTTTTTGTTTCATTTTAATATATTTGTATTATTTATTTGTATATATATATGCATGTATATGTCTTATCTGTATTATAAATATATATGTTGTTACTATTACAAATAGAGTTTAAGTCAGTAGTTATCACCTACCACAACATCTCAACTTACCGAAGGTTGGCTGATGGAGAATACCAACAAGCATTAAGCCCGCCTTTAGTACACCTCGCTATAAGGTTTTACAATAAAAAAATATAATACTATTGGATTTTAAGGTAAAAATAATAAATTCAAAAACATAAACAGCACTCTTAATGATCCATATTCTGAGAACTGTAGCCTTTTTTCACGTGGAGAGGGTCATGACGATTTACCAAGAGAACTGACTCAGTGTGGATAACTCGTGCCTTCTTTCAGTTTCTTCACAATGACTCTCCTCACGACAAGTTATATAACGAACCTATCAACTCTGATAATACGCTGATAATAGTGTTAGACAAACGATATTTTTTTAATAATTTTGGCACACAGGGCGTTAAAAAGCTATGATATTGAATTTAACAGTATTATGGATTTCATGTATTAATATAAATGCTAGGCTCTCTTTTTCCTACAAAATGAGATCCTTAATGATCCCCCGTTCGCTTCATCACCAGGGCTCCCGGTCGTCGTTGTGAAGAGTGCAGGTTGCTAGGTGAATATGAATAATGATAATGTAGTTCCCATTAGTTTATATTTACAAATATTGTTGTTGAAAATAGTTGTTGTTAGTAAGTTGGATGTATTCAGCACAATCATCATCTAGTTCCGCGCTGCCCGTTTCTCGTTGTGCCCAATAAAATCCCTTCGGTGGTTATCCTCAGCTCGTTGCGGGGTCTCCCTGCACTTCTAATGTCCTAACCGATTGTTTTGAGTGGATTCGAAGTGATTACAGGAACGTATAATTGAATATATAGTTTTCTGTTTTTTTATTATTCTATTACCCACTTAGACGGTCTCCGGCAGCAGAGGCCTACCACCAGTTAATATATATACCTCACCATCATTTCAGCCTATTGTTATCCACTGCTGCACGTAAGTCACCAAACGAGTTACATACGTACGATATAATAATATAAATATTTTTTTTATAGTTTTTGATGCTTTATTTAAAAGTATAAATGTGTGGTGAAAACGATTGGTTCTTTACATAGTACTTTATACTGAAACTTGTTGTTTTTATCAATTACTTTATCGTCGGTTAAAATGTTTAGCTAAAAGGTGATAATTATCAGATAAATTTGTTTGACATCGTTCCAAAAATCATTTTCTAGTTAAATTTTATATTTACTATATTATTTTATATCGGCTGATATCTTGAATGACGTCCGGCCAAGGTTCTTTATATATCTCCAATACGATAGTTTATATATAAGTTGGTTACAATACAAATTAGTTAAATGTTAAAAAAGCTCATGTACTGTAGCAGTACCCTATGATGACAAATTACAACAAATAATCACAAACAGCGCATTTAAATTTCCCACAGCTGGGACTCCGAGACATCTATCACAAGGAGAGAGTCTAGGGCATTTATATATCACAGTAGATTTTAGAAGTCACATTTTAAATCATTTATTTTCATTAACAACCTGATTAAAAGTAGTTATATTATACTAGTAAGGTGTATGGACACCTCCCTTTTGGGGGAATGAATTTTATAAAATACATTCATATATATGTAGGTTTAATTTTTTTCTAATTGTAACGTTACTGTATATATAACACATTTACGTAATGGTGTGATCGATTTATATCATATAACTTGTGTAAATAATATAATCTAAAGTGTATATGTCAAGGTAGTCGTGATGTTATCATTAGTCGCGGTCATCATTTGATTTTTCTATGTATGTTAATGATTGTTATCAGTACTACTACTTCGTGTGACGTACGGTTTGGTGATTCCGTTTTTGATTTATCCGAAGTTTGTGTTCAGCTCCATTCATCACTTTTGTCCCTACGATGTTACGCTCTTCTTATTTCCGCCTACTCGTTGAGCGTCGTACATGGTGGAGCCAAGTAATGTATGCCGATACATACTTTGCCATTTAGAGCCATAGACCGATGTCTATGGACCAAAAAGGCGACTAAACATGGAAGGAAGAATTGAAGAAGCTATACGCTATTGAAGAAGAATATAGATATTAACCACCTTAGTAGTGGATAACATCGGATCGCTTGCTGCGAAGACAATTTCCGTCACAGCAATAATATTGTTTTTTTAGTTAGTAACTAAAAAACAACTGGTAAAGTGTTCTTATTTCTGGGTGTCGAAGTTAAAAGCCTAGCCTAGGTCTGAGAATAATCTAGTCCATTTATAAATTACGCCGCCCAAGTGCAGGTTGGAGGATATGACAGTGATCTACGAAAGCTCTTGTTTTTGAAACACGTTATTTTCTGTGACGTGTTCCTGCAAAAGAAACTAAAGCACAGCGGGGATCAAACCTGTGCCTCTTCTAAACGTAACTGCTGTACATTGAAACACCGCACAGAATCGTCACCAGTGTTAGATTATCAACTAATTCATATTTTATTTGCAGTAAACAAAAGGATGACCTTGCCCTAAACCAACTACAGTATCGCATACTTTAAATATTAATTCTATAAAATAAAGTATCGTTTTTTATTATGCTCTATATTAACTTTATCACTTGATTTTAATGCTTTATTAAAAGATTACACTTTATTTACCCATATGGTATATAATACGCCCATAACAATTTCGCACTATACTCATTACCTTGTGATATTTTAAATCTCTTTACAATATAAAGAGAGTAGCTAGCCAGGTTGTTTCAATAAAAACATATTACCAATCAAACTCGACAACATTGGCTCGGACATCGATCCAGGGACTACTGTTACGCAAGTGGTTAACTATATCACTACGGAGTCCTGTAGTTTCAGACTAGTAAGAATACGACTAAGGTAAGCCCTGTCTGTCGTAGAAGGCTCCTAAAAGGGTCTAGGAGTTTCGCGGGCGGGTACTTTTATCGCTCAACAGGCGAACCTGTGTGTGACAGCGTATTGCTCAGCGATGGTGCCTAGGAGGGTTAGGATCTTCCTCAGACACATGTAACAAAGTGTAGAGGCACCAGTGAGAACTAAAGAGATCCTGGAGCCTCTCCAAATGCATTGATGCGGCCACCGAAGTTTTAGTGAGTAAGAATCTCGCAGGACCCTCACTTCCCGTCAGAAGCGGGGTATCTTTGGAAGAAATAAGGTCATCATACGAAGTGAATACAACACTGCGAAGTACGTAAAGTATTTATTATTAATCTGATGGTGGTGGGGTGCGCAGAGTTCGCGCAGTTAGTGTATCCGTGTGAGGTCCTCCACAATTTTGATGAGGTCGTCGACGGTCGCTTCGCGCATCATGCCGCCGCCGTCATCGATCTGCGAACCGTCGTTTATTTAACGAGTAGGTCATTGACCTGATGGTGTCTAATATGGACCTACTTACGATGTTCAAACCACCACACTATGTTTTGTTTGTGGAGAATAAAACAAATGTTATGTTCACCGTTCTCTATGTCAACTTACTACTTTATAGTAAATGCGTTATGTAAACATCTTAAGTTCCTGATTGATATAAACCAATATATGGGAACCCCAAATGAGTCATCTAGGTATAGCAGAAATGATAAAAAGAGTTACTAATTGATTTCTATTGATGCCAGTTGACAGTGTTTACTGACCTGCAGTCCCTGTACAGTCTCTTGCTGCATATCTCTGCTGAGGTCCAGAAAGCTTTCTATGAGGTCACCATCGATAAAGCCCTCTGCTGGTTCAGTCTTGATGTCGGTGTTGAACGAGCGCCAGAAGGCGTGCGGAATTTTACCCACTGACTTGATGGTGTGTGTGAGCCTCTCCTCCAACTGGTGTAGGAACTCGTACAGCTCCTGAGACAGCTGCACCACTAAGCCTAGTGGTAGCAAACCAAGTGGGTTTAATATAACATAACATATAACAAAGAAAGTAATGAGAATGAACATGGATTGGTATAAGTGTAGAGGAACACCAAACAAAATTTGGATGGATTGTGTGAAAGGTGACATGTATAAGAAGAGTGATTCAGATATGGCGGCTGATAGAAGGATATGGAAGTGAAGTACATACTGTGCCGACTCCACATAGCTGGTAAAAGGGCAAGAGGAAGAAGAATGTAAGATCCCGGTGTTGTATACATTTCTAGCTAATATATTGATATTGTGGTTATGTACCAATCTTTGTTTTGATAAAGCATGTGTATGTGCGTGTGTCTTTGTGGTGGTAGGTGTATGTGAATAGTTACATATAGCGCCGGAGACGGTGGCGAGCAGCACGGGATGCGCGACCGGCGCGGCGGTATCCGCGTGCTGCGCTACCAGCGACCCCAGTCGCATCACGTTCACCATGTCGCCGATGTGGAACTGTCCCATGTAGCCCATCTGTTGCCGCTCCTCATCCGTCGTCGCAGCGCTGCAACGCACGAACTATGGTTAACCTCCATAAAGGCCGAATATTAGGTTTTGGTTGAGTGTCATTACATGGCCACCTTCACTGTTGCAGTAAGAGATCTCTTAATAATTAAATACGTGTCGAGATGTTTTCACAACAGACTGCTTTTATCAGCCTGCAACATTACACGATACATTTCTTTCTCTCATATGCTACAGTGCATAACTATCGGACAAGAGCAGATTCAGAACTCTGTGTGTCAATGGTCTCATATCTGAAAAATTTACCAACCTATCCTTTTGACAAACAAACAAATTAAAGCTGTTCTCCGCGCCTAGGAACGTGTCGTCGTCCAGGATCTCCACCGCCGTCATCCAGTTGGGACTGTAGTCGCGCGCGATCTCTTCGAAACTACCTTCCATCTGATGAAGATAACAAAAAAAGGATCCCTTTTCAGTTTTTGTCAATGTCAAACAAAGAAGCCACTGCTTCGAATGAAGGTTCACAGGTTAGCTTGAAGTTGATTAAAGGTCAATTGTAACAATTATGCTCCGTTCACCTGTTTGTACTGTAGCAGCGACATGGACCTCATGAGGTCGCCGACCAGTATGAAGTCTCCCTTGACTTTCAGATATAATGCCACAATGTTATTAAAGTGGCTGCATTCCAGCCGTAGCTCCTTCTCGGAGGTCCACTCGAACAAACGTACCTGGGAATTGTGAATTTAGTATTAGAAGAAATAATGCCAGAGGTCTTGCAAAACATTTAATTGAACTTAAAGATCTAAAAGTTAACTGAAATGAATGAATATTAAAAATTAACTGAAATGCGGTGATGGAACCAAGCCAACCTCACCGGGTCGTGGTGCACCCTGCTAATCAACAAACGAGGCTCTGGCTCCCACCAACTCGCACTAGGCTGGCGCGGTGGGAAATGCTCCAAATCCCCCTGTATGAACCCCTACAGACGAAAGTGTCCCTAGTGACCGCGTGGTGGATGATTGATCGATGTGATCTTTAGGAGAGGCCTATATCCAGCAGTGAACGATTATTAGCTGATGATCATCAATGTTAAAAAGTTAATGATTGAAAACTTAACTAATTCAAGGAACTAAAAGTGGTAGTAAAAAGTGGTTTTACGTCATAATAACTAACTAAAATGTAAATATGATAAGTATTCTTCCGTGTCTAAAACAAAAGTTAAAGAAGATTTTTTTTTTATTTTTAAATTATCATGTCTTTTTTCCAGTAAGGGTAGGCAAAACACCCACTTTTCGCCGGATGTGGTCAGATTAGTTCCCATGTAACAGAGGGCGAGCTTGTTGCCACTTTATTGGGGCCACCACACACACACACACACACAAAGATGATTTCAGTGTGCGGGTTTTCTCACGATGTTCTCCTTCACCGTTTGTATGTCGCTGTTGTAACTAAAGTTTACAAATGTACATAACTTAAATATTAAGTTTAATAGTACATGCCGAGATTAGAACCCGCTGCCTTTAGAATGAAAGCCGCACGTTCTAACCATTAGGCCAACGAGCTACTATAAAAATATTTAATACTAGATTAAAATCGATTCATTATTTTTGTAAGTTACATATCATTAGAATTAAGATGATATACACTGCACCATATTACGTATATCATTAGACACATCGTACTAAGCCTCGTTAACGCAGTAATTTAATTAGTAGTTACGGCGCCCTTCAAACCAGAACACAGGAAGACACTTACTACTGTCCGGCGGCTGAAATAGACGCTGTTATTACTTTGCCTAGGTGGACAGTGGACCACCATTTTTTCTTTGAACAGGATTGTGATATAACATATATCTATCAATGACGTCTTTAAGTAGATGAACAGCATACAACTTCATGATCCTGTATTACTAATTCTAGTAGTAAGTTCATAATAAACTATATATCATTATTAGGGTTAGTATTATATATGTTGATTTAGTAAGTTAATAAAACTCACCGTACTGTTGATAGACGCAAGTAGTTTTCCATTGAATTCGACGAGAGTGTAACAACCTCCCTTTATTTCCTTTTCCGCTACCTGCACCAGCCTGCCTTCTGACCAGTGGAACAATAAGATTCTACCCTGGAAAACAAATACTATATGTATACCTTGATAACTTTTGACCATTGAGTGGTTTTAATGTAGTGGAGTAATAATATTCATAATTTTTTTTTATCGACGAAGCGGGAATACGAGCATTTCATGGAAGAAATAAATATTTCTGTCGTCCCCACTGACCTGTTTTGGTTCTGACTCCTCCGGATTAAGTAATGCAGTTCCCACGGCGTAGTAGTGATTGGGGTCGTCGCCCAGCCGGCACGACACCAGCGACATAGCGAACTCACTCGTCATCAGCTGGTGCGCGTGTAGAACTGTTAACATATCATATGAGTTTTTTTTTTAAAAAAATTTATTATCGTTATCAGCCGACAGACGTCCACTGCTGGACATAGGCCTCCGACAAGGATCTCCACATACAATCAGCATGGCCTCTAGTACCACTGGGCACTAAAAACTCGTATGAAGGGGTTCAAATGGGGGTTAATTATGAGTAAGGCATATTATGGTGAAGGTTCCCTACTTTGAGAAGACTTTCATACCTTCAAAAGTGTGATGGTCGAGTATGAGCAGATTGTGCAGCTCGAGGTCGAGCGCGGTGGGGGCGTGCTTGGGTGGCTGGGGTGGCGCGCCGCTTGAGCTGTTCGCACCGGTGGATGCGGACGGGCGAATGGCGACCGCCGTGCCCGTGCCCGATACCCATTCCACCTTGTCTATGCGCATCGTTATAACACCGAATGTCTGTAGCGAAAATAAAAAATAGAACTGTATGTACCACTAAAATTTTCCAGGTGGAGCAGAGTTATAGTATGTGTCCGAGTTTCCAGAGACCGTCACTGGTATGTCCATAGGTATATGGTAACAGTTCCCTCGAAGTCATAGGTAATATTTTGGTATGTTTTACAAAACTAGCTTTAGTTCGCAACAGACACGCACAATGACAAATTGTACATATCCTTCCGTTCAGTTTAATCTATGGACGACAATTTGAAAAATAAAAATCATTAGTTTGATATTTAGACCAAACCATTAAATAAATCAGAAACAGACAAAATTTGTATGATCATCATCATCAGCTGTTAGGCGTCCACTGCTGAACGTAGGCATCCCATAAAGATCTCTACATCGATTGGTCCATCGATGTAAATCTTTGTATGCCTAATTAAAAATAGTTTAGTAATTGTTATAGTAAGCAGTGTAACAAAAAGTACCTGCGACGCCTCTTGGTAAGCAATGCGCCGCGGCGTCTCCCCAAGCGGCACGGTCCTAATGTGCAGCTTCTGTATTTCGTCTATGGTGCCAATGGTCACCGTGCTATCCGTTGCCAAAGCCAAGCTGTGTAAATATGATCAAATTAAAACTTTCATAATATAGTGTTACTCGAAATTAACGCAACTCTGAAAGTACATGATCAGAAATCATTAATTTTAATGTCTTTGGTACACTATGGTATCTTCTTCTTCTTAAAGCGCCTCTCCAACTAGTTCAAGGTTGGCGCTCAGCGTTGTACTGTACTTTCTGTCTTCTTAGAAACGCCGGGCACTCGGGACCTTGTTATTATTGGCTTATCCATGCTGAACACTATGGTGTGGTACACTTAAATTAATAACATATTTAAATTTACTTAGGTGTGATAAGTATTCTTACATGCTATAAGTAAATAATGAGCACTGGTATTTATTTGTTACAGCTATGTTTAAGGTCCAAATGATTGTTTACCTTACCTGTCGGGGTATGCCTGCGCGTTGAGTGAGCACATGTGCGTCACCTCCTTCAGATTCACATTGGAGAAGACCAATTTGTGGTTGGAGGAGAATATCACAGTTGGTCGGTCCGAACACGCGAATATGTTGGTCGTCGAGAGAGATCTGTCAACATTTGTTTTTTTTTAAATATTTATTTTTCGAGAAATCGACAAGACTCATCAAACATCCACTGAACCGCGTTTTGCTCTTTGCTTTTTGCCCCTCTTTGCCGTATATACCTGAAGCTCCTAAGCACAGTGGGTTGGGTGCCCAAAGTAACCTTCTTGCGGTTGGAGAGCGCGCCGGTATCACGATCCAGTGTGAAATAGAACATGGAGCCGTCGCCCAGTGCACATAGTAGGTAGCACACCCCTTCCAATTCGCTGATGAGAAGACTGCGCGGGATTATCTCTGGAGAGCAAAAAATTGGGCTTTACATTACAATTTTAGTTTTAGTAACAATAATAGTATAGCAGTTGGAGTCACGTGGTGTACCTCCTGTTAATTTTTCCGCGTGCAGTTGTACCAGGTCAGGCAGACGCAGAACGCGCACAGAGATATCAGTCCATAGTCCCACGCCCAACAGAGCCGAGTCGCCGCCGGGGCCGAGATCTAAGCACGCCACCTCTTCCTCCATGCACACCTCCCTACACACAACAAAATCAGACATCTCAAGTCAGAAGCTAGATAGATTTTTATAGTGCAGATCCTTGTTTTCGTACCCAAGTAAGATTATTATATAATTTTTTCTTTGAAAAAATAATTACTAACGAGAGCAGGTCGAGGCGCGCATCCCCGATCGCCAATAAGTAGAGGCGCGGGCCGGCTGCAGCGACGGCGCGTTCACCAGCGCACGCTACTACCGACAGCCCGCGAGCGCCACCCACGCGCCACTGCGCCGCGAGCTCCCAACCGCCAAGTCCTTGCCCCACAAGCCGCACACCTTCGTCTGTCACCTGGTGGTGGTGTACACAGGCGATAAAACTATATCTACAATGGGCTGACGCTTACGTCAATATCGCCTGATGTTAAGTGATGATGGTCTTTTAAATGATAAAGTATACTCACTCAGAATACTTTGTTACTCATAGATATGTCTTTTGGGAATCGATAATATTTTTAAAAAGAATCAAGTTGATAATTTTTGTAGCATAGCAACTTGTAAATGAAATACAACTTACTTGTATCAGCTGGTCATGACAGACATTTCCAGTGAAAAATGTCTGTCTGTCCGAAACAAAGCCCTTGATTTCGGTCTCTTCCACTTCCTCACCATTGAGTGTTAGTACTCTGGAATAATTCAATTTATTAAACTTTACAGGTTTAGGTTGTTTAGAGAAATTGAAATAAAATATTGTTATAAAACATAATTGTCACTAAAACCATTCAAATTAATAGGTATTTGAATAATATTTCTTAAGCAATGAGAGATTTCATTCATCTCTATATTAAAAGTCAAAAAATCTTTGATTATAAGTTATAAATACTCACCGAGTCTGCCCTACAAAAGAAAGCACAAGTGTGTCATGGTATTGTGAGTCTGCTGCGAGTGTCAGGGCCCACATGCCCTTGATACCAGGTAGATCGATTGAGGCCTGTTCCTGTATACCAATACCGTTGCGTATTATCCGCAGGGAGCCCATCTTGTATGCACCTTTAATATTAAAACAAGTCTAAAGTTGCAATTTCTTTTTTTACCTCGGTAATGTTACAATCTACTTACATCACCACTCTCATTGAAATACTAAAACTTAAAACTACAGTAAAATGAGAGAGAAACACCTTCAGTACTAACCTGAGCATGTGATCAGCTGATTCTGACCCTGTCTCTCGAGGTCCACAACACACATGTCTACAATCGGCGCGAGGCTGGTAAAGCTCTCCATTGGTTGTACATACTGGCTGGCTTCATCTCTAGTGGGGGATAATCGGACTAAAGCAGAGTCCCCAAGTCGGGAACCTATGAACACCACCCCATTGTCGAGGTAGGTCATACACTCTGGTATTGGAATTTCGCCTGTGAACAATTATTTCATTTCGGGATTTTTTTTTTTTTTATTACATCATAAATGTAACATGTCTTAGAGTTTTTTTATACTACGAAGTGACTGTTTTCTGAAGATATTAAGCGTTTGAAAGTCATATTTACTTTTATAGCTCATTTGATACTGGGCTTGTGAACCTGGATCAACGACCTGTTACGAAGCGACGAGCCGAGCGGGACATTCACCTGATGGTAAGTGATACGCCCGCCCATAAAGATGAGGCGCTATTATACACAGTACCACATTGCGCTCATCGTCTTGGAACAAGATATTGAGTCTCGTTCCTCTAATAATTTCACAAGCTACAGCGCCTTTAAACCGGAAAACAGTAATGTTTGCACAGTATTGTTTATCGGCTGCAATAGGCGCTGCGGTGGTACCTACTTAAACGGTCTCCGACAACAACGATCTGCCACCAGTTAAATTTTTAAAATAGCACCTATACAGTATGGCGCCTGATATGGCCCGCCAGAAACGACGTGGCGGCAAGATCCAAAGCAAGCGACAAAAATAAAAAACTTAGATGTTTAATTTTTTTCTTTTAAACTAAACAGCATATGTCTGAAATACCATCCTGAGGACGGTATTTCTCACATTTTATTTTTACAGCAAAGTGCGCTAGAATATACAGCAACTTTCTTGCTCAGCCTCTTTTTAGACATATGATAGTGCTTAAAAAATTACCAAGCAATTCCACTTTGAGATCCTTAACAGCTTGAGTGCCATCCATCTTTTCCTGCAGCTCTAGAAGCAACATGAACAAACGACCAGCAATATCGCCCAACAGGTATCTAAGACCCTTCCCATCAACTCGGCAATAACAATTTATTGGTGTCATCTGAAAATTACAAGAACATATTTATTAACTGTTCTTAAATGTAATTATTAAATAAATTTTTAAATTAATCAATCGTCAAACTTAAGTTAAGAGCTTGGCTACCTTTATTTGAGCTGGCGCAACGGCCACGTAACTCTGACCATCATGATAAACTATAGACTCCTGTCCAATGACTATGGCACCTCCTGTAATAATTGTTTAATCATGGGTTAATTAATAATTTAAAAGATACTCATCCAAATTAAATTGGATGTTACAACTCAAAGGTATCGATTTATTTTATGTACAACAGGTGAACATTGGATCTAAATTTCTCCTGGTTTTAAATGACAATGAGCTTGTGGATGGTAAACCATACTCTTAGAATATCCTGGCCTGCATATATTTATATTTATCTATATATATGAAGAAAATGGGTTTCCTTTATTTCCCAATTATGCAAAAACTACTCTACATATTTGTAATTGCTGTTGCTGCTCTCAAGGAATATTTCAAATAAATTTTAAGTATTGTAATCCAACATATTATTTGACGCAAATATATACAAGAGTGGTAGTGGGGTGAGCATATTTTAAAAATCTATCACCATCCAAAGATAATAACATATAGCGCCAATATAAAATTACAGACTTTCATGTTACAAGGCAAGCAGTGGTTTAAGAACCATTGCACCATGAAGGTAGTCATCTAAAGATATCGTGCAATATTTAAATACAATCTATTTTTTTTTCTCTGCTTCCTATTGATAAGAATTTATCAATTAGTCAAGTTAATTAAAACAGATCACTAAGTAAGTTATTCTTGTCAATAACATTTTTATTTCTTTTGTTTCTATTCTTTGAACATAAATTAATTAATTAATTAAAATAATTTTCACCTAAAGGACTTGGAACTGGTATTAATATAGATGCCTCCGTTTCAACATTGTCTTGTTTCCATGGTATTTTCATGAACTCTTTATCTTTTGCATTTATCTCGTGTGTCTGGAATTCAGAATGGTATCACTATGAAAATAACCAACCAGCAGTGCTGCATTACTGCTAATTATAAAATGCTTGTAATAAATACAGTAAATAGAATTAAATCTTTAATGCACATTATTTTCTACAAGAATTGCACATGATTACTTACTTTAATATGTCTTCCGTTGAGATCTTGATGTATTAAAATTAATGTGGGATTTGCACATCCATGTAGAAATTCTAAATCATAAATATTTAATTCTTCCAATCTAAAACATCCACAATAAGCATTAATACTCTATGAATTGATAACACAGATGATACTTCATAATCATTTTATTTGACTTCATGCTGAATGGCAAACTGCCTGCTTTGTAACATTGAGGTTTCTGGTTTAATTCAGACACTACAAGTTGAGGAATTTGATTGAAGGAAGGTTTTATTTAAATCACCTGGCTAGCTTTAAATATAAATCAATTGTAATAATAATAGTGCTGTGTTCTGACAGGCAACATAAGTGTACCAGATTATTCTGAGCCAGCATGTTACCCCATCCATAGCCTTCTTGTCATTTGATACAGCATGTCAAATTAAGGTTAAGCATTAGCCCATTGTGATTATAAACAACATGAAAGTCTATTGTTAAATAGAATGATACACATTTTTTTTTTACTTTTTAAAATAGCATGAAATAACTTTATTGTAAATTACCTTAAACTAGCAGCTTTAAGCTCTGTAGAATCTTTATCCAATGGTATAATCTTAAATAGTCCATCATATAGCCTTAAGCCTATGACTCTTGCTTGTGGATCTATTACTGCAAGTATACCATTCTCTGAGGGCTTTCCAATTCGATCTGCAACATTACCATGTGCCCTGGTGACTACTTCCAAGTCACCATTTGATCCTGTTCGCCATTCAAGTATCATGGCATTGTAACGTGCAGTTAGAATGAATACTAAATCTTTCTTTTCATACTGAAAATACATTAAAATTTATTTTTTTGATGTACTTTTGCATCATATTTGTTATACCCACAATACTTAATATCTTAGTAAATATACAATCTTGTTTATTTACTGTTTGTTGATACCTCTACCATTAGTAAAAGTACTTTTTACACTTAAAGAAAGAATGTATACAATTTTTATAACTACCAATTGTACTTGGTAAATATTACTACTTTGGGATCCAAACTATATAATAACTATTTTGTGTTATAGCGGGAAAAAACCTTTTTTACATATTTCACTTAAATTTTACTATTTTATTTTATTAAATGCAACATTTACTTACTGGGGGTCTAAATAACTTCATTTTTGCAACTTTACCATATAGACCGACTTCCTTCATAGGACGCAAACCTTCTGGTGTCACCAGATACATTTCAAGTCGTGAAACTTTTGCAACTAATAAATTAAGGTCCGTGGGACTTGTAAAGTTGCCTAAAAAGTTGAAAAGAAATGAGAATTCATATTGGTTTCATTGGTTTAATATAAGGGAAAATAAAATTCAATAATAGACATTTTTGCTTATTCTTACTTTAGTATATTTGATAAAAATATTGTTATTTTGTTTAAGCAATTTTATTATACAATAAACATATATTTTACGTAATAAAAGACTCGTATATTAATTTATATTCCTTTGATCTAAACTTTAATGCTATAAAATACATTATAGCATGAAATAGACTAAACTGTTTGATTTTTATTTACGTTTATTAGCTTATTACCGCCAAAATATAGAACACCTTAACGCGAGGCACAAAGTCGCCTTTTTGCATTTTAATTATTTTTTTTCATTTTCATACTAGAATCAAATTGTGTAATGAGTACTACACTGCTGTTTAGAAACAACGAACGTACGTGATCGACATGTGTCATATCAAAAATAATTTTATTGTAATTACATTAAAAATTTATGAAAGGTAAATTCTGTAAATAACTAAGTTGTGTTAGGGTTAAAGGTCTATGTAAAACAAAAGTCAAAAATAGTATGTTATATTATGTTAGTTAACCTCAATATGAAGAAAACATTACGAAATGCACTGTATTTACCAGTAACACATGCTGTAACTGCTGTGGGTTTCTGTGCAGTAACCACGTAGTGATACGCCATGGCGAAATATAGAGCCTTAAAACCTAATTTTTAATATTAACTGTTTTAAATTATTCTTCATTTAACGAACAACACAATAATATGCCGCCTCCTCCATAGATTTTATTGTTTATTACTTGCACAGGCTGAAGAGACAAGCACAGATTATTAATACACTATTTTTTTTTAATATAAAATACCAGTGTTAATAAAAAAACAGCTTATAAACAATAAGCCATATAGAGAAATTAGAAGCAGGCTAACATATCATAATTGAAAAATAGATGTCTTTTATATTTTGCTATAAAAATACACTAAACTACAATGAATGCCTAAACGTTTTGGTCAGAATAAATGGAAATTCTCACTAAAAATAATTATTTACTACATTATTTTATGGTTTTTTTTTAAATGTTATAAAGATATCTTTGAATAATATATTTTTACTTGTAGCTAACCTATTTATTCAAGTTATCTTATTATACGTCAAAAGAATTTAGTGATAAAGTATAGAGAGAACTGAAACATTCAATATAAAACTTATACTGTAGGTTATGCCTTTTCATTTACATTTCATTTATACAACATCAATTGTATTATATTAAAATCAGTTAAAGAAACTTTATTGCAAAAAAACAACACACCGTTAACTATAATAATTATCAAAAGCCTGTGACACTACACCGTTGGACATAGGCCTCTTCCAAGAAACGTCACTATGTCCGATTTTAAACTATATGCATCCAGTTGCTGCTAACCGCCTTAACTAACATCATCATCATCAATTGATAGACGTCCACGGCTGGACATATTACCCCAAAGATTTCCACGTCGATCGGTCCCGCGTTGCCCGCATTCTATACTCGCATTAACTATACTAGTATCTGAATTCAAGTCACTGGAGAATATTAACTGCCGGATCTACAAATTTACTAATGTTATTTTCACCTATTCATACAATCTTTCAAGAACTTTCACATCAAACATTATCACAAATACTCAAACTTCGTCATCAAGACTTCTCACATCCTTACATACAAGTAGTAGTATACACGTACACATTTAATTCATACCACATTATGAGATTGACCAAAAAGGAGAATCGGGTGTTTTATAGTACAGAACAATATAGCTTAAACTCTTGATTCCCAGATAAGTATATTTCAAAGATATAATTTAAGTTTAAAGTAGTAGTAGTTGTAGTTGTTGTGGTACTGTATATTTTACAAAGCACATTGGCAGCAAGTTGGTACTATATACTTGCAACACCATGGATTTAATATTTAAATATTGCTAAACATTAATTATCCTTTAGTGAAGGAGAAAACAAAACAGCGCAATAATTCTTAAAAATTATGATGTATTTTTCTTATGTTTATATTTACAGAATATGTGTATACTTTAAATACATGTACGTAATTTTCTTAAAAATTTCTACATTAAATCAGTCTTGGCGATTGTCAGGCGGCACGCTCTCGAAGAGTATTTGCGTGAGGAATGTAATTTTTTCTGGAAAGTAGAAAAAATAATCAAGAAAAATTTTAATGTTATGAAACTGAAATGCTTTTCAGATTTTAAGTATACTTATGTTTACTTAATAATATTGAAAACTCGATTTGCTTAAAATACTCACTAAGAATAGCAGTAGGCGTTTTTCTATAATAAACAAAAACTGTGTAAACACCGACTCCCAGCACGATAAATCCAATGGCCATTAAATATTTAATTGATGGATCATGCACAATAGGCAACACTGAAAGAAATATTGCCACTACTAAAACGAAGCAGGGAACTATTGTTGGCACTCGGTATGGTCGTGGTTTATTCGCTTGAGTTTTTCGTAGAACTAACAAAGCCACCATTGCAAGACCATAAAAGAACCATAAAAACCAGCTTGCAAATTCTATTAATGTCCTTATGTTACCTACTAGGATAAATATTGATGTCAGTAACGCCTGTAACAAAAAAAACCTTAAATGGAGATATTTTCACTTTGTTCAATAACTAAAAAGAAAAAATAATATATCTAATCGTATTAATTCAATATTTTTTATGTACTTGTGATTTTTACATTATTCAACGATTTATATACAGTTTAAATAATATACTAGTGGATACGCTGCTTTATACTAAATAATGCAATAAAGGTTTACTTGGTGTTAATTTACCTGAAAAGCAACAGCAGGTGCGGGCGTGAGGCGTTTAAGGTTAACATACGAGAATACTTCTAGCATGTGACCTCCTCTAGCTGCAGTGTAACATACTCTGAACAAAAATATTTTTTTACTGTATTTATGTATTGATAAGAGTAAAAATTAACTATAGAAATAAACATATAATAACTGTAGATTCCATTTTCCTCTTATTTCCACGAAATTATCTTATTATGTCATTCTTAAGTTTGATAAAGTTTTATTCTCTCTTGTTCATATTAAGAAACTTGTTGTATAATATGGTGACAATAGAGCTGGTTATGTTTTTATTTTTTTAAGAAATGATGTAAAGAAAATTAAAATGAACATTGTTTTTTCTCACCTGGTAACACCAAATTGTACGCTCATAGCACAGCCAAAGGTGGCGATAGCAACACCGAGTGGTATTAGAAAACTTGCAGGACCAAGAACCCTTGCACCAAAAGCTACTGCCACTGCTGGTACTGACGTCATTTCAGTGTAGCTTAACACCGTCATATAGGCTACGTTCATGAAAACGTATAACCCTGTTATTAAAGGCACTGCTATTGATATGCTGAGGGGTACATTCCTGTAAAAAAATGTGATTATTGAAGTAGAATGTTGTAATAAGTAAATGAATAACAATGTGTCTGCTTAACCTTGTAACTTTCACGTTTTAACAACCAAAATCACAATAATCCACCATCTTACTATTTATTTAATCGTTTATAGAAATTTTTTGATTGGATATAAGTCAAAAGCAATACACAAAAAAGTAGTTTCTTATATATACATTAGGATAACAAATTTAGGTAGAAGATGGACGAATCAAAAAAATACTTTCAAATATAATGCATCAGTTTTGTTCTTAATCTACTCCTAGTTTAAATTAATTGTATTGTTTAACTTCTAAGGAATTATACGAACACTCCTGGGTTGATGATTTCCTCTGTGACCACCGTGACGCTGTTCCATCCATCGTATGCCCATAGACCTGAATAAAGCGCGAGAGCAATGCCGCCAGCGCTTGTTGTGCTACCCTCGAAGCCTTTGTTGAGATTAGTTGTATTACCTGTTGAAAAAAAAAATTCCTTACCAGCACTTTATTTTGACAATTTACCTACAATCAATACTATGCTAATTTGGTCGCAAATCCTTTCTCTGTGTTCTCTTTACTATTCTACTTTTGAAAGAAATGATCTATAGTTTTTATTTTTATATATCTTTTGAGTGAAATATGTGTATTTTTAAGGTTTCATTGGTTTAATTATATAAAAAAAATAATAAGTTCTATACAATATACCTCTTGCAATTTCATATATTCCCCCACTGATGACTATAAGACAAGCAAACACTTTGCATATACCAAATATGTTTTGCACCTTTACAAATAACTTCACACTTGTTATGTTGATGTATGTCATTACAACTGTAAAATAAATAATATTATGTATTATTCAAGATTAGTGAAAACTAAAATGACTGCGTTGATATGTATTTTAAGCTTTTTCTTAAATGACCAACAAATCTAATATTATTTTCAATTTTGTTTTATAAAACAGGAATAATTTCCGTTATACTAACAGCAAATTATTAGTAAAAAACAGTATGTTAATAATATGTTCATAAGTCCATAATTTTATGATCATGGTAAAATAACTCCTGGTAAATTTGGAATGAGTTTTAACATTAATATGTTTTAAAAAGGTAGTTGTATTCCTTTAAATAAAATGTTTATTTTTTGCATGCTTTATTACAGCTTTAATTATTCATATTTATAAGCAAATTAAATAAGGGCAATAATTAGGGTGATGAAATTAATTTGCACTTTTTCTTTATCAAAAATTTTTAGTATGACATACAGCTATATACAATAACATTGTAATGAGATCAGACATGAAAATGCATGATTTGACATAAAACTATAAAGATATAGTATAATGTTTTTGATAAGTTTCTAGTTAAGGTGTGTGTGTAAAAATGTGTTACGGATGTTAAAAAGGTTATTTTAAAAAATAAATAAAACATATTTTACAGGTTCAATATTTTTAATTAACAGTCATTGAAATTATTTTAATGTTAGTAAACTAATTTAACTTCCATATTATTGTAAGGATTTGAGCACACTAAGTTAATGTCCCTTAGTAGTTCTATAGCTGGATAGTTCTCGGATGTAACTTCAATGTATCCATATGATGCCTCATTTAACCTCTCTTGCATTAATTGCTGAAAAATAAATTTAACACTAAATAACAATATAGAAACTATATGGACAGCACACACACATATACAATTACTGGAAACTATCAGTACAGCTTCAGGACATGATTTATGAGATTAGAAATTGAATGACCATTAACACAATGGAAAATAAAAGTGTTTGTTAATTTTAAGATTACTTGCATAAATTCCTATTCAACAATAAAAACAAACCCAGTTTCAATAAATGTATTATCATCTTCATCATCATCATCAGCCGATAGACATCCACTACTGGATATAGGCCTCCCCCAAAGATCTTCATTTCAATTGGTTACACATTACGTGCATTCAGTGGTATCCCGTGATTCTCACCAGATCATCGGTTCACCTTGTGGGAGGCCTCCTAACATTATGTCTACCTCCATTTGAGGGCCTTAGTGCCCCCTCGGCCGTCAGTTCTTCAAGCAATGTGTCCTGCCCACTGCCACTTGAGTCTAGCCATCTTTCGAGCTATGTCAGTGACTTTAGATCTACGGCGGATCTTCACATTTCCGGTTTTAATCACTCAGAGAAACTCCAAAAAAAATTATTAAGTTGGATAAAATTTCCACTTATTAAAACCTTCTTCAAAATGTTTTTTACAATAAAGATTAATTCCAGCTGCTGGAATTTAAAAATCCTTTAGAGATATAAATAAATGGTTGTCTTTCTTCTCACCCCTAAAACTTCCTTAATGAGATCTGCTGAATTTGGATATAATGAATGTATTAGGCCATGTAGTTCTTTTTTCATCAAATGAAATCTTTCTTTAGCTTTTTGCAGGTGCTCTGGCTGTACATCCTTTTTGTCCACTTTTGGTTTAGATATAACTTGTTTTGACATTTGTATGAGGTTTTTTAATCTGTAAAGAGATTTTATCGTTCAAAGTGGTTGATGGTATAAAAGACATGAATCAATGTTAGAAATCTGTGAGGTAACACAATACAAAATATCTTACAATTTTATTGACATGTCTTTATTATTGTTAAGTTATGTAGAGTTTTAGACAATCACCTTTCAGTTTCAACATCTAAGTCATAAATAGAACCTTTAGTAAAAGCTATTAATTCTTCAACTTGTTCCGATTTTTCCCTCATTTCTGATAGAAACTGGCTGGTTAATAAATTGTTGTCTATCGTAATGTTTGTTGTGTCCGTCGTTTCTATTTCAGTCCGTAACGCTTCTATGTAGTTAAGAACTTTGTTTTGTGTGTCGTTTGGTGACAGCCCAACATCTTGTGAATTTTCAATAACGTTATAAGCGTAAACGCATCTATCTTTCAACGATTTTAATTGTAGTGACAATGCCTCTTTTGTTTGAATATTTACACCAGATCGATTCATCTGCAATATTTTAATATGTATTGAAAACATACCATATGGTGAATTATCAATTGAATGGTTGGTTTAATACATTGTGATGTACTTACTTTCTTTTTATTACTTTTCACTAAATTGTTTAATACAAAACACGTTATAATAAATTAAAAACTTTATTATATTTTGTGACCACTACACGTCCGTTGAACATTTGACTTTGACGTTAATTCAAAATGGAGTTGACAAGTACAGATACTATAGAGTAAAGAAACGAGTCGTTAACTTTTATATTAGTGTTATAATAAAAATATTTTTTGGTAAGGTATATTTTATAAGAGTTTTTGTATTTTTTTTAATAATAAAACTGATAAAAATTGGAAAAAATACACTGTTTTTTTATAAATAAGCTTACTTACATAAAGCAGCTAGTGAGGCTAATTTGATGGCCGTATCTTTGTAGTTAGAATCTAAATCAACAGTAAAAGGTTGTATTGCGTACTCTGCAAAAGTCATTACGATAATGGCCACCTCAGCAGGTCTCAAAATTACTACATAAATCCAGGCACATATAAATGATGGTAGCGGGCCCCAATATTTGTGGATTCCGCTGAACGCCTCTTGGAAATATGAATATTCTGCTCCAGATTTACCAAGTACAGTACCTAATTCAGCGAAGGATAGAGCTCCTGCAATTAAAGAAAATTTTATGAATCAATTTCAACATTTTATTTATTTTCTTTAGCTCACTTAATATTTTAGATTTTTGTACTGTGTGTATGTTAATAAAAATTATGAATAAATTATTTTTCATGTACTAATTTTATAAGCAGACAATGAAATATAAATTTTAAATATCACATTATAAATTTTAGATTAGTGATAATTATTATTTCAGTCCATTTTTGTTCACTGCTGATAATAGGCTTGACCAACTCTCTGCCATCAATGGTAATAAAAACAAATCTGTGAAAATAAAATGAATTTATGTTTGCGTATAGTCACAATAGACTTCTTACCTACACCCACCTAGTAAGGATATAATTCCCGACACAGTCCATATAATTAAACATAATGCAACGGAACCGGAATGTTCTAACGCTGAAGCCGGAGATACGAAAATTCCTGAACCAATCATCACGCCAAGTATCAAATTAACGGCTGAGAACAACCCCAGTTCCCGCTTTAATTTGACACTACTCCTACAAACACTGGACGTTCCGTTCGCTCCATTACTTTTCTCGAGGGCTGTGTCCTTCATTGTTGTTTGTCTGTAACAATTGGTAATAAATATATTTATTCTGAGACCTTTATTTATTGTAATAAAATCTTTGTTTGGAGAATATTTCGTAACATTAAAAATATTACGACTTTCATTAAATTATCGCTCCTTCCAATTAAGGAGTTATTCTCACTTATAAATATAGAGATTGTCAGGTAAATTATTTAGTACCACAGTTAAGATATTTTCATTTCCAATGGGTTAATAGTCAATGCCACAAGGTGTTCACAATACTACTATGTAAGGTAAAGTGAGTTTGTCCAAAATACATGTATGCGGACAAGCCGAAACTCAGCAATGCTGTTATGGCGGTATACATACAATATGAGAGGAGTAGTTAGACAGGTAAGATGGAAAATTTCTCCCAATAAACAATATGTCACTCCAGAATCGAAAACAGGGATCTCCGTGCTATAATGCTTTTAGAAAGAGATAGAGCCATTAATAAATGTTTTATGTGTAGGAAAAACATTTTAAGCACAGCCCTAGATTAAAGACAGTAAATTACTCATGTGACTTCTAATGTCTAGTTAACAAATTAACGGTGAACAAACATCGTGGCCTTTTTTGTTTAATCATACGCCTGTGAAAATGAAGTTAATAGTAGAATGACTATTCATTGCCACATACATAACGAAAATCGGTTTATAAAAAATTTTGAAACTGTAAAGTTAATACAAAATTATTTTATGTTACGATTACAATCATCATAATTTTAATCTGCTGCTGAATATAAGCAAACAATTTCCAGCGCGACCTGTCCGATTTCACTTGTATCCAATGATTCCTTAGGATCTTCATCAAGTCGACGGTCCGACATCGTCTAACTCTGTTTGCCGTGGTCTCCACTTAAGGATCTTCCTGCCCTATCTTCCATTCGATCTTCGCTCTATATGGTTAGTCAATCGTCATGGTATTTTTAAATTCACGTCCCTATGTTATATTTTAGTTTTCATTCGTAATATCACCACGAATCCTCGTGAAATTGAATTAAAGGCACCTATTTATCCACTTATTCTTGTAGCGGATGTATCCACTACTCTTTATTCGTTAATATTTCGCATCATGTGAGCATTGTGAAACGACCTGTTAAGAAAAGACGAAGGCCATCCTACAAAAGTTGATTAATTGAATGATATTTGTCAGGCTTCATTCGACGTCAATTATCCAATTATTTGTGAGCGTAATTTACGTATATGTTTACAATTTAATTACTGATAACAAAAACAAAATAATTTAATTTAAAATCAATTTGCTGATGTGCGAGTACATAGATCCGATTTTTTATTTATCAAGGAACCCCCAAGTTGAGAGGAACGTTCATCTGATGATTAGTGATATGCTTGGCTGTAACAACGTGGCACTAATTAGGATGATACATAATGTACCACATTACGCTCGTCGCCATGAGATATAAGATGTCTCGTTACCCCAATAATTACATTAGTTGCAGTGCCCTTCAAACCGGAACACAACGATGTTTACACACTACTATTGCAATATGGACTGCGGTGGTACTTGATTAGACGGTCTCCGGCAACAGCGACCTACTACAAGTAAACCAGTTTTTATTTAACAAAGCGGTGAGACGGGCAGGACCTTCATTGATACTCTTGCTCATAACAGATACATATGAAATGTAAAGTATTATATCCTTATTAAATACACCTGATTGACATTATCTTTATAATTTCGATGTATGTAGAAATTTTGTGATCCCGATGAGTTGTTTTCGTATAATAATATACTAAGGTTTTATCTAAACAATTTCAGAGCTATCACACCGGTTGTACGCAATACGATAAGCGGTAATATTATCATCCTAATGTGGATGGATTTTAATAAAACTGTATATTTTTTAAATATATTGTACTACAAACCATATTATGATCGTCATCAGATAGATGTCCACAACTGGACATAGGCCCCATGCGAACATATCTTGCCCGTTGTTTTGATACATAAGAATATTCTCAGGATCGGCACGATAAATCGACCAATCAGAATACGAGCTTCGTTTTAGGATGGGGAAATGAATTGGTGGGAGAAATACTGCCTGGTACGATGATCGCGCCCATTCTCGATAGTCTGTTGGCGGCGATTGAAGTGAAAGGCTATGCTATAAAAAATATTTTTTTGAGAAACAAGTGAATGTTATTTTGTGGAATAATTATAAAATGAGGGTATTCCCAAAGATTCTTTTATTTCAATTATGAATCTATGTTACACACGGACACGTGTGATCCAGAGGCTGAAGGAATATTAAAGTTTGTTCCAACACAAGGAACACAGTAATGCTATTACATATAACTGTTTAACGATTGAAATTGGAGTTACTGTTATGGTAGATAGTCTCCGGTAATAGACCTCTACGACCAGTATACTTGTTAAGAAATTACGACCTGATAATCAACATGGTTTATCTTATGCAATATGTTCCTTGGGATTGTTGCTTCTGATAAATAGTTCATAACATTTAACTTGCGCCTAAGCAGTAAACGGCGATGTTGCTAACAGTACTTTTAAGTAGGTTATTGAATATATTATTTTCTTGAACTATCAATACTTATAGGTTCAATTAGCTATCAATACTTATAGGTTTCTGGAGCCGGATACTGTCTAGGTAGTTACCGTAGCGCCTATTTACGCCAAACAATACTGATCAACCATTACTGTGTTCCGGTTTGCAGTAGCTAATGCAATTTTCCTAGCAACGATATATGAAAATTTATGTTGTAAGGCGACGAGCACAATAAGGTATTGTGTATACCATACTAACTAGTGCTACGTATCACTTACCATCACGCGAACGTCCTGCTTGTCACGTCACTTAATAGAATAACCAAATTATTTTACATTATTTAACTTTATACTATGAAATAAAAAGATGTTTAAGACGAATTTTTATACATCTTTAATTTGTTTGAATAATTTGGGTTTTTCAAATTTATTAAAACAAATATAGTGTAGGAATTAATATAAATTTAAATATAACAATGACAATATCTGACATTGTGATTCTACCTCACCTACTGCTATATCTCTCATAACCTAGGTTGACCGGTAGTTGCCCATAGGCATTAAGTGGGCCGTCGGGCCGGTGCCCCCCTTGGAGAGGGTTCCTGGGGTGGATATGGTGATGCGTCTCGTATTCCGACGCGTCGCCACGTAGGGATTTTTTAACAGGAGGGGTGCTTCACACCCCTCCTCGAGGTGGGCCCGGTCATTCGGGCGCCGTTCGGGGGGTCGTGGATGAACTGCAATACTTTATCCCGCGACCCCACGAACACGTGGATGAGAGTGGAATACCGTGTGAAGCTTTTTAGTCGGTTGGAGTCCGACACTACCACCGTCGCCGGCCCAATTTGGCGACGGGGTGTGCATTTCCGTTAGCATTTTGTTACACACGTAAATAAAAAAAAAAAAAAAAAAAAAAAAAAAATAGGCATTAAGTACACCTATTGTATCCTAAATTAAGGTATCAATAAAGATTCAAAATAAGTAATTGAATAAATATTTTAAACGATATTTCCATGAAGTGGTGTTGCTTGTTTTTTAATATCCGTTACCTGCTGCATATGTGACTTGACATCTATACCATACTTAATATTCTGTCCTTAGTAATTCCTTGAGACAAGGACACTTGGAATGTAATTATTGGCGCCGTTGATGTCATCTTTTGAAGAATTAAGCTTTATTAGCAGTTTTACAACATAACATTATTAATGATGAATAAAAACACTATACAAAGCTTTGGATATATTTTTACGGATACGCTGTATGGCGACCCTGCACCGGAAAACGCAGCGTTGACTGACCTCCCACTGGGTAGACAGACAACATTGTTGGAATCGCTGCGACTCACTGGACTCAAACAGCGAAACGTCGTGTTTTGAATATTTTTTTAAATCGTCATGGTTAGCACTTGACCATGATCCCACCAGATGTTACGTAGTGATGTAGCGGTAAGGCTCACTAACTTAAAAGCAGTCTATTTAGTTTTTCTTGAAGACATTCATTGCATGAGATCAAGTTCGGTTGTGGATGTCTGTTTAGTTTGTGATAGACTGATGAGAAACTGCAATCATATTTCTGTTTGTTTTGTTATACACAATTCATTAATAACACCGTGGAAAAAGAAAACACGTTAAACACCAAACACTTGGTTCTTATATAAAGTTTATAGTATTTCGTATTAATGTAATAAAACCTGAAAGATAAGGACGATCGTAAAAATGTATCGTATTAAAAATAAATTTTGATTAACACTGTATTTGTACAGATTTACGAGTGACTTTCAGTTTTACATATCATCATCATTTCAACTGATGGACGTCCACTGCTGAACAAATATGTGTCTTGTAATGTGTTCTATAAAGCACAATCTTGAGCTGTTTGAATCCAGTGGTTCCCGTCAATTCTTTTAATGTCTGTTTATCTAATGGATTGTCTGCTAGTGCTGCGCTTTCCGGTGTAGGTCGCCTTTCCAGCACTTAAATAACCCAACATCTATCTGTTCTACGAGCTATGTGCCTTACCCATTGTTACCTCAGCTTCGCGGGGTGTAAGGAGGAGACTCAGTTCCAGTCAATCTCCTCAATAGTCCGTGGTGCACCCTGCAGATTGACCAAGGAGATTCTGGCGACCGACTAAAGGCGGTACAAAAACTCATCTCTGGCTGACTTAAATACTACAGATCGTAATCGGGCAGCAGCGATATCGGTGCGCTAGTCAGTATTGCGATCACCAAACCCGCCTGCCAAGCGTGATGATTATTAGCAAAACCTTTGTAGGTTTTACATATTAAAAATCATCATTAAGTAAATGATATTTACTGTCCGACATCTAGCAATTTACTTATAGCTAATTAATTAACAGGTTATTAAAAGGTTACTCCTACCGTGTTTACAACACTAATTTTGCTAATGGAATAACGGGTCTCGTATTACGTATAGTGAAGTGTGCTATAATAGATGCTAAATGAATATAGAAGAAATCTAATAATAATACTTTTGTTATATTTTCGCTATTTCATTTAGCTAACAGTCAATTAAACGGCTATGTGGTACGAAAAGGAGAAAACTTTATAGCCGAGCCGAGTCAATCCACGTGATCAATTAGAACTTACTGGTCTACTCTGAAGACCATCTAGATGGGTACTACCGCAACACCCGACAAACAGTACTGTGCAAACATTACTGTGTTTCGGTGTGATAGGCGTTGTAGCTAGTGTAATTACTAGGTTAACGAGACTCAACATCTTATGTCTTAGATGATGAATCCAATGTGGTGCTCTGTTTTACGCTAACGAGCGCCACGTCGTTATGGGCGAGCGTATCACTTATCATCAGGTGAACGTCTCGCTCGTCTCGTCACTTAATTGTATAAAAAAAAGGTTTATGTCTAGCTGTGAGAATGTGTCGGTTGATGGTGATGGTTATATGATGTACTGAAATATAGATACTGCACAACAACTTACGGGGCCCAAGCCAACCTCACCTGCTCGTGCTGCACCCTGATAATCAACAGACGAGGCTCTGGCTCCCACCAATCCGCATTGGACAAGCATGCTTGGAAATAGCTCAAATCTCCCCAAAAGAACCCCTATAAACGATGGCCTATGGTAAACCGCGTTGAGTGTAGTTTAGAACCGATTAATGTAGGAATTTTTGGGGCAGGCCTAGGTCAGGCCGTGGAAGTCTAACCGGCTGATGATGATGAAAAAATCTTCATTGTTTATATCGTTACGGTCCATCAATGCCACATACAGATTAACAATTAAACGGTTTAATTTTCATAATCGATGTAAAAATTTAATCATCAATAAATTAATACTAAAATTAGTAATAATACTGGATCTTAACGAAATATCGCATTATTTTTATTATATACTTCAAGAGAAAATGGCAAGTCGAGCCATATTAAGCTGATAATTAAGCCAAGAGTAGTTTGGATTCAAAAGTAATACAAAAAGTAAAAATAAAACTGTTACAGGTACATTTAATGCTCTGTAGCGGATATGTTGTTGTTTATTTCTAAATGTGTCAAAGCCGAACGTTTGCGAAATTTATCTGAACAAAAAAAACTACTTTTCACGTAGCACAGCCTTGACGAGCGTCAAAGAATAGACCCGAACGTGATGTCTAGTTTAGCGCTGGTTAACGTGCTTACGAACGCAATATAATAAATATCAATTTATCCATATACTTCCTTTAATACTACAGAACTTGACTTTTTTTTCGGGGAAATTTTTGTCGGGTTTATTCTGACGATCCCTGAAATCTATCTTTTTCGCTTTAGGGTAAGTCTGATAAAGGTTTCTGTGAGATATATATCATATAGTGCTATTTCGATATCACAAACAAATACACCATCATCAGCCGATAGACATCCACTGCTGCACATAAGCCTCTCCCAAAGATCTCCACATAATAGTCAGCATGGTTTCCGGTTGCACCGGGTACTAAGGGCCATCGTAAGTAGGGAATCATATGAGAGGGTTTGTGCAATTTCCCACCACGCTGCCCAATGCGGGTTGGCGGGAGCCAGAGCCTCGTTTTAGCAGGGTGCACCACGAGCAGATGAGGTTGGTTTGGGTGCCGTGAGTTGTTGTGTGGGACCCTTTACGCTTCTTAAAATCTTGGATTTTATTTATTTGTCTAGATTGTAAAGTAAACCGATGAGACAAACGTGGCGTGTAAGTACATGTAAGTCGTAAATCATTTCCACGACGCCGAGGCGTTAGTCTGTTTACATATTTCGTTAGTTATAATGATCTACAAGCTAGAATTCAGTAATGTTTGTCTGTTATTATTTATAAGGAAACAAAGTAGTACGTTCATCGAGAACCTTGGGAAGCATGAACAGTATATGAATAGGAGTTCTGTTTGGCAGAATTATCACGGTGTTAAACCATACATTTTGCGGACTTCCAAAATTAGCGGTAGCTATAAAACATAACTAATTAGGTGCACCGATAATATTATACTTCTATTATAGCGTCCTTCTATCCGGAATAAATTAATGTTTGCACAACACTGTTTGTCGGCTGCAATAGGAGCTGCGGTGGCACCTACCTAGATGGTCTCCGGTAATAAAGACCTACGACCAGTGAAAGTCGACGTTAACAACAGAATACTTCTTCAATCTGTTGTTTCGCGTTTATTATAAAAGAAGACGTTTCATACTTCATTTAAATGCAAGTAATGCCCCAAACAAAGGGATGGATTTTCGCCAAGAATTTGTTTTGATAATTATAAATATGCGTTTTATTTACGTTCCCCTCATATATTTAAAGTACATCACGATTGTTATTTCGTACATTACATATTTACATATAGTAGCTTACTGATAGGAAACAAAGTGTAATTATATTTTAATCTGCGGATTTGTTCATATGCGAACCCCTTATCAAACTTTCTGACATTGGCATATCGTAACAATACATTAAAACAAGAAAAGTTTTAGTTAACATTGTAAGTATACAAATATATTAAAAACAAACATTTTCTCAACGTAGTACAAGTGTAGATAACTGCAGTAGTTAATTGAACAACTGTGTCGCAGTCAGCAACGCCCGCTTTCACATGTACATAGATAAAATTAGATTTTTTTTTATATCTCTTTTTGTATTCAACTAACGGACTAGACGAGCAGGACGTTCACCCGATGGTAAGTGATACGCCTGCCCATAACATGGCTATAATTAGCATAGTAAACATTTCACCATATTGTGCTCATCATTTGAGATATAAGAATGTCAAATCTCGTTATCGTTTATATCAAGTCAAGTACCGTATATTGTAGTCGCTGCGTTGGTAAACATTTACGCTACCATCAGCTGATCGACGTCCACTGCTGGATATAGGCCTCCCCCAAAGATTACCCAATCGATCGGTCCTGTGTCGCCCGCATCACCGAGCACCAGGGGCCATCGTTTATAGTTTCACATGGGGGGATTTGGGCAACACACATATACCATCAGTAAACTTTTGTGCTCCTTTTACTCATTTATAACACTAGTGAACCTTTGTGCAGATACACGCGTGCATTTGTGTGTGTGTATGCATGTATATGCAACCAGTTTCAAAACATATGTGCAGTGCTTACAGAGTACTAAACAAAATGTATAGTGCTAGATCCTAAGATTTTCCGTGTCGTCATTTGAAACAGTCATAAGCCAGTTACGAAGGGCTATTTTAATTTTTTTATATACTATAGTATATATATTAAGTACTTTATTAAAATTGCTATACCATCTCCGGTTTTGTTTTAGGCAATTTCTAATATATCCTTGACGTATAAATAAATAATAATACTGTTAACTGTGTTCGTTTAGGTGAATGGTACCTACCGCCGAAATGTACTGTGCAACATTTCTGTTCCTGTTTGAAGGGCTAGAGTTCCGGTAAGGCTAGGGCTCTGGCTAGTGTAGATTGCTATGGTAACGAGACTCAACATCTTATATCGCAAGGCGGCGAGCACAATGTTAGTGCTGTGTATACTATTGTAACTAGCGCCACGTTGTTATGGGCAGGCGTATCACTTACCATCAGGTGAACGTTTCTCGTCTAGTTGAATAAAAGTTTCTCCTATGTTTTACTAACTAAATTAAATATTTGATACGTGTTTACTTGTTTTTATTTAGTAACATTTGATATACTGCTTATTGTTTAACTAAATTTAATGGTTTATTACTTATTACAGTTTGTAAACAGAGATTAACAAGTTAAAGGTTGAAAATTGTTTAAAATGTTTTTTTTAGAGAAGGCAATATAAAGTATTATTAAGTAGAGTATGTATTTCCTAGATTTTACGATTGATATACAAAAGCAGTTGTCCTCGGAAAGCAAAGCTGTGCCCTGTACCATTTACTACCTGTTGTCAGTACTATTGAAACGCACATATAAATAAACTATAACGTAAATAACGCCACTAACATAAAAGCAAAGGTTACATTATTTATTGTATGGTAACGTAAATAACTGTGAAACAGTAATGTATAATAGTAGCTAGTGAAATTACTGCGGTAACGATAGTTAACGCCTATGTTTCGAGGCGATGAGTACAATGTGGTGGAGTACATATGATTTCAATTAGCGCCACATTATTATGGGTTGCCGTATTACTTACCATCCACTTGTACCACTCGTGTTGTTGCTTCGTAGACTAAAAAAAAACCATTTGTATGTTTTCTTGTCTTTGCTAATCCAAAGTAGAATATATATATATTTTCACACACAATGTATTACAAATCTTTGTATATATTTGAATTGAAATTAGACGTAGTTGTATTGAGGAAAACGTTATCCAAGTTTATGGTACTCTATCGAGTTATTTGCAAAGGCTTGCCTTATTCATACTGAGATCAGACCTCGTGCTTGTTTCTCATCACATTCATAGTCACGTTATTAGTTTTTATCAGAAATTGATGTACTTTAATCATGCTGAATCCGAGTAACACTGTACCTGATAGGTTGTTGGGTTATAATTCGTCGACTTCTGCACCAGTTCCTTAGTCAGAAAAGAGGAGTACTCCTAAATGAAACATTTCAACCACTTTATAATAAAATCGCATTTAGTGTCTGTTTAATGTTATAAAGGAAAAGGTTGTTTATTATTGGACAATGCCAGCGGTGTAAGGGGTTCCGCCCAGGATCTTTTGGATCTCAAGTCAACCCCAAATGAACTCCAACAAAAGACGGTCCCAAATGCCCGGCAGAGTCCGACGATCTGGTGCAGGGTCGATAGATGTGGAGATCTTTCGGGGAGGCCTATGTCCAGAAGTGGACGTCAGTCTGCTGATAATGATGAATGCCAGTGATATTGCATTTTTTATCGAGGATGTGGGCAAAACCAGAGGGGAACTCTCCTCATAGTAGACGATCATCGTTGCTAAGACGTACAATTGCGCTGTTTGCTTGATTTATCGAAGTTGAGATCGTTGAACAGTTAATCTGCCCTTATTAACCTCTATGTAAACTCATATAAAACAAGTATTTAATTACCACAACGACATTTATGCAATTAGCACGTGTCAAGAGATAACTGCAGCCGTCGCGGCTGCTGTGTTCGTCATCGTTGTGTACAAAACAATACGATACACGCGTTTGTACTGTGATGAGATGCAATGTATATTTATCAACCACCCGCGCAGTGTCTAATTATAGTTGAAAATGTTGTCATACATTAAAACATATAAAAAATTAAATATCATCAGTATCATCTGAGGCTCTAAGCCTCAGTTGAGTCAGGGATCTGCCCGTCAAATAAATATCTTAATGTTATACTACTCTAGGTTTTTATTTCAATGTTATATTGTCGTTGATATATTTTAAATCTCGTACGACGTCATCCTGTCAAGGTAAATTTAGTCTTCCAGGAGTTTTTCCACTTCCCGGTCACCACCATATGTTTAGGAACGCAATCGCCTATTACTACGTGACTCATTCACCGTTATATAACAAGCTAAAAATTCAATATAGCTATTTTTGTTTATTCAATGAAGCGACGAGATGGTAAGCTGATGGTAAGTGATGCTATACACAGAAGCACTTTTTGCTTTTCGCATTGAGACATAATATGTTGAGTTTCGTTGCGAGGGTCTCTGGCAATAGGTACCCACCACCAGTGATGTTTATTTAGGTTACTCAAAGAATCGGTGATTTATGAACGATTTAGTCATCTATAATACGGTAAATATTTGGTCAAGGTCAGTGTGATTTGCTTAATGTCAACTAATGATATACTTATAATTTATATAAAACTCGAAAAATTCTATCACTTTATCGGTGTCATGACCTACTTAGTGTACAGTCAACCGCGTGTCTATAGATGTACTGTTGGTATGCCCTCCTAAGTATGCACCGGTGCGTTCCCTAGGAGATCCTGGAGCACCTAATGCATTGACAGAGCCTACCGACGGGGTTTTAATGAATAGAAACCCTATATAACCTTATCTTCTCAGAATCAGGGTATCTTTTAAGAAGATTTCCTCCGTGATCATCATTAGCCGATAGACGTGCACTGCTGGACATACGCATTCCCCAAAGATCTCCACATCGTTTGTTCGAGTTCATTAAGCGGAATTGGGCCGTGACCTACCACGTTGGCTCAGTGGGGGTTGGTGGGTGGTCAGAGCCTCGGCTGTTTTTCGGCAGGGTGCACCGCGTGCATGTGAGGTTGACTTGGGCTCCGTAAATGTTAGGCGGGGATCCCTTACACCCCGCGATAATAAATAAAAGCTTCCTCACAAATCTGGCGATGGTCTCAAAAACCAGTATATGTTATAATAAAAAAATTAATGTAGAATTTATGAAACTTTGACAGCAATGCGTTTAATAATAAAGAACATTATTATTGTTCTCTTTGTTTTTTAATTAAAACAAATGTTCTCATACCATGTTATATTACAGTGATCGATGTTCGGTTCCCCGCACTTAGTGTTATTGACCGCATGTTGCGTCCGAACATTGAAAATATTTTTGTATGCGCCAACGCAATCCGCTGCAGTTACTATAATGTGCAGTCAATTACCATTCTTACTGCCAAGTGTTAGAGTATCCATTGGTTCAAACACTGCCTGTTTATACGGAGGGAATGTAAGATTACGCAGTCAGGTTATTCGAGTATACTTTTTTCCAACTGACACCGCGCTTGTAGTTTTACATTAAACGTCGAGTGATTCTAAGGTTTCAATGTTTATATCTCATAAATTATTCAGGCATTAACATACGATAATCAAAATGTCGAAACTTTAGCAATATTATGGCTACACGGTTAAAAATAACACATCCGTAAATCTTAATTGATATTGTAATTATGATTTGCGTACGTTCGCTCGGGGTTTCCCTGCATGATCAAATCAGAAATGAGGAGATCCGCAGGAGAACTAAAGTCACCATCATAGTCCAAAAGACTGCTAGCCTTAAGTGGCAATGGGCAGGACACGTCGCTCGAAGAACTGATGGCCTATGGGGCATATGGCACTAAGGTCCTAAGGAAAACGTAGTGTTGGCAGGGCCCCCACCAGGTGCTCAAACGGTCTGGTGAAGGCTGTGGGCAGCGCAGGATCGATCGATGTGGAGATCTTTGACGGAGGCCTATGCCCAGCAGTGGACGTCTGTCGGCTGATAATGATGATGACCTTACGTATGTTACACCATTGTGTTATAGTAATATTAAGGGTAAGGCTAAAGTAGTCTCTCCGACTGTCGTAAAAGACGCTTAAGAGAGTATTAAATTTGGCGGACCTTTGAAAGTCGTCCACTAAAGAACCTTGGGACTGGCGATAAACGTGATGTGGACCCGTATCAATCGCCGACTGTGGTACTCCATGGACGGGCCTGTATGTGATGCAGAGGACTCCGGTGTAGAGGCTATCGCAACGATTTGAATATGACCACAGAAGATGTTTTAATGGGGACAAATCGCGCATTTTCTCTATGTAATTAAGCGATAAGACGAGCGGTACGTTCACCTGATAGTAAGTGATAAGCCTGTCCATAACAACGTGGCGCTAAATAAGATGGTGTGCATTGCACCACATTGTGCTCTTCGCCTGAGACATAAAATGTTGAATCTCGTTACCCCAGTAGTTACACCAGTTGCAGGGCCTTTTAAACCGGAACACAGTAATGTTTACACACTACTGTTTGGCGGCAGAACTAGGTGCTGCGGTGGTATCCGCCGAGATGATCTCCTGCAACAGAGGTCTACTACCATAACCCTGGTTTCCCCTGCATGGTATATTATAAAAAAATTCTCTGTGATAAAAATAAAGTACATTCTTTTATAATTGTAAACACGTATGTGGAGGAAAATCATGCGTAGGATCTTCGGCCCCACCCAGAGAGACGACGGTGGGTGGCGAGCCCGATGTAATATCGAAATCGGGAGGCTGGTTCGCGAACTGAACATTAATGGGGAAGCCAAAGCCTACAGACTTCACTGGATGGGCCACTTGCTAAGGATGGGAGACGATCGTAGCGTCAGAAAAGCTTTTCCCGGAACCCCAAATGGGCACCGACCTGTCGGCTGGCGCTCTCTTGTGACGGAGGCCAAGACTCACTTTGGGTCGCGGCGCCAGAGGAGGAGCAGCAGTTGACACGTATGTACGTTGTTATATAAAATCGGTCTATATTTACAATATTTGCAAAGCGTATGACACTGCAATGATATGCAAATGTTAAGATCAAATCTTTTAAATAACACTCATTTAAGTGGTTTTATTTACATAAAATTATTTCAACTAAGACTCTTAATACTTGTGTAAATTCTTGTACTGGAAACTTTTTTGTTATAACACAATCATATACAATAAAAATTTTGTTGTTTATTCAGATATTTGCAAATGAAGGATCTAGTTATACAAATGTTTTGTACACTTGCGATTATTTTACTGTCATATACATACGCATATCGCCGAGTTTAATAATCGCATTATATTGGTTATACGAGTATGATTTTCATTGCAATGTAACAAAGTTCTTTTTGTGTTAATTACTCGGTAATGACACGAAACTAAATATGTATCAGCTCTTGAACACAAGCGATATGGTACTCAAAAATTTTAATTTCAATGTATGCAAATTATTAAATTTAAAATGTGCACCTTGTAGGATCAAGCTAACAGGATATTACTTAATCCATATGAACGTTTAACACTAACAGTACCTAATAAACTATTTGAATAGTTTTTTCTGTCTTAATAGTAATATTTGACCGAATTGTAAAAGATCTACGTGAGGATATTTGGGGGAGGTCAATGACCAGCAGTGGACGTCTATTGGCTGGTGATGATGATGACAGTTTTTTACAATTTTACATTTCATCATCTCTGAAACTATTACACGGTGGATGGTAATTAAAACATATTTTTTTACTCTATATGTTATAACTGTTCACCAGAAGATATACATACATACATACATATATATCACGCCTCGTTCCCAGCGGGGTAGGCAGAGACCACCTCTCACCAGAAGATATTGTATTTATTTAATGGTGAATATAGTGAAGGAAATATCTGAAAAGATTTTTTTCCTTTGAATAATCGATTAATGAATATGCAAATGTGATTGTAAATATATATACTACATTTCATGTAACTTGTAGTTAATTATGTTCACTCCATCTGGAGCTGAAGTAGTTAATCTTTTAGTTAAGTATCTATTCATAAATAACTTTGACAATAACTAAGAAGGTATTCACAAAACAATAAAGATAACATATTAGTATGAATAGCACGTTAACATAGCAAACGGCTTATTTATCATATGAACGCCCTCTTTATTTATATAAATAAGTTTTTATGAAAGTTAACAAACTGTTTCATCATCAGCCGATAGACGTCTGGGCAAAGGCCTCCCCCAGATATCTCCACAGAGTTCATTGAGAGGAATTGGGTCAAATCGGGTTGGAGGGTTGTTAGAGTTTACTCTGTTATTCAGCAGGGTGCACCGTGTGCTGGTGAGGTTGACTTGGGCTCTGTAAGCTATTGGGCGGTTCCCCTTACACCCCAATAAACTGTTTATTATTCTAATAACCAATATAAATTGTTTTCAATAAACTTATAAATTTCCATCTGTTTTGATAACCATTACAATACTGCTGGTTAAGTATCAGTATATTAGTAATATACTATATTTCATTATAATCTCTCTCGTCCTAGCCATTACTTCATATGGTGGTAAGGTCAGCTTACTTTATTTTTCTTCTACCCTTCGCTGTCCTCGATATTATCGTCAGAAACTTGGCACTCACACGTGTCCCATGACGCTACATTTTTTCATCTAGTGTTGGGTCTTCGACCATGGTGGAATAACTGCAGTGCAAAGTTGCCAACATAGTCAGGCGGCTTTTCTATTTACGTGATCATACCAAAGCAGCCATTTTCTTTGCATACTTTGTCTTTCTTTATGTTAACATTTTCATATTTATTGCTTTTTTATTTTTATTTAACGATACGTCGAGCCGAGCGATACGTCCACCTGATGGTAAATGACACGTCCGCCCGTAACAGCTTGGGGCTAGTTAGGATGGTATACACTGCATCACATTGCTCCCGTCGCCATAATACATAAGATCTTAAGTCTCGTTACCACAGTAATTTCAATAGCTAAATAATATAGTATTAGAATTGAGATATTATAATAAAATAACAGATTTTTATTAAATATTATCTGTTCCATGCCCGCTATGCTAATCGTAACACCTCCGCTACTCCATTTGGGGAAGGAATTTGGAAACTGATCTATATTCAGAAAGATCATCATCAGCCGATAGACGTCCACTACTGGACATAAGCCCCCCATCTCCCAAAGATCCCCACATCGATCGATCCCATGCTACCCGTATTACCGGGCACCAGATGCCTTCGTTTGTAGGGATTCATCCGGGAGGATTTCGGTCATTTACCACCACGTTGGCCCAAGGCCGATGGCAAGGCCCACGGAAAGTTATTCTTACCCAATGGCGAGTTTCTAGGCCTTAATATTTCAGTAAAATCTTGATGACTGTTTATATACGTAGAAATCTCTTGTATGAATATAGATATAAATTAATAAATTTCTAGTATGGCTTATTAAGAATTTCGGATATCTGCTACATGATAACTGATCGCACACTAAATCCTTATACAAATTTAGCGTATTTACCGGTTAGTATTTAAGACTAGACTATTGATCAATTAGTCCATTAGCGAAATAACCGAACAGCCATTACAGGCACATACAACATCCGCGCAATTTAGGTCACACAAATTACTTAATATGGTCTCGATCCATAGGTCTCCTATAAATATAAGCATAAAATTTTCTATGAATGACTATTATATGGTGGTATGTATCTATTGCCGGAGACCGTTTAGGTAGGTACCACCGCAGCGGCTATTTCTGTCGACAAACAGTAGTGTAGAATTATTACTGTGTTCCGGTATGAAGGGTGCTGTACCTAGTGAAATTACTGGGGTTACGAAACTTAACATCTTGTCTCTAGAGATCTACCAGCAGTAAAAGTTAGACTGGTTAGTGACTTATGTTAGAAATATTGAGGTAGTAATACCTGAATGAGACCTCGACCTCTTTCGCTTCTTTGTCATTAGAATATTTATGTTGTTACGAAACATTCGTTTTGTCTCAGTCATAGACAAGTTTAAAAAAAAATTACAGAACGGTTTTGCAGTTACCAATAGTATTTATTATCTTATTTTTAATTGTGGTCTCTTCCATAACAGTCCATTTACGTCCCCACTGTTGGGCCACAGGCCTACCCTCAATATGAAGGCAATGGGACCAAAGTCACCACGCGGGCCCAATGCGGATTGGTGACTTCACACACACACCTTAGAATAGATTCTAATTTATATGCAGGTTTCCTCTCGCTATGTTTTCCTTCACCGTTTGTATTTCTCTGTTGTAACTAAGTTCACAAATGTATATAACTTAAATATTAAAGTCATTGGTACGTCGAGATTCGAACCTGAGACTTTCGGAATGAAGGCCGCACGCTCTAACCATTAGGCCAGCGAGCTATTATTGTGTTCTTTTATTCAGTTTTAATTATTCTACGGAGCATTGAGTCGGAAGGCGTTTCACCTAATAGTAAATGGTACATAGGCCTGTTTATAACAATGTGGCGGGTATTTAGGATAATATGCATACAACACATGATGATCATCGTTTTGTGACAGAAGGTATTGTCTCGTTACCTTCGTAATTTCACTGGCTACAGCACTTAAAATCGACACAGTAGTAATCGATAGAACTGGTAGGTATACTACTTATCGGTAGCCGAAATAGTACCCAGATAGTCTGCTGTAATAACACACAATCAGTAAACACAGACCTGCTATCAGTTGTATGTCTTTTTTTGTCTGTACATACTAATGGTGATGATGAAAATAATTATACAGCAAAGTGACATAAAACGATTTATACGACTGAAGTCTAGTATCCAAGTATCGCAAAATATATTTTTTTAATGTTTAAGAATATATAAACATAAACATGTGTATTGCAGATTTTTCTAGACTTCATGCTATTCTATAATTAGAAGAGTTGACGCCCACTTTTTGTTCGGAACCTCATTGATAAATAAGAGGATTCGTTATATGTTAGAGTATAAAGGATCATTGTCCTCGTTTTTATTTGTTTTATTTATATTCCGTAAATTTAATAACAAATGAATTATTAAGTTCATACTTGATGGCGATAATCGCAATATAGCGCTTTCCAAACAGATGCCACATTGTGATGAACGCTCACCATCACGTATTGTCTGGTTAATGGTGAATATCTGTCAGTAATGAGAAAACCTCCAACGAAGCTGGAAGACTCGGAATTCTCCTGCTGCTTGGGCTTCAAAGTCAGGTAATTGAGTGAAAAAGCAGGTTTCGAACCTAGGGTACTACATCACTCACTCTCTGTGCATCGCATCATCAGGTGGATGCACTATTTTTTTATTCAACAAAGCTATGAGACGAGCGGGAGGTTCACCTGATGGGCAGTGATACACCTGCTCATAACAACGTGGCGCTAGTTAGGATGATATACACTACACCATCGTCGCCTAAGGCATGAGATGTTAAGTCTCGTAACGTCAGTAATTTTTCACTAGTTACATCTTCCTTCTCCTGAAAACTCTTCACAAATTTAAGTCTTTCAAAGAACTTACGTAAATAATTTTATAAAGTACATCTATATGTATCAGTTAAGCATACTCGCAATACATAAGCTGTATGTAGTAGCTTACAGGCGTAATTGGGTTATCATATTAACAATAAGAATAATTATCATAATGTGATAATAAATAATATAATGAAATAGCCTTTATTAGTTGACAATAGAAACAATAGTGTATAATAGTGTTTGCGTAGAGATAAGTAATTTGAAGTTGTGACGCGATACATTAGTGGCTACGGACTGTACATGCGAATGAATTTCGAGCTTCAAAACGTATGAAATACTAGCTGTTGTTGCCCTCATATTGAAGGTAGGCCCTCTGTCCCTACGGTGGGGACGTATATAGGCTGCTGAAAAAAAATAACTAGCTTTTCCCCGCCTGCTTTGCTGGGAGTAATATGGAAATAGCTTTGAAATTTAGCCTTTAAATTGAGCCGAAATTTCTTTACTACCTCTAGCGAAAGAATTTTGTAAAATCCATTCTTAGCTGACCTCTAAATGGCAGAATAAATATCTTTACCGAATTTTGAGTTTTTACGTATTTTATCGCCGGGGTAATCTTCTTAAAAAATTCTTCGCTTTTGGGAGGAAGACAAGGTTTTGTGGGGCCTCCTACCCACTAAAATCACCTCGGTGGTCTCCTTAAGTGCATTAAGAGGGGTTTCGGGATTTCCTACGGAACGCATCGGTGCTTCCCCTGCAACATCCCACGGAAGAGCAAAGCTGTTCTTAAAACTCACGCTGTTCTACGGAAATACAAGACCAACATGCATTTACCGTCCTCTTAAGGCTCGTTTATTGAGCTCTGAGAGCCCTCACTCTCAAAGCCCACGAAACCGAGGACTCTTCGCCGCCTGGTACAACAGGCAGGGAATACCTTAGTTCTATTCTTAATATTTACAGGTCTGGAGTTTTTACGTCTAATAGTTTCACAGACCGCGTGATGAGTGAATGATTCTCTAGATATCTCTTATATTATATATAAATGTTTTAATTACAATGAGTTAACATTTGACCTCGACTTCACATGATACTTTGTGGCTATAAGGCTAAAGATGGTTACCAACACTTTGGCTCTTAAATGTTGATAGCCGGAACACATCAATGTAATAGGGGGACCGGAAAGTAATGTCGTTTCTGCGCATGCCAATACTTGATTGTCATTTGTCAGCTCATTGTTTTGTTCAGAGGCGTACCAAAGACATTGTGAGGTTATAGTGATTTCTTTACTTATAGACAATTGAATTACAATTTTTTTTTGTAATTTTGGGTAAAATGGCCAGCCAAATACCAGAAGAGGTACACATCCGGCATTGCATGCTCTTTGAGTTTCGCAAGGGAAATAACGCAACAGTTGCTACCAAAAACATTTGCGATGTTTATCCAAATGCACTGGACATTCGTAAATGCCAAAGGTGGTTTTCCAAGTTCAAATCGGGTAATTTTGATCTTTCCGACTCGTATCGATCAGGAAGACCATCAGCGTTAGACAACGACGTGTTAAGGGCGGAAGTGGAAGCAAATCCGTGTCAGACGATCGAGGAATTGTCAAACAGTCTCAACAAACCTTGGTCGACCATCCAAGAACATTTGAAGCAGATTGGAAAAGTAAGCAGAGCAGGTGTTTGGGTCCCGCATAATCTGTCCGAACAGAATAAGGCTAACCGATCAATCACATGCAACTTATTGCTTCAACGACACAACACAGAAGCGTTTTTTGATCGCTTGATCACAGGAGATGAGAAATGGGTCCTGTATGATAACCCAAAACGCAAAAGGCAGTGGCTCTCTCCAAATGAAATCCCTCGGAGTACTGCTAAGCCAGGTTTACACCCCAAAAAAGCGCTTTTGTGTGTTTGGTGGAGTATTCGCGGCATTGTTCATTTTGAATTACTGAAACCTGGAGAAACTGTTACTGCAGACCTCTACAGCGAACAATTGCAGCGAGTCAATCAATCTTTAATTGAAAAGTGGCCAGCGATTGTCAACCGAAAAGGCGTCATTCTCCAACATGACAATGCAAGACCGCACTGCGCAAGGCGAACTCTAGAAAAAATTAATGAATTGGGGTGGGAGGTGCTGCCTCATCCACCATATTCGCCCGATGTTGCACCATCGGATTTCCACTTATTCCGAGCGCTGCAACACTTTTTAAGTGGCAAAACATTTGCAAATTTGGATGATATCCAAAATGCCATCTCTAGATATTTTGCCGAAAAACCAATTAATTTTTATCGATCAGGGATTGAAAATTTACTCACTAGATGGCAAAAGGTTATTGACAATGATGGGGAATACATCATTGATTAAAAATAAAGACTCGTTAAAAATGTATGTGTTTGTATTTAGCGTAAGAAAACGACATTACTTTCTGGTCCCCCTAATATTATAGTTATGTTGGTAGAATGACAATATGTGAATGGTCGTTAACTAGACAGATTCGAAAAATTATACCTCTACACAATATTTCTATATTGAAATCGGAAGTCGAACCTGGGATCTGCGTTCATAAGTACTTAGTTTGTGTTACAGAAACAGTTAAGAGTATATGAATTGTATTTGTAATTGTATTGTCGAGAAGATTTTTGCGAGGTTTTTTGATATAGTAATATTTAATTTACAATGCAAGAAAAAGCGAAGTTTGCTTGTAAAACTTTTTATGAAACTCACCAAGATTTGCTAGCTTTAAAATTTTATCCACTGTTTATTTTGATAGTATTGCAAGTTTCAAACATTATCCGTTTTTCACATTACTATTAGAAAATATGTTTACTTATCCTACAAATTGTTTTCAAAGGTTTTTTTATATTGTTTTTCTTATAGCCATGTTCCTTCACCGAAATATGTATTATTTGTATTATTTTTGGTTAGACATGTTATAAATCTGTTTGTTTCAAAAGTGTAAAACGCGGAACAAAATATATATATAATTATAATAATAGTCTAATAAAATATATCACTGGAATCAAGATTTTTACTTAGGAGATGTTTAGTATATCATATAAATATACTACATTTTGTTATTGTAATTTAAAGAACATTAACTACGTTTTAGTCTTTCTTCCAAACGTCATAACATTAATCAATATTTTTTTTGTTTCTTCTATAAGTTTCGAATAGTGTAATAAAAAATTAATCACAAGTAGTAAATATTAGTTTTGTTTCCACAAAATAAAATAAAAAAAAAACTCACCGTTCTCTGTGGTGATCTCTAGGGGAGGTCGATATCCTGCTGTGGACGTCTATAGGCTGATGATGATGACTTACGTCTATGTTTATAGATTAATGTAGAAATATTTTCATCAGATATAATCTCTTTTTTTTTTGGAATGATTCCGCACGCGCCTGTTTTCGTAAAGTTGGCACACGTCTGCTCTTCACCGTGAACTGTACTTCACTGCTGCGTGCCGGCGCTTATCTTTTCAATAAGTATCGATAGCGCATGAGTGTCGATAAGATATGTATCCATAGGTGTGATATTATTTGTAGATTAGTGAACTACCGTTCTTTCTAATCTTTAGTTACTACCTCGATAAATATTACAAAAGTAATAGGCATTTAATACAACTTTATCGAAGTTTTATGTGTATGTTATTATTAAATTTGTTTTATCTATCATTAAAAAGTTAAACATTTCAGTTTTTTTGCATTACGTATACACTATACGTTGTACATACATTTCTATACAATTTTTTCACATTTCTTCATCATAAAAATGGAATTTACTATGTATTTTTTTTTTATTGTATAATAATTAATAATATCTATTTTTATTATCAACAAGTGACCACGCGAAAACTTTACATGTTGTACATAATCAAAAGAAAACAAAAATTCTGACGTAAACAACTTCCTAGCTGGCGTAATGACCTGTAGCCTGTCTAATCGCTGGATATCAGGGACAAAAAAATAATCAATATTTATTAATTTTACTATTACCTAAGATTACGAAATAACGATCACAGACGTCAGAATAAAATGACATAACTCATTTCACGTGTGTATAAGTGTGCTGTTATTTATAAGTATGAATTAATAGAATATTAAATGGTATAATCACCGTAACTCTTGATAAGTAAAGATGTTTAAAACGAATTTGAAAATGAAACTAAACATCATAGTAATAAAAATTGATTTACTCTGTGAAATGTCAACTTATGTGAAAAAAAATGTGAAAGATCCCAACCAGTCCATGTTTATTAATACGTTAAAAAAGCTTCTCTAGGTAAACATTTCTATTATGACACGACCTTATATTGGATTAGTCGTTTAATAAAGTAGTTGGACTTCTCAGGGCAGGAACCGGCCTAGTTCGCAGACAGACATGAGATATTCCCATTTCAGTAATAACTTGTTTTATTTTTTTTGTATTATAACATATTATACATTAATAGAAATAGACGAATAATAACTAAAACCAAGTTTGCTAAGTACGAACTTTTGTACGTATCTCTTTCCAAAAATAGTAAATTGCGGGACACAGCATTTTATTTGCTCAGCTGTTATTACATAAAAATAATTTCGACATTTCAAAAATGTAGGTATGTGTTGATAATTATATACATCCTATTTAAATTAAAAAAATCTCTTACATCACGTACACTTGCAAAATAGCCTACCATACGTGAATATTTTAAATATAAAGAGGCTGTTTAAACCGTGTAGAACAACAATGATTTCTTCATAGCAGTAGCTTAAAATTTTTATGCTGTGGTATATTAAATTTTTTTTTGCCTCAAAAATAAAAAAAAAATGTTGCGCTAATTTATACAAATATTTACTTAATAATTCTATCGATAATTTCGAAAGAGTTATTGAAAATACACTTACCAATCAAAGAAATTTAATATAAAAATTCTTTTCACTTTTGAACACTTGAATAAATACACATGAATTAACTGTACATAGTAATATTAAATAAAACATAAAACGAATAAAACATATCATTAAAATGATAACGTGATGATAAGGAAAAATAAGGCTGTTTATTATTTATTCTTTTGACATAAAAGTTCGCGCCAAAATCGTTTTACCGGTGCGTGCTTAATCATTGACTTTTCCGCGTGGACTGAACATTGAGTTTGCAGCCAGTCACATAAAATAAATTAGATTGTTCTACGAATACGATATACGAACTCGTTGCACACACTTGCATACAACTCTGGAACTGTTTACGCCCACACACTGCGGCTGCCGTACACATCGAGTAAATGAAGCTATAACATAAACATAGTAGTAATAGCTAATCTGTTGTGCTTTATCTTTTATTACAATATCACATAACATTTGTTACGTGCAGTTAAAGGTATTTTCTACATAAAAGTGTGAAATTAATTTAATCAACAATGAGTTTACATAGCGATAGACAGGAAAAATAATATATATATATAATAATTTAGTTTAATAATTTTAGTTAATATATATATTAACTAAAATTATAACAGAATAACAATCTTGCGACAACTAAATGAAAGAGGAACGTAAGTTAAAAGATGGGTTAATGATATCAAGATGATTTCAGGATAATTTTGGCAAAAAAGAAGAAATTTAGAAAAATAGAAATAACTACACTTAGCCCTACGTGTCGCAAGAGACAGTTCACTGAATTTCGATACTTAACAAGGTCAAGACCATGTATAAAAATGTATTTATATTTAAGATTATCAGTACAGGATTTTTAATAAAAAGTTCTGAGTTTATTAGCATTGCGTTACATTCATGTTTGTTAAATAATTTTAATAACAACAATGTATTTCAACGACGACACAATTATAAATTAAATGTAACTGTTTAAAATAGATATTTTCTTGGTTGGTATTTACCATTAAAGCTCTCGGTATAAAATCACCTGTTAAATTTACGATCGCATTGCATTTGCACTGTAAATAAAATAAAATCATAAATAAATAACATCAATCGTTGCGTCCCGTCACGAAGAAATGTTTCAGAGATACATTTGGTCCATGAGGGATATCCAAAAAAGATATTGTCGACAAGTAATAATGAGAGATGCATATTCCATGGTATGTTACTTTTTGTTCGTATTCTGTTTTGCCACACACGGTTATTTTTATACAACAAAGCGACAAGATGGCCAGGACTTTAACTTACTATAAATGTAGGCCTTTACGATTATTAGAATTTTTATACATCTCTATAAAATACACAACTCAAAGCGATATACAATATATTAGCTACAGCTTTACATATCGAAATACGTTATCTATTGCACAAAATTGTGTAGCTACCGAAGACAGTTTTGCGATGGTATCTGTATGGTTGCCAAGATCGGAGACGACTAGTATAAGGTTTGGTAACGATAATTCTACATGTATGGTTTTAATTTACATCACAGATAGACTTGTCTTATAATCAATGAAGTTCGTTATATACTTTTAAAAAGTTTTTATACAGTCTAATTAAAGACGTGATATATTATTTTTATCATCACCTGTGAACGTAACAGTAAAGATTGCGAGCTAAATAAATGTATAACTTGACCATGTTTAAAGTGCTTTACAAATATGATCAAAGCAATTTCATAAAGAACAAGGAAGTAATATACTCCGCTGGGTCAATTAAGGGATATTTGTTGCAGGTAAGGCCAGTGACTTGGAACGCCGCGTAAAAAGATACTTAAAATAATTTTTAAACCGGTTTTATGGTAATCCTTTTCAGAATACATTTTCGATTACACTAAGTACATAAAAATATGTTAAAGGAGTCTGGTGTCAAAAGTTCTATAACTTTTTTTAATAACTAACTAATTTTAAATACAATCGATTCTTATTTCTCTTAACTTTTTTTTAGCAGAAATTACAAGTTAAATACGCACACAAAAATACATGCACACACGTATGTACTCATGCACACACACACATGTACACGCATGAACACATATACGTATAAACAAATACATATAAAATACATGCACTATATACTATTGCCATTACTTCAAAGAAAAAAAAATTGTGTATGATACTGTAACGGAAATTGGTTCTCGAAATATAGGAAATGTTCCTAGTTTATAGTATTCTAGGATTCACGGACCATGACAACTCTGTACATAGCTGTAACTTTTATAAGGAAAAAATAAATAAATAAAAGAAATAAATATTTGAAGTTATTACGTCGTATAGTTAAAGTTATACACGATGAACGCACTTGATCACTTAGTATTAAGAATAATGTGTGATTGTATTTCATTTGTATTCATACAGCGCGTATGGAGACAGTACAAAAATATGATAAATACAATTCTATAAAATTTCAACAATTAAAAATTTATTTTCTCTATGGCAGAATTTGTGTAAAGTGAAAAATAACTAAAATGGCGGATACTATTTTTTATGCCGATCATTCGCTATTGGTAAATGCATGAAGAAGCTTATTATAACGTATGTTGAGAAAACTGTAATTCCAACCATAAATGTATATATTTTTATCTATACATACAGAAAAAAAAACATTTGTTTATGTGGATGTAGACACTTAATTCTTTTTATTTACAAGACGCAAAATTATTTTACATATTTAATTATTATAAATTAACTTGTTACAACATTTATAAACACTTAAGACTTTTTCTTAAATTTTTATGAATATTGTAATAGTAGTGGAGGATATTAAAATCATTAAAAGAGATAGTGTTGAGTAAGTATACTACTTGTCTTTCTAACATTTATTTCGTAACTTTGTAATAATTAGTATTTTCCTTCTTTCCTTTATTAGTTTTAATTTTAGTAGTGACCACAGACAAATAAAGTGTGGTTTAAAGAACACCAGTGTTCGGCGCGCTTTTTAATCTGTCCTTTCAAACCATTTTAAAGAAAAGCTCGTTCTTCATATCGAGCATATTCCTAAGTTTTTTGTTTAACCATAGTATTTTGTGATATTTACTATTATAATCTCTTATAAATAGTATTAAGTAAATAAAATTAAGGTAATTGGCCCTATAAATTGATATAAAACATACCCAACGCAAATCGTGACAGATCGATTGGCGTTCAGTGGACAAGTTGCAGGTTATATACGAAGTTATTTAATTTTAGCTTTATTTTCTTTTCCTATTAGTACAAAATGGAAAGTATGGATGTTGCACAAGAGGGAACTTCAGCGGCAACAACACCAATTATTGAAAATGGTGAGTAATTTCTAAACTACTCTAGTGACGCCGGCGTCGGCTTTTAAAAATGTGCTTCATTGTTAATCGCGCATTATTTTATATACTGAGGTTAAAATGTTTTAGGACCCGATAAGAACGTTACAGCAGAGGAGATGACTTCTAGGGATTATTATTTCGATTCCTATGCGCATTTTGGTATCCACGAGGAAATGCTCAAAGATGAAGTACGCACACTCACGTATCGAAATGCAATGTATCACAATAAGCATTTGTTCAAAGGAAAAGTAAGTACACTATGAACTTTGTCATCGTATAAATATAAAGAATGGAATTATAGTTTCAATGTCCCAGGTCTTTTCTTTTAATATAAAAATTTTAATCACGATTTTCAACTGTTGTATATACAACTTATGCAAAAATAGTACTAGCCTTTGTTTAATTAAAAATATCTATTTAAGTAAATGTAAAACATATAGTCTTAATTATTGAATATATAGATATTTATTATTTTATATTGTACCTACTTTCCAGTCCATATTTTTTTAATATACTCATCTTTTTTTTAAATAATCTATTATTATTATAAACTAATATGAATCGGTTTTAACTGCAATGCGTATATAATATTATTTTAATAAGTATAAAGAAATACTGGTAGTTTAGACAGAAGATGGAGACATGATGTACCTCATTTTTTCATTTTATAACAAAGAAATTATATATAAGTAAAAATCTTTGTTGATTATACTAAATTTTTAAGTGAATTATCACAACTTTGCTATTAGTAGGTTTATGTTTTTGGAGACTATGTGGGTATCATTGCAGAACCTATTTGTACTGTCAGAAAATAGTGTGTAAACAATATTCTCATTTAGATGAGTGTGTGAAATAATGGGAGGAAACATAAAGCCTTTTGTCTCAACGCAGAAGATGGTATATAAAGATGCAATTTAAATATCTTAACTACTCCCATGTTACTATGGGCTGGCTTTTCACTTAATATCAGTTGAATATCTTACTCATGTATTTTCTTGCTTGTTTAAAATAACTGATAAATACTGGAAAATATTGCATAAAATACAAAGTAAAAAAAAATGTGATAGAATCTGCTATTTGAAAGTATATGCTGTAGTTCTTGCAAATAAAGGATCAAATAAGATAGGAGAGTAGTGGACAATATTTTAAATGGCTAATTGTAAGTTTATTATGGACATTTTATTTCAGACAGTGTTGGATATAGGTTGTGGAACTGGCATCCTCTCAATGTTTGCTGCAAAGGCAGGTGCAGCTAAAGTGATAGCAGTCGAGTGTTCAAATATTGTTGACTATGCACGAAAGATTGTCGAGGCAAATCGGCTTGATGACATCATAGAAATTGTCAAAGGAAAGGTGATTACTATTATTTTAAAATAAAAATTAAATATTTTGTAGTAAAAAGATGCACTCAACATCTTATGGCTCAGGGAATGAGTGTAATGTGGTGGATTATATATTATCCCAACTAGCAGCACACTGTAATGGACAGGCATGTAATTCACCAAGTGAACATCCCGTTTACATAATTTACAAAAAAAAAACATGATTCTGGAAAAGATTGTTTTACCACACAATTATCGACAGTAAATACACATCCAGAAAGAAGAGTTATTAAAGTTGACTTGTGTATCAAGGGGTATTGCAATTGCAACAATTCATGTTGTTCTGTGATAATTTGTTTCATAGGTTAAAATAACTATTATTAAAAAATGGCTTAACTTTATGTAGATTATCAGGTTATTAAATTTTAATTTTAACCAATTATTAAGTAATAAATTTGAATTTAACTTTGTCATGTTCAAATTTTATAAACTTTGGTATGTCCACATTTATAAAATGAAAAATATTGGTGTATTTGTTTGTAGTATAAAAATATCACTTTTTATCATTTAATGTTTATTTACACAATAAAAATGCTTACAAAAATTTTAGGTTGAAGAAGTCGAGCTGCCGGTTGACAAAGTAGATATTATTATCTCTGAATGGATGGGCTATTGTTTATTCTATGAGAGCATGTTGGATACAGTGCTGTATGCACGTGACAAGTGGCTCAAGCCTGATGGCATGCTGTTTCCTGATAGGTAAACCAACATTACCTTTGTCAATTTTCATTCGAAATTTTAACCAAGTTTAAACTGTTTTATGTTAATCAAGAAAAGGATATAGCATTTGAAATGTTTAAAATGGTATGGTGACAATTATATCAATTCCATCTCATGATGGATTTGGATTTTTATATCACTTATAATGAATGGCATGCATAAGACTTGTGTGTTATCTTTGCTTAATTAACTAGGTGTTCAATCTTTTTCATAGTTATAGGGTAAAATGTTATAGTGTCATTATTTTACTTGTTGTGATATTCAACAGATGCACATTATTTATATGTGGCATAGAGGATCGTCAGTATAAGGATGAGAAGATTAACTGGTGGGATGATGTGTATGGTTTTGACATGTCTTCCATTAGGAAGGTGGCCATTTCAGAGCCCCTAGTAGATGTTGTGGATGCTAAACAGGTGAGGTTTTATCTACTTACTCTGTTGTTATATTTCTTTAAAAAATGAGCAGATTTCCAAACATTGCTTTTATTATTCAATAAACAAACATCTAACTTTTAAATAAACAAAAACAATTTCGAAAATGACATCTTATGTAGAGTTTTAGATCAAGTAACACCCGGTGTGAAAATGGCAGGCATTTGTATAATCTGTTGTGATTTGTTATTATTAAGTGTCAAAATGCTATACTCTCTTTACATTTTATTAACAGCACATAGGAAAATAGAAATTGTAACTTTAATCATAATATTATATGTATATAATTTAAGTTAACTTTATTGTTTGGTATTATTTATAGGTGGTGACAAATTCTTGTCTGCTGAAAGAAATCGATTTGTATACTGTTAAAAAAGAAGATCTCAACTTTGAAGCAAAGTTTCATCTGCAGGTAAGGAATTATATAAATTAGTAGTGGCTGCATACCAGTAGACATAGTGTTGAAAAACAGGCAATATTGAGTTATATAACCCAAATTGTGTTCAATTATATCAATATAATTAAATCATTATTAAAATTTATTTAATTCAGTCCTTTAACTAGTTTTTAAAATATCCTGCAATTGTTATCATTTCACATTGTAATTTTGTTACCCAGGTTCGCCGTAACGACTTTATACAGGCACTGGTAACTTTCTTCAATGTGGAGTTCACGAAGTCACACAAGAGGCTAGGCTTTAGCACTGCACCAGAAGCACCCTACACGCATTGGAAGCAGACTGTGTTCTACTTCGATGAGTACATGACGGTGCGTTCAACTTATTTTGTTATTTGATAGCGTCTACCTGAGTAAATGTTTACCTGAGAGCATTTGATATACGTGATAGTCTGTTTAAAACAATGTACCACTACATGGAATAATTTACATAGCTTTACATTTTTTTTAATGTTTATTTTGCGTATGTTGGGTCAGTGCCTTTATTTATCTAATTGCACTTATCATCTATTATTTTTCTTAATACTATACATTCTCTTCATACTCTCCTTTCATCCTTTCTTTTTCATCTTACTCTTTCTCTCCTATTATTCTCCATTCCATTTCCTTCTTTCATTCCTCTCATTTTGTGAAGACCGTCGCCTCGTCACCTAAAAAGAATCATTCCTTTTCCTGAAACAATCATTCCAAATTTTGCTTTTATTTTCTTCTTGCCAATTTTTACTTATAATTTTATTTTTGCTATTATTTACATTTTTTTATTTTCACTTTTACAATTTTTAATTTATACTTCACCTTGCTTTACTTTCTTTTATTTGTTTTTATTACTATTAATTATTTCTCCTACCACTTTCTTGCAACATTCTATAAATGTTTGGCGATTTCCGTGCTCACTCATCAGAGAGGCAATGATTTCCGTTTCCAACCTTTTTCCTATGCTTATCTCCAAATCTGCTCTTTTCTTCCCAAATAAGGGACAGGAAACCAGGATGTGCACCACGGTCTGGTCCACCGCCGGGTCACAGAGGCACGCGGGATTCTCCTTGACCTTGAACCTGTGAAGGTACTCGGAGAATACCCCGTGCCCAGTGAACATCTGGACCAAGACCGTATCGAGCTCGAACCGACGAAGCACGCGATATGCTGACCTGACGCTGGGGAAGAATACCCTCGCTGTTGAAGCCGTTGCAACTTCTACATACCTCCTGTTCCATTGGTCAAGCGTCCCCCGCCTTAGCTGACGCTTGACGAAGGAAACGGGGTAATCCTCGTCTTCGGTCTTCTTTTGTTCTTTAGGGCCGCTTCCTTGGCCAGTTGGTTCGCCCGTTCATTCCCCTCCATCCCCACATGCTCCTTCACCCAATAAAGCCTTAGAACCGTTCTTTTATCACGCGCTTTCATGATGTTCTCTTTCACTGCGTTCGCCAGGGGGTCAGGTTTTGCGATTGTTTTTAGGGTGGACCTCGAGTCGCTAAGTACGGCGCACGAATGCGCCGACCCGCTGGCCGCGTACCCCGTCGCTTTTATCAAAGCCATCAGCTCTGCCTGGTAGTATACGGTGCAGAAGTTGTCCAACTTGAGTTTCTTAGTAGCAACGTCCATAGCTTTTAATTGTGCCTTTAACCTTGATCCAAATTTTAAATCTCTACTGCAAAGTTTCAATATGTGATGGCAAAAAATAAGAGCTGTGGGGATAACCTACATAGATAGTCTCTGAAAAAAGATATCAACCATTACCATATTTATCATAATTCTGTAATTATTACTTGACAGTCTAGACTACAATCTTAGCTAGCAGACATTTTTTTTTACTATTATGAGCAAATGCATATTAAATTAATCTTTTTATATTGCCAGTGGATTGTACAATCAGAAAGTCAATCTGCAGATTTAACAGAAAAGTAGGATCTCTAATTAGTGGTAAAGAGTACTCCAGCTCATAACAATGAGGCAAGGTATAATACGAGTAAAACAAAAAAACTTGACAAAATATAAATGTAATAAATAAGATTATTATTAATATCATGATAATATTAGCAGCTGACTATTGATATTTTGATTGGCAGGTGAAAAAGGGCGAGGAGATAATGGGCACGTTTTGTATGAAACAGAACGAGCGCAATAATCGCGATTTGGACTTTGAGCTAGAGATCGAGTTCAAGGGCGAGCTGTGCCAGGTGAAGGAGAAGAACCATTACCGGATGCGTTGAGTAACGCCGGCGGATGGAGTCCGCGATACATTCACCACACCCTTAGTGTGTGGATACAATAGTGATACCAGTCTTTATTTCTCAGTGTGATGGACGCTTTAAATCTAAGTGAAGTATTAAATGTCGGTAGTTTTGATTGATGTAGGGTGTTTCCCAGGAACTGTCTTATGTTCCTATGAAAATGGCCACTAAAATAATGCAAAACTAGCGGCAATGTGCAAATTTTGCATTAATTACAATGTTCTATGGAATACTTGAATAAATGAATACATTTTTTATACCATGTGCATGAATACATTAATATCTAACGCCAAAACGATTTTGTTCTATAAAAGTTGTTATGAGATGACAAGCTCTGCTACAAATTACAAAACGATAACGTTAATGGTAATGTATTTTTTTTTTAATTTTCTGTAAATACACTGGAGAATTTTTAATTTATATTATTTTACCCTGAAAAAATTTACAGAGTCTGTTATCTCAAAAGGGCTTTCATATTATGTTACTAAATGACATCCAAATAAGTCCCCACTGTTAAACTTATCTCAACTTTTAAATATTAAGACTTGTATTATAAGTTCTTTTTCAATTAACCCTCGTATTATTTGCTAATCTTGAAAAATACCAAATAATGCTTAAATACACTTGTTTGTGTTAAGTATTTCTATAATTAGAATAGAATGAAAAAGATAAGCAATTTTATTCTTTATAAAAATTGACATATCGAAGAATCGGCAGTTAAGGTTTTAATAATAAGAAATTAAAGCATTTTTTATGGTATTCCTATTAAACAAAAAAAAAATGGAAACAGTTTTTATGTTAATACATAACGCAATTGCTCTAATAATTTTTTTAAACGAAATAAAAACGGGAAAATTTTCTTATCACAGATGTCACTATGACGTAGTGACTGTACGTTTTCCCGCCTAACTGAAACAATTAGACATTATTGACATGCGTAATTTGTAACGTAACTGGTATTCGTTAATTTTTTTTTATAATAATTAAAGCAACATTAATTCGCGGCTCGCAGCGTCTACCTGAATATATTCTCCAAGACGCCGTGTTGTTTTATTATATCCTTGAAGAGAAACAGGTATGCGACAGAGAACAGAAAATTGGTTTATAATTAGATCTGTTTAGTGTTTCCTTAGAGATGGCACTGTGCCCCAAACTGTTAATTTAGGTTATAAAGCATCAAAATTTTTCTTAAAATTATAGATTATGAATAAGTATTTAAAAAAAATCTTGTTAGGCCTTATAACAAAGTAATGTCGAAAACCTTTTTAATTGTTTCTAATAATATCAGGGATAATAAATAGAAAAAAAATAATATTTTTTTCAGTAGATTCCGTATAAAATAATTATTTTTTTTATATTACTGAGTTTTTTGAACGACGAAGAACGAGACGAGATATGATCACCTGATGCTAAGTGATACGGCCTGCCTATAACAGTTTTGCGTTAGTAAGGATGACATACACGGCTTGACATTGTGCTCGTCGCTTGATATATACATACGTACATATATATCACCCCTCGTTCCCAGTGGGGTAAGCAGAGACCACCTCTCTCCATTAGCTACGATCCTGGCACACCTCGTATAACCTTCCTTCCTTCTTGATATATAAGATTATAAATTTCGTTACCGTAGTATTTCCACTAACTACGGCGCCCTACCAAAGAACAGTAATATTGTTAATATTGCACACTACTGTTGACAGAAATAAATGCTGTGGTGTTACCTAGATAGATAGATGGTCTACGGAAACATCTGCCGTTAAGTTGTTTAGTTTAAAATTCCCAGCGGCACAGTGATGGTGGTGTTGATGTTATATTTACGGCTTCATTCATATTTTTATTATTAGTGCGAGAATTTGGCGCTATTACAATTGTCGTTATTATTTGATTTCTTTGTTATAAATAATGCAGAAAAAGGAACGAGTGAATAAGGTGGGTATCGAAACTTCAAGACGTGGTGGAAGAAATCGAGAAGTGGAGAAGGGCTGGACACATTGCTCGGATGGACAATTCGCTGTTTAGCGCTCGGTATTCGTTCACCTAGTAGCTCGCTGGCCTAATGGTTACAGCATGCCGCCTTCATTCCAAAGGTCGCTGGTTCGAATCTCGGCGAACACCGATGACTAATATTTAAGTAATGTACATTTGTGAACTTTAATTACAACAGCGAATTACAAACGGTGGAAGAAAACATCAGAAAACCTGCACATGAATTAGGATTTATTCTAAGGTGTGTGTGAAGTCACCAATCCGCATTGGGCCTGTGTGGTGACTATGGCCGAATGGTTCTCTTATTGAGGGTTGGCCTATTGGCATATTGGCTGTTATGGTATTCATTCGCCAGTCTTATAGCTAATCTGATATTAGTCACTTCGTGTGTGTCTCGATTTCTGGCGAATCCACTCGGTCATCTAAGACAGGCTTGGGTCTGTTCGACCATCTTCGCCCGCAAACTAGGCGGTGAGTACCACCACTGAGCGCGGATGCACCTCGTGTACCCATTGTGTGTGTTGTGGCGCCGCGTTCTAAAGCGAAGACGGCGTAATGTTCATATGCAGAGTGTTTGTTGTATCTGTGGTGACATGGGCGTCGTTGGTGTCGGCGGGTTTGTGTGTGATGTGCTCTCACTTTGGGATATCGAGATTAGCGCATGGCGTGACCTGCGCTTTTTGGTTTAGGTAAGGTCTATAGTCGTTCGATGAGTCTTTAGAGAGGTGTACTCGCGGATAGGGAAGACCATCGAAAAGGTGATAAGATGACATCTGCCAACAAATGGGTAGAGGAGTGATGCAGACGTCATGGAATTAGCAGACTTAGAAAATATATAGTATAGAAATAATAGAAAAGAATAACAATTATATTCTCGTTATGTATTGAATTATAAAACATAAATGTATCCATATTAACTTGCTTCAATTGCATTTCGTGTAAGAGTTGATCACGGCACTTCGTTGTCCATTGCCCTCTTCTGGACATCTATGCAGCAGCAATTGGTGATTAGGTGATACTCTTCGCAGGAGTTTGCGTACACGAAGTTGCAGTTGGTGTTATGGCAACGGAACGGCATGACTGAAGGAGTGAATACATGGAAAATTAATAAATGAATAAAATGCGAGCGATTCAAGAGTTGAAATTATTGCGGAAGTAAATAACTATATTGAATTTATTTCTGTACTCCCTCTGTGGCCTCAGGTTCAATTCCGCAAGATATACTTTTCTTTAGTCAATAAAGCGACTAGTGGTGGAAGGTCTCTGTTGTTGAAAACTGTCTAGGTAGTTACCACTGCAGCGTCTAGTTCTGCTGCTAAACACCAGTGTGTAAATATTTCTGTGCTTCGGTTTAAAAGGCGTTGTGCCTAGTGTAACTACTGGGGTGACAAGGCTCCACTTCTTAGGCTTCGGGCGACGAGCACAATGAGGAGCGGTGTATCACATCCTAAATAGCGTCCCGTTATGGTCAGGCGTATCACTTACAATGAGATAAATGTCCTGAATAAAAAAAAAGTAAGTTATCACTTATTACGTATGTTTTTATGGGCAGGCGTATACGCCTGCCCAAAAAAACATACGTTGTGTTACATACAAACATTGGCACATTGTGTTCGTCGTCTGAGACGTAAGATGTTGTCCCGTTTCTTAATAGTTACACTAGCTACAGCGCCCTTCAAACCGGAACACAGTTCTGTTTGTCGGCTGCAATAGGCCCTGCTGTGGTACCTATATAGACGGTCTCCAACAACAAAGACTTCCCACCAATATCTTGTGGAGTATGGAAAAATGTCAACATATTAGAACCAGAGTATCCTAGGCACTGTGCGTTTCGTTATCCAGGTCCTGAATATCAGCACCATTTGAAGTTAACTTAAGGTACCTATAGGTAACCTATAGTAGAAAAAACCGTATATACTCACATAACGAGTTCTCGCAGCAGCAAGAATCGTGGACTTGTTTATACGAACAGTAGCTGTAGACCGAAGAATCGCAGAGCGGACACCCCGGGTGTGCTCCCGGTGGCCCGATCACGCCGGGGTGGTAACCCGGGTACTGACCATTGTAGCCGCCTCCCGGATAATATCCGCCCGGGTAATACCCGTTACCGTAGCCTCCTAACAAATAGTCCAGTATTTGGCTAAATCGTATCCCTGTTGGTGAATTGTTGAATGGATTGTTAGATGAGATGAAATGACTGTTAGGCATGCGGGACGAGTGAAAGGGCTGAACCATACAGGTGGTTGTGATGTGCTGCAGTGAGGGTTATAAATGGTTTCAAGGGTTCTGCGATTGTTTGACGATTATAATGTTAAATATACTTATGGAGAAAATTGATATGGTAACTGTAATTTTAGTTTTAAAGCTTTGATAATATATTAAAGTAATGTGAACATAAATTCCTTGTGTAAGGGGTTAGGGGTCCTTCGTGCTAGTGGTGCACCTGGTTAATTAACAAACGAGGCTCTGGCTCAAACCGGAAGGGTCATATGAGCTTAAATAAACAAAGGTCGCGAAAAGTCGTTGGATGCGGGCAGCACAGGACCGATCGAAGAAGAGATCTTTGGGGTAGGCCTATGTCCAGCAGTGGACGTCTATCGGCTGATGACGATGGACAGAAATACATCGTGTTAAAATAAAATATTAAAGTAATATATGATGCCATTATGCTCATGTGGATGATGTACCGAAAACCATTTTAAACTTCTATCAACCTTACCAGGTACCTTGTTTCTGCTGGCTTCGTAATTGCTTTGAGGTTCACCTATTGTTATAAGATATATTGTTAATATTTAACTTATACAATCCAGTAACTTCAAGTTTATAATATGAAGATGTTTTACATCTAGAATCGCGAGGAACTTTATATTTAAGAATAAATAGTATGAATCAATAACATACAAACTAGATATAAATCGAATACTTATAATGGTAAAGCAGTGTTCTATGTACTAATTGCTAGGTTTGAGACCATTATTTAAATAATATAGAGCGACACTGGTTTTCAACCTCCGCCCTTGTCTCAATGCGTGTGTGCTGTGTATATCATTCAAACTAGCGCAACGTTATCGGCATCACTGATCATTAGGTGACCGCACCGTTAGTATCATCGCTTCGTAGATTGAAAAAAAATTAAACTTGAATCTTTTCTCTTAATAGAAGTAAATCATAAATTAAAGTAACCATTTGTCCGACTTAATTTATTACAATTGACATGGATTATCCTTTTGACCGGAAGTTAAATGTCAATTTAAATCTCTTTGTTAGAAATTACTTCCAAAGAAAATTTTCGCTGAGCTTTTAAAGGCTCCATTATAAACGTTTCGTTTATCTTCAGTTAGAATTTCTATACAAGTGTAATTGTTATTGGCAATTCATTTATTTATATTTACATGATGAAAAAACAATAATATTAAAGAATGTCTATTTTTTGTCGTAGTGTAATCAATACTAGATATAACCCTCCTCCCCCTGCAACACCTTTTGGGAATGGGATTTTGTAAAATCCATTCTTAGCTGACCTCTAAGTAGGAGAAGCAATAACTGTACCAAATTTTGATTGTTTAGATATAATAGTTTCGATCTCGTGATAAGTCAATGACTCTGAATCTCTTTCTCGATATATATATATATATATTTATATTAATTTTTGTATATACATATATTCGTTTAAGTTTATTAATTAATACTTAAAATACTTATTTTAATTAACTTAAAGTTTTATTACTTTATTGTATATTTTACTTTGATCATTGAATAATCTTTACATGACATAACTTGTTCATTTAATATATGAGTATAATAAATATGATAATGTTTGGTAATGAATTTAACTATTTCTTTGTTAAATAAATATACATCATGTTTACAAAATAGTCAAGTTAAAAAAAAGTGTATTATGTTTTAATAAATTACGATTTTAGTGTATACTTCATTTTTAACTACTACTAACTATTAACCCAACAGGTTAGTCTATTTTTTACTGTGTCGTTTTTTTTTAAATATGACTGTTAATAAACTTACCTTGGGTTAACGCGATGAAAGTTAAAAACACTAACAGTGTAAATTTTCGCGCCATTTTGATTTGATTTTCGGAATTATTTTATAAAATTTAACTTTATATCAGGCACTATGTTATGAAAGCCTTCGCAGCCTCCAGTCTGTATGTGTTGTTCTGTTGTAGTGCGAATGGCAATTGGATGTAAATAAAGAATATAAAGCCACCACAAGATTTTACTGTATCTTGTTTAACCTGTACAGTCGCGATGAAAAATGGAAACTAGTTTATATGTTCGTTTATCTAGTCAGTCGATGTTTTATATTAGTTTATATAGTATCTTATAAAGCTATATATTTATATTCACAATGTTTACAATACTTAAAATTAATAAGACGTGAAACTCATTCATTTAAAGAATATTCACAAAGTAAAATGATAGAAATGTATGTACGCAAGAAATATGTTTCGTACAAGCAAGTACTTTATAAAAACCTTATTAATAAAATTTCAAGGACTAGTGCCGTCGTCCTTAGTCCTCCTTAAGTCGCCATTCCCTTCCAATTAAAAGAACTCAAATAGGCAATTAATAGTTAGTAAACATCCGGTCTTTTGCAATATTATATGGAATACTTTAAAAGCTCGCAGTCTCAGTCATATTAGAAGACAGGGAGATATTTTTTTTATTTTTGCCATTAATTTATAAATAATTAACTGATTTAATAAATTAAATCAAACATTAGTTACAGTGCAAAAAATTTCCAAGTCATATTTAAGCGTATATTTTTAAATAGCTATAGCTTTAAAGGATACAGTACTTTTACCACCAGTTCGTATTAATAGTCCTGTAAGAGAAGAGGATAATAATTGTGTTGTTTATTTATTTACAAGTTACGTATTTGATATAAAAAAAGTTTACTTTTCATTTTCCTTTTTTATTTTTGGTATTTTAAAATAATCTGTATAGTATTTTTCAGTAATGATGAATATTTACTGGTCTCTTTAACCGGAGACCGTTGAGATAGGTACTACTGCAATTTCTATTACTGTCAATCGACAGCAATGTGAAGGGGTCTTAGCTGGTGAAATTACTGTGGTAACGAGTACAATGTGATGAGGTGTATATCACAACCGGCACTACGTTACTTTGTCCAAAAAATTATATCCAATAACAGTTTTTGTCGCGTCTGTTCGATAAAACGGAATAACAAATTTTAATATCCGAAAGATGTCAGTCACATTTGAAGATGATAGACATCTACCGACTCCCACTTAGTAAAGTTTAACTATGTTTTTTTATAACAAAAAATTTTATGTCAGGCTCCATCTGCAGTAATGTCAGGGGCGAGGTTCTTGACCGCGTGGCCGGCGGACTTGCGGTACCGTAATCGCAAACCTGTCTGGTGAAGCTTAAACACCGAGCCGGAGAGCTTCCAACCGGTCGCATATTAACCATCATTAGATATCTTAAATGGTTATACATATTTTTTGTAGTGAAAACATCTTAAACGTCAAAGATTAATGACCGGAAAAGATATTCGAAAAAGTATTGCGTAATTCCATTACATTATACTCGTAATTATTTAGTTTTCGTATATCTTTTCCCTCCCATTGAAGATAATCAATAACAAGTAGTCAAGTAGCAGTCCGTTGATTAATACATGACTAATGTTACATGGTGTTGAGTATGAGGTTTGGTTGGCAGAGATTTCGTGTAGGATATGCAAACCATACCTGAAATCTCAGTGCTTAACTACACTTAAAAATAAACATACTAATTCAGTAATATTCAAATTTCCTGTACCGTTTGAGCGAGTAGAGAGATTATTTAGATAGGTTTAGAGAGCTAGGGTATGCAGTGTTTATATGTCTGTATGGTACACACGCCTTGTGGTGCATGGTGAAGAGTCTCGTTTGCTTTGCCATCGTTATCGAGGCATACGGCATACGAGGTTGATGGTTCCCAAGGTTGATTCTAGAGTGCAGAATTATTTATATTATATTCCTTGACAGCGGAAGAAATGATTTTAAGATGTAAAGGCATCGAGCCTCAATATTATCAGTTGAAAAGAATAGGTTGAAACTTCGATTCCTCTTCATCAGCTTATAGACTGCCACTACTGTGTATAGGCCCAAAAATATCTATATCGATCGGTTATCCGTCGCCTGCACCCCGCAGCTTTCATCATAAGGGACGATTTGGACTATTTCTCACGACGTTGGCCCAATGTCTCGATTGTTGATTAGCAGGGTGGGCTACGAGCAGGTGGTTAGCTATGATCTCGTGAGTTGATGTGCGGGTCTCCTTACACCCTTGAGCTTGGATTAGTTTTCCAAAAATATCTATTAACTAAAACAATTATCTTATGATATCAATGCCTAATTTTTAAATTCTTTATTTAATGTATACAATTGGTACGATTAACTGACCAATCAGAATACGAACTTAGCTTAAGGAGGGGAAAATGAAATGGTGGGAGTAATACTGCTTGGTACGATGATCGCTCCATTCCCGAAGGTCTGTTGGCGGCGATTGAAATGGAAAGCTCTTCTACAAAATAAGTTATTTTTTTAAGAAACACGCGCATATGTAATTCAGAGGCCGTAAGAAACATTAGGGTTTGTTCCAACACTTAAGTCTATTACATGTAGTCTCAGGAGTGGAATAAATGACCTCCGTATCACGAGGCAAGCAGTTATTATATATCTAATATGTATTTTTTTCCTTACATACACTTATATATTTATTATCAAGGGGTGTCCTACAAACGGAGATTTTTGGTAGAGGCCTATATCCTGCAGTGGAAGTCTATCGGCTGGTGATGATATATTCATTAAAGCATGTATAATGAAAATGTCTTCGGCCCAAAGGCGCCGCGTTTAATGACATCATGAAATTATTTATTGGTTGCGTCTTTTCGCCCTAGAATGTGGTAAATTTGTTTACTACGTGATGTTGCGCTGTCAGTCCTAAGTAGACATAAAATATCATTGTTGTATTCACTCTAAGTGGGGGTGATAAATAAAACACAATTTAAATATATCAAATAAACGATACTTTTATATTAGATAATTAGAAAGGAAGTTATACTAAATATTATCAACTAGATAAGCTAAAACTAGGCTAACTAAATAAGCTAAACTTCCTCACATACATAATATTTATAGTTTTTTCAGTGTTCACACATTTAATTTAAAGCACTTGCTTGTGGATTACTTTTCTCCGGACTGTGGACTTAACATGCCCTATAAGGAACATAACCTCAAAATTAACTAAGATTGATTACAAAAATATACTTTTGAATCTAAATACAACAAATTTCGTTTTCGTCCATATTATTGTCATAGTTTAATCCATTTTCAGAAGAACACGACTTCTGTTTCATGTTGTAAAACCATTTTTATATCTATCCGATGCTTTCTTATAACATTGTGTAAATGTAGCTGTCTTGTCTTTTCTATCTACACATAAGTTTAATATAATAATACTTTTTAATTAAACCTTTACAAAAAAAAAATACTGATTTACCTAAAGCAAAGAGGATATTCTTAATTTTGTATATATAAAATTTAGTAATACTAAGTTTTAGTGATCGAATCAGAAATGAGGAGAATCGTAGGAGAAGTAAGTTCACGAACATAGTCCAAAAGATTGCTAACATCAAGTGGCAATGGGCAAGACACATCGTTCTAAGGACTGACTGACGATGGGGCACTAAGGTTCTCGAATGGCGACCGCGTACCGGAAGAGGTAGCGTTGGTCGGCCCCCCACTAGGTGGTCCGACGATCTGGTGAAGGCTGCGGGAAGCAGCTGGATGCGGGCAGCGCAGGATTAATCGATGTGGAGATCTTTCGAAGAGGCCTATGACCAGCTGTGGACGTCCATCGGCTGATAATGATGATGTTTAATGCTGATATTTAATACTACTACGTATAACTTTTTAGGTTATAGTTCAGATTTTTTTAATATGGTTATTTTATAAATGGAGAGCAGTTGGTTCTGTGCTATTCAGAATTTTTATATTACGAAAGTAACTTAGGATTAACCTTGGCTTTTACTTGTAAGTTTCAGTTGAATTAGTTTCCGTCAGCTTCTCCGCAAAAAATTCTATTAGGAAGTAATTACGTAGGAACTGCTCTAAGTAGGTATTACCGCAGTGACCGTTCCAGCAGCTAAGCTGCGGCCAAATTGAAACCTAATCGAGCTTTATGTAAGGTTCGAGTTTCATCGCTCGCATGATATCACCGGTGACGGAACACCTCCCAGCCTGCATGATGACCCTCGCGTCCTCTCTGCCGCTCACCAACTGCTTGAAGTAGTGCTCGTTCAGCGTAAACGTAGTGTCCGGATCCTCTTCAGGCTCTCCTTCGTACACCATAACCCGGTTCAAGTCTAAAGCTGAAAACAGAAAATGTAGTTTGAATGAGAAGTGTTAAAATGACTTCGTTTTTTTTCTATGACGGTTTTCGAGATGTTCATCTGATGGTTATACATTTGCCCATAACAACTTGGCCGTAGTGAATGTGAACGTGGAGTTAGTATAATATACACTTAGCCCTGTAGTCTCGAGTTAGTAAGAATAGGACTAAGGTAAACCCTGCTTATCGTAGAAGGCGACTAAAAGGGTTTAAGAGTTTCGCGGGCCTTGAGGATGGGAGCCCTTATCGCTTCACAAGCCAACTTGCGTGGGACAACGTATGATAGGCTCCTCATCAGAGACATGTAACACAAAGTGTAGAATGACACCGGTGTGTTCTATAAGAGATCCCGGAGCCTCTCCGTACGCACTGATGCAGACTACCGAGGGGGTTTTAGGGAGTAAGAATCCCACATAACCCTGACTTCCCCCAGTAGCAGGGTATCTTTCGAAGATCCCCACGAAAAAAAAAGAGCACACTGCACTGTATTGTTCTCATCGCTTTGAGACATAATATACTGAGTGTTTTTACTCTTGTAATTTCACCAGATAGTACATCCCTGAAATTGGAACATTATGTTTGGCGACAGGAATATGAGCTGCGGTGGTACTTAGTTTCCGGCAACGGATACCTATCATCAAAGTATCCTGCACCACTTCACACCGATCTCCTTAAGAGTTATTTTGAGCCTTTATTCCTTTATTGTCATATTTTTATTATTAATTATTGATAAATCTTCGATTCTATTAGTCTACGGCAATGGCGATGTATAGTATATATCTGAAGCACCGTCAGCTGAGAGACTTGCCTTTTCCCTCTTTATGTATTTACTTACTTTTGCAAGGTTTCACCCTGTTATAGTTGTAGAGTAACGAATAAGTTTTAATTTTTATCATATGGTGTCATATACTATCATGGGTCACTCATATATGGTCTCTTATTCTGTTTGGTAGGAACTATTGGAACATTTCTAAATACTACAGTTGGAAATGTCAATATGTAATATATAGAATAAAATCAATGTAACAGCTAATCATCTTAAAGAAAATCTCGATCCTCCCTCCATCCTCGTCATTATTCCTCAATACGAAATATAATAAGTAACAGGTGATGGAAAGAGTTCAATACACTTATATAATAAATAATATTTGAACCAATACTTACTCCAGCTGTATACGGAGGTGCCTTTGATGATGTTAAAGAGGAAAACGCCCCCCACTTCCTTGGCCTTCGTCGGATCTACGGTTGCGAGACGAGTTTTTATCTTCATAACCAATTCCGCCTTACTCAGGTTCGCATGGTCACTTTGAGCTGCACCCTGGAATGTACAAACATGATTGTTTATCAACTGGCTAGGATCTAAACTGATAGTAGGTTGATATATAATTATAGGTGGTAAACTGAGCGATAGATTAAAGCATTAAACCTATCATTCAACTTCACATTTAGTCTTCAGAATAATTTAGATAATTGTTGATATGAGATCAGATGATTGACAGACTGGATTTTGTATTAATGGTTTTATTTCAAGGGTTTAATTCTTTTCATCCATTACCCAGAATTTTCTTCACTATCTCCTTCTTCATTCATCCCAATAGTTCCAAACCTTTTCTTATTACTCACGACTTCACTCTTATACGTCTCTCTTTCTAACTCAAAACATACCCTATTACAGTGTCTTCTACTCTTCTGATATCACTCCAGTTCAATACTCCACAGGTTTTTTCCTTATTGAGGCTTATTTAAAAGCATCCGTATTTATCATTTCTCATAATACCGTATATCCGTTTCAATATTAGAGCTTTCACCACACGAGTCCTACCTTCATCCTAAATAATTTTTAATGAGAATTGTTTTTATAAAACTTGAATCCTTTAACACTGCACTTTGTTATATAAAAAAAATTGTCAAAATGCTCACCATGACGACGTATGTCTGGTACCGTTGCTCGCACCGATTGTGAGGAAACGCAATCCGCGGAGTTTTCACTCTTACAAAACATCCGCCGCTTGCGTGCTCACTGTGACGATGATTTCGACTGTGCCGGTGGACACGTCGATGTCATTGTTGCTGTTCATCTTTTCTTTTTAATCAACGTTGTGATGAGATGGGCGTTGACCAGATGGTAAATGATATTCTTGCCCATAACATCGTGGCGCGAGTTAGGATGGTAAAGATTGCACTAGTTATTTTGAGACAGGATGTTAAGTTCCGTTACCCCAGTAATTTCACTTCCTACAGCTCCCATTAAACTGGAACGTGGTAATATTTTCAACTGATGGTAAGTGATAGGCCTGTCAATAACGTGGCGCTAGTTAATTCGGTACTCACAGCACCATAATGCGCTCGTCGGTTTGTGACATTAGATGTAAAGCTGCTTTACACTTGCTACAGCACGCTTCAAATCGGAACACGGTAATGTTTGCACACTACTCTTTTACGGTAGGAATACAAACTGCGGTATTACTTACCTAGGCCGTCTCCGGCAACGTAGACCTATCACCAGTAAAGTAGATTATGGTAGTAAATGTTATAGTAATATGATAAAATTTAAAGTATTTCTATATTTCTGACAAATAGGCTTTGACATACTCTATTTTTTTTTTATTATGTAGTTGAGTCATAATTATCAGCCGATAGACGTCCACTGCTGGACAAAGGCCTTCCCCATAGATATCCACTTAGGAGTTCATATGGGGGATTTGAGCCATTTCCCACTACGCTTGTCCAATGCGGGTAGGTGGGAGTTAGACCCTCGATTGTTGATTAGCAGGGTGTACCACGAGTAGGTGAGGTTGGCTTGGTTTCTGTGACTTGTTGTGCGGGAACCTTTACACCCCTGTAGTTGAGTACTCGTTCTAAAATGTAACGTTATGGCAATAGATGTATGGTGTCCTCACAATGACTGCAACATGGTCACCGTCACCGGGCATGTAATTTAATATCACAAGTACTTAACCATCCGTCAGCGAAACCAACGCGATGTTTTCACTTTTGGCGGTATGTTTGCGAGATTTTTTTATTTAACAAACCCTTTGCTAATACACTTTATGAGGTTTTCAAGAGATGAAATATTTGCATAGAATATTTGTTAACATTTCGCCAAAGGGAAACCGCTCGGTGTGCCCGGGGGATGGCATTTGCGTTCACTTCCGTTTGCTTTGCTTCTGGCGTACATGTAATATATAAGCAATGTCAGTTTAATTATTACGTAATTTTATATTATTCCGTTCGTGTACACCGTGGTGCAGTGGCTGACGGCTTGATTAGTAATACGGTGGTCTCCGTTTTGAATCCAAGAGCACATATAGTGGAGTTTGTTAGGTGGTAAGTGTATTTGAATTTGTCTCAGCCACCATTTTTAATAATTATTCTACTTTTGTTTGTTGTCTACTTTAACTAAATTATTAAAGTTTCGATTTTTAGTATAACAGCTAATTCATTCATTAAAAATATATTTATATATAACTGTTAGTTATTAATTAGCGTAATAAACAAACGAATAACTTATACGACAATTGATGAAATTACTCCCCTGTATACAGGGTGTTAACATATTACTTTAAAAACGCATAAGAGTTACAATGTGATAAAAACTACTGCTAGGGGTGTTATCAATAATAGTCTATATATATTTTGTATACAGGTTATCAAGTACAAATTTGTTCTAAGATTCACTTCACTAGCTACCAACCCGCATTGAGCTAGCGTAGTGAAACATGACCTAAGTTCATTCATATGAGCTTTACATACGACGGCTCCTAGTGCTTGGCGACGGAGGCAGCGCAGGACCGATCGATGAGGGGATCTTTAAGGGAAGTCTAAGACCAGTAGTGAACGTCAATCGGCTGATGATGGTAATTCACTTCATAAGGTAAGCTAACGTCTACCTAAAATTAGTCCGCCTGTTTCTAATTATAGCTGTTTTAACATTATAGAATACTAAGTGAATAAGGAAGTAATGAAGGTTTACCTTGGCTGAAGTAATGTGTATAATATAAAGTATATTATGGTGCAGACAGCTTATGGCGCAAGCTGGTGCAGCGTTCAGCTCTCGATAAATTGCTAACGGCCACGGTGTCTCGTTCGGCCGTCGTATTTCATGGATTTAAAGCTTCAGCAGCATCGGCACTGGTGCAAGTAATAAGAGTATCACCGCTGGCAGGCCTCTCATGACATCTGAAGTACCTATCAATTCAACGCGTATTTTTTTGCCGGCATCAGATATTGTGAACATATTACCGTATAGAGAGCTCTCCGTTTGTAACACTACAACATAGCTGATGTGAAAGCAAAGGATATTATCCTTTATTCATCAGTGATTATTTTAATTCTACCTGATTTTTAGCGGTGATGTGATCTGTAGTGATAAAGCGCAGTAAAATACTAACAGCCTTTTTCCTAGAAGACATCAACGTTGTATTTGTACGGGTACACCGACGCCGGTAAGTTGTTCCATACTTTTGTTCTCATGAAGAACGAGTAGTTGAACCTGGGGAGGTGCACATGAGGGTGGAGACTGGCTGTACGTCTGGTCGTGCAGTGGTGAAAAGAGGACGGAGGAATTACATCATGAGTGCGTGTGTGTTTTGTATAAAACATGAGAAAATTTATAATAGTCTTCAAAGTGGCAACAGTTATGCGGTCCCTGCTCTCTAGTTGTCACTTCATGTGGTTCCTGTTCGCTGGTTTTTATAATCTAAATTATTTATTCTGTATAAGTATAATGAACATTTAACTATATAGCCTCAAACCAATTGTTAGCCTCACTGCTGCAATCCTTGCAGCTCATTATGGCCGCTTTTATCCACCAATCATGTTAACAACTGTAATATATATTCCTTAGGAAATAATATTAGTCACTAGATTAATAATTTGGAATATTATATTTTAAGGCGTGTTAGGGCTCCCGCACAGCGACTCACGGGAACCAAGAAAACCTCATCTGCTCGTGGTGCACCCTGTTAATCAATAAATGAGGCTCTGGCTCCCAACAACATACATTAGGCCAGTGTAGTGGGAAAAGAATCTATGGGAGAGGACTCTATCTAGCAGTAGATGTCTATCGGCTGATGATGATGATGATAATTTTAGATATATTTGCTAACACTTGCAAATTGGACCGAAAAATAATCGTGCGTGCACTGTGCATTTTAATTATTAGCCAATATTTTGGTCTTATTTTTACGTCGCGGCTACCCACGGCGCTACATTTTATATATGTATGTATATATATGTGTATTTATATATATATATCCAAAGCATCTGACGATCTGGTGAGAATGGCGGGAATCCACTGGATGAGAGTTATGCGGGATGTGGAGATCTTTGGGGGAGGCCTATGTCCAGCTGTAGACGTCTATCGGCTGATGATGATGATGATATGCCCAAAGTGAAGTTTTGGAGTGGTGGTATATCTCTGTGGCCGGAGACAGTGTAGGTACCACTGCAGCGTCTATTGCAGGTCACAAACAGTGCCGTCCAGACATTACTATGTTCAAATTTGAAAGGCGCTGTAGTAAGTGTAATTACTGAGAAAATTAGTGCTTACATCTTATGTCTTAAGGCAACGAGCACATTGTGGTGCAGTGTATACCATCCGAACTAACGTCACGTTACTATGGGTTCGCGTATCACTTATCATCTGTTGAATATCCTATTATCTCGTTCGTAGAATAATAAAAAAACATTTTACACTGTGTTAGATGACAATGAGACCGAAGACGGGGAACCGTTGCCCAAAAAACTGGCTCTTATATGTTGACAGTTGGAACAGCAACGCTATTATGGAGATTTTACAATATGATGATGTTGATAGCAAGCCGTTAGACGTTGGAAAGTATACAATCACCGCTTTAATGGTAATTGTACCAGGGTTCTTCGTGCAGGCAAGCGGTTAATTGTTGTAGCATAGAGCTATTTATATAGAACCTAGGACATTTCATAGTACACATTGTTTTACGAATAGTCCTTGGTTACTGTCTCTTCTTGCAAGTGAAAGTCTCAAGTTCTAGCTTTAGTAACAGTAAGTGAACAGTTTATATCCTACACGCAATGAATCCAGCGAGTAATTTATACTAAAACGAAGAAGAAACGAGTATTCGTAAGACATATTTTAATAAATGTAAGTATTATTGAACGGTATTATTATATTTATACTAAAATGCTTTTGCTTCATATCCGCTTAAAATATGCAACGTAAAGAAATCTTAGAAGGAAATTCGTGGTTTATAATCCACCCTTTTGAATCGCTTCCCCCATTATTTGTCAACGTCGTACACGTCAATCAGAATCGAATTGAAAGCGAATAATATGATGGAAATCGATTTCTCATTCTCACGGTTCGAAGACTTTTAACTACCCTTTAGTTCAGTTGTTCACCGATTACTTAGTAACACGGAGCAACCTGGTCCGGATTCGAAGCTGCATGTAGTAGAGTTTAGAAAGTAAGCTTTTATTTCGCACCTGCTTTTACTGCCTTGCTACTTCCATATTGATAATCTGCCGTAACAGCGTTGCAGCGTTGTCTGTCGATATATGTCAGCCGAATATTGTGCGCGAGCACGCTTGACTATCTTTCACCGCATTGTCATTTCACATCGCATGAAATTAAAATATTGTATAATAATGATAGCACATAATAAGTACATACGTACGGGTAAGTAATCCTTAATTATTTCCTACATGATAGATCTTATAAGCTTTATTAAACGTTGTAATATAAAACTTTCCATTTATATGGTTTTGTATCGATCGTACTTTCTCAACTTTGTATATGTTATATTTCCGTTTCTTGTTTCGAAGAGAGTGAAAGTTTTGATTAGTACAGCTATATAATATTAATAATTTTCCGCTGCGTATTCCTGATAAAAAGTAACAGAGTAGATTGTTCGTAGGTTTCTCACAAACAAAAACCAATCTTTTGAGGAAAACGACTCGAATTAGTTCACAACAAAATCTACCGTAATAACGTTAGCAATATTTACAAAGTTAGAAAGAAACTTAGTTAAAAGGAAATATTTATTTTTTAAACGTTTCTTCACCTCGTTCTGGCATTCTCGCTGGCCTAATGGTTAGAGCGTTCGGCTTTCATTCCGAAGGTCGCGGGTTCGAATCTTATCATGTACCGATGACTTAATATTTAAGTTATGTACATTTGTAGACTTTAGTTACAACAGCGAGATACAAACGGTGAAGGAAAACATCGTGAGGAAACCCGCACACTGAAATCATCTTTGTGTGTGTGGTGGTCCCAATAAAGTGGCAACAGGCTCGCCCCCTGTTACATGTGACCTAATCTGACCACATCTGGCGAAATGTGGGTGTTTATACGCCTCTGCCTACCCCTACTGGGAAAAAGGCGTGAAAATATAAAAAAAAATCACTTATGGCATAAAACCATTTAAGTATTAATGAAGACATTTTTTATTGAAGCGCCTGCTAAAATTATTTAGCAATTACTTTTTACCTCGCTAAGAGTAGAGATTTAAATGTAAAACGAGCTAAATTTTCAATTAGTTCTTTGCCCAATATTTTTTTACCGACAAAAACGTAAACGTTTTCAATTAGATAGGATCTTATTTTTAGGACAAGTTATTTCATTGCTTTGATAAAAAAAAACATTCATTTAGTTCTGAGTGATAAAGTTATATTTATTTATCTTTATACGCCTAGTATAAAGATGGACTAAATCAGAATTATATGTCATTTTACGTTGGAAGGTTTTGAAGTGTGTTTGTTAATTTGTGAAAGTATTTTCTTTTTGTACTCTATGCAGTGATGAGACAAGCAAGACGTTCACCTGATGGAGAATGAAATGCTTGGCCATAACAACGTGGCGCTAATTAGGATGTTATACACAGCACGACATTGCGTTCGTCGCTTTGAGACATGGGATGTTAAGTCCCGTGACCCCTGTAATTCCTTTAGCTAGAGCGTTTTCAAACCGGAACTGCAATGTTAGCACACAATATTTTAGCAGTAGAAACAGGAGCTGTAGTGTTACCTAGACGGTATCTGGTAACAGAGGTCTACCGCAAGTCAAACCATATCGTTGTAGGATAATATTTTTACTTGCAGTCGGTTACTGCTTGGAATTGCTATTGAATAATAAACGCTGGCTTTCCCAATACAATGACATCAATATTTTGGTGACGTTGAAAGCGATACTTAAAAACACCTGTTACCTTTGATTATAATCTACGTTTTAATATGAATATTATTAAAAGCAAATAATAATAGTTCATATTACAACAGTGTGTACGAATAAAGCGGGCGGCGGGATGAAATTGTTGAAATAATTCTCCCGGGTGAAATGTTCAAGAAGTTTCCAGCAATAACCTTCTTTCTGTGTTTTGTTTAGCAATTTAAGTTCCGTCAACAGACGTATTGCGAGATAAATATTTGCGAAGGATGTCAGTACGCTCGCAGAATATTGCGGGACTCTATAACAAGTATTGTACGAGCGCCAGGCTTCGTCTTTGTTCGGCGAATGGTTTCATTTGATTACAAAACAATGTTTCGTAGGATTCGCCCGAGCAAAACATGTGTGTAAAATGAGATTTAAAGTTTATCTTATTATCTGAAATCGTCTTCAAATAGGAATAAGGTTGAAATCCAACATCCATATGTCTCAACCAAATCAAATTAGCAACAAGTTACTAAGTACCTTCACATACTTATGCGTCGCCGTCGGACCTAACATCAGTAAAACCTTGGAGGATTTTGGCAAAAGCTCATCCGTGCTTCGAATAAATCATAATTGGACTTTGAAGGAATTCTCTTTTAGTGAGGATTTAATGATTTTTTTTCAACTTCAGCATTTGTTACGAATAAACAGCTCAAGTAAACATCATCTGAAAGCGTCTGCAAACAGGACAAGCATTAATAATACCCCCACCTCGTGCTCCACTTGTATTTTAATTCCATCAATGTACCAACAATTTGCCGTCACCGCAATAATACATTTATATGTACAAATACCTCTGCTACTTCATTTTCAACCCTACCGCCGCTTCTACAGGGAGTACAGGGATTTCGCTGTCGGTACGGGTAAGGTTGCCGTTCGTGTAGCTTATTTGACCAGTCCTAAGCAAACGCGCGGCACTTTCTCGAGACGTATTTAACATGTTTCCAATAAAAAAAAAGTTGTTTGGAATACGTAAAGGAGGTTCTTGTTTTTCTTTTTCCGAAATTCTGAAGTAGGTTACACCTTTGGAATTCAAGCTAGCGACTGTAGAGCTTAACGTGTTCGTGTTAAGGGCGAAAGTGGTTTGAAATTTTAATAAATGTTAAGGGTTGCGTATATTGATTTTAAATATGATTAAAATGGTCGGTACAAGTGGAACCTTATGCTATGACTGGAATAAATAACAATTTTTACTCCTCTACATAGAGTTTCAGATGCATGTAAAACTTTCCTCGTATGGTGGATCGGAATATCTCCTCCTCCTTCTTCTTTTCTTTGGAAGGATTTTAAAAGACGATTAAGACGGAAATCTGTAGAAAAAAGGATTTAGAAATAATTTAGTGACTGCTACCAATATACTGCAATCATCCAATCACATAAAAACGTGGTGTTAAGGTATTTCTTCCAAATATCTCGCTTCACAGTGCATCCTTTTATGATACTTAGGTCTCTGTTTGTGGAATAAGAGATGAGTGCTTCTCTTTCGCACTATCTCCATAGTTTCTGTCGGTGACATCAGATATTCGTATAAGGCTTCGCCGGCGTTCCACAATCTCATTTACGATAGTTTCGATAAAGCGAGGAAGTTCTAAGACTGGCTGCGCTGCCTTGGCGTGCGAGTTAATCCAATTGAGTCGTAGTCGATGTCAAACCAGAAACAGGTATACAGAGACACTCACACAGGATGTAGTGTATTTTTACAATTTAAATAGGTGATTACACGGAGAGGCAGGCTCCGGTGAATATTTACATAAGCCGGCTTAGCCGCACGGGAAGGAAGCCCGTATGATGCGAGTGTCTCTTGAGCCCATTTCTAAATTGAATGTTTTCGTACTCTCCCGTTGCTCGGGTAGTTAGATACATGGTGTCCCAAAATATTATTATTAAAAGATTAAGATATTAAACGAGTTACTTTTAATATCTATCTATCACATGTGGTGAATGAGAGGCGATGAGTAGTAGAGAAATAAGAGTAGACGGAAAGGAGTCATAGATGTGACGGAAAAAGTGAGACCTGGTATGTAAAAAAAAATATATATTTAAAATGCTCTGCCCCGTAAAGAAGAGAAAGCTGTAAAAAAAAAATATCTATCTCTGGTGGTTGGTCTCTGTTACCGGAAACAGTCTAGGTGAGTACCACCGCAGCGCCTTTTACAACCGACAAACAGTAGTATGCAAACATCACCGTGTTCCTGTTGAAAGAGAGTTGTAGCTAGTGAAATTACTGGGGTAAGGAAACTCAAGAACTTGTCTCAAGGCTACGAGCGCAATATGGTGTAATGTATATCATCCTAACTAACTCCATATTGTTATAGACTAGCGTATAATCAGATGAACGTTTTGCTCCTCTCATCGTTTCGTTGTATTCCTCTTCTTAAAGTGCCTCTCCATCGAGTGAAGGTTGGCGATCAGCGTGGTAAAAAAAATATCACATAAGTTGCAAGTTAAAACGTTGTTAGTCAAAGGCAGCGTGGCCGAGTGGTCTAAGGCGCTGGTTTTAGGCACCAGTCCGAAAGGGCGTGGGTTCGAATCCCACCGCTGTCATATCATAATGCAAATTTTTGTTTCCGTTTACGTGCAAAGTGTATTCTCTCTTGTTAATTAAATGAAAATTTGTTTATTTGTAATCTACCACAAGATTCTACAGCTAAAGGGTAAAGTAATTATAATATTTATATATCATATATTTCTGACGTGGGAGACAAGTGTAAACTCTGTGGTATGCGACTCCTCACTCTTCCTCTTGGGTAAAGTATTTATGTGTTTCGGTATCTGTTTGTGTGTGTGTATGTGTTATTTCTGTTTTGTTATTTGAAACAAGTGCGCTTCCTGCATGTCTGCTCGATGTGCACGTTTTTCTAAATCTACTAGTAGTCTAGTTCCGGAAGCCATTTGGTAGTTAAATTTTGCAATCCATCTTTATGTCGCTATTTCAAGTTTTTTATTTAGTTCATTAATATTATTACATTATATGGAACTTTATCGTAGCTACTATATACATTATTGTATAGATTAATACTTGACTACGATTCCACTTGATGGTGAGGTAGTCTTTGGTAGTAAAGCGCACTAGTTTAGAAATAGCCTATTCACTCTTCTCTTAAAGATCCCCACGTCATACCTGGACGGAAACACTGTCGCCGGCAGACTGTTCCAGTCATACGCTGTTCGCGTTAAGGTCGAAGCGAAACCCTTCTTCCTAATGCGTGTGATCTCGACAACGTAAGGGATGAATGCCTGCGGTGTGTCTGGTGGTAACTTTTAATAAGTAATATTCTACCGCGTTTTCTATAACCGGCAGGATCATCATATATCGTTCGGGTTACTAGCAAAAGCGATAGCACAATAGCATAGGAGTTACTGTTCAGATACATGAAAAAAATCGTTTAATATAAACAATCCTTCCATACTATGAAGTTTGTTTCAATTATCTCTATTCCGCATACAGAAAGTCGACTCAAGGTTTTGCGATGGATGCGATTGCGCCTGATCATAACAAGATGGCGCTATTTAGGATGCTATATACTGCACCACATTACACTCATCTTAAGAGATAAGATGTTAAGTCTCATTACCCCAGTAATTTCAGTAGCGACCACTAGTAAAGTCTGTATCAATAAGTCTATTATGGTCATATCGGTTCACAATCGGCATCAACAGATGGACGTCCACTGCTGCATATCCTGCTGCTCTTGTAATGAGTCCAGTATCCCCCAGTGATTCTCTTAATATCGTTTACCCTCTAGGGGAGGTCTGCCGTCACGCCATACAATGCCCTTGTTAAAAATATTTAACTTGCACAGAGACTGCAAAGAGCCGGTCGCGGGGGAAATTATCCGAAGCTCGTCGCTCAGATAATTTGTCCGTGTCCGGTCCAATCGCAGACTGAATTCAATGAGCACTGATTACTCATACTGTCTGCCCCTCCACACCCTCCCCTAATTTACCTTAAAAATAGCAATGTTTTAAATGCATCATAACATCAGATAAAGCGGTTTTAGTTTTCTATCTGTTTAAAACTCTGTCGATTGTGTGTTGGAAGCTTTTCGATTGTTATGCCAAACTATTGTTGTCCACTGCTGAACATAACCTCAGCAATCGCTTGGCAAGTGCAGCGTGGGACAATAAGCTGCTGACAGGCGGGTAACGAGCCTTAACATCGTATGTCTCAAGGCGATGACCACATTGTGCCGCTGTGTATATGCTATTAAGTGCCGTGTTATGGGCAGGGGTATCAGTTACCATCAGAAGAAGGCCTGGCTTGTCTCGTAGTTTCGTAAAACAAAAAAAAATGATGTCAGTAAAGAAAACTCATATTTATTTATTTCTTTATTATTGGTTCTTTAAGTAACACTTTAAGCTAGGGGTGCAGAGGTCGTACTTAATGCAGTATGAGCGTTTATCAGTCGAGACTTATCTTGTCGAATTCCACTTCCTTCTTTAAGAGGAAGTGAAATTAGCATGTAGATGTGAGAAAATTACATTAAGAAAGTGTTATGTATATGTAATACACATATATATTTATAATACGAAATATAAATAAATATATATATATATTATATCTATATATCGCATACATACTCATACTAAATAAAGGCAGTGAAAATTGTGTAAGGTTGCTTATTTAATATCTTTTCGTCAGTTATTTTAACCTTTTTTTTTAATATTTCAAACCATAGTTAAAATAATTAGTATTGTACATATACTAATTAAGTTTTAATTTATTAAGTTTTAATTGTTTTATGTTTATTTAACAATTCATTCCTCAATCCTTTATAATAACAAAGGATGAGCTGTCTTAATGGCTTTATAAGGTTTCTCTACTAATATTGCTTCAGTAGTAGCCGGAAGTTGCTTTCTGAGCTAATAAGACCGGACATCGAATCGATAGTCCAGGCACTAAGACTAGAGGATATATTGCTTAAATTTGTAATAGATTCAAGAAACTCTTCACTTCTATCACATCAGACGGTGTCTCAACCGGCACATCTCTTTTATTTCATAAGACAATTACAATGAAGCAGTGAAAATAAGGTTGTTCAACCTAAGGGTGGTTCTTAATAGGCTGAAGTCCAGCATCCACTCGACAACTTTTGCAAACAGGAAAGAAACTTTCGGAATAACAAAAAGCAATTTTCTCACAGTTAATTTAATCTCCAGCGTCTTTCCAAGTGTTATCTTATAGTTACGGGCTTTAGCAAACATACTAATAAACGTTTGTTTGAATTAAACAGCACAAATGATTCTTCTTCGTTCATAGAGTATAACAAGTAGCTCATCATCATTACCATCATCCACTTCTCTATTTAGTGTAAGTAGTTCACTGTTATATTAAAGCCTTATAAAAGGCAGAAAGTCACCCAAAGGGCAATGGAGAGGGATGTTTCTCTGCGCGATCAAATCAGAAATGTGGAGATTCGTTGAAGCACTAAGGTCACCGACAAAGCTCAAAAGATTGCTAGACTTAAGTAGCAGTGGGCAGAGCATATTACTCGAAGGACCGACGGCTGATAGATCAGTAAGGTCCTCGAATAGCGCCCGTGTACCAGTAGACGTAGTGTTGGGAGACCTCACACAAGGTAGACCGACGATCTGGTGAGAATCGTGGGAACCCACTGGAGGCCAGCATTGCGGGACCGATCGATGTGGAGATCTTAGAGGGAGGTCTATATCCAGCTGTGGACGTTTATCGGCTGATGATGATGATGATGAGTTAATGAGCGCATAGCTCGTTAAGTTACTGGACTAACGAGACAATATCTTAATTTTTAAGATGACGAGCATATTGTGGTGCTGTATATATCATCCTAACTACCGCCACTATTTTTTGGGCAGGCTTATCACCATCAAGCGATCATCTCGTTAAGTTCATTGCTTCGTCGGATAAAAAAAAAAATTGTTAGCTTGTCAGCTGACTGTCCAAGTGTTGAATTAACGCGAATGTGTTAGTCAATTAGCGGCGTCAGCGGTCGACCGAAACTGTTACTGCTAATCACGTGGGGAATAGAAACAAGCGAGCTCGTTTCGACAGTTTGCGGTTGCTGCACGGGTCCCAGAGTGAATTTCAACACCTTCACAGCAATAGCAGGAGGACTTTCAAGTTCAAAGCTTAAAGTTCTCATCTCAAGAAGCAAACATTGAGGGTTCAGGGAGGTCACAATCTCATTTTCTTTATTTGACGAAGCAACGAGACGTTCACATAGTATTCTGCCTGCCCGTAACAAAGTAGTGCTAGTTAGGATGACAGCAGTACAATATGCTCACCACCTTGAGAATTGAGATTAAGTCTCATTACTTCAGTAATTCTACTAGTTATAACACCTTTTTGACTGAAATGCAGTAATGTTTGTGCAGTACAGTTCCTCGCTCCGACAACAGACACTACACCGCCTAATCACCACTTAAAGTCCTTTAAAACTTATAATCATTTATTTATATGTATATAAGATTTCCACATATGTAGAGACTCCTCACGGTACCTCTGGAACCATGAGGCTTGAAGATTTGATTTTGATAGGAATGTACTTTTTACGGAGAATAGGTCAGCTAAGAACGGATACTATAAAATACGTTTTCCAATAGGAGCAAGTTGATAAAAACTATTACTGGAGGTAGGACTCTGTTGCCGGAGATCGTCTAGGTGGTGTGGGATAGGCCACAGCAGTTGCTATTTCTGAAGCCAAACAGTAGTGTGAAAATCCTGGCCCATCCCTTTCGCTTCCTTCACTTTTATGAGCGTCTTCATGCAAGCTCATATACTATCATATGTCATTATATTACTTATGTATGTATTTGTAGTGTAGATGTAATAATTTTTGTAAGTTTCCATATTGATGATTATAAAGCGAACCCTTTGTTTGTATCTATAATACTCAACAAACCTTTAATGAGCACACGATCTTCAAAAACGTAGCTGAGCTGGTAACAATTGAACGTAGGGTCACATTTACCTGTTCTAGTTTTGCTGTCACTTTGAAATGGTCTAACATTCAAGATACAAAAGAAGTCTAGACTGTGACGTCGACGAATTGAATTCTGGCACGGGGTTAAGAGGAAAGGTCGAATTTATTATTCCACTGACATTCACACCTCATTTCGAATCCAACGTTCTCATTGCATAAACAGCTTTTTATGATGGATACGAACGTAGCCTTACAATAAATATTTGAATAGACATTTCCCACTTTCCCTGACAGCCTTTTGAAATTATTCATTACTAACGTTGAATATATTACCGTAAGCAAATCGCTTACTGACTTTTTATTTAAAGAAAAAGTTACCATAGAACATATCTATACACTTATCAGACATTTCCACCTATATAAAGGGTGTCTGGCGGCAGATTTATATTTTAAAAAACGAATATCTCAATAAGTTATAAACAGTGCGGGGGGAAGGTGGTGTCATTAGAATCACTGATCGTGCGGATTTCTTAGTCACGATGTCGCAGTGGTCGGGTGAGCATCGCGCGTTCGCTATTGAAGCATTTTTCAAGAGTAACAATTCTTACGTACTCGCTCGCCGACAGTTTTATTCACATTTCAATATTTTACGGATAGGCGATGGGCCGAGTGTGAATTTAATTCGTTCGTGGGTGGAGAGGTTCCGCGCAACTGCTTCGGCTATGAACACACCACGGCCAGAACCTAGTCGATCGTCGAGGACCCCCGAAAACATTGAACTGGTTGAACGCAGTTTACGTGAAAATGCACGACTTTCGATACGGAAAAGGGCAGCTTCACTGGGACTTCCAAGAGCAATTGTGCATGAAGTTTTGAAAAAAGATATGAAGTTTCATCCTTTTAAAATTCAAATAAATCAAGAATTGAAAAAAAATGAGTTTGTGTCACGCAAATTTTTTTGTAAAACTATGTTGTAGCGTTTTCGCACTGTGAATTCCATTTTTTGGAGCGACGATGCTCATTTTCATTTAAACGGACACGTAAACAAGCAAAATTGCCGTTACTGGGCTCTAAGAACTCGCAATCCTCGACTGAAGCACCAAAAACCATTACATTGCCCAAGGGTAACTGTTTGGTGTGCTTTATCCACGAATGGGATAATCGCACCATTTTTTTTTGAAAATGCACGGGGCCAAGCAACGAATGTCAATACATACATACATATATATCACGCCTCGTTCCCAGTGGGGTAGGCAGAGACCACCTCTCTCCACCTGCTACGATCCTGGCACACCTCTCTCGCTTCCTCCACTTTCATAAGCGTCTTCATGCACGCTCGTCTGTTGCGTGTGCTTTTGATCCGGCCTTTCTTTAGGACATCTCCGATTTGATCGGAATATGTCCGCCTAGGTCGACCTGCACCTATTTTTCCAATCATTCTTACCTTGTATATTTCTTTTGTTAATCTTCTTTCATCCATTCTTTCGACAATGTCAATGGTGAGAATTATAGGCTCATGATTTCGAATTTCTTTTTGCCGAACCTGCGAGCTCATTCATCATTCTCATCACACACGTGGTTTCAACAGGATGCGGTACAGGTGCGACCGCACACACGGCCAGAGCTTCGATGGATTTGTTGCGAGAAAATCTCCCTCAAAAACTAATTAGTCGTTTTGGGGACATCCCGTGGCCACCGAGGTCATCCGACCTAACTCCAATGGATTTTTTTTTATGGGGCTACCTCAAAGAGAGAGTTTACGCCAACAATCCGCGAAATGTTGTGGACTTAAAAGAAAATATTCGGCGAGAAATCAGCGCAATTGAACCAAGTTTACTGCAGCGTGTGGAACGGAATACGAGGCTCCGTTTCTAACAGTGTGTGCAACAGGATGGAAGACATTTGGATGACATTATCTTTAAAAAATAAAATCCGCATTTGTACTCTATCTTTTAATACTTTTAGTAAAATTATATGTCAAACATATTATTTTTTATTTAAATTTGAAAACATAAATCTGCCACCAGACACCCTGTAGATGCTCATCATGATATCTCTGCAAGCATAACGCCTGGAGACTTGAAATTTAGTAGAAACATCCAAAAGAAATTGGTGGGTATTATAGCTAGTGCATTCTTAACTTGCAAATTTTATATAGTATCTTGGATATAAAGCCTTGAACATTTGATGTGCGAGGCATAAGGGTGTAAGGGGTCCCGCACAACAACTCACGAGACCCAAGCCTATATCACCTGCCCGTGGTGCATCCTGCTAATCTGCAAACGAGGCGCTGGCTTTCTTTCACGAACCCGCATTGGGCTAGAGTCAGAAAAGGCCCAAATCCACTCAGTATGAATCTCTACAGACGGCGACTCCTAGTGCCTGACCGTTTTGCGAGCAGCGCAACTAGCAGCTGATGATAACTTGTGACGTCCCTATATCTTTCGCCCGTCTACCACCCCTGAAACATATTTCATGTAATTTCCATGAAATTACATATAAATTCACCATTAAGAGTATTTAAAAAAAGGATAAACATAGTTTACCGATTATGAAAAAAAGGGGTGCCATCAATATATTTATTTTTATCTGTGTATTCATATATTTAAAATTGGCTTTCAGACTTCAAATTAGTGATGTGAAGTGATATGTGTAGCATAATCTGGTGGAATAATATAATAGGTTGGCGAAAAAGAAATCCATTATTTTTATACGAACTTTAGGACTTTATTTAACATGCTTCGAATTGTCCGATTTAGGTCTTATATGCACCGTTTTGTTCTATGATTTGTTGCCATTTTAAAGGTAACTTCATAATGCCTCTCTCGTAGAAGTCCTGGTCTCTATTTGCAAAAAACTCTAGAAGCCGATTTTCACAATCTTCCCCAGATGCCAATTTTTTATCACTAAAGAAATTATGTAATGCAAGAAAAAGATGGTAATCGCTTGGTGCCAAGTGCGGACTGTATGGCGGATGCATTAAAACTTCCTAACCAAGCTCCCGAAGTTTCTGGCGAGTCACTGTAGACGTGTGTGGCCTAGCGTTGTCCTGGTGGAACACGACACCTCTCCTGTTGGCCAATTCTGGCCGTTTCTGGTCAATTGCTATCTTCAAACAGTCCAGTTGTTGACAGTAGAGATCAGAATTTAGTGCTTGGCCATATGGAAACAACTCATAATAAATAATCCCCTTCCAGTTCCACCAAATGCACAGCAGAACCCTCCTGGCCGTTAGTCCTGGTTTGGCCTCCGTTTGAGGTGCTTCACCGCTCTTTGACCATGATCGTTTTCGCACAGGGTTACCGTATGTGATCCATTTCTCATCTCCAGTCACCATCCGTTTAAGAAATGGGTCTATCTCATTCCGTTTGGCCAAGGCTTCGCAGATGGAAATTCGATCCATCATGTTTTTTTCTGTTAATTGGTGTGGCACCCAAACATCGAGCTTCTTTTTGAATGCAGCTTTGTGTAAATGGTTTAAAACTGTTTTGTGGTCCATTTTTAGCTCCTGGGCGATGTTACGACTGCTAACATGCCGGTCAACTTCGATCATTTCTCCGATTTTATCGACATTTTCGGCGACCGGCCTACCTGTGCGAGGTGCATTTTTAACATCAAAAATTCCTGAACGGAATCTACGAAACCAAAATTGCACATAATTGGCTGTTACAGTATCGGGTCCATAAACACCATTCACAATTTTAGCCGCCTGGCTTGCATTTTCGCCTTTGTCAAAGAAAAACTGTAAAATGTACCGAATTTTCTCTTTGTTCACTTCCATTTTTAACACCCTGTAACTCACAATTGAATGCACCAAACAAAAAACAGCAAAAGAATTTTTTTACTGCTAAATGTCACCTTTCCAACGAGCATAAATCTGAAACTGTTTGATCGATACTTTACGAGAAATTTATCACTACAGCCATCTACCGAAAAAATAATGGATTTCTTTTACCCCAACCTAATATATATATATGGCTTGTAATATTAATTATAGATTTATGTTACAAGTTGTTGAGATATTGAAATGGGATGAAAGGTTAGGAACTAATACTTATAACAATAGTATTTCCCTCTCTTAATATTAGGAAGATCCAGTAAATGAATAGAATTGCATTCTCTGTAAGGACTTATTGGCCGAAGGCTTGACGTTACAGAGATCCAGATTGATCCAATTGATGGATACAATTGTAAACTCCGTCAGAGACTTGTTCTTTTACACAAAAATGTACGAACGTTATATGTTTGTGTACATGATAGCGCGATCTATTATTTGTGGTGGCGCCATCTGTTGAGTTTTTCATAGAACTTGTTACAAAGTGTAAGTACTTTTTTTTTTTTTTGATATCGGTGGTGGAAATGCTGTTACCGCATACCCAGCGTCCTTTGCAGGGGGGGGACGCCGGGTTATGTGGGGCTCGGGGCCACTGAGATGTTGTGCGTGACCCCCATACCCACTAAAACCACCACCGCTTGTCCCGCCATACGCATACTGGAGACGCCCGGGTTTCAGTCAAGCAACTCTCCAGGGGCCTCCGCGTATAAAACTCCTCCTGGTGGGTCCCCGCGGGGAGCAAAGGCACCCACCTGCCGTCCCGTACCGGCCCCTCGCGGGACCGGCACGTTGGGGCCCCCGACCCCACAGACGACCGCGCGCGCCCAAGACGGAGCGCACGCCCGGCCGCCGCCCTCCCGTGAAGGAATTGGGCGGCGGCCTCTTCCCTCCAGACTACCCCACCCACTTCGACGAGGGAGGGGGGACAAAAACCAAGACTCCCCCGGGGGACGCACCCCCAGGGGAAACACGACAAAAGGCCCAAAGGGCCACGCCCAACGGCCCGAAGGCCCCATCACACCGTGCCCGGCTAGGGGCCCGTCGCTCACGGCGGGAGGAAGCGGACGGCGTGGTTCTGCCGCCGCGCTCTCCCGCCGGCCCGCCGCCGCCTGCAAGGTGCGGCAGCGGCGTCGGCCTCCCTCGTGCGCTCGGCGGCCTCCTTCTGACGCATCACTGCGCCGCAGAAGGAGGCCACCGCCTTCCAAGACCTCTCGCTGCTCAACATACGATCGATTACAGTCGGCAGCGAGAGGTCACTGCCGACTTGCACAAAGTGTAAGTACTGGGGTAACCAAACCTAACATCGTATGTCTTAAAGCGACGAGCACAATGTGGTATATAATATACCATCTACATTTGCATCACATTGTTATTTATAGGTAGCCGTATATCTTACTATCTGGTGAACATTCCGCCTGTCTCGTTTCTTAATTGTTTAAAAAAAATTAAAAAGGTTTTTGTAATAGTTTGTAATATTAAAAAAAACTTATACATGCCTCTTAACCATCCGCCATAAGCCACTCATCCACCATGCCAGCAAAATAAGGGTTGGCGGATGTCTTGATAAGCTGTTGTTCTTAGAAGTTACCGGTCTCCTCGCAATGTTTTCTTTCACCGGAAGTTCCGCTTCAGTGATCGAACTAACGCTTTGTTAAGTTGTATTACACGTTAACTTAAATATAAACAGTTAATGAAGAACTTGTATATTATATAAATTATATATATATAAAGTTTTTTTTTTATTTATACTATATATACATACATTTAAAATCACAGTAACTGTGAGTTAAGTTAAAATAAGCAGTTGTCTGTACAGTACATTTAAATTCTCTATAAACAATTTTTTTTATTCCACGAAGAATCGAGACGAGTGGAATCTTCACCTGATGGTAACTGATACGCCTGCTCATAACAACGTGGCATTAGTCAGGATGATATACACAGCACCACAATATGCTCGTCACCTTAAGAATTAAGATGTTATACCGTTACTTCATTAGCTATAATACTCATTAAGCCGGAACACAGTACTTATTGTCGGCGGGGCACCGGCAACGGAGACCTATCACCAGTGAGGTGCGTTATGTTGATCATCACCACCATTATCAGCCGATAGACGTTCACTACTGGACATAGGGCTCCGCCAAAGATCTCCACATAAACCTGTCACGTTTTGTTCGCATCCGGTGGCTTCCTTCGGCTCTCACCAGATCGTCGGTCCACCTTGTGGGAGACCTTCCAACACTATATCTAATCGTATGCGGGCCCCACCTGAGGACCATAAACAACATATATTTGCGCGGATATTTATATATATAGCAAACATATGTGTCTTTCTGTATATAGTTAGAAGTATAGAGATCTAACACAACGTTGTGTGACGAGGACGAAGGTAGACAAGGATGATATTTCCAAGTAGCCTCTGAACAGTTTATTCTGTGAACGGACCCCGTGTCCAGTTACTCGGAGACGACACGAGTTGAATATTCACCTGACGGTAATTGTAACCCATTTATTAGTCGCTTATGATCAAATTATAACTACAATACATTGAACGTTGAGAACATTGATCGTTAAGGATTTTTTTTTAATTTTTATCCTTAACGGATAACATTTGACCAAAAAAACTACGAGATGACTACAATCAGAACTACGATGGTGTAGAAAGTCTGTCATATAACAGCTATGAAAGGTATTAACATGATTAATAGCTGGTGGTAGGTCTCTGTTGTCGGAGACCGTCTAGGTAGGTACCACCGCAGCTCCTACTTCTGCAGTCAAAGAGTAGTGTGCATTTATTACTGTGTTCCGGTTTGAAGGGTGCTGTAGCTAGTGTAACTACTGGGGTAATGAGACTCAACATCTTATGTCTCAAGGCGATGAGCACAACGTGGTGCTGTGTCTGTCATTCTTACTAGCGGAATTTTGCTGTAGACGTATGTTTATCAAATGACCGTCTCTTTATAGTATGTGTGTCTTTATAGTATATACGTTTATATGTTGTCAGCCGGAAGTAGAGTACCAGTTATGACGGAAGTAATAAGGGAGTTTTGAAAGAACCCCCAAGTTATTTCAAACGTGACCTTGGACTGTTGGGTCGTTGATTAGATAAAGGTTGAAAATGTTCTCACCAGTGTAGCTGGTACAGAGCGGGAAGTAGTCTTAGAGTTGTGAATTTAATATGTCGCCATTTTGACGGGATGCTGGATGGGACAAGGACGAATTAGGCGGGTTACGGGCCGCCGGGTAATTTCCCCGGGGGCCGCGTCTTTGCGCGCTCGCTACAGTCAAGTTTAAGCTACCAACTTGAACCGTGGACGTTACACACACTGTTATGTCCTCATCGCTTTCATAATGTCCACAGTTTTACAAAGTCAAACTTTTACAAAGGTCATTGTAATAAACCCTCGACTGTGTAGTCACCCCTACACGCGATGAAGGCAGCTATTAGCTATAAGGAGTAATTTACTTAACATGACTGTAAAAAATTACTGCGGTAACGAGACTAATATAATAATAATCTCACGTGTCAAGGCAAATACAGTCAATATCATTAGCTACCACCACCAGCGACACATTATTACAAACAAGTGTATCACTTAGCATCAGGTAAACGTCTCTCATCTGGGCGCTTCATTGAATAAAGAATATTAGTTGTATTTACATGTAATTACAGCATCCGTCAAAATGGCGAGATAAATGTCTTTATCACTGAAACTGAGGAGAGAAAGGAGATAACGTTGTATGAGCAATCGTATACATATATTTGTATACAGAGTTCGATTTAATTGTGTAAGTGGTAGTATGCATAATGTAGTAAAAGCACGACAGAACATGTGTGAGTGTGTATATGTATTCTAAGTATCACCCACACAAATCCAAACGGCATATTGTAAGTCCACGCACACATGTAACCGCGCGCACAAATGAATTACACTAACTATATTGATAAAATTTGGGAACTATCTATTACAGTTCTTTATTAGCCTTCCGAGGTTCAGATTCGTGTGATCTGCGGCTGTATTTTAATCCTTATTTCCAACTGCATAAGATTGGGATTTGTTAACAAGTTTCCAATGTAAGTTGACTTTGGATTTATGATGTTGAATGATTGAACGGGATTTGATCGCGGGTTTTAACAACCACAGCCCGTCTTTACTCGGTTTAATCATTATATCCCTACGTTTTGTGATGAGAGCTTCATTTATCGATTACGATTTTCAGGAGATACTCTCCTGAAAATCGTTTATTTAATATTACGAATATTTATCTATTTATGCACACGGAAATCACAGTGAAATTACATGCATAGAAATAAATGTAGAGTCAATGATTGTACTGAGGAGACTTGGAGTTATGTTATTTATTAACTTTATCCCGCGGTACAATACAAAGCGAACTTAATGATTATTGATCTAGGTAGGTCCGAGATCAAGTAAAGTAGAATACTAGTACAATAAATCTAGGACATCTATACAAATTTAATTATCTAAGTCATATACAAGAAATAATAAACAAGTACAAATAACTGTAACTATTCCCAGGCCGCCTTGCTGGCCGTAATATAAAATCAAATTTGAAATCCGTGACTTTCTATACCAACCGTTACTATAGCAACCGTATAAATAATACGAAATGAAAGTTTTTATAAAAGTTATGATGAAGGATCTAGATAAATTAAAAAAATAGATTGCCTATAACGATCTAAAAGTAATTTCGCGTCGAATGGTAATGTTCCCATGTTGATGCGTTCACTATTTTTCACGTGATTGATCAACAAATAAAACCTATTTCGTTATATTATTATGAATTATGCATAGTTTTATAGATTTCTGAACAGATTGATTGCTGGTTATTAAAAATTTTAATGAAAAAGGATTTTGTTTTGTGTCGTTAACTGAAAAATATGTTCCGTGTCCCTTCATAACGCGAACGCACGCCGTGTCGTAGGAAAAGTTCCTCGTGTAGCGAAGCGGGGAGCGAGCTCGTGTCGCTCTCAGTTAAAATGTTTTTAACTTTGTATTTAGTTATTAAAAATCCTGATTGATGTGCGTGAGACGTTCAGATGAGACGCGGGTTCGATTCCCAACGATATTTATCTTTCTTTGAAATCATCTTATTTAATGAACAAGAGCTTTCGTGGACATTATGAAAGAAGGTTCCGAAGTCTAGTAGTTGGAACGATGAAAAGGCTGTATATTACAATATATTTATGCATATTTGTACGACCCAGCTTTTTTTATTCTATGAAGCAACGAGAAGAGCGGTTCGTTCACCTGATAGTAAGAGATGCGCCCGTCCATAATATTCTATAGCACTGATTACAATGATATTCACAACTCTATATAGTGGTCGTCGCCTTGAGACATAGGATGTTGAATCTCGTTACCCCAGTAATTACAACAGCTACAGCGCTTTTCAAATCGGAACACAGTAATGTTTGCACACTACTGTTTGTCAGCTGCAATGGTACTTTTTTTATTGGTTTTAGGGGGGGAAATCTTTAAAAAATACCCTGCGTCGGGGGGATGTCGAGTCCCAGTGGTCAGGATCACTGCATTTTTAGAGGCTCCGGGATCTCTTATAGAACTCACCGATGCCCCCCTAAACTTTGTGTTACACGTATCTGAGGAGGAGCCTGACCCTCCCAGGTCACGGTCATCTGGTTCATTTGGATTAAAAGACAGATGTCATAAGAACAGTTACTACACTTTCCTTGGAATTATGCTCTTGCATCGATAGTGATGTTTACTTGTTACACCAAGTAATAGTGTACAGATGTTATTGTATTCAGGTTTGAAAAGCGATAAGAAAATTACTGAGGTAACGAGACTTTTCATCTTTATTTGAAAGCGATGGAAACAATGTCATGCAATCTAAACGTATTTATTATCAGCCAATAGACGTCCACAGCTGCACATAGGCCTTCTCCAAAAATCCCCCAAACAGGTAGGAATTCATATGGGGGGATTTGGGCCATTTCCCATTACGCTAGCCCAATGGGATTTGGTGAGAGCCAGAGCTTCGTTTGTTGATTAACAGGTGGCTTGGATCCCGTGAGTTGTTGGGGAACCCTTACACTGCCTAAACATCTTATCTTGTCTTTATTGGGATTTGTGATACAAATAAGAAAGTCTAGTTCGTCGTTGTTATTTATAACCAAAATATATTTTGTTTCTTCGCCAATCACGTGAAAACTAGTGAACGTATCGACATGGAAACATGATCATTCAACGCGTAATGATTTGTTGATGCTTATAGGCTATTTAGTTTTTGAATTTCATAGATCTTTCATCTTTTTATTTCTAAATAACTTTCATTTGGTATTATTTAGGCGATTGCTATAGTAACGGTTGGTCATTTACGGTTGCGGTTGCTCTCAAGAAATATGTCGGTCAATTTCAAGTTTAATTTTATATTACAGCCAGCGGACGGGAAACAGCTAATCTATACACAAAGGCTATATGAGTAATGGACACTGAATGTTTGCTGTAGACGCGGCTCCAAACAGCTGCATATCTACGTGAAGGTAATGTTTGCGGAGCTGCTCTGCGGTGGGATCGTGTTGGTTTAAGAAATGAAATGGACGTCAACTACTTCAGTATTCGGGCGCCCAATTGCTTACTCGTTTAATGAATACACGGAAATTGGGAAGCCGAAGATCTTAAGCATCCACGAAAATCTAAACTCGAATGAATATCTCGAAACTGGTGGTAGGTTTCTGTTGCCGAAGATATTCTTGATAGGTACCGCCGCTTAGTTTTACCGACAAACAGAAGTGCGTAAACATTAGTATTCCGTTTTGAAGGGCGTTATAGCTAGTGTAATTACTCATTTAATGAAATGCAACATCAACTCTTATGTCTCAGGAGATGAGTGAAATATGGTGCAGTATATATCTTCCTATCTAGCAGCTGAATGTAGTTATAAGCGGGCGAATCACTTACTGTCAGGTGAACATCCCGCACGTCCCGTCGAAAAAGAAAACGTCTCTATATATTATGAAACAAAGATATTATAAAACAGCCCTGATAAGAAAATAATTTAAAGGTAGTTTCTGAATCCATTATTTTATTATTTCATCCTTTATGTGTCTCTTATTATAACTCTCTTGTTTGAAAGGTCGAACCTCACTTTGATTCGCTGAAGTATATCATCTTACCATCCGAGAAAGAGACAGATATGATATGCGACCAACACCTAAAGTGATCACCACGATCACTCTACCAAGAGTGATATCGAAGAAGAAGAAGAAAAAAATAGATTTTTTATGCGGATACAGATAAAGAAAAAACTTTCCTATATTGAATCTGAAACTGTTCATTTCTGTTGAAGCAACTTTTGACTAAAGTAAGCTTCTCGGTTAACTTCATCAGTATATATAGTAATATAGTTATTAATGTTTTTAATAACAATTTTAGTTATAATTTATTCAGTGTTTATATGACCATCACCACACCATCAGCCGATATACGTCCACTGCTGGACATTGGCCTTTCCCAAGGATCCCCACATCGATTGGTGCTGTGCCGTCCGCATTACCGGATACTAGAGGCCGTCGTTTGTAGGGTTTCTTATGGGGGGTTTTGGGCCAAATACCACCACACTTGTCCAATGGTGGGAGTCAGAGCCTCGTTTGTTGATTATCAGGGGGCATTGCAAGCAGGTGAGGTTTGCGTGGGTCTCATGAGTTGTTGTGCGGGCCACCTTACACCTATTATGACCATGAGAAGTCTGTGATCTTTGTATAGTTATTATATACAAACCTTCCTTCCTCTTTCATCTTAAAAAAGGCTTATTTTGCTACTTAAATACAATAACAGATAACTTGAAAATAGCTACATTTATTATCTTAAAATTAGGTTTAGCTGTAAGGTCATTACATTTTAGTTTATTCAAGGACCTAAAGATAGAGCCACTGGGGAAATCAGGGGGGACTAGCTGTCCAGATAGCTCCTGTTCATCCATCCGCCTTAGCGTCACATGTCGCGGTTCCGTCAGCAACTTTATGCTGGTTGACGTGAAGGCACTAAACATTCCGGTAATAATCTCAAAATATAATAGTACCGCATAATAATACTGAAATCGGCAAGATTATATCCTGCTAGTGTCTACTATCCAGCATATGGCGGGAGACGTTTCACTTAATCATGTAAGTATTATGGAATACCGTTGGGGCGGTTGTTTTTTTTATTTAACAAAGATACTAGACGAACACGACGTTCACTTGATGGTAAGTGATACACCAGCCCATAAAAACGTCGCGCTCGTTCGGATAGTATACACTGCACCACACTGTCCTCGTTGCCTTCAGACATATTATAATTTGCCTTACAGCACGCTGCAATAGGAGCTGCGGTGGTACTTACCTAGATGGTCTCCAGCATCAGAGGCCTACCACCTGTTTACTTAATAAGTACTAAGTAATACATGTCATTACTATAACTGTAATCTATTTAAAGCAACCGCACATCAGGCAGCGTGGCCGAGTGGTCTAAGGCGCTGGTTTTAGGCACCAGTCCGAAAGGGCGTGGGTTCGAATCCCACCGCTGTCAGAACGACTTTTTTGCTCTTTGTTAAAAGTCATGTATATATCTTTAATATATATTTCATTTTCAACCTCTTTTATATTCTGTTGAATACTATCAGCTTCGAACCATAAATTGTTTCCATTAGCTATTACGCCTTTTTCACCGGAAGTAAATTATGTTTGCTCATTATAGTATAACGACAGATATAGATAATATGATGAGAGTTTAGACTGTCTTCAAAGGCTTACCTAGCAACAGTGATGCTGTGAAGATACTTCATTGGTTATGCCCAATAATGGGCATTTTCGTAGACAATAACCTAATTTAGTACTACGTTTTTGTTTATGGAAGTTATTTCATCACACGGCCGAAGCTCCTCTACAGAGTGAAAGGCAATTGATGTCAAAGATCTAGAGGGCTCGTATGCTATCTATCTATGTATGGACTACCGCATCCAAAAACTAGTGTTATTTTTTTTATATTTTTCAAGAAATTCCCGATTTTATAGGAAAAAATTCGATGATTATCCCCATAAATTTTAATGTATAATTATTGTTTAATTAAGTTTTATTAAATAAAGTTAATAATCATCACTTACAGGCTTACTTTTAAATTAGGTTCTTCGAAAGTCTTGACATTTAAAAATAAGGCGTCACACTTACGTTTTTATTTAATCTTAACATAAAATTTTCTTTATAAAAAATTGTATAAAAAGCACGTAAATAAGTACCTGACTTCAATACCTATCCGACAAGGTATAAGAAAGTACATAAAGTTTCTAAAATTTAGAAAAAAAACACTAGGAATAAAACCAAGTACCGTGAAATATCAAATTGTACAGACTTATAAAAGTAGAGGCCGCGTTGGCCCTTAATTTGTCCCTTTGGTTTTTGTTGTAACACGTGCGAGTTTGTTGTTGTCGTTTTAGATTGTTATGGACTTTGTGATGGAAATTCTTTACAAGCACGAAGAGAACATCAGCTACGTTTTACAAATGGTCACGCACCAAGTCATAGTGCTTGCTGCGGCGTATCAACGCGTCAGTGTAACTGGTAGCGCTCAATAGAGGCGGCATTGGCTCGTTAGAAGATTCAAAGTCACACCTCATCGTCGCTGCTGACAAAGTACGAAAACAGCTCACAGGGCTCAAAAGTTTACTGCGAGGAAAAGTTTACTGCGAGAAAAAGTTTACTTCTAAGAAAAGTTTACTGCTAGAAAAGTTTACTGTTAGGAAAAGGTTACTGCGAGGAAAAGTTTACTTCTAGGAAAAGTTTACTGCGAGGAAAAGTTTACTGTTAGGAAAAGTTTACTTCTAAGAAAAGTTTACTTCTAGGAAAAGTTTACTTCTAGGAAAAGTTTACTGTTAGGAAAAGTTTACTGCTAGGAAAAGTTTACTGCTAGGAAAAGTGTACTGCGAGGAAAAGTTTACTGTTAGGAAAAGTGTACTGCGAGGAAAAGTTTACTGTTAGGAAAAGTTTACTGCGAGGAAAAGTTTACTGCAAGGAAAAGTTTACTTCTAGGAAAAGTTTACTGCCAGGAAAAGTTTACTGCAAGGAAAAGTTTACTACGAGGCAAAGTTTACTGCGAGGAAAAGTTTACTGTAAACTGTACTCTTGTAAATGTTTTCATAGAACATAATACAAAATTTAATATATATGTATAAAGAGAATAGTCGATAATATTTTTTTTAATTTCGTGTCGAGACAGGGGAGACATTTGCCGGATGGTGAGTATATATACATATACGTAGTAGTTGAAACTGGGAGACATTGCTCTTGTATGTTGTGTGTATACGGATCGCAGTTTATTCGTTTTTATCACTTAATTTACTCACACGGTACTATAATTAAAGGAAAAATATTAAACATACATATATATGTAAAGATTTAACACGATATCTCTGGATCTATAAGATCTATAGATCTATTTATTAGAGGGAAAATTCCTTTTGTGGAAAAAGAAAACAAAATTCGTTCTCTAATGGGACTTACCAAAACAAGGGACTTGCCTTCTCCATAGAGTATAACCGTCTATATGCGTTTAATTAAAATTTTAACTCTCGTCTAAATCGATGAAGTGATCTCAGAGATTACTTGAGACAGATGAACAGACAATATAATAATTATATTAGTTGTATATATATTATAGATAGATACGGATAGCGGATATCCTGCGTATAGTTACGTAATGAATGTACTCTTGTAGAAACTATTCGATTGCAAGTTACGTATGAAGCGCAGCTCCGGAATTCTACAAATTATTAGGCACCAGGGTAAAGTTCCAAAGGTTCGGGGGATGGTGAAGTTATTACTATACCATTGATTTGTTTATAAACTCCATTCGTAATGGTGGTAATGAAATTAATTATCTAACTCTTTCCTGTCAGCAGCATATTTGGAGGTTAAAGAATAAGAAATGTGGAGATCCGCCGAAGAATTTAGGTCGCCGACGTAGCTCAATAGATTGCTAGAAGAAGGACTGACGGCCGATGGGGCAGTAAAGTCCTGGAGTAGCGACCGCGTACCGGTAGATGTAGTATTGGCAGGTCTCCCACAAGGTGGACTGACGATCTGATGAGAATCGCAGGAACCCACTAGATGCGAGCAATGTGGGACCCATCGACGTGGAGATCCTAGGGGGTGGCCTATGTCCAGCTGTGGACGTCTATCGGCTGATGATGATGATGATGATTAAAGAATAAGGTTAACAATTGAATCCTGAAGATCTTTATCATAGCACATGCACTGTGGTACTGTAACGAACAACAGACCTGAAAGTATTTCCTTTGAATATTGACACTGCCGCTATTATGTCCGCCATTTTGTTATTATGCTTCTGTTGTAGTTTTTTCTCATTATACTGTACGAAACAATATTTAATTAGGTACATGATAAGGAAAAGTACAATAATATAAATTGTGGTCTGTTCTTTATTATTCTAAGAACTGATGAGACGAGTTTAACGTTCTCTTGATGGTAAGTAATATGATCATATATTATTATTCTCGCCGCCTTGATACAAACAATTTTACTAGTTAAAAAGCACTTCAAACTGGAACATAGCAATGTTTGCATACTACTCATTGAGGGCAGAAATAGAAGCTGCGGTGATTCTTGATTCTCCGGCAATAGAGTGCAATTGTTACCAGTGATATTGTATAAGAAATATGTTCACTTTGTTGCCTTTTTGTTTGTCATCATCATCAGCCGATGGATGTCCACAGTTAGAAATAGGCCTGGTTTAAAGCTTCCCGTACGATCAGGTAAGGAATAGGGGGATTTGGGCCACTTCCCACCACGCTGGTCCAATGTGGGTTGGTGGAAGCTAGAGCTTCGTTTTTTGATTAACAGGGTCCACCAAAAGCAGGTGGGGTTGGCTCCAAGCCAATGCCCCTGTGATTTATTATCGGGACCCCTTACACCCGTTTTTGTTAGTGTTAATTTTTAAATTCTATATGAAAATATTTTGAAAGTTAAGTAAGCTGTCACAGATATAACCTGGCGTCTCGTTGTTACAGATCCCTCCCTCTGCAGAGTTCCGCCCGTCGCTCAAGCGCTGAACAAGTTGCAAGATAAGGAATTCCCGATCTTTTGAAATGGAATAAAAGGTTGAGAGGAATTGCTTTCTCGACTGATGCAACTCGCTATGCAACCAAAACAGCAATGTTTACTTTATATCTATACTAATACGAATATCAGTCTGATAACGCCGACAGCTGGGCATAGGCCTCTTTCAGGGATTTTCATCTAGGAGGAATTGGGCTTTAGCCCCTACAGGCTGGCCCAGTGCGGATTGGTGAGTGGTCATCATCATCTTCATCAGCCGTTACATATCCGTTTACCATCAGATGGGATCGTAGTGAAGCACATGTATGTACAATATAAAAAAATGTTACAAGAATATTTCATAATTATGTGACATTCACCAAACCGCACTTGAACAGCGTGATGGGTTTTAGCCCACTCTTCATAAGAGGTCCCGAGTCGCAGCAGTGGGCACTCGAGTGAGTTGATTATAGTCTGATTGTAGGCATAGGCCTCCCCCAAAGATCGCCTCATTTGTAGGGGCTCATACGGGGCGATTTGGACCATTCTCACCACGCTCGCCCCATGAGGGTTGGTGAGAGTCAGGGCCTCGTTTGTTGATTAGCAGGGTGCTCTACGAGCTGGTGAGGTTGGTTTGGGTCCCGTGAGTTATTGTACGGGACCCCTACACCATTCTTATTAAGTTGTATACTATTCCATTATTTGTATAATATATTATATAACATACACAATGATTTATATATAGGTATTATAGTCATCTTTTAACAGTGGTCTTTGTTGCTGGACATCTTCTATGTAGGTACCACCGGAATGCCTATTGCAGTCGACAAACATTACTGTGTTCCGGTTTGAAGGGCGCGATATAACATCATATGGCATTAGACGATGTGTATAATGCGGTGGAATATATTAGGGGGACCGGAAAGTAATGTCGTTTTCTTACGCTAATACAAACACATACATTTTTAACGAGTCTTTATTTTTAATCAATGATGTATTCCCCATCATTGTCAATAACCTTTTGCCATCTAGTGAGTAAATTTTCAATCCCTGATCGATAAAAATTAATTGGTTTTTCGGCAAAATATCTAGAGATGGCATTTTGGATATCATCCAAATTTGCAAATGTTTTGCCACTTAAAAAGTGTTGCAGCGCTCGGAATAAGTGGAAATCCGATGGTGCAACATCGGGCGAATATGGTGGATGAGGCAGCACCTCCCACCCCAATTCATTAATTTTTTCTAGAGTTCGCCTTGCGCAGTGCGGTCTTGCATTGTCATGTTGGAGAATGACGCCTTTTCGGTTGACAATCGCTGGCCACTTTTCAATTAAAGATTGATTGACTCGCTGCAATTGTTCGCTGTAGAGGTCTGCAGTAACAGTTTCTCCAGGTTTCAGTAATTCAAAATGAACAATGCCGCGAATACTCCACCAAACACACAAAAGCGCTTTTTTGGGGTGTAAACCTGGCTTAGCAGTACTCCGAGGGATTTCATTTGGAGAGAGCCACTGCCTTTTGCGTTTTGGGTTATCATACAGGACCCATTTCTCATCTCCTGTGATCAAGCGATCAAAAAACGCTTCTGTGTTGTGTCGTTGAAGCAATAAGTTGCATGTGATTGATCGGTTAGCCTTATTCTGTTCGGACAGATTATGCGGGACCCAAACACCTGCTCTGCTTACTTTTCCAATCTGCTTCAAATGTTCTTGGATGGTCGACCAAGGTTTGTTGAGACTGTTTGACAATTCCTCGATCGTCTGACACGGATTTGCTTCCACTTCCGCCCTTAACACGTCGTTGTCTAACGCTGATGGTCTTCCTGATCGATACGAGTCGGAAAGATCAAAATTACCCGATTTGAACTTGGAAAACCACCTTTGGCATTTACGAATGTCCAGTGCATTTGGATAAACATCGCAAATGTTTTTGGTAGCAACTGTTGCGTTATTTCCCTTGCGAAACTCAAAGAGCATGCAATGCCGGATGTGTACCTCTTCTGGTATTTGGCTGGCCATTTTACCCAAAATTACAAAAAAAAATTGTAATTCAATTGTCTATAAGTAAAGAAATCACTATAACCTCACAATGTCTTTGGTACGCCTCTGAACAAAACAATGAGCTGACAAATGACAATCAAGTATTGGCATGCGCAGAAACGACATTACTTTCCGGTCCCCCTATTATTATCCTTATTAGGGTTGCGTTGTAACCATGGCGTATCGTTTACCATCAGGTGAACATTTCACTGATCGACTAAAAATATATATATAATTATGTATATATAGCTTATATAGGTTCGTAAACAAACAAACGGTACGGACGTGACGTAAACAGGAAGTGATGGAGTAAGAGATGACACACATCCATCCTGTTCGCTTATGCATGTATTATGTAAATACAGCGGGGTGGAGATGTAAAAGGGGCACATTATTGATACCCCCCAATCACCAAATGTAAAGTACCGATGTTTATTATACATTACGTAAAGTATATCTTTTATATTACTGTTACAAAATATATTTTTTTTCTTCTACGAGACACAAAATTCACTTAATTGTAAGTGATACGGTTGCCTATAATAACGTAGCGTTAAGATAGTATATATTTTAGCCAACTTAATATATACATGTATAGATTGGTTTGGTTAAGAAATTGGTACTGATTTTTTTTTTCTATGAAGCGATGAGACGAGCCACACTTTCACCTGATGGTAAGTGTTCAGGATGTTATACACAGCCTTACATTCTGCTCGTCGCCCAGAGCTATAAAATGTTCAGTCTTAATGGCTTATTACACTAGCTACAGCGCACTTCAAACCGGGACACAGTAATATCTGCACAGTACTGTTTGTCGGCTGCAATAGGCGCTGCTGTGGTAACTACCTAGATTGTCTCCGGCAAAAGACACCACCAGCAAACCGTGTCGCTCATTGCGTAGGTTTTTGTTTTTAGAATGATCACTATCATCATCATCAGCCGCCTCCCCAAAGGTGTCCACATTTATGGGCTTTGCGCTGCCCGGAGCCAGTAGTCTCTCGCGACCTTCATCAAGTCATAGTCAGCATGGCCTCCTGTATCGCGGGGAACTAGGGGCTGTCGTTTTTAGGAATTTCTGAGGGGGGATTTGGGCTATTTCCCACTACAATGGCCCAACGTGGGTTAGTGGTTTTTTTTTTAGAATATTAAATAATAAATTATGTTAAAACTGTAGCCTTCTAAACCGGTTGGTGAATTAGAAACTTTGAAAGTTTAAGGTGAGCGTTTGATGACGTGAGGACCGGACGCGCCGGGTAGCCGTGACGTGTGATGTCACAGGCCGTCACTGCGCGGAGACAGAGCGAGATTGCCCGGACGGCCCGCGGCCCGGGTAATTTCCCCCGCGGCCGCAGCCCGGCGCCCCGCGGCCCGCACATACATCAAGCCGGTAAGTCGCGAGGACTTGGCCGCCCGCTCCGCAGCATGCCGAATTAATTCCGTATCCGGATTTAACCGGTTGTACCCGGCTTCGGCTACGTGTTACTAATCGCCGGCACGAGAAAATACGGACATTTATGTGTTTTTGCGCTAAATAAATATCTCCTCTCGGCAGTTGTTACATTAATGTGCGTATGTGTGTGTGCGTATGTGTGTGTGAATTAAAATTTAACACAATATTACTTGGCCTATACAAAAGCGTCTGTAATTTCCACGTCATACTCCGCACAGGCGACTACAAAGGATCGCGTTTGACGTCACAATGAATTCCTTTTTAAACGCGGGACAGCAAAATATGGCGCCATTTAAATCCTCTTGTCTGAAATAACCGAGTTTCTTTAGAAACATTTTAAAATTTACTGCCATGAAGGACGTCAGTGACGTCTAAAATTGCTTTGAAAACATTTTTTTTATAACGTGCCACTTTTGGATGTATAATTATATATATAATTGTATACAATACCTCTACTCGCCCAAAAGTCTTTGAGTAATGGAAGCTGTACTGACCTCATCGCGTTTTACTCAGAAACGGAATATATACAAAAATGAATCATTCGTATGATCACTTCAACTTTTTAATGATCATAACTCTTCTCAAAGATCGTCACCCATCAGGTCCACAATTTCATAGTAGTTATCATCATCATCATCATTATCAGCCTTGGTTTACGGTACTGTTACTTCTGCGACCTGTAGGCGTCTCTACTCCAAGACTTTTTCCCCCATCGGCCGATACACGCACAGTAGTTACCCGCAGCTTTATTATGATTTTTAGGGGGTGGAGAGATTTTATCTCTTAGAGATATATCAGCTCCATTAGCTAAAAAAAATATTATTTAGCATTAGTCTTACAACGGATTTCGACTTTCTCCAACCGCGGAAGTCTATAATTTGAAAATACATTATAGTAATGCATTCAGCAGAATTTTGTGAGATGAAACAATGCGACGGGATATGAAATAGGCTTGCATTCGCTGTAAGCTCTCCGGAGAATGAGTTATGTAAATATATCGAGATAGATACAAAGTCAACGTTCCTTATGTACCTGATTAAGGTGCAGTTCAACTTTGCGTTTCAACATCACTTGCAAACATGTTGAACAGGCTTACTGCGCCGAGCGGACTGAAATGAACACTTAGAAAGATACTTAACGTAGGAGGACTGGACTGTGTTCCGGTACGCCCTTATAACGTGTAAGGGATCCCGCACAACCACTCACGGGACCCAAGCCTACCTCACCTGCTCGTGGTCACCATGCTAATCAACCAACGAGGCTCTGGCTTCCGCCAACCCGCATTGGGCCAGCGTGGTGTGAAATTGCGCACATCTCATATCAACCTCTAAGTACGACAGCCCTAGTACCCAGCGATACCGAAGACCATGCTGATCATATGAGATCTTTGGATAAGGCCTATGTCCAGCAGTGGACGTCTATTAGCTGATGACGGGTCTCTCCCGCGAGATATAGTATCACGGTGTGCAAAGCCGTTTTTGTAGCCCCGCCGTAAATCGACGAAGCTGGAACATCGTGGGGGTTTTATTCGGTGCTAGTCCAACATAACCTGTCTTTATCTCCGCGAGGGTAGGTATGCGAAGGCATTTTCACCACGTAAACCGAAAAAAAAGACGACGAGTTATATGATGGTAATGTTATATATAATGCGAATTGCGATAGTTAGATTGATATACATAGCTCCAGATTGTGTTCCTCGCCTTGAGACATAAGATATGTCTTCATTTGTTTTTTATTCATTTATGTTACGAGACGAGAGAAACGTTCACCTGATGGTAAGTGTAATAATATGGCGTTAGTTACAATGTTATTACACTGCACCGCATTACACACTTTGCATAGGATATAAGATGTTGATTTTCGTCTCTCCTGTAATTTCACTAATTACAGCACCCTTTAAACCGGAACGCAGTAATGTTTGCTCACTACTGTATGTCGGCTGCAATAGTACCTGCGGTGGTACCTACCGAGACGTCTTTGACAACAGAGACCTACTAGTAATTACAGTATTTTAGACGAGCCTGCTTATCAACTTCGACCTCTTTAATCAAATTTATTATTAAGATAAAGAAAAAATGATTAAAACAGTAATTTTTAAACCATTACCTTTTCATCATACCGTACAGCCTCCAGCATCATTGGTCCAGTTGGTTAATATAATTGTTTTCATTTGGAACCACCTTGGAAACACCTTTGCAATGGACACAGCAAAAGCTTGAAATAGTCTTTAAGCTTTAAGACAAGTTATTACTATAATATTTCGGTATTCAGGTTTACAAGTCATAGGATCATATACACAGCATCTTGAGACAGAGAATGTTAAGCGTCGTCACCCAACTCATTTCACTAGCTACAGCGACCTTCAAACTAGAACACAGTAATGTTTGTATGGTACTGTTTATCGGCTGCTATAGGCGCTGCGGTTGTGCGACCACCTTTATTAATTTACATACGTATACACTTAAATATTTACAATAATTTTATAATCTTCCTCTCTTCTTACTCTCTATTTCTTCTAGCACTTAATCTTGTGTAAATATCTTAATGATCCCGACGTCTGTTATCACTTGAACAACCGGGTAATTCCTTTTTGGCTCTAAGGTGGAGTTTAACACTAACCTTTTGTTTGTGTATACTTAAAGTTATTTTTCTAGGTTTATTTTCTGGTGGTAGGTCTCTGTTGCCGGAGACCGTCTAGGTAGCTACCACTGCAACTCCTCTTGCAGTCTAGAAATAGTAGTGTGCAAATATTACTGTGTCCCTGTCAGACGGGCGTTGTAGCGTAATCACTGGAGTAACGAGATTCATAAGGCAACGTCATAAGGCGACGAGCATAGTGCGGTGATGTGTATAACATCCTAATTTACGCTGGGTTATGGGCAGGCGTATCACTTAATATCGGGTGATCGTCCCACTCGTTTCCTCGTTCGTTAAATATAACTGTTTTATTATAATATATCATAAATATACTTTTATTTATCTGTTTTTGTCATCCATCCTCAGTTGATAGACATCCCCTGCTGGAAATAAGTTTCTCCCAAAGATCTCTACGTTTGTATCCCATATGGGGGGATTTAGGCTATTCTCCTCCACGCTGGCTCAATGCGGATTGGTGGGAGCTATAGCCTCGTTTGTTAGTTAGCAGGGTGCATCACGAGCATGTGAAGTTGGCTTGGGTTCAGTGAGTTGCGGGAACACTTACACCCGCTCTGTTCTTAAGCTATACATAATTATTTTTCTCTCCCTTGGTCCAAGTTATTTAAGACAAGATATTGTTATTGAATAAAGTTCGCCCGTGAAATATACCATCTCAAAAGGCACTGAAGATTAAATTAAGAGAGACGAAAATTACTTTTTGTTATTCGTTAAGTTTCTTTTACGTTTGCCAAAAGTTGTCGAGAGGAATCTGCTCCGCTTAGCTGGCGCCTACGGCCCCGAAGTGGTTATTGGATGCGACTGGATAACGGGCTGCCATTTTAATTGATACACATATCTTTTAATATATAAGTTTTTCGCTTTTCTTCTTCAATCTTAATCATAGGAAATATAGTTAGATTAAATATTATCTGTAACATTTAAACGAATATTATTATCATTGATATGTTATATATCTGCCTACCCCACTGGGAACGAGGCGTGATATATTATATATGTATGTATGTATGTATGTTATATATAACTCGATTATTCTTTCTGTTCAAAGCAAAATTATTAGAAGAGCATGTCTGACAGCTTTATAATTTTCTTCTTTTGATACTAAACAGCATCCTTATTGTTCTTAGTACTGGATTTTAATGTCTTCTATTTGAAGGAGCGACAAAGTTGTTTATCCACCAAGCAGACTAAGTGGTGAGTGGTGAATATCATGTCTACAAAAGCTGCTGTTTTCTGACAATGTCGGGTTCCCTACCATGTTTCCTCTCGAAACGCATCGTTCGTCTCTTAACTTTGTTATGAATAACTATGTCACACTTTAGATGTGGGGTACGGTAAAAAATTCATAGGGCATCCAAATTAGGTATTGAGGTAGTGGACCTCTCGCATTGGTCGCTAATATATAGCGCGTAATAAAGCTTCGACACTGATAGATCGCAAACATTATTTCATCCCATTTTTTAATAACGAAAGTACCCAATAACGATGATGATCCCAGCATCAAATCTCGGCACGAACGCCTTAATAATGTCCCGCTACATTAATAACGTGGAATCTTATTATATAAACAAGCTTTTACCCGCGGCTTTGTTCGCCTGGAATCTCTTTGATCTTTGATATCTATATTATTAATACATTTTAAACAATCACTTCTGCTTATGAAGCGAACGTTGGAACCATTCCGAAGCGGTTTCTTTAGGTTTATAATCATTTATTAATACGTATTTCGACTCTCGAGTCGCAATTGTCGCTGATGATATTGACAGAGTGAGGATTGTTATCATCATCTTCGACTGATCTTTAAATTGAAGTTGGAGGGTAGCTTGCAGAAAACTTATTCGATCCTGTGTGATTCTTTTTATATTAGAGTAATTACTCATTGTCTTCCGGATGCCCGATTTGTGAGGATCATGCCATCGAGAACTCTTTTTCTAAAATGTAAAGAATAGTTATGCATAATGCGAAAAACATCAATGCTATCTGCCTCCAAAGTACAGCGGCAAAACTCTTGATTTGTAACACAGAGGTCCCTGATACAATTCCAGAGATACCTTTTCTCGAATCCGTCTATACACACAACAGGATCTCTGTATTCTAGTAATGAATATATACGAACTAGAGTACTCTAGGCTTTATATTTTCACTTGTTACAAATCTTGTTATTACGATTAAGTAATGTTAACCACCAGGTTAAAATGGCGCTTGATGCACGTTCATCTGAGAGTTGATTTACTCAAATAAATTTGTTTTAAAGATTTTATATCAGCATTATTATCATCCTTTATTTATCTACTGATGGATATAGGCCTTCTTTAATGTCTTCCACTAAATACGATCTCCATCTTCTCGCTTCCACCGGATTCCGACCGCCCTGATGATGTCGTCAGTCCATCTGAAGGAACAGCGTCCTACACTTCTGTGACCTGTACGCGGTGTCTACTCCAAGAATAAGGATTAAAGATTATAAAAAGTTTTGTTTATTTTATGTCATCCTTGATATAGGTAAGGAATTAAATAAATAAACAAAATATATGTGATAAAGCAAGGAATTTCATAGTTGCTGTTATATTTGGTGCCATCATTTAAGTCGGGTGGTCGTTTAACGGTTGCCAAATGAGTGGGGACCCGTAATTTTCCTGCCATGATTTATGCGAGCGGGGAACAAAGGTCCTCATTTGATGGTACAATGAATTTGATTCCAGATACAATCCGACGAAATGCGACGCCATTAAACTCCCCTCCACGAAATACCGGCTCCATTGTCGCGGGGATGTAACGCCGCACCACTCCCATTTGTCTACAACACCATTAGACATCCAGTGGTGTAAGACAAGCCTGTATTTAATGCCGTAAAGGTTTTTTTTTACAGATATAATGATGTCGGCTTAGTACTGAAGTTCTTATTGCTTAAGAACTGATTGTTATCACGTTAAGTAAAAACGTGAACATTTAAGTTATATGATAGGATAAAGATATAGATTTGAAAATTTTTAAATCACTCTTTACTATTTTTACTATTATTGTTCCCACTTGATGACATCGAAGCCTTATCTTTCAAGGACAGTGTCAAGGTCATTTATTTACCACGTTGGTTAAGGTATCATTTATAATACGTTCTCTATGTTTCTTTACCACAGACTGATTAATTCTATTAGTCCGTTTTGCTGGCTGTAATACCCTCACTACTCCTTTCAGAGTAGGAATTTTGTAAAATCCGTTCCCAAGTGGCCTATACTCGACAAAAAGAATATTCCTACCCAATTTTAAGGGCTTATGATTAAGGACACATTGTGATGAGTGTCTCACTCACTCTCACACAGGTTAAAAATGCTAAAGTTTTTAGGTGTTACTTCAGGATGTAAGATAGTAAAATGAACTTTGACTTGTAGTTATATGTACAGGAAGAAAGAGGATATAAAATTTGTTAGTAACTTTCCATATACAATATTTGATTACGGGAGTTCGTAACAAGGTTTGGGTCAGAGCTTTCAATCAGATAGCGAAAAAAAATGCAGCACAAACGTAATAAAACCGCGACAGCTTCGCACTAACTAAACATACAAAAAAAAAATGGAACAAACGAGCTATAGCTGGCGAGGGCTAGATTAAACTAACAGTTAGCCGATGCTCCATGGAGAGAATCGTACCGGAACTGGAAATTGAAAAAATCATTCACGCTCGTACGCGTGCGAAATACGTAGACGAAAATATTGCTACGATATTTAGAAGCCTCTCGCCTGCTCATGGTGAGACTAGAAATAGTGTACTATATATGATTCATCATCATCATCATCAGCCGATAGACGTACACTGGCCATAGGCCTCTCTCAAAGATCTCCACATCGAATAGTTCATTGAGAGGAATTGGGGCTTAGCTCACAACTCTGGTCCATAGCGGGTTGGTGTGTGGTCACAGCCTCGTCTGTTATTCAGCAGGGTGCAGGTGTGGTTGACTTGGGTTCTGTATGATTTTGGGCGAAACCCCTTATACCTCTTTATATGATTATGAAATATAAATAGGATTTAGAAAATAATAGGCCTTGTATAGAGAATATTATTGTTGTTATATCTGTTGCCAGAGACTATTGAGGTAAGTACCAAGAAGCTTATTTCTGCTGTCAAGCAGTGTGCAGATATTCCTGTGTTTGCATACTGCTGTTTGGTGGCAGGAGTAGAAGCTGCGACGGTAATGCAGATACACATGTCTTAAGGTGAGGAGCACAATGTGGTGCAGTATATATCATCCTAACTCACGTGACATTGCTATGGACAGTGTCACTATCAGGTTAATGTATATGATAAGAAAAAAGGTTTTTCAACCCCTAAAAATTGCTATAGAAATCTTTTTTTTAATTCTATTTATTTTTAAAATGATTATTAGTTAGACTTTGGATGATATGACAGTGACATCAAAAGTCACAATTGTTAGATAAAACATGAAATTATGTAAATTACTTCCCTTCATAGTAATAAGTTAATTCACTATAGAAAATTATGTATATGTGGTACAGTTCTACTTAGCCGGAGTATGTGGAACATGTTCCGCGTCCGCTCCCTCCATCAGTCCCTCACCGTTGGATAAATCCAAGAGATGTTCGTGTGAATATCTTGTGAAATAAATTTTGATACCGCCATTATACAAATGATGTATCAGAGTTACCCAACTTTCACTGCACAGGCGAAACGAAGCGTCGACGAAATGTGAGTTGTGAGAGAAATCAAATAGAGAGGGCTCTCAATTCATTGTATATTGTGGCCTTATTAGAAAAATCATCATCAGCTATGTATCAATTTAAATATCTATCTTTACTGAAGTATATTTAGTAGTACATAATCTTCAGTGTAATTAGGCTAGTGCATTTACTGACGCTTACAATCTTAAGCGTGTAGGCGTATGGCGATTAAGGGTGCTGAAGTAGTGCAGGCAGAACCTAAATGTTACCTTGTTATGGGCCATTATATCTTACACTCAACTGATGGTGAACTAATAAAATTTTCAGAAATTACAAGACGTGCACAGAAAGATGGTACATGGGACCGATCATCATTGCAATATTGCTGTTCCTGCTCCTCGGTACCGTTTTCGAGCGTAAAATAGAAGTAGCAATTCGTCGCGTCAGTAAGTACTTTTATTTATCTATGCTAATCTAGAATGAGGTTCAGGTGATAGTAAATCGTGTACCTAGTAATAATACTGTAATACTTATAAGGTTATTCACACAGTATTATATAATGTTCGTCATCTTCAGGCGTATGTTTCCGAATTCTTTCTCAAGGTATCATTTGGATGTATATTGTATTGAAAAATAGACATAATGCACCTGTTAAAAAACTAATAGTTTAGTAATGCATTATCTGGTTTGAAGTTTTTTAAAAGTCAGTTTGAATTCCGTTGATAGTTTTTATCATATGATCTCATTTTACAGTTCAAAGCCGGAGATGTGATGAAGTGAGGAATACCGAACCACCTCCAGATATATTAAGAAGCGCGCCGATACCTGTACAAGTATAAAACATGTTCTTCTATAGACATCTGTAAAAGCACAAGGAAGGATATTCTTCCTTTAACATCAAGAAAATCTATAGAGATAACATTCATACATGTATAGTCCTTAAAGAATATTACAACTCTATTAATGATTTGAAATATACTCTCTGCTTAGTCCTTACTTTATCTATTCACTTCCTTTTCAGTTTCAATTCACTTACTAAACTGAAAACTTAGGAAAAAAGAAGTTTAATATATTTACAGATTCAAAATATAAAGGACGAACTTTCTATCCTGCTGATGTATATTTATAGAAGCCATTTTCGTTGAAAGCAACATTAGCTACTGTATATAAGTGATTATGATCTCGTTCCTATACGAGAGTATATTAATGGCGACCCATTCTGGCAGATTACGTCCGGAGTGAAGTTCATTGTCTCCAGAACGAGTTCCCTTCCGTCCCCTATGTTTTCAAAATGTTTGCTCGTTCCGACGCTTTGATGAATACCGCCTTGCTCTATTGACCTTCTGATACAGTGTCGGAGCTAATTTAAAAGAGCAGCTCTGAGGGATTTTCCCAGAAAGGCGATAGTAATGCTCCGAGATCAAAACGGAAATTATAAAATTCGTAGAAGAACCTGAAATAGGTTACCAGTCACGAGGCGAAAGTAGCACAGGGTTGGGCTTGTTAAAGCTTTTAGAACTGATGAACGACGGAGACTCTGAGTCCAATAATGGCGAACAGAGTTTACCCCCCCTCCTCATGGCAAACAAGCAATATAAGAAATATTATATCCAGCAGTGGACCTCTATCTGATGATCACGATGAATGGGTCTAAAAGCAATGGCTATAGGTTAACCATACTGATATTGTGACGGTAATAAACAGTCTTTCCGCTTACTATATCCGGAAGTGTCCTAGGAAACCTCACTCGACGTTAAGTGCTCGTAAATTCCTAGGCGTCGTGTAGATAGCGGCTGCGTTCGAGCATTGTCTCTGGTGTCCTTTACATGCCTACTACTTGATTTTTTTAACCGACTCTGATCTGGACATAAGTACTTTTTCAGTATAATACATTTATTCTTTCTGGGGGTGGGTCCGTGTTGCTGGAGACCGTTCAGTTACCGCAGCTGCTATTTCTGCTGTTAATCGGTACTCTTCTGGTTTATATGGTGTTGTAGCTAGTGAAATTTTTGTGGTAGCAAGATTTAACATGTCTCCACAGTCTAAGGCGATAACTACAATGTGTTGCTGTGTATAATATCCTAACTCACCATTACGTGAACGTCTTCCACGTCTTGTCGCTTTGTCGAATAAAAAAAATTCTTTCGATTGAGTTCGACGAATTGTTTGCACCACGTCCACATGTTAACTGTACTTAACTAAATATCCTTGACTGAAACAAACATTAGTATGATATCTAAAACCTTACTAATACTTATCTATAGTATATTTTCTTCATCATCAGAGGAAATTCAACACCTCCCCGTGCCATTATTAAAAGTTTTGATTACTCTTCTCGTTATTCTCCATCTCTTCTCTCTCATGAAAATTATAAATTAGATATAAATTTATAGGAAACATACAAAAACTTAAACTATTATCGATAATGTTTCTTATGAGGAGTCAGGGTGTTTAGTTATAAAATATCTGTACTCAAAATAGGAATGAATCACTCACAAGAGCCAAGATCTTGTAGAGTCAAAGGCAGTAGAGTTTGAGGTTACAACCAGCGAGCTGCATAGATTCGACAGAGACGTTTCAAATGTGGTCGCGGAACAGGAAATTGTTGCAACTGAATATTGGATACACAACATCGTTTGCAACTGAAAACAAACGGAGGAGAATCTTTACAATGTTAAATTAAAACAATGAACCTCAGCGGCAGGTTTAGAATTCAGCCGGTGGACCAGTTAATAGTGTAAACAATAGACTCCTAACAAATTTAAACTCTCCGTCCTAACTTTTATCTGAATCAAGGCAACAACAATTTATAATTATAATAAAAACTGATCTAATTATAATTAAAATTAACTAACCTAACTTTTAATGTAACTAGCTTTTTTCAATGACCATATATCACATTTCAATCTGATCATATCCATTGAAAAGCTGTCGAAAAATTTCATTCAGCAATAAAACCCTATCCTACATTAAGTTGTTCTGTTCTCATGCTCATCTGGAAGTCTGTTCCTAAAGAGATTTGATGATCTGCTGAGTATCATGGGAAACCGATGGATGTGGACTACGTGGAATTGATGCGGAGATTTTTCAGAAAGTTCTATCCATTATAATAGGCGACTATCGGCTAATGATAATATTTAACATAACATCTAATATTTTGGTAGTTGTGGTGGTTAATACTTGTTACCATTCAACCCCCAATCTGCTTAATTTTTTGTTAAAAGAAGAAGAGAATTGGAGAAGGACATAAGCTTCTTTTTGCGATGAGAATGGAGTTTAAAGGAGATATCATGCATTCCTCAAAATATTTAAAGTATATATGTATATTATTTTGAATTTCTCACCAGAGGCGATGACTATGAGCACTCTATCGTGAGTGATACCGACGAAGAAGAAGAAAGTATCTAATTATTTAAAATGTTCAGTGAGACAATTTTGAAGTTTACGTTATGTAAAAAAGCTTCAGAATGGAACCACTTACGGGTGCTCAGAGCAACTCTTGGTTAAAAACAACCGAGTCACGGAAGCCGTTCAGGGTCGGCCAGTTAAAAGCCAACGAACATTAACTAATTAATATAAATTAACAATCCGTCGGTTCGTTTCGGGTTCAGGCCACGTACCCGGTGAGCGGTCGTTCCCTACAATCGGACATAATTCGGCCTCACTTGTTTACTGTTGTTACACTTTGATTGTTTCCTTGACGTTCGCGGTTCGAATCCTAATTTGCCGTAATAAATAAAGATTTTTCCTCTCGTCTCCATTGCGGTTTACATCCGCAGACGTGTTTGATTGCTTAATAAACTTTTTACGAAGTCATAAAGCGCAGTAATTTTTTCGTATTGTTTTGTGGCGGTCTCTTGTCTAAGTTGGACTCCCATAACATAATTACTTCTGGTATGCATAATGGTATACATATAATATAACTAAATATATTCCGACGACAAAGATCTATCTCCAGTCTCCTGCAAAAGTGATAGTAACATACAAAACAATCCTTTATTCAGTCTTACAAATGATTTACCTAACATCCGATTGAACAACAGATCAGAAAGCTAAACAAACAGGAACGAAGGAAACTTTTTTTCCAGATAGAGCCTGCTTCCGTCGACCTGGTTATCTTTTTTATTTATTAGCCCTGAGGCAATTTGTCATAATTATCTAGTGTTAGAAGTAATGAAGCACACTCAAAGTAGGTTATCAAGTTCAATTTTTTTTTTTAATGTAAATTATATTAACATTCTACAAGTCAAATCATTAAACGCTGTTAACAGGTCTTTAGGTTTAATGATTGAGATTTGTATAGAAATATCTATGTATAGAAATAATCTGAAGATTAATAATCAAAGGATTAAAAAAATAAAGGATCAGACTGGTATTATGTAAAAATTATTTCACTTTTTAATGAAGATAAATTTACGATAAAAGGATATTTCCTCTCTAATCATCTAACTCTTGAAACTGCTTATATTTTATTCAAAAGATTTGATGAATTTTTACATTGTACTTATTTTCTCAATCGTCCTGATCCTGAGTCCTGTAAGCCATTTTTACTCCAGCTGATGTTATAACAGCAGATATTGAGGGTGGTACTTAATAACACAGGTCCAAAAAACCTACCACCACAAAATTTGTCAAACTGCGGCTCCGAGATAGAACCAGGAACTTCTATGTTATAACGCAAGTAGCTACTGTGCAAATCCTTACACACCCAGATATAACGTGGCGCTAGTTAGGATGATGCACACTGTCACCACATTGACATAAGATGTAGTCTCATTACCTGAGTAATTTCCTTGGCTACAGCGTCCTACAAACCGGAATACAGTAATGTTCGCAAAGTACTGTTTGGCAGCAGATATAGGAGCTGTGGTGATAACTATCATAACGGTCTCCATTAATTAGTTGTAAGATGCACACAATGGGAAGTTGTGTAAACATCTTAACACTACTGTTATGAACAGACGGATGAATTACCACCAGATCGTCGTGGTAGTATCGTAGCTTTGTGGTGTAAGAAGCATATGAGTTGCCCTTTAAGTTGTCTAAAATATTGTAAGATATATTTTTTATATATCGTAAGGGATCTTTTTTTATAGAAACACGTAGAGGTCTGCGTTGAGAGCGTAGCCGGATCCGGATAAATTATATGGGCGCGTGACACGGGTCACCCGGTCACTGAAATTTGTTATTTCATCAGGTAGGTACATGTGTTATATGTTAAGGCACAGATAAATTTATGGATGGTGGTTAAAACACAAAAATATCATCATCAGTCCAGAGACGTTTACTGCCGGACATAGGCCTCCCCAAAAGATCTCAACATTGATCGTTTCCGCATAGTTCTTAACATCCTGGTTCCTTGCCAACGCCTGTCAAAGTCGGCATGGCTTCCGGTACCGTCGGCCACCACCAGCGGGTGAGGTTAGCTTGGGTCCCATGAGTTGTCGTGTGGAACCCGTCACACCCTTAAAATGTACATCCCGACCTGTTAACGACTTTAGACTTCATTGATGAAACTTTCACCTTTGACACTTTGAGGAATGTTCTGACTAAAGAATCTAAGCGATTGATTTGTAAATAGCATCGTTCAGAGTCAAGGTATCCTGATTGCACGCTGGTCTATTGATCTTCGGAAGAAGAAGCAATTTAAGGGGATGTCCATTTTTATGGAGCAGTATCTAACACTTTGCGACGTAAAATGGCGATACACTGATTTGTTAGAGGGTCCACAAAATTGGTGTAGTTCTTATTGTGATAAAGTTTTTGATATTTCTTCTTCATGATGAAGCCTTCACTTAACTCTTTTTACAATTTCTGACCTCATTGCAACAACATCATATACCGAGTGGTATTGGTTGCAGAAATATCTTTTAACCTAATCCTAATAAACGTTGACCAAAACTATCTAAAATGGAGCTTTGTGTCCCAACAGTGGGAAACCTCGGAGGGCTGTGTATGTATTGATGTAAAAATGAATCTACACTAAGTTATTCTATAGAATAATTAATTTAATAGTCTTGAAACTAGATAGTTACAATACAGATGTACTAGAGTTAGTATAGTCTTCAACGTTTAAGCTAATCTGTGATCCGTTTCAATAAATAGATCTGTCTTTTATCTTTAAAATATAACTGACCTAAGACGTATCTTTAAAGTCTAGATCAATACAATGCCATTTCCTAGCCGAGAGGGGTATTACAGTAAATCCTTCTAAAACGGGTGAAATTATTATCTACCGCGGAGAATTTCTAGAATGGAGAAATATGTAAGTAAAGGTGACGTCGAAACGTGGTGCATGGGGGTAGAGCTGATGTATATTTACCCTTAATATATTATATTTACTAAGTGGATGAGGGAGGAAAGAAAAAATCCATTGAATTATATATTAACTACAGTTTTATTATATTTCTACTCTTATAATGTTATGGTGAAATTCAGCGGTGTACGTAATCATCAAAGATGATGAAGATCAATGGAAAGGAATTTTCTACTATGCGTGAGGGTGTATTACTTATTTACACTACTTTATTGAAAATATATTAAAATATACTTAAGAGTTTCCTGTAGTACAGATTGCATTGATTTCATCATCATCATCAGCCGATAGACATGAATTTCATTAATTGCTTTAATTTCGATTTAGTATATTTAGGATTCAATTTTATTTCTAGTATTTTCTGTGTGTTAATTTGTTAGCCTTCACATCATTTATTTTTCTGCTTACAATTTATATTCAACTATATATATAAGCCTACCTCACCTGCTTGTGGTGCATCCTGTTAATCAACAAGGAAGTTCTGGTGCCCACCAACCCGCATTGGACTAGCGTGGTGGGAAATGGCCTAAATCCCCCCATATGAACCCTTGCAAACGACGGGCCCTTGTACTCGGCGATGCAGGCAGAGCAGGACTGATCGATGGAGGGATCTTTGGGGAAAGTCTATGTCTACTGGACATATATTCTGAACGTCTATATGCTGATGATGATATATATAGTATATTTATATTCTTACTTCATATATATTAATTTTCTATTATCCTTATATTGTATACTAGACTATACCAGAATAGAGAAAGAGTTAAGTGTCCGACATTAACTATTACAGTCAGTGTTAACTGTTTTTATTGTAATATAGAGATTTATTAGTGGTAGATCTCTATTTTTTTTTTTTTTATCTAATTTACTATGGTGGTTAGAGTCTTTACAGGTTTACAGTTACCATCACTTTTTATTACTTTCTATTTCCTACTCATTCTCTCACATACTGCATGCTCTGCTCTTCTCTCAAACTCTTTATCTCTTATTCTACATACAAATTCCTTCTATCATTCCTCTCCTGAGTGAAGACCGTCATCTCCCACTTTGTTTGCCTTCTGAAAAGGACCTGAAAATCATGAAAGGTCATCCTTCCGTATTTTACTTATTTCTAATTTACGTGAGGTTTTTTATTTCGCTTACTTGACTATAGCTACTGTAATATCACAGTTTTGGTAGATCTCTGTTGCCGGAGATAGGAATCACCGAAGATCCTATTACTGCCGGTAAAGAGTATTGTGGAAACATTACTATATAGTAGTAATGACACTTATTATGCCTTGAAGTGATGAGCAAAGGGGGTGTATTCTTTATCATCCTTACTAATCACGATGTTATAAGCAGGAGGATTTACTATCAGGTATAAAGAAAATATTTAGACGATACTTTTGTTCATAGTGATATGTATAAGTTAATATTAAAGCAAGGAAAGCAGTGAGCGCGAATATTTCTATTCGTAATTTAAACGCGCGTAAACTTGTGTAAATGGAAAAAAAATGTCGTCTCGCTTTGTAAATTTTTATTTAGTGCACAAACAAATGTTACACATCCAGGCCGCCGTGTAATTTATGGCCACTGACCGCAATCGCTGAAAGGAAAACGCTTGTAAATATGAAATACAGTCGTGTTCCGCTCTAGACGGGCCGCGCTGCCTCCCTCATAAAACTGAACAAGTAAAAAAAAAAACCATTCGCATGCACCATGACCGTGCACACCCATCCATGAGTGCTGCTCCAACTGCTTCTGTTTATATGTACTCATTACATCATCATCATCATGTGATGAGTAATACGCCATTACCAGTAAAATATCATCATATCAATATAATAAGTTAAGCGACACGCCAACACTTGATCTACTTTTCATGTGTTAAGTTTTTGGTTTTTTTATTCTACTATGAGACAAGCAAGACCTTCACCTGATAGTGAGTGATACGCTTATCCATTACAGTACGGCGCTATTTAGGATATTATACATAGCTCCACATTGCGCTAGTCTTGAGACATAAGATGTCAAGTCTCGTTACCTCAGTAATTTCACTACCTACAGCACCCTTCAAACCGGAACACAGTAATATTTGCACAATACTGTTTACTGTAGTACCTTCATAGACCGACACCGGCAGTGGAGATCTACCACCAGCAAACGCTCACCACCTCATAATACCCTAGTTCTTTTTTAGATAGGTAACATCGCAGTACCTATTTCTCCTGGCAAAGAGTAGTGTACAAACATTACTATGTTCTTGTTTGAAGGGCGTTGCAGCTAGTGTAATTAATGGGGTAATGAGATTGAACATGTTATGTCTAAAGGCGATAGGCGCAATGTGGTGTTGTATACTATCATCATATGTAAAAAAAAATACTCTGGACTGTTATTAAGTATTGATAAAGGGTTGCAAAACTTGAGTGGAAGTCCTCGAAGGATTGAGGACTGATGGGGCAGTAAGGTCCTCGAGTGGCGCCAGGGTACCGGTAGACGTGGTGTTGGGAGGCCTCCCACAATGTGGACCGACGGTCTGGTGAGAATCGAGAGAACCTACTGGATGCGAGCAGTACGGGAGATATTTGGGAGAGGATATGTCTAGGGGTGGACGTCTATCATCTGATGATGATGATGATGAAATGGTTTCTATATATACGGTTCTATATAACGCTTGAAGAACAAATACATTTCATACAAATCTCTCGCAGTTGTTAAGCTATCGAATGCACTTTACTCTGCTCCATGGAATGGAATAAATCGATACTAAATCATGTTCCACTTCTATCCTTTCTGTACTTAAAATGATTTATTGTTTTCCATAGAAATATATATAGTTTTATGGTCGGATTTTCTCAAAGGTGTAGTCTAGATTTTATTGGAATAATACTAACGGAAACTTGTTTATCATTTACTGGTTGCATGCATCTTTTGTCGTTCCGCAAATGTCAGGTCTTTCGTAATGTTCGGAAGGTGATCAAGGAGACTATAGCAGATTTAATTATAAACTTATACATATATAAATCCCATTAAAACCTAGGCTTCTTAGAGACATTGTGTATTTGATATCTCCTGTTATAAGGTCTCTCTTTTTTAATATTGTACTACCTCTTGCTTAAATATGATACCGCCGCGTGGAAAGCGGGAGATGTAATCTAGGTAAAGCGCACTAGTCTAGAAGTTTCCTTACTCTTCTCTCGAAGACTCCTACGTCATAGTCGGATGGAAACACTGAAGCCGGAAGACTGATCCAATTCTGCGCTGTTCTCACTATTGAGGACGACACGATGGTAAAACGGTGATGACGTTATTAAGCCATGTAACTCCAGAGCACATTCTTCGATAGGTATTCGGTACAACACCGACAGATTAGCTACCTTGCGTCGGTGACCCTAGGCATCCAGTTTTAAACTTACCAGCACCTGATCACCGATTATCCACATGGCGTGACTTTTCACCAAGTCTAAAACTGCCAGTTGGTAATTGGTGGCACCCAGACCTGGGCTTTAAATAGGGCTAAAAGCTCTCCTGGTGGTGTACACCGGTCGCACTCTGGTAAGGATTTCGAGTTTCCTTAACTTCTTTTTTGTTCAGACATTTCGACAAGTAACGTTTAAGTTAAAACCAAGTTATAGTAAAAAGTATATTATTGATTAGTTGGAACGTTATAAATAGTCATCTAAATCATCAAGTTTTTGATGATTACCATGTTTGTAAGGAAAATTATAATTCACAAGCTTCACACTTATTTCATATGATTTTTCTAACGTCCGTCGATTCTTTTTCAATCCTCTTTGGAATTTAGGTCAGCGGAGTTTTTACTATCTTTTATACTGTTATCCAGTAAACATTGGGCGTTCAACTGTCTCGCAATAATGTTTAGAATAAAATGGATTGCTTTTATACTTTTTTTTTTATTTATGTATTGTTATAGAGGGTTTGGATAAAAACGATTTCATACTTATAAATCGTTACATTAGTCGTTGAGTTGATATATAGAAGCTTCTTAAAGATGTAAAGTATTTTTTGTTAAAGTTTAATTTAACTAAGAACTATGTTAAGGGATGAAATAAAAATTTTAAATATTAATAAAGGGTACTTGAGGACATTGATCAAATGACAAAGCTTTCAAGTTACAATGTTTTTGAGTGTGCTTTAATTTTGCAGAGCTTTTGGTGCCCCACTTGTAATTTCGTAGTGAACTACAGAACTGTCGCCGTTGTTCAAACTTAATTTGAGCTACAGCGGCTTTCCCTTTTCAGGAGAAGAGTACAAGCTCTGTTTTGAATTACTAATTTTAATCCTTCGTCTTTTTAAGGGGCCGTTTTTTCGTGTAACTGTTGTACTGTACATTTCAAATAGCGGAAATGATAAACATTTCGAAACTAAATCATACAGAGATTGAAACATGAATTTCTATTAAAGTAAATTTAGTTTGTATTCTTTAACACTTTTTTTTAGTCAAAGTGTAGTCAATAATTTGTGAAACTAGTCTTACTAGTAATAGGTACATGTTGCTACAGACTGTCTAGCTAGCTAGACGAAGAAAGCAGTTGCGGCGGTACCTATGGATCACAGCAGTTACTTTTCCTGTGGGAAAAGTAGTTTGCAAATATTACTGTGTTCCAGTTTGAAGGGCGTTGGAGCTAATGCGCAAACAAAAAACTGGGGTATAGAGACATCCTATGGCTCAAAGCAACGAGCGCTACATGGTTTTGTATATAATATCCTTCAGATGAATGTCCCGCTCGTCTTGTCTCTAAAATTTGTGTTACAACGCTTATCAGTATTTCTGTGTATTAATATGAAGATCTTAGACTCTATTTTGGACCCACAAGTGTTGGGAGGAATTGTGTTGGAGAGTTTTCCAATATTGTCATTCTGTTATCATACCAGGTAATGCTCGATTCTAGTAGTCAGGATACTCTCAATATCATTGTTGATAAAATACAGTTGAATGTCGGATTCGAATCTGTGATATTGTTATCCGCTACTGAATTTCATAGTGTGTTAATAGCCTTAATACAATCACGAAACACTAAACAGCAAATAAAAACGGGGTTGTTAACTAGCTTAGCATTCCGCCCCCCGACTCAATCGGAAACGAAAACAATCCGCACGGAACATGTCCGATCATGTACCCCTCCTAACTACCCTACAGATTACACTAACAACAGCTAATTTGTGTAAGAAATATATACAACGGAAACGGAAAATGTATGGGAAATTATTACACGTACTGTGCTAAATATTGATGTTTGTTGTTTATACAATTTCCAGATTTTTATATGAATGTTAAACCGGTCAGTAAACCTGCTTATAACAATGATTCTTCTTCTACTTCCTGCCCTTCACCCAGCTATGTTAACAATGATTAGAATTAGGAATTAATTAGGATGCTTACACAGCATCCTATCACGAACCATAGTCCATTTGTGCCATTTACAGAATACCGTATATATATATATTATAGCATAATTTTTTTATATACTTTTTTATCTGTGATATTAGGGGGACCGGAAAGTAATGTCGTTTCTGCGCATGCCAATACTTGATTGTCATTTGTCAGCTCATTGTTTTGTTCAGAGGCGTACCAAAGACATTGTGAGGTTATAGTGATTTCTTTACTTATAGACAATTGAATTACAATTTTTTTTTGTAATTTTGGGTAAAATGGCCAGCCAAATACCAGAAGAGGTACACATCCGGCATTGCATGCTCTTAGAGTTTCGCAAGGGAAATAACGCAACAGTTGCTACCAAAAACATTTGCGATGTTTATCCAAATGCACTGGACATTCGTAAATGCCAAAGGTGGTTTTCCAAGTTCAAATCGGGTAATTTTGATCTTTCCGACTCGTATCGATCAGGAAGACCATCAGCGTTAGACAACGACGTGTTAAGGGCGGAAGTGGAAGCAAATCCGTGTCAGACGATCGAGGAATTGTCAAACAGTCTCAACAAACCTTGGTCGACCATCCAAGAACATTTGAAGCAGATTGGAAAAGTAAGCAGAGCAGGTGTTTGGGTCCCGCATAATCTGTCCGAACAGAATAAGGCTAACCGATCAATCACATGCAACTTATTGCTTCAACGACACAACACAGAAGCGTTTTTTGATCGCTTGATCACAGGAGATGAGAAATGGGTCCTGTATGATAACCCAAAACGCAAAAGGCAGTGGCTCTCTCCAAATGAAATCCCTCGGAGTACTGCTAAGCCAGGTTTACACCCCAAAAAAGCGCTTTTGTGTGTTTGGTGGAGTATTCGCGGCATTGTTCATTTTGAATTACTGAAACCTGGAGAAACTGTTACTGCAGACCTCTACAGCGAACAATTGCAGCGAGTCAATCAATCTTTAATTGAAAAGTGGCCAGCGATTGTCAACCGAAAAGGCGTCATTCTCCAACATGACAATGCAAGACCGCACTGCGCAAGGCGAACTCTAGAAAAAATTAATGAATTGGGGTGGGAGGTGCTGCCTCATCCACCATATTCGCCCGATGTTGCACCATCGGATTTCCACTTATTCCGAGCGCTGCAACACTTTTTAAGTGGCAAAACATTTGCAAATTTGGATGATATCCAAAATGCCATCTCTAGATATTTTGCCGAAAAACCAATTAATTTTTATCGATCAGGGATTGAAAATTTACTCACTAGATGGCAAAAGGTTATTGACAATGATGGGGAATACATCATTGATTAAAAATAAAGACTCGATAAAATGTATGTGTTTGTATTTAGCGTAAGAAAACGACATTATTTTCCGGTCCCCCTATTATTTCACTTGTTAGATCTTCTTCTTCTTAATTGCTTCTCCAACTAGGGAAGGTCGGCGATCAGCGTGGTACGTGGTATTTGTCCGATACCGTTTATTGTTGTGTTGAGCTTTCGCTTCCGGTTCTATAGCTAGGGGTGTCTTAACATTTTATGTCTCAACGCGACAGGCGACAACTTGGTGTAGCGTAAACATCTTAACTAAAGCTGTTACTGATGGTAGGTCTCTATTGTCGGAGACCGTCTAGGCAGGTGAACATCCCGCTAGTCCAGTCACAGAATAGAATTTAAAAAAATGTGACTAGCAAGAGCATTATTTGTCCTTGAGATAATGTCCTTGTCGTGCGTAGCTTTTTAGAACAGGTAATCAAATCTGTCGAAAACAGCGTTTTGTACGAACAAAAATGATTTTGATTATAAAAAAAAAAAATATTTAGTTCATTAATGAATATTTGAGAGTGAAACATCGCTGCCGAGGAACAAAAGAAAGCGTGTAAATAATACTGCAGCGCGAGGAGGCGCGCCGCTATCGCCGCGACGCCGCATAATTTACGGCCACTTTATTTCACGAGTTTTCAGTGAGGCATCCGAAGGCACCAGCGCCAAAACCGCTATTCTTTTATGTACTCCTTATCTACATTATAACGCGTCTTTTGTACACGGACCGACTGGTTTACAGTTAATTTTTTTAACCGATCAAATAACCACAAATCCACGCGACGTTAAACAACGCTGAAGATTTTAGAAGCTCGCGCATAAAATGTCTCGGAGAGCAGCTGTGCTTTTTGTAATCAAATTGACAATAAGATAATGTTACCTAATAAAACAGCTTTTATAAATAAAGCTTGTCATATTACAACTTCAATAATATAGAAGAACTCTATGTATTATGATATATATGTATAAGAGATCTCAAGAGATTCATTGACTTTTCACGAGATCTCCGAAACTATTAGACGTAAGCACTGATAATTTGGTTGAGATATTGCTTCAGCCATTTAGAGGTCAGTTAAGAATGGATTTTACAAAATTCCACCCTCAAAGAGAATTACGAGGGTGTTAATAACGGTATAAGGTGCAGGAGAGCCAAGAATATTTGTGTCAAATTTCAAGTCTCATGTTATATTACGACCAATAAAGCGGACAGGGAACGGATAGTTGTAGTATTTTTAATCTTCTTCTTCGTCGCTCCCTCGCTGCTGAGGACCGTGACCACGCACAAACAGTCTCCATTGAATGCGGTCATAAGCAGAATGGACAGCACGGTATATAATGCAACCGACCGCCTTTCCAACAGCTTCTATCCATGTGATAGGGGCTCTTCCTTGAGCATGTCTGCCTTCTAGTATCCCCAAAATAACTTTCCTCTCGAGACAGCCCAGTGGAGAACGCACGATGAGCCTGAAAAAGATGAGGGCTCTTTGTTGTCATACTACAGACAGCCTAGTGAACAGTATATTCAATAATAGTAATAAATCCTTTATTCTGAATAGTAATGGATCCATATTGGGTTAGTATCATTAACGTTTAACAATACTTTTAAGAAGAATTAAAAGGTAAGTGAATCATAAACTGCTTGGTTATACGGCGTCAGTAGAACCCTAATTTAATTATTATTTGTACTTTAAACCAACCCCAGCCAAGCTCACCTGTTCGTGATGCATCCTACTGATTAATAAACGGGGCTCTAGCTCCTACCAACTCCTATTGGGCTAGCATGGTGGGAAATGGCTCAAATATCTCTATATGAATCCCTATTCGACCAATGAGGGCATCTTTGGGTAGGCTTATATCCAGCCGTGGACGTGTAGGCTAATAATGAAACATCTGAACTAGTTCTAGAGGCTTACAACTGTCTAACAGTGAGCAAAAAAATAATGTTTTAATTTACTAGAAGATAATTAGTAAAAAAAATCATCTACGTTGCTTCAATGCTTGGTATCAATTTTCGGCTTAATGATATCGCTAATGCATGTAGTGGACTTCAAAATTATTTAACCACAGACCATAGAGAGAAGACAAAAAACATAAATGAGGTTTTATTTTCAATAATAAGTTGTTTTCATAGAAACGATCCCCCACAAAGCGGTCATATTTACTCGCACGCCGTTGACTTGATGAATGAATGTGTTCCGGACAGACCGATGCCAACTGACCGCGATCCGACCTACAAACTGCGCTCGGTTGGGAGATGAAATCTTTACTATAAACGGATGAAAAGAAAAACGGAAATGTAAACTAAACTAATACGCTATAGTTCTGTAGTATTACATTACATTTATTATACTTATAACTCGGTCAACGAATCTGTGATAAACTTTTAACCAGAGCCTCAATTTGGTACGTATTCTCTCATTATCAGATGATTGACCGTTGTAATAGCTTAAGGAAAACCACCATATTCTATATCCACCTCGTGAACGGTAATCGATGTTGTGTGAAGATCCTAACTTCCTTTTCTATGCCAATGTATGGCCGGTTGAATTGTCTTAGGGGTGATTCGCAGCGGAGAGCGAACACCGAGAAGGCTATAGAAGATAAAACCTATACGTAACCTAGATGTCTCTGCAAAAGCTATCTTTTTTTAAGACTTCTTTGATACTAGTAATATCATCCATCGTTAGATATAGATTTTTTTTAATAATCTACAACGCTCTGCTGTACGCTGCTAGCTTCTAGCTGTTTCACGTGACCTTCACTAGACTGTTGGTTCACATTGTGGAAAACATTTTGGTACTCGGGTCAGGTCTTCAAGCAATGTCCTATACCTTGACATTTATCAATATTTAGGATTATGTCGGTGATATTCCTGGTAGCTCTTCTACGGATCTCCTCATTTCTGATCTTGCAGAGAAACACCGAGTATATAGTATATAAAGTATACTGCAATATAACGTGTATTGAACATATATCAAACGTATTTAGCGTTGGTATTGAACTGTGACGTCACGAATTGGCCGTTTTGTTGGGGCACGCTTGAAAGCCATTATGAAAGCTTTGTCTTGATATTAAGCGGCAATAAATAGCAAGTGTCGAGGCGCGAGGGTCGCAGGGGGTTGGTGCTGGGGTTGGGGTTGGGGGCGGGCGCGGCACACAGCTTTGATCTTTGCTGTTAGCAACATGCTATATCGCGTTTTGAACAACTTTGTTTTAACAATCATTTGGAGAGCAATCAACTTTACTTCGGACTTCGGACGCAATCTGCAGCCATTGATATGAAATTTATATGTTACTATATATTATTTATACATCATCATCAGCCGATAGAAGTCCACTGCTGGATATAGGCCTCCCTCAAAGATCTGCACATCAACCGATATTGCCCTGCGCTGATCTAAATTTCACTGTGTTCCTACCTGACGATAAGCAGCGACAAAGGTTTTCATGGAAAAGAGCACCAGTCTAGAAATATGTGTTATTTAATCCATTACTCTATATACCTATGATGTATACCTTTTAGTAAGCAAAATTATTCTTAATATTTTTATATAGTATTACTTAGTATACAGTAGATGGTACTCTACGAATACCGTGGTGACTCGACCGTTAACTCTCCATAAGTTTAAACAGATAAATACCTACATACCTGATATTTAACATGTGTTAGCGATGAATTGAATCTACATAACTTCACTTCCTTCCTGTTGATACAAAGAGTACGGAACTGTCCAGTTTTATAACGAATAGTCGTAAGCTACCGAGTTAAAAGTTCGTATATAACTCTTCTCTTAAAGGATTCTCTGAGGTCGAATAAAAAGTACATACTGGTGGTTGCAGGGTTCGGTAGGGTACTTAGCATATTCTTATCCCTACTACCCCAATGTTTAAGGTCAAAGGTCTTTAAATCGTGAGTGTTGCCAGTGATGGTTCATGGCACCGTATCGTTAAACATATATCACGTTGTTTAGTACTACTGCGTGAGAATGAATAAGTCTTAACTACAATAACTATACAATATATATGTATAAATATAATAAAAGTTAAAATTAACATGGAAACATAATTTACGTTTATATTAACCGTAAATTAGTGGAAACGTTGTAACAACGACAGCAGGTTAATGAAATAAAGCGCTGAAAGCAATTAAGACGCTAGTTCCCGTACAAACCGTACCTTAATCGTCGGAGGCACAGTTAAAAACCACAATTAACCTGCGCTGAAGGTTATTACCTTTAACGAAGTGAAGTTAGGTTTTATTGCTGAACGGTATATAGGACGCAGGTTAATGTTTGTTTTAATGTACCATTCAAACTTTACTTCTGTGCAGTAAGGGAATTAACATACAGCATCCAATTGATTCACCATCATTGTAACCGAAGGGTATGTTTGTGAGTACACGTTGTAACTATCAAAAAAACCAATTTTGTATTACTGGTGGTAGGTCTCTATTGCTGGAGACCCTCTAGGTAGGTTTTTTTTTTTTAATTAAGCGACTAGACGAGCGGGACGTTCACCTGATGGTAAGTGATACGCCTGCAGTAACGTGGCGCTAGTTAAGATGATATGCATTGCACCGCACTGCGCTCTTCGCCGGAGATATAAGATGTTGAGTCTCATTACTCCATTCATTACATTAGCTATAACGCCCTTCAAGCCGGAACACTATTGGACCCGAAAAATTGTAATGTGTAAACATTACTGTGTTGGAGTTTGGAAGGTGGTGTATCTAGTGAAATTATTGGAGTAGCGAGACTCATCATCTTATGTATCCGGCGACGAGCGTAATATGGTGCAGTGTACGATGGGCGTATCACTCACCATCAGAAGTCCCGCTGATCTTGTCGTTAAATTGTATAAAAAATATATTATTTTGATTGAAAGTCAGTTTATAGGTATTCTTAACTATAACTCAAGTGGCAACAGCTCGCCCTCAGGTACATGGGACCTAATCTGGCCACATCTGGCGACAAGTGGGTGTTTATTCACCTCTTCCTACCCTTACTGGGAAAAGGCGTGATTATATAAAAAAAATAACTCAATAGACTCGGTTAACCATATTTTTTAATCTTACGTTAACTAACTTAAATTTCCCATGACGTAAAGTAACAATCGGAACCCAGCAATACTGTTATGGAGGTAGTTTTGAAAGTGGTAGCTAATAAGGGTAGTTCTAAAAAAAACTACAATCAACCAAAGTAGACAACATCGACATCGAACTGGGGATAGTGTTAAAAACTTTAACTGATGATAGATCTCTATTGCCGAAGACCGTCTATCTCTGCCGACAAACGGTTGTGAGCCAACGATAGTGTATTCTGGTTTAAAGGGCGGTGTAGCTAGTGTAATTACAGGAGTAACGAAGCCCAACATCTGCCTCCGGCGAGGAGCATAGTATGGTGTTTTTTGTATCATACTATCTAAAATAACTAGAACCTGATGGTAAGTGATACTACTTACCATCAGATGAATACTTCGGTCATCTCGTCGGTAGGTCGAAAATAAAAAAAAAACAAGAAAAGAGGTTAACCATGGCGCTACGGATGCAGTTATTCTGTTATAAGTTTATCTGTATTCTTAACTAACTGTAATATTTCAAATGGTAACATTTAAAATATTTCATAGTTCAGCTTTTAATTTGACTCCAGTGTTGCCACTGTTAGTCCGGTGCGAGGGCGTTGACACCGAAATTTGGGTTACGCGAACTCATTAAAAGTAATAGCTTAAAATTTTTGTCCGTATCAATTGTGTTGCCCACAGTACAGTGGGCTCACAATGGCGGACATAGTTGTACGGAGCCGGATAATTTTCCTGTCGTCCTCAATCAGGAGCCGTGACAAAACCCATTTGGGCCTTTATAACAATTGTCAAAAAACAACCCCTATTAAGAATTTAATAACCGCTTAAAAAATGTTATAATTATCATTAAGGGTACAATATGTTTTTAAATATATTCTGATGTGTATGTATCCTTCTCTGTGATTGCTGGTAGGTCTTTCTTACCTCTGCCCTTTCAGGCGACTAAAACGTTCTTCCGGTTCGTGCTCGTCGTCTTGGACGTAGGATAATATTCTCATTACCTCAGTCATTTACTTAGTTTTAACGTCCTTCAAACCGTAACACTACTGCTGGCGGAAGAAATAGGAGCTACAGTGGTACCTAGACGATCTCCGGTAACAGAGACCTACTAGTGACTTGTGGTGTTATATAATATATATCATCGTAGTTTGTATCACATTATTATGGGCACGCGTATCACTTATAATCGGGTGAGTATCTCGCTCGTATCGTCAGGTATAAAGCTTGTTTAACATTGTTAAAACAATCAGCTAATTATTGTGTAATTAATGTTAGTAACGGCGGGCGGAGCTGCTGCATCACCCAGTTATGTGTGAAATGTAAACACTCCCGCCCCGAAGATGTGAAGTTACGGCAACTAACCGGGTGAAATTCACAACGGAGCTGGCAACATTGTAAAACAACAAGTATTAAACTCGCATTAATGCGCACTGCACTGATGCACTTTAGTATTTTATAAATAACCCTAACCCACTGAGCTACTACATTAAAATACTGCGCTGGCACAGGGGCTAAAAGTGGGCCCTGGTCTTCATCACAAGTGGTAAAGAGCACTAACGTAGTAAAAGTCCTTCGTTCTCTTCTTGAAGATACCCGCGCCGTTTGACGTCACTGAAGCCGGATTGTTGTTCCACTCCTGTGCTGATTTCATGAAGAATGAGGAGATGACCCTCTTCGTTTTGAAACTAAGAATGCTTAGCACGTAAGTGTGGTAACTCCTCGTACGTAATCTCGACCGGTGGTGAAGCTGAGATAGAGGAATTATATACTATTTATTATTGTATTGTATTATAGCGACGTGGAGATCTTTAGGAGAGGACTATGTCCAGCAGTGGACATCTATCGGCTGATGATGATGTCTCCTGCCACATACTTGGAGCATTTTCATATCTAACTCTACAGCTTTCTTCTTCAGATGCTTTCATCGGATAATCAAGGTTCAGAGTTATGCTTTCTTCATCTTAAGATCCTCAACGAATAACCCATCTATTGAAGTCCAGAGTCCTTGGCTTCTCTTATCTACCAATCTGCCCATTCCTTTTTATGTTTTTGGTCAGCAAACACAGTAGTTTACTGGCAGTAGGTCGCAGTTACCAGAGACTATCTAGGTAGGTTATTAGTGTGTTCCGGTTTGGAAGGTAACAGGGCTTACTATCTAATGTCGGCAGACGACGAATATAAAGTTCTGCTCTGTATACCATCGTAGCTAGCACCATGTTATTGTGAGCAGGCGTATTTTTCACCATCAGACGAATGTTCCGCTTGTTTCATAAAATAAAAGCTGGTAAAGATAAAGAGGATCTATTGGTGTACTTGTTCTTGTTAACACTTAGTTCATTTTTCTGATCCACCAATAGTGGCGTGAATGGTGGTGGGGTTAATACTCGTCACTACTCCACAAATACTTATGGATAAACAGTTTTGTACAAGGGTAGTAAGGTTATGTAAATGTTGTTCATGAATAGATAATACATCTATCTATTCTCGTGTAAACCTTTGATTATTAGCTTCGGAGGATCGACTGATGATGATGATGTTTCTTGATTATTGTTTTGTTCATATAACCTTTTTTTTATACTGTATTTAACATTCACCGCTAAGATTGCATTAACCATTCCCGTAGCAAACATTCGTTATTATAAATACTCCGCGTAGACAGTTTTATGGGCCGCTATAAAGAAACATGTAAAACATTAAGAGTTTCGCGAAATTAAAAGTTGCCCTATTAACGTAAATCAGGGCTTCGCCTTAAGTGGAGCTGCGCTTTCAATCCAACATCAAACTGCACCACAATCCAGCACCGTTGCTGCTGAACGCAGAAGGGTTGTAAAAGAAATAGTTTCTTTCAAAATCTAGCCATTTCACCCTTCGCTAAGTATAAGGGGTCTTTGTTTTATTTCTAAATTTCTTTTAAGACCTAATTTTTTTTACTCTACTTATCTATTTATATAAATATGTATTGAATCATTAAAATAAATTAACAAAAGGCGGACTTTGTGCCTATGGGTATATACTATACTATAATAGTCTACCTAGGAAGCAGGGAGCAGCAGTTCTAAGTGAGGAGGAACTTAGACAAGTCTAGATTATTTTATATGAAGAGACAATTTTATTGTCTTTAAATAACTGCTGCGTGTTGATGATTACATATTTATATGATTATAATTTTTTTTCCCATATACATGTTTACGTCATCAGGATTGGGTTGGATCATTGCAAGGATTGTAATAGCATGCTGGCGTCACTGTCCGGGAATGATGATGTCTTTAAGAGAAGAGTGAATAGGCTACTTCTAAACTAGTACGATTTACTAATGCTTCCCGTATAACAACCCAAGCCAACCTTACTTGATCGTAGTGCACCTTCTTAATCAACAAACTCATCAACAACTCCTACCAAGCCGCATTAGTATGATGCGGGCAGCGCAAGTCCGATCGATGTGGAGATCTTTGGGGGAGACCTGTCTAGCTGTGGACGTGCATCGGCTGATAATGATATTTAAATGTAGCTTCCGTATTGAACCTTGGCATCACTGAAGTTGTGTTCAATTATATATATTTAGAAAGCCGCTCGCGCCGGATGTTGGCGAGCGCGAGTAAGTTTCCCCGCGCAGCCCGGCGGAGCTCGTAAAGTGCGTCTCGGGATTACGCTTGTTAAAACAAAAATAAGTAGACAGTTTTATTACCTGCTAAATAAATGCTATAACATTGAAACGTTTACGAAATTAAAACTTGCTCCCCTCCCCTTTTTTACATTTATCAGAGCCTAAACTGATTTCGCGCCGTTTTCCGCCGATTTTATTCGGGTTAAGTATAAATCTGCCCCTTAATGTAACGGAGGGCTCGGTACAAAGTTTACCTTTTTTTCATCGTTTCTGCCTTAATTGTTATTATTTATACTGCTAACTGCTATAAAGGACCTTTCATTAAAGATTTTATTTAAATTGATTTAATTTAACCAATAGGGTGTAAGGGATCCCGCACAACAACTCACAGGATGTAAGCCAACCTCACCTGCTCATGGTGCATCCTGCTAATCAAAAAACGAGGGACTGGCTCCCGCCAACCCGCACTGGGCTAGTGTGGCGGGAAATGGCCGAAATCCCCCAATTGAACCTTTAAATACGATAGCGCCTAGTGCCCCGCGGTACCGGAAACCACGTTGACTAAATATGGATATCTTTGGAGGAGGCTTATGTCCAGCAGTGAATGTCTATCAGCTGATGATGATGACGAAATTAACCAATTCCAGGAGTTAAAGCACAGACAAGTACTGGTACGCAGTAGGTCTCTATTGCCGGAAGTCATATAGGTAGACTCCAAACAGCAGTGTGCAAACATTACTGTGTTCTGGTTAAAAAAAATATATAAAAATACTGACCACCATTTATCTCTTCATTCAGTTATACTATCGTCTAGTCATCAGCCGATAGATAAAACACGTGTAGTGAAGCTTAGTATACTATAGTAATCAGCCGATAGATATCCACTGTTGGACATAAGCCTCCCCCAAAGATCTCCACATCGATCGGTCCCGCGTTTCTCGCGCCCGCGTACCTATAGACCTAGTGTTGGGAGGTCTCTTACAAGGTCCGATGTTCTGGTTAGAATCCCGGGTACCCACTGGATGCGATCAACTACACTATAAGTGCTTTAAATCACAGCTACACCACACTAGTAATCAGGTGAAACTATAGTCAGTATTCAATATAACAAACAAACTGAAATGCAATATTAATACAGTCTTCATATATTTCTGTTAGCGTATGTGGAAAGTTGCGGAATAAAACGGCTATAAATTCCAAGGCGGAGAGCTGATACCAGTTCTGTCCGCGATAGTATTATTTATATACTTACTTTTGGATACACTCAAATACTAGTTTTGTGTTATCTCCTTTGTTTATATATTTCATAAGCTTTAGTTATCATGAGATTATAATAGAGTTATATGCGTAATATGCCAAGTACGAAGCTTTCATTTATTAATAAGCTATGGTAAAAGCGCAAGGTATCGTTTGACTTTAATTACATAAGGTGTTACTGTGGCCGTGGGGCTGAAGATGATGAAGAGTATTCGTATTATAACTTTGAACATCGTCGATATGAGAGAAGTGGGCTCCAGACTTGAATTATAGAAGTAAGCAGGTTAGTATTTAAATTCGTATTTGTTTCTAAAAATTTTGCGTCAGTACACAGTTTCTGCAACCTGCATCAGAATAGGGCCACCAGCTAGTGATATATCGATAAGGTCATTAAATAAGGATCTTATAGACAATTGAGACCAGCTAGTAAATCATTAAATATTATATAAGCTTTACAGTATATAAATAACGCTGGGCCCGTAATGACCGCCGTCGTTGCCGGTCCAATTCCACCGTTCAGCTCCATCCCGACGAATAACAAAAAGCGGACAATTTTATAAAACAATGAATTTAATTTCGGGTGCAAACTGTCGAAATCCTCTACCATTGAAATTTCATAACCGAAATATTTTCTTCATTGTCCGGAAAAATGCTGGATAGAGTTACGCTGAACGGGGCCTGATCTGCGAACTAATTCCAATGATATATACTAAAACAATGATTGCAATAAACAACAACAACAACACGGGTCATCATTCTGAAGGAAACTATGGTCATCATTCTGAAGGAAACTAGGGTCATCATTCTGAAGGAAAGTAGAGTCATCATTCTGAAGGAAAGTAGGGTCATCATTCTGAAGGAAAGTAGGGTCATAATTCTGAAGGAAAGTAGAGTCATCATTCTGGAGGAAAGTAGTCATCATTCTGAAGGAAAGTAGAGTCATCATTCTGAAGGAAACTAGAGTCATCATTCTGAAGGAAACTAGAGTCATCATTCTGAAGGAAAGTAGGGTTATCATTCTGAAGGAAACTAGAGTCATCATTCTGAAGGAAAGTAGGGTCATCATTCTGAAGGAAACTAGAGTCATCATTCTGAAGGAAAGTAGGATCATCATTCTGAAGGAAACTAGAGTCATCATTCTGAAGGAAAGTAGGATCATCATTCTGAAGGAAACTAGAGTCATCATTCTGAAGGAAAGTAGGATCATCATTCTGAAGGAAACTAGAGTCATCATTCTGAAGGAAAGTAGGGTTATCATTCTGAAGGAAACTAGAGTCATCATTCTGAAGGAAAGTAGGGTCATCATTCTGAAGGAAACTAGAGTCATCATTCTGAAGGAAAGTAGGATCATCATTCTGAAGGAAACTAGAGTCATCATTCTGAAGGAAAGTAGGATCATCATTCTGAAGGAAACTAGAGTCATCATTCTGAAGGAAAGTAGGATCATCATTCTGAAGGAAACTAGAGTCATCATTCTGAAGGAAACTAGAATCATCATTCTGAAGGAAACTAGAGTCATCATTCTGAAGGAAACTAGAATCATCATTCTGAAGGAAACTAGAATCATCGTTCTGAAGGAAACTAAGTCGAAATTGTTTAATCTGTTTGTGAAGATAACAGATAACACTTTACGTATTGTAATAGGAATGGTATACAATTTCATTAGGTGCAAATATATGGTTCTTTCTCAAACCCGACTGAGGGTTCGCGGCAGGGTCATAAATATACTGATGGCTTTGATAAGTAACAAATGGATGTGTTTGGGCGAAAGACAAATTGTACTGACCCCCACTGACCCCGCCGGCCTGCTGACCCACGTCACGTCCCGCCGCGACTCCATTCAATACACTAATTTCACTAACCTTTTCGTGCTGGCGTTTTGCGATAACTGATTTATGTATGCCTGAACTTATATGTTAGATATATAACTAGATACTATTTAAATTCCTAAACGGCTCATCAGTTGTCTAGTAACATTTAGATTCGATACTGAGACCGAATACTATAGAGTTTATATGATGGTGTAGCCTTTTCGAACTGTGCTGGTTAGCTTGTCATGTATCACATCCGTCGTCATAGCACCAAATGCTTCATCAAAACAATATGAACGAAGTATTATGAAAAATCGATATATACTATTACAGTATTAATGGAATAATATTAACTTAATAACGCTACATCTATATCAACTATTCAACAGTAAGCAGTAACAGCAGTGTTTATGTCGAAATGGGAGTGATGTACTAGGTTAAAGAGTTTCAAGGCGACGATTGCAATGTACACTGAAATCACTGCAACTAGTGTAAACATATGAAATCATCATCAGACGATAGATGTCTACAGCTGGACATAGACCTCCCTCAAAGATCCCCACATCGATCGGTCCTGCGCTGCTCGCATCGTCGGGCACCAGGGGCCGTCGTTGGTAGGGGTTATAGGACGACTTGCGCAATTTCCATCCCCCCTGACCCAATGCGGGTATTAACTACCCTTTTTATACCTATCAACTGAATTTCCTGTATATGTCGTCTTAGTTAAATACAAAATTAATAATAGGTAACCAAACAAAATGATTTTGAAGTAGGCGACGTAGATTCAGCGTATTACCGAAGCAGACTAAATGTTCAACAGTTGATAAATCTATTATATACAAAAACAGAATTTTGTGGAAATACTCGTAAATCAGATTTAAATCAGTTAAAATAACTTTATTGAAGGATGCTGAAGGAAATTTTAAAATGAAACAATGAAAGAAAACCATCCGAAAGAGTTGATGATGTACTTGAAATAGTTTAACTGATTTAAGATCTAATGGTAAAAACTCAAATAGTAATATTGGTTCACTGGTGGTAGGTCTGTTCTGGTTTCAAGGGTCTAGCTAGTATAATTACCGGGGTAACGAGACTCAACATCTAATGTTTCAAGGTGACGAACGTAATGCGAGGATGTGGATCAGGACCGGTCTGAGTGGAAATCTTTGGGGGAAGCCTTTGTCCAGCAGTGGACGTCTTCCGGCTGATTGATGATGATGATGATGTACACCATTTTAACTAGCGCCACGTTGTTATGGGCAGACGTATCACTTACCATCAGGTGATTGTTTCGATCGTCACGTCGCTTAGAATAAAAAAAAGTTGTGTGAAATTGTTCAAGTCATCAAGGATTTCCTTTAAATGAAGTATTGAGCTTCGTTATGATTTCAGTTAAAATATCTCGCAAGTGTTTCAGTGACTTAACCGAAAGTTGAAACACTTGCGAGATATTTTAACTGAGATCTTTACGGAGCGTTCACTTGATTACTACGAAGTTAAATTGGTCCAGCATAACTTCAGTTTACACAGCTAATGAATTTTAACAAGAACCTCTTAATGTGAAGTGAGATTTCTAAGAGTGCTTCGCATTGATTTTATATATACAAATAATTTTGTGGCGATTATTATATTTTAAGGGGTGTAAGTGTTCCCGCATAACTCACGGGACCTAAGCAAACCTCACCAGCTCGTGGTGCACCCTCCTAATCAACAAACGAGGCTCTGGCTCCCACCAACCCGCATTGGGGCAGCGTGGTGGGATATGACCCAAACCTCTCATATGAACTCCTATGTACGACAGCCCCTTATGCCCAGAGGTACCGGACGCCATGCTGACTGTATGTGGAGATCTTTGAGGGAGGCCTATATCCAGCAGTGGATGTCCTTCGGATGTTGATAATAATGATGATGATGATTATATTTACAAAAACGTTATATATCATCGCCATCCTCAGCCGATAGACTTCCACTAGGTCTCTTCCAAAGTTTCTCACATCGATAGGATATAAATTCATATGGAAGGAGTTGGGCCATTTCCTTTCACGTCGGCTCAATGCAGCTTGGTGGGAGCCAGAGCATCGATTGTCGATTAGCAGGGTGCACCACGAGCAGGTGAGGTTGACTTGGATTGCTCGAGTTGTGTGGGAACCCTTACATCCCATATAACAATTAAAAGTAACTAACTCCGTGATAGCAATGACATTGGGATATAATCTCAGTTCACATGCAACCCTGGGTGTTGTGAAGCCTAACTTGGAGTAACGTCCAGCTCGTCCCATCTGTTAATTAAATTGATGAAAAACTTAATATTGACAGAAACATACGAGAATATTATTTGAAATATATAATACATTAATCTTATGGTAAGTATAATTTTCTTTTAAGTTAACCGGCAAGTGGAGCGTTGTCACTTAACAAAGAGCGGAGCTGGTCCTCCGCACACCAACTGGAGTTTTGACATTATGAAAAGAATTTTCACCCCCTATAAGCGAACGGAATATTTGTAAAGAGGCTGCCCTTGTAAAACCGAGTCAATGGGAAAGTCACACCTGCCCAGTGACAAACACTTTCCGCTAAACAAGAGCTATTACGGCCGCGCTTTAAGAGCAAGTAATGGTCACGCAAAATGGCGCACACTCAATTTTTTTATTCATCATATGATGGTAAGTGATACGCGTGTCCAGTAAACAGAGATCTACAACCAATATAAATGGTGGCAGGTATCTATTGCCGGAGCCCGTGTAGATAGGTACTACCACAGCTCTTATTTCTTCCACCAAACAGGGGGTGTAACGGATCCCGAACAATAACTGACGGGATCGAATCTGACCACACCTGCTCGTGATGCACCCGGGTAATCACCAAACGAAGCTCTAGCTCCCACCAATCCGGAATGGGCCAGCGTGATGGGAAATAGCCCAAACACCCTCTATATAAACCTCTACAAACATGGAGATCTTTAGGGGAGCCCTAGGCTAGCAGTGGCCGTCTATCGGCTGATAATGATACAATAGTGTGCAAGCAATTCTAGTATCTAGAGATTAGTACTTTAGTTAGTATATCGTTAAGACTCAAGCGCAATGTAGTGAAGTGTATATTAACCTAGAGAGTGCCATGATTTTTTTGGCAGGAGTACCACTTACCATCAGGTGAATGCCCTGCTCGTTGAGTAAAAAAAAACCGTAGTAAATTGTCTATGGGTACTATAATTCAGTGGACGCCTTAGAAGCTTCTCTATGCTAAATGCAGGCTAAAGAAAAGATGGAAGAGTCTTAATACAATAGTAAATTTATTACATTGAAGCAGAAGGTAGGAGAAGGGAGGACCGACTTTTGAAGGAAAATCAGTACCTCAAAATCAATTTAGAGCTGTAGTAAGAGAGAGAAAAATGGCCACTGGATTCATACAGCATAAGACCGTGCTATGTGGAATCCTTTACAAGAGACCTACGTCCAGCTGTGGACGTCGATCGGTTGAAATGATTATGATAATGATGATATCAATAAGCTAAATACTTTTGGGTAGCCCTCTAAAATTAGTTCACAGTTGAAGTGAGACCTGTCGATGATTTGGAGCGGAAGTAATTCCTACACTGCTCTCTCTTTACCAGATTCTTTATAAATCTAAAAAATGTCTATTAAATGAAATGTTGCCTAATCATATTTACTGTGTAATCATTTCTTTAAAATCGTCAATAAATTTCTATAATAATTTAATAAGTAAAAAGCAGCATTTTACGTGCCCGGCGCGATGGACGCTGTGAAAAGGAAAAGGTCACATCTTAAAGGAACCTAAATGAGTTTCTTTATACAGTACACTACAAAATGCGAATTTCTTGTAAAAAAGAAATCTTTACTTCAACTTTCACTAAAAAAAAAACTTACTTTTCGGCCAATTTTTTTTAATTTTATATTAATTTGTAATTGTTTTATCTAAGTCAAACTTATTTCTAAACTTAACTCAGGCACTAGTAGTTATTTTGTTAGTAAATACAATTAGTAGGTATACTTCATTTAATAAGTTAAAAATAAGTAACATTGATGGGTTGATGGGTTCTTTCTTTCTCTTATTCATATTTTCATGTCTCTCTTTTTTCTCTCTCTCTATATATGTATATAGATTTGTTGACTCTTCCGATACTATTAGACGTCATCATCATCATCTCCCGAAAAACGTCCCCAGCTGGACACGGGCCTCCCTCAAAGATCCCCACATCGGGCAGTCCTGCGCTGCTCGCATCACTAGGCATTAGGGGCTGTCTTTTGTAGAGATTCATGTGGGGGGGGGGGGGGATTTGGACAATATCGCCCATTTTAGGCGTAAACACTGAAATTTAGTAAAGATATTGCTTATACTATTTAGAGATCAGCTAAGAATGGATTATACAATATTCTTTCTCCTAAAGAAGTTAGGGGTATTACAACAAGCAAAGCCGGCGGGAAGAAGATAGTTTTACTATATTAATATTATGTATTTATATAATGTAGTACCTCGCTGGCCTAATGGTTAGAGCGGCCTTCATTCCGAAAGTCTCGGGTTCGAATCTCGGCATGACTTTAATATTTAAGTTATGTACATTTTTTAACTTTAGTAACAACAGCGAAATACAAACGGTGAAGGAACACATCGCGACGAAACCTGCAACTGAATTAAAATTTATTCTATCTGTGTGTGACGTCACCAATCCGTATTCGGCCGCGCGGTGACTATGGCTCAATCGCCCTCACATTGAAGGTAGGCCTGTGTCCCAACAGTGGGGACGTAAATTGGTTATTATGATTTATATGATGAGTATACAAGACCTCCAGAAACAGTACCGTCGAATTAAAATGATAATTTATATAACCGGATATAAAAGACTTTAGTCTTTTTTTTATCTAACGAAGCGACGATACGAACCGGACATTCACCTGATGGTAAGTGATACGCCCGCCCATAGTAACGGGTCGATACTTAAGATTATATATACATCACCACATTGTCCTCGTCGCCTTGACACATAGGGTAAGTAAGATTATTACCTTAATAATTTCACTAGCTACAGCACCCTTCAAACCGGAAGAAAGTAATTTCAGTAAGTAGTAAGTCCATTACTTATTAATAAACTCTATTAATTTCCTATCATACGTACTTAAATAAAGATTAAGTAGGTTTTTCATTACTTTAAGTTAAATAGGTAGTGAGCACTTTACTGGACTCAAGTTTAAATTGAAAACCTGAAATATTTTCCCAGAGCTTAATTGCATTGGAAAATTATTAAGTTCGCGTTAAGTAGTTTTAGTTTGAGATAGCTCATGAGTTTTGGAGTCCGCTTCCAATTTCCATGGTACGGCATCCGGTTGTTTGGCTGCGAGGATAACTGTTAATTGAATGCTTTCTTATAATTATGTCCATATACAAAGAGAGTGTTCTTGGCTGGATTTTACCGGAAATAAACAACGTAAGAACAGTAAAACTTAACGTGTTGTTATGAGTAGCCGTATCGCCTACCATTAGATGAACGTCTCACTCTGGTCAATTTGTTGAATAAAAAAATAACAAGATGTCCTATTACCTCAGTAATTTCATTAGGTACAGCGTCCTTTAAACCCGAACACAGTAATAACTGCAAACTACAGTGGACAGGCTACACAGATGTGGTGCTGTGAACACAAACATAACACTGAAGTGTTATGTAGGCGTATTACTTACAAGCTGGATATGAACTCTTCTATTAGGAAAGAGAATGAGAATTATCTCTTCTGTTATTTTCTACTGAAACTCCTCTTTATTCTATACAACATCAGTTAATTTTTTTTTGTAATACAGTACAATGTTGTGTGGTATTATCATGAATTATTTACACAAAGGAAATAAACAAAGCCCGTATTACACATAAAATGTATTACTTTATCAGATTAACCTATTTGCGAATGCAACTCTGCAAACATTCGCAAATATAGAATAATACGTTTAACAAAAACCGAGTGTTGTGGCTGCGAACGAGGGGCGGGGGTCCGGTTCGCGGTGCTCCACCCTTGCCCGATGCTAATGAGTTAATTCTGAATAACTTTAGACAGTCAACAAAAGAGGAATACCGCTGCTTTATAAAATGCACTTGTTGACTAACTGCTCCATTGGATGAGTTTTGAATACGTAATATTGAGTGATGATGCTTCAGTTTTAACCATCATCAACAGAAAAGATCTCATGTGGGGATCTCTATCAAGTGTAGAATTCTTGAATTCTTGTCCTAAGCTTCCGTTAAAAAGAAACACTGTGAGGTGAGTGACTTTTTTATATTATTGAAATTTCCTCAGAATGTGGAGGCTCAGGTCCTTTAGTTTACTATAGCATCTACCATCAGTACAATTTAAGTTATTCTCATCTTTCTTTCTTTACTTACATACTTCTTCCCATCTAGCATTAAGCATTCCATTTCCATGTTCCATCCTTCCATCTTCCTGGTCTTTTGACAAACTTGTCAAAAGACCAGCTAAGTGGATATTCACCAATATGGTTATGATTATATCTTGGCTCTTACAGGAAGTCACCAAAAGAAGTTACTGATAAGGAACTATATTTACGAGTCCTAATATATTTTGGCTGTACTATCCGGGAAGTAGCTGGATGCGGACAGCGCAGGATCGATTGATGTGGAGAACTTTGGGAGAGGCTTATGTCCAGCAGTGGATGTCTATGTCAACATTCCAAACGCCGTGAGACGTGCCGAGAACAGAGCAGTGTGGAGTCAGCTGATTGACACGTCATTAAGAACATTTAAGGAGAAGTATGACCTTCAGTCATAAAGTATACGAAAGAGATAATATATGTTAGAGATTTCCACCTATGTGGACACTCATGACGAAATCTCTGCAACCATAAGGTCTACATACTTGAAATTTGATAGGAATATTCCTTTTGCCGAGTATGGGGCAGTTAAGAAATGATTTCACGACTTTCCTTCCCCTAAAGTAGCTGTGGGGGTGCTATGGCCAGCGAAGCGGGTGGGGGCTAGTTATGAATAATCATCATGTTTCATATTCATTTCATTCATTCATACGAAGTATTATTTTTATTCTACCTATTGTTAAATGTTTTAGTATATTAATTTCACGTGATCATCATTTCAACTAATAGACGTCCACTGCTGGACATAGGCCTCTTGTAATATGTCCTATTTAATATGGTATTCCGTTGTTATAATCCAGTGGCTCCCAGAGATGTTTTATATCCTCTGTCCACCTAGTGAGCCACCTAGGGTCTGCCAACGCTGCAATGATGTTAAATGAGATCACCGATGGTAAAGCATTGGAAGCTAAGGTCTACGTTGGCAGCCGAACCAGCAATTTTGTTATGGCAGTAAATTTACGAGATGGGGTGGTGGTTAGATTAGTTTATCTGATAAAAACAACATCATCAAATTCCTAACACTTTTAGCTATGGGGTATAAGACTTACAATTCCTTAGCCGTAGCATGGCGAAGGCTATTAAGTATACTCCTAAATTTTAAAGTTGAAGTTTAAAGACTTTAAGTATTACTTTAAGTAGAAGTTTAAGGAAGATAGTATCTTAACTAACAGAATCAATAACTAAAAACAATAAATATAAGTTAGAACGTTAACTTCTTTTCTTTCGATGTTTTTATCCCATTATGATAATTATGTCTCTGAAGGATAACCTCGTATATTTAACGAGGGCCCACCAGGATATTTAGGCAAGCGATAATTATATTTAATGGTATGAAAACGTTTTATTAACACTTTAAAAATTAAGAAATCATCAGGGACGTACGGATAGATGCGGTTCCTAATCATCATTAGCCCTATTTTAGTGCATAGGATATTCCTTCTATTATAATAGGGGGACCGGAAAGTAATGTCGTTTCTGCGCATGCCAATACTTGATTGTCATTTGTCAGCTCATTGTTTTGTTCAGAGGCGTACCAAAGACATTGTGAGGTTATAGTGATTTCTTTACTTATAGACAATTGAATTACAATTTTTTTTTGTAATTTTGGGTAAAATGGCCAGCCAAATACCAGAAGAGGTACACATCCGGCATTGCATGCTCTTTGAGTTTCGCAAGGGAAATAACGCAACAGTTGCTACCAAAAACATTTGCGATGTTTATCCAAATGCACTGGACATTCGTAAATGCCAAAGGTGGTTTTCCAAGTTCAAATCGGGTAATTTTGATCTTTCCGACTCGTATCGATCAGGAAGACCATCAGCGTTAGACAACGACGTGTTAAGGGCGGAAGTGGAAGCAAATCCGTGTCAGACGATCGAGGAATTGTCAAACAGTCTCAACAAACCTTGGTCGACCATCCAAGAACATTTGAAGCAGATTGGAAAAGTAAGCAGAGCAGGTGTTTGGGTCCCGCATAATCTGTCCGAACAGAATAAGGCTAACCGATCAATCACATGCAACTTATTGCTTCAACGACACAACACAGAAGCGTTTTTTGATCGCTTGATCACAGGAGATGAGAAATGGGTCCTGTATGATAACCCAAAACGCAAAAGGCAGTGGCTCTCTCCAAATGAAATCCCTCGGAGTACTGCTAAGCCAGGTTTACACCCCAAAAAAGCGCTTTTGTGTGTTTGGTGGAGTATTCGCGGCATTGTTCATTTTGAATTACTGAAACCTGGAGAAACTGTTACTGCAGACCTCTACAGCGAACAATTGCAGCGAGTCAATCAATCTTTAATTGAAAAGTGGCCAGCGATTGTCAACCGAAAAGGCGTCATTCTCCAACATGACAATGCAAGACCGCACTGCGCAAGGCGAACTCTAGAAAAAATTAATGAATTGGGGTGGGAGGTGCTGCCTCATCCACCATATTCGCCCGATGTTGCACCATCGGATTTCCACTTATTCCGAGCGCTGCAACACTTTTTAAGTGGCAAAACATTTGCAAATTTGGATGATATCCAAAATGCCATCTCTAGATATTTTGCCGAAAAACCAATTAATTTTTATCGATCAGGGATTGAAAATTTACTCACTAGATGGCAAAAGGTTATTGACAATGATGGGGAATACATCATTGATTAAAAATAAAGACTCGTTAAAAATGTATGTGTTTGTATTTAGCGTAAGAAAACGACATTACTTTCCGGTCCCCCTAATATTATATGTGTCGTGCTTTCTTCATCCACCTGGCTATATATAGAATATTAATCCAATTGGAGGAGGGTGGATCTACGCTTCTTCTTCAAGATCTCTGTGAAGATTTTCACTTCGCATTTGCCATCTTTTGGCAGTCGTCGATTATGGCCGGCTCATTACTGCAACTTGCAAAGTCTCAATATCTTATCTCTTCAGACACAGATTCTCCATTAAGATAGCAAACTTTTTAAAGTATCCAGAATAATAGATATTATTTATACGAAATTATTACATTTGCTAGTTAACTATTGTTTTAGAAGTCATCATCATCATCAGCCGATGGATGCCTACTGCTGGACATAGGCCTCCAATGATTCCCACATCGATAAGGTAGGGATTCATATACAGGTATTTGGACCAATTCCCACCCCGTTGGCCAGCCAGAGCCACGTTTGTTGATTAGCAGGGTGCACCACGAGTAGGTGTGGTCGGCTTGGGCCCCTATTAGAAGTATTAGATACAATTTTGAAGAAAAACTCAGGTAGTTTTTAGCTAAGAAAATATAATTTGAAAGAAACAATTTACTAGTTGATTTAGAAAACTGCTATATATCTTTCTTTGACCTTCTCCTTGTTATAGTAAAGAACTCTTTTTAAGCTTATCACCAGTAAGTTTAATTTAATATGAATTGTAAGAGAAACTAAATGCTATACATATAATTATACATATAATAAAATTGTCTTAATTTATGGTAAGGGTAGCCTAAGACAGTTCTCACCACCGCAGCGTCAAGTTTTACTGCGAAGCAGTATTGTGAAATCGTTGCTGTTACATTTCAAACAAATCATAGTGATAATACTGTATTAACGAGATATAAGTTACTTTAAAATGTTATGTAAACATTTCAATCAGCCCCACATTAAACATGTACTGTTATTACGTAAATGTTTTTTTTTTAAAAAAAACAATCTTGTCGATTATATGTATCAGTAAGTAGCTCGCTGGCCTAATGGTTAGAGCGTGCGGCTTTCATTCCGAAGGTCGCGGGTTCGAATCTTGGCATATACCGATAACTTGATATTTAAGTTATGTACATTTGTGGACTTTAGTTACAACAGCGAGATACAAACGGTGAAGGAAAACATCGTGAGGAAACCCGCACATGGCTTAGAATTTATTCTAAGTCATGTGTGAAGTCACCAACCCGCATTGGGCCAGCGTGGTGACTATGGCCCAATCGCCCTCATATTGAGGGTAGGCCTGTGCCCCAGCAGTGGGGACGTAAATGGGCTGTTATTACTTACTACTATTACTATATGTATCAGTTAAAAACAACCCTACAATGGATAGTATTTATGAGTGCGATTAAAGCCCATCGTCGGGATGGTATAACTTTTATTTATTAACGCTGTCAGGGATGCTGCAGTGTCATCCGTTACAATTATCTAACTACCTGCAGGTTTGTTTGAGTAATTTAAATCAGGTACAAAGCGACGGTCTTTTAAATTTCCGCTGCAACGAACTTATCGGCGGAGAGAGGTATATCATATTTTATATATACAGTGGGCAAAAAGTCGGCTTTAATATCCTATATGGTTTCTGGTTCAGTTCCGTGGAGTTTGGTTGGTGGTAAGGTTTTTTCTGATCTCATGTAAAATTGTGGTTAAATGTAACCACCATCAGCCGATATTTTTTTTTTTTTTTTATAACATCTAAAAGGCAAACGAGCAAGACGGGTCACCTGATGGTAAGTGATTCACCGCCACCCACGGTCACCAGCGATGCCAGTGCGTTGCCTACCCTTCAGGTAAGAATATTACGTCCACTGCTGGACCTCTCACAAAGATCTCCACATTGATTGGTCCTGTGGCGCCCGCATCATCACACACCAAGGGCCATCGTTTGTACAGTTTCAATTGCAGGCACTTGGGCCACCTTCCGCCACGCTGGCCCAATGCGGGTTGTGGGGAGCCAGAGCATCGTTTGTTGATTAGCAGGGTGCACCACGAGCAGGCGTGGTTGACTTGGGTCCTGTGAGTTGTTGTGCGGGACACTTTATACCACTTTATACTAGTCTGGACTCTCCAAAAGGTTTCACCGATATTTTCAAATATACTTGCTCATACTGTATGTGTACGATTCTTTAGACAGGCACTCAACGACAAGTGATAATCTTATAGGAGTCCTCTTTTTAGTCGTGGGTTAAAATAGTGAACCACTCCTCTCAACTTGTACTTAACATTCCACGTCCCCAACAAATACCAAACTGATTTGTGGTGACACCTTACGAGATCGTACAATAATATTATTAATGGCTTATTGAAACCCGCGAGCCCCTTAACGAATATTTAATATCGCTCTGGACTGATTTATGTTTGGGGGCGGGTGAGGTTTTATCCGTATGAAGACATTTTTCTGCTTATAAGAGACCTTGGGATGTGGGTACCTTTATGGTTATATATCAGAGGAGAAAATTTCATCCAGTAATTGTAAGAGACGTAACTGCCGGCCAGTAAATATAAGTAGCTCCGTGTTGCTGGAGATCGTCTATAATCTCCGTTGCCAATAGTGTCTATTCACGACTACGTTCCAGTTTGAAGGATGCTGTAGACAGTGTAATTACTGAAAACAACTTGTTTCTTAAGGGCATCATATTATAATGTAATATATACCATGCTTACTAATATTATTGCTTGTACAATGTTCGTAAAGTATTGTCACATCATCCGTTTATAATTTACTTACCTTGTTGTTACTGTTGTTGTTACAAAAGCATATAATTTCTTAAGAACAGATGAATGCTTTTTTCTAAACGCTTTGTTTAACAATAAGTCGATCAAAGATTAATTTGCATATAAAACAATAGTATTATAGTATAATTCACGAGAAAGTTTCTCCAATAAATATTTGAACCCTTACTACCCCCGTCTGTAGGGATGCAGTCTTCTTTAATCGTCCAATTTAATTTAAAATTCTACAATCGAAGAATATTAAAAAACTTTAGTCGATTTCGCAAGCTTTATCCTTCTGTATATTTAAATCCTGCTGCATGTCTCATCCATTATTTCCTTTTGTTCACATCTATTGTTCTTACTACCCATATCGTTATACCTTTGGGTAGGGTTCAGCGCGATTATCTTCTACTCATCTTTATCATCATCCATCTCTTCGGTTACATCCGTTTATATTCATGTCAAATACTATACAGTATTTGGAACTTTCTTCAATTTTATACTACATCTTATCATCACATCGGTTTGATCTCTTTAAGATTCCTTCAGACCTTGTACATATACAAAAACAACTAAACCCATAAGATATCTACTTTAAAGAAATTACTGGAATATTTTGATAATCATCGGAATATTACGCTCTATCTCTATTTATTATAGCTTTTCATTTAAAAGCTCTACACATAAAATAATAGACAGAAGTCAGAGACGCAGATAAAAATAACTTTTGTATGCGACATTTCAATCTATTCAAATTTAATGTTAAATAAAGATTAACCCTAAAAGGGGTATTTCCTAGAATCCATACTTTCATACTCTTTAAGACCAGATGGAACTGGTATTCAAAGATATAACTAACCTTTTAAAACGCTCATACTTGGATTGAGAATTAAACAGCACTCCGTACTTTTCAATTGGTTACTCGCTGGGTTTATTGTGGTGAGAGTCCACTTCTTTTTTGAAAGGATTCAAGCAATCCACCGAGCTGGTCAAGTGCGGGTTTGTGTTGTATGTACTCGAAAATTGTTACGACATATCGGTTTCCGCACGTTGCTTTCCATCCACCGGAAGCTTTAGCTGAGCGTGCATCGAATACACCCTTGCCTCGCTCTTAAGCTGTCCTCTAAGGAGGAATATAATAGATGTGTTTTACGGGAGTGTTCAGTAAAAACAGGGTGTCAGTGAATCGGTTCCGTGGGGAGCTCCAGCTTTGTTACGGAGGTGCCACGCACTAAATGTTTCAAACAATGCACACAGGCGCCGGCCATTAATTAACAATGAACGCTATAAATCACATACAATATAACAAATACCTTTAGAAAGGACAAAGACTGAGTTATGAGTCGACATTCAACGTTTCTCTGAATGATTGCAAGTTATTAACCAGGTAAAATCCAAGCGACATCCGCCCAAGCTTTACTTTTGTAGTACGTGAGAACTAGGCACCAATGGGAACTCTATAGACAAATCCTTGTGTTTATCAAATTATACCTTGAAATTTTAAAGAGTATAACTTCAAACTATGTATATAGAGTCTTAAGTTATATATAATACTACAAACAGACACGTGAATATTTATTATTTGTATATAAACATGTTTTTAAAACAGCGATCTTACTGACTTTGATGTGATAATGGTTAACAAATACAATACATGGTAAGTTTGTTCAGCATTACTAAGTTAAATAAACTGACTAATTAACTGGTTTAATTATAATTATTCTGTTTTATCATTGTTCTTATGTCTTTTTTTTTAATAATTATTGCAAAAGCTATATCTACAGGAATCCTCAACTATACGATCTAAAGCTGTGAATGCAGCGGTTAGTAGGGCAGTAAAATTTAGAAAGAGATAATAAAATATATTAATATACATACATATGTATATATATATATATTTTCATTCATATATAAACATTATATACATTGTATGTATTAATTTTCTTTTTAGTTTGTTGATAATCTGTGATTTTTTCCGACAGGTAACAATATCAGTGTATGGCCATAACTATGCTTCAGTGTAAAGCTTAAAAACCGATTACAGGTTTTTCCTACGCGTCTTAATGAATATATTATAATTAAATATATATATGTGAAGTATCGATCGATGTGGACATCTTTGGGGGAAGCCTATGTCCAGCAGTGGACGTCTGTTGGCTGATAATGATGGTGTGAAGTATTGATAGTTATAAAAAAAGATTATTTCTGGGATCGACTGTGAGAGAGGGATGATTAAGAGATTATGCCAAATGATTTTAAGAGCTCTATCTATAATCTAGATTTAAGGTTTACAATAAACACTAAATTTAAATTAAACAAGTATAAGTCGGTATTTGCAAGTAGGGCAGCGCAGCGGAAGTGAAGGTTTTCTGAGAGGTCCTGCACTCAATGCAGCGTTGAAAGAGCTCCGTAATTTTCCTGTCTCTCACACAGAGGGCTGCCCGAAATAGTAACCCTCGGTATTCGGAGGTATCTCCCTCTTTGTATGAATGTAGGCTGTTTATCAGATGCATAGAATATTCGACGAAGTCAATGTTTATAATTATATTCTCATTTAAAATGTACAGAAAGGATATAGATGAGTTATATAATGCTGATTGTGTATAGTCTTTAGTACTATATAATACTACAAACAGAGATATAAATATTTATTGTTTGTATATAAATGAGATTTTAAAACAGCGATTTCACTGACTTTGATGTGATATTGACTAACAAATACAATATACGGTGAAGTTTGTTCAGCATTACAAAGTTAAATAAACCGACTAATTAACAGTTTTATCTATCACGATATTTTATTTTATTATCATAGTAAACTATGTGGGAAGAGTAAGCTATTGGGTGTGAGCACACAAGCAGCAGAAAGGAAACTGTGTACTCTGATTAATATTGAAACGAATAAGATGAATACACTTTGAAGGTAAACAGAGACAGAGAGAGGAAAAATTTAAAGCACCTAACAATGTTAATAAAGATAGAAAATGTTCGATTCAATATATTTTTTTTTTTATATATTTTCCAACATCCTGTGTGTCTGTGTAGAGTAGCACGAAGGGGAGATGAATGATGTGGATACTTTATAGAATCGCGTTTTATCTCATTGTCCCACAGCCTGAACCGTATGAAAATATTGACAGTTATATCTTTTTTGTTTTATAAAATCCTATTCACACTATCCAGCTGAAGTTTCAAACAAAAAAAAAATAGCGGAATGAGGAGTGGAACTATCAATGGAGCTGCGATGTTCCCGCAGCGGTTCGCGCGGCGCACTCGGGAACTCATTTCGGGTCGCAGCAAACTTCATCCGGTGCAGAACACGCCGAATTGGGTCGCCAGTTATATCTTCCTATTCCATCCTTTGACTTTAAGGATATTTCATGTCATTGTTAACAATTGTCTGCTACATGTATTTTATATTCTCTCTCAATAATATATTCGTATCTCTGTTCATTGCTAAAGTCTCCAATCAATGAATGATGACAATAAAACTTTTAAAAGAACCTTCAACCTTCGCTAGTGGAAGAGACATTTTAAGAAGTAAAAGAGTACTCTATACAGAAAGAGTATAATACAAATTAACTCTAAATATTGCTCTGTAATGTTATAAAAATTAATAAATTAGAGGGATCCTGAAATCCTCCTAAAATAAGAGGAATATTTGTGTCTTTGTCTTTGTTGCCGGATACCGTCTAGGTATCACCACAGCCCCTGCTTCTATCACACGGTAGTCATCAAATTTTACTAGCTTTTAAACTAGTGGTACTGGTAGTTGAATTACAGGGATGAATTATGTGGTGCTGTGTATATCATCCTAACTAGCACCACTTTGTTATTTGCAGGCGTATCACTTATTATCAAGTAACCGTCCCGCTTGTCTGGTTGCTTCGTTGAATAAATAAATAATTGTCTTCACTATTACTGCATGTTACTGCAAAACCACTTGTCAGTTATTATACAACAGGTGATATTTAGGGTCTGTTCTAAATAATACTGAGAACTATAGTTGTGAACTGTTGCTTAACCATAGTCTATATTCAAACGAATGCGGAGAAAAATCAGTTATTATATAGATATTTATATGTTTGTTGTTATTTACGACCGTTGCATAATATTTCATATCGATAATAGAAAGCGTATAGTGCAATAAATTTCTTGGAATATTTCCTCGGATATTTATGTCTATGTTTCCACCATCGACTCTCAGCTACCCCGCAAGCATAAACGTCACATGTATGGAAAATATGATTGTTAATAAGATTTGTTATGCAGGTGCTGTGATTTATTAGATCGTTTATAGATCTTTAAACATGCTGCGGACTTTTAGCTAATGTACATAGAACAATCATATATTCTATCTGGGATTTGTTTAGTATTTATTTGGTAATCCGCAATGGGTTAAACAAGGCGGCGAAGTGATGGAACTAGTAATTAGCCTGCCTTTGTTTTTTTTTGGTTTCGGGGTTGAGAGAGGGGATACTTCTAAAAGATACTGTCTTCTGGGGGGAAGATGGAGTTATGTGGAGATTTTTACCAACTAAAACATCCCCGTTTAAAGAGGTCGCGGGATCTCCGTTCCGAACACAACCGCGGTATCGCTATGCTGGCATATCCCGTACCTGGTTCGGCTTAATGTAGACTCTTTCATCTTCGAGAGTACTACTTCGATGATCTGAAACCACATGCAGTAATTTTCCTTCTCAAGGTCGTTTAGAAGGCGATGAGAACCTCCACCCTGACCGCCAACGACCCTATAGGCAGAAGAACACCATTCACCAGTGCTATGTAATGACGCGCGTTACCGCCACAACAGCCTCGTTTCCGAGCAGGATTTGTCTTCTCTCGAACCTGCTCGGCAACTTCCTTTTAAACCATCACACTTTCAAGTAATACGCCTGCCTATAACATCGCAACGTTAGTTAGGATGATATAGACAGCATCATATTGAGCTCATCGCTCGAGTTTTTACAAGCTTTAAGCCTTTTGCTTAATAGTGGTATGACAAAGTTATTGGTGGTAGGTGTCTGTTGCTGGAGACTGTCCAGGTACCACCACAGCTCCTATTTCTGTCGCCAAACAGTAGTGTACAAGCCACTGTCTGTATTGAAAGGCGTTGCTAGCTAGGGTATTGAGACAACGGTAATCTTATAGCATGAGGTGATAAGTACAATGTGATGTTGTGTATATCATCCTAACTAGCACAACATTGTTATAAGCAGGTGATTAACCATCAAGTGAATATCCTACTCATGGTTTTTTTTTTTTTTTTGTTTTACTCATTCCCCTGCGTATGGCGGGTCAGGGCCTTTTATTTCTAATCACTTATCATCTATATAATTTTTACAATTTTTCTCTTTCCTTTCTTTCATACTTCTATCTTTCGCTCTTAACTTATCTTTCTTCCTTTTTTTTTTTTATTTTTTTATTCTCCTCCTCTTTTCTTTCGCTCTCCATTCCATTCCTTCTTCCATACCTCTCGCAAGATGTGTGTGGATTTTGGTCGCCTCGTCATTCCACTTGAGCTTCGTCTTCTTCGTTCTTGTGTTTTCTATTTTTGTTTGTTTATTTGTTTTTATCATGTTTGTTATGTCATTTTTGTTTTACATATCTATTTATTTCACATTTTAATTTTGGATTTTGACCATTATTTGCTCACATGTCTTTCTAAGTTTTATTTATTTTTAATATTTTTTGGACTACTGCTTTGCAGTAGTCCAAGAATTTTTGGCGACTTTCGTCCTCACTCATCAGAGAGGCAACCGCTCTTATGTCTAATCTTCTTCCTGTTTTTATTTCCAACTCCACTCTCTCCCGCCCGAATAAGGGACAGGAGAGCAGGATGTGCACCACGGTCTGGTCCACCTCCGGGTCACAGTGGCACGCGGGACTCTCCTTGAGCTTGAACCTGTGGAGGTACTCGGAGAATCCCCCGTGCCCGGTGAACATCTGGACCAACACCGTGTCGAGCTCGATCTGGCGAATTACGCGATGCGCTGACTTGACGCTCGGGAAGAACATCCTCGTTGTTGAAGCCGTCGTACCTTGCACATACCTCCTGTTCCATTCGTCGAGCGTCTCCAGCCTTAGCTGACGCTTGACGAATGAAACGGGGCAATCCTCGTATTCAGGTCTTCTTTTGCTCTTCAGGGCCGCTTCCTTGGCCAGTTGGTCCGCCCTTTCATTCCCCTCCAGCCCCACATGCGCCTTCACCCAATACAACCTTACATTCGTCCCTTTCTCACGCGCTTTCGTTTCCTACTCATGGTTTGACTCAGTGTTCTTTATGGGATACCTAGTCTTCTCAGTCTTTTTACAATGGGAATGAAACATTATTTACTAGTAGGTTAGGATTGTACCTACGTTATTTATATTGTTGTGAACAATAAAAATAGTGTTTCAACTAAGGTATTCGTCATCATGAGACAGCGGAAATGATGGAACCGGAACCTGACGAAACTAATTCCAACACTTGGAGTGTACGGTGAGGTTAAACATAAAGTTACGAGAGATCCCATAAAAAAGTTTCGACATTACCAACTTGAATACGGCCCGGGGACAAATAGTGTTACCGCTGGAGTTTTATTGTTCCACAATCATCTTTTATCATCTGTTGACGAGCTGGATGGGTTGTCGCGTCAGGTAATAACGATAAACATATTTCCTAACTATCCGCTTCCGACTTATCTTTATAGTAAAACTGATATCTTGCGAAATGGGAATAGAATCATTACGTCAAGAGAACTATATACATCATCATCATTACCTCGCAGCAGTCTTCTACTAGACATAGGCTTTCAAGACATGATGGTGGTGGTGATGGATATATGCAATGATGGAGCGAATATTTAAATAAATGCCTTCAGCACCTCATTTGTTAGTTTGGTCTTCTTCGTTCCTGTACCGATAATATGAAAGAAAGAAGAGTCAAACTTTAAATCCTCTACAAATATAAAGAAGAGAGTAAAGATATAAATATTTGATATTAACTCTCACCCTTAATAATAACCTGTTCATCCTTTTAGTAAGTACCACCTCAGCTCCAATTTCTGCCGTCAAACATTAGTCTAACATTACAGTTAACAGTAACAGTACAGTACAATCATTACTGTAATCCGGTTTGTAAGGAGTTGTAGCTTGTAAGACTAATCGAGAAACGATATTTCACATCATGTATCTGAAGGCGACGGGCACAATGTGTATGTCATCTTAACTAGCAATACGATGTTATGGGCATGTGTATCACTTACTATCAGGTGAACATGTTCGTTCGTTGTCGTATAGTAAGATGAAAGATTCATTTATTAGCTGTTAGCTTATAATTGATGTTATAATTAGATTTTCCTTCTTCCATTGATGGAAATTTACTTTTAAAAGTTCAATGATATCGCAAAGATGATATTGAAAAAAAGTCACAGCTACTAAGGGTTGCAAGAAGAAAAAACTGTTAAAGTAACGCTCGGTTATGTGGCTGCCATGCAAATGGAATCGCTACAATAATGAGGGTTGAGAATATTGCTCGAGTGGGAGCCAATTCCATCGTTTAAACATATATTCTATATACTTTGTAAAAGATAACCAACGCTCTAGGGTTGTACCGCATGACTTTCAATACGATTTCATCAAGGATTAACAATGGTAATAAAGGCGTAAATACCTTTTTTCGTGTGTAAATCCTGAAAAGGATATCCTTTAGCTGTAATGCGATAAGACGAGTAGGACTTACAACTGACGCTAAACGATACGCCTGTCCATAACAACGTGGCGCTAGTTATTAAGATGTTGAATCTCATTACCCCAGTAATAACACTAGCTACAACGCCCATCAAACTGAAACAGTAACGTTTGCACACCTATCTAGATGATCTAAGTCAATGGAGACCTACCACCCAGTAAGTTAATAGTAAATAGTTAATTTATAAACTGTGAAGTTTATAAAAACAACCTGCAATGGACTAAACAAAGGCGTTAAGTGATAAAACTAATACTTCGCTTGCAGTTAATAACACGACGTTAGTTAGGACGTCATACACAGCACCACATTGCGCTTCTCGCTTAAGACATATTGAGTCTCGTTACTCTAGTAATTACAGTATTTATAGTACTCTTCAATTCAAAACAAATTAATGTTTCGCACAGTGCTATTTGCAACAGGTGCTGCGGCGGGACCTATCTTTTTTATTGCGAGGGAGAACTTAAATGATACCTTGCTTCTGATGGGAAGACTAGGTCATATGGGGCTTTTATCCATTAAAACCCCTTCGGTGGTCTCGATCAGTGCATTAGCAGAGGCTTTGGGATCTCCTACGAAAGGCACCGATTCTCCCTTGCACTCTGGCTAAAACAACCCACGGAAGGGCAAAGCCTTCCCTACCATCCACGCTGTGCTACTGGAAATACAAGACCACCATGTTTTTGCCGTCTACCTAAGGCTCGCTTATTAAGCTCTGAGGGCCCCCACACTCAAAGCCCACGAACCCGAGAGACACTTTTAGTCGCCTTGTACGACAAGCAGGGAATATCTTAGTTCTATTCTTAATAGCTCAAGATTACAAGGCCGGCTTCCGGTAGACACCTTCCACCAGTATTGTGTTTAATAATTGTTTTAAGTTATATTAGAGAAAAAAAATATCCACCGACCTCCGACATATAAAATCCGGCGGCCATATAAATCAGTCCAGAGCGATATTAAATATTCGTTAAGGGGCCCGCGGGTTTCAATAAGCCATTAATAATATTATTGTAAGCATTCCCTTACAGCCAGCCGCAAGGAGCCACAAATCAAATAACATTTTATCACGGGCCTGTCGACGCGCGCTAACATACGTGCTAATGCGTGATAAAGTCAAATTAAGCATTCATCACTCGTCAACTTAGAGGTGTAACATCAAGTTAGAAAGTTCAAAAATACGGTAAAGAAGACAATAGTAATCTTCAAAAGAAGACTGTGGTTCAACTCATTTAACGGAGCAATGAAAGAAGGAATTAGGATGAAGTATGAGAGAAAAGGAATAGAAATGGAAGATGAGAACTTAATAATAGAAGAGAATGGAACGAGAATGAAGAATTGAGGAAAGTAAAAAAATAAAGAACGAAGCCTAGGCCCACAAATGCCCCCTCTTGGGGAATGCTGTTAAAAAGAAAGAAGAAAGAAAATTTTTTTCAAAAGAATTGAAAAGTTTTCTATATCCTATCACAATTATATTAAAAGGTAACGATACTGTGGATGGTGATAATTTATCCTGAATAACCTTGGTCTCAAATGAGTTACTTCCGGTATCGATCACTAATATTAAGCATGAAAACACAGCTAGGTTCGAAAGGAAGTAATCACCACAAAATTTTAGACAAACATGCCCATGGCAGACAGCGGAAATGGTTTGATCGTATAAAGGAATGGACTGAGGTAAATCATCATCAATTGAAAAGGATAGCTGGTTTTAGTTTGAAGGTAGTATCACACGAGGACGATAATCGTGTGCGATACAGAAAACAACACTATGGAGAATATAGAGCGTCATTATTATATAAACAGTAAGAAACAATATATTATAATCCGTTTTTTCCGAGGTTTCATCAGCCGAAAGACGTCCATTGCTGGACATAAATCTACCCCAAAGATCTCCACATACGTTCAGCATGGCGTCCAGTACCGCTGTGTTCAGTATGTATTATATAATATGAACATATGGATACAGACGTTAAATTTATGATGATGATTATCTATATGATTTTTTTTATATAAGAATTCTTACTGCTTATTGTTACTACAAATTAAGTATGTAAACCTAGGTACTCTAAAGCTATGACCAATTTTTATATATACTTAAATATAATAATTTATCAGAAGAGGCACCAATGGTAGGGAAAAAGTTGTTACAATCACAACCATTGGATATTAAAAAAAAATCAGTTTATTATCTGTCTAGTCTGATTCTTATATTACGGTATTTATGAACTGAAGAGTGTTTCAGTAATTTCTTGAAAGGTTCGCGTGTATAGAAATTGATTTACAAGAGCATCTCGAGCGGCATAACAAAAATTAAATTATGATAATCTCTTTAATACAAAACACTACTACACTCCTGAAGAAAAATTCTATTCCTCTTCATAATATTATTTATGGACGAACCTTACTCTTTAAAGGATATACAATCTCTTAAATTTATTATGTATTTGTACATTATCTGTGGTAGAACTTACCTTTTTATCAGATATATTCTGTATGGTTTGAGGGACTAACAATGTGTCAGTGTTTTATTAGAGTTAAACTTTTGTTTATTGATTACAGTTTTATTTAATTAACTGCAGTTCAGTAAACTTTGAACAAGGTGGTAGATGATGTGGAACCGCTGGTTTAGCTAAATGTGGAAAAGCTCTAGTATTTAAGTGACTTTGAAATTGAAACAAGCAATCTCTTGTTCAAGCAAGCAGCTTAGCGCTGCCTCGCTGTATGTGTATTGGGATTACAACAATCAATTTCTTTGCTATCTGGTTGTAAATTTACTTACTATTGACAAGTTAACTTAATCCAGATCCACGCTTATCAAAGTTAACAACCTTATTTCAGTCAGTTTTGTTTAAGTAGTGTGCAAACATTAAAGTGTTTTGGTTTGAAGAACGTTGTAGGTAATGTAATGACTGGGGTGACGCGACTCAACATCTTATATCTCAACGCGAAGAGAAGAACGTGATGCCTGATGAGTCCTGACTGATGACATATTGTTAAGGGCAGGCTTATCATTTAATAAAAAGTAAACTTACCGTTGAATAATTTAAAAATATAAATTTAAGTATAAAATACGGTAAAGTTTGCTAATGGTAGTTGAAGTCTGTCTTGGTATTACAGCAGCCAAAATCTACCCTCCAGGGAAACTTATTAACTGTGTTTTGATTTAATAGAAGCTGCGTTAATAATGTGTTTTTTTAGTCGTTCAAGTGATACCTGTCCATAATAATATGGCGTTACGTTGATATACATTCAGCTCTGTAGCCTCGGGCTAGTAAGAATAGGACAGGTAAGCCTTGCCTGTCGTAGAAGGCGACTAAAAGTGTTTATTATGTAGTATGTTTAGTATTTAGGAATTTCGCGGGCCTTGAGGGTAGGAGCTAAGCCTAAATAAGCGAACTTGCGTGTTACAGCGTATGGCTCAGCGATGGTGCCTAGGAGGGTTAGACTCGTCCTCAGAGACGTGTTAATACAAAGGGTAGAAGGGGACCGGTGCGTTCTATAAGAGATCCCGGAGCTTTTCCGAATGTACTGATGCAGTCTACCGTGGTTTTATTGAGTAAATATCTACCATAACTGACTGACTTCCCCCAGGAGCAGGGGGTCATTCAAAAATTTCCCTCCAACACCAAAAAAATTGTTGATGTACACTGCACCACATTGTGCTCTTCATCTCGAAACATTAAGTGTCGTTACTGCAATAATTACTTTAGCCCAATCGCTCGTTCAACTGGAATACAGTAATGTTTGCTAACTACTGTTTAGGGGTAGTAATGAGAACTGCGTTGTTGTACACCTAGACGGTTACCGGTAACAGACACTACTAGTGAAATTACTAGTTTAGCTCTCTAACTTGTTTTTCATGGTCAGGATAGCAAACTGAAATCTTTCAGAAAATTCTTAATCAGGGATATATAATAGTTATATTAAAAAAAAAACTCCTGTAAGATGTTTTATTTAAATATTTGACAGGTATATAAGAAAATAAAGGTTATTCATGAATAAATTACAAAAGACAAAGTCTTCTATTACGCTTTAATACCATCAGAAAGGTTTTCACCGAAATGAATTAGAGGATCAACTTGCGAGACTTTATATATATAATACAAAAGGCTAGTACAATATGAGGATGATGACCTGGCTTAGTCCTTGGTAAATTATACTCCTGCCCACGCGGCAGCTCCGATATACATACAAATTTATCTACTGGGAACCTTTCAAACAGGATCATATTACACAATTTTTTAATGAAGCAATTAGAATAAGCTCGTCCATAATAATGCGCCATTAGTTAAGGTGACGTACACTGCAACCTCAAAAAGCTTCAAGTCGCACAGAGAGCAATGGTAAGGGCTATGCTCGGGGTTTCCCTGCGTGATCGAATCAGATCAGCAGGAGAGCTAAGGTCGTTGACATAGTCCAAAAGATTGCTGGTCTCGAGTGGCAATGGGCAGGACACATCGCTCGAAGGACTGAGGTTCGAGCGACCGTGTATCGTAAGACGCAGTGTTGGCAGGCCACTAGGTGGTCCGGCGATCTGGTGAAGGACGCGGGAAGCAGCTGGAGTAGGACAGCGAAGGATCGTTCGATGTGGAGATCTTTGGTGGAGGTCTATGTCTATCAGTGGCTAATGATGATACTGCCATTAAATTGGAGTTACGAGTCTATTGCTGGAGACATTTCGATAATCTATAAATATGAACATAGGCCTCCCAAAGATCCCCCAAAAATCTCCATATCGATCGGTCCAGTGCTGCCGGCATCCAGCAGCTTTCCGCGATCTTGTCTTGAGGGGATCATATGGGGTGACTTTGGCCGGTTCCCACAATGCGGGTTGGTGGGAGCCGCCAGAACCTCGTTCGTTGATTAGCAGGGTGCAGCACGAGCAGGTGAGGTTGGCTTGGGTTCCGTAGGTTCTTATGCGGGAGCGCTAAAACCTTCTAATATATGATAAAGATAACAGTAATTGTCGCAGTCGCCGGGTCACCACCTCGCACCACCGCCACCCTGGCGCGAGTATGAAAATGAAGATAATGAAGTCGGAGAGAAGTTTGGTAAAGAAAATTACCCTCGCAATTTGGACTTTCATTTGGTGATATGTTAACTAACTTTGGTAATTAAGCACTTATCCAAATTAAGCGCTCGCAAAGTTTGTTACGTGTTTTTAGACGTAGCTTAGCAGGGTGAGTCGGTTCTGCGTTCGAGTCTCGGGTGACGTCATTCAAAGGAAGTACATTAAGTGATAATTAAAGTTAAGCTTTTATAAATACATATTAATGTGGGAAACGGAACCAGCGCAGGAGAGGTAGGAGGTGTGCGAGCGAGATAGGAGAGAGGAGGAATTTCAGTAGCAAAGTCATGGTGAAAGCGGAAATTGATTGTTTAATCAAAAATAAGAGCTAAATAAGATGCAATTAAAGGCGGTGGAGGTATAAGAGGTCCCACACAACAACTTACGGGACCTAAGCCAACTTCACCTGCTCGTGGTGCAACCTGCTAATTAACAGACTTCGGTTTGGCTCTCACCAACCGGCTTTGGGTCTACGTGGTGAGAAATGGCCCAAATCTTCCCTTCAAACGACAGCTCCTATTGCCCAGCGGTACCGGATGTCATGCTGTGATGTAGTGAAGGTGCGAAGCACTGGATGCGAGCAGCGCGTCTTAGTTACCGCAGACCACATAGCTAGTTTTGCAAATTTTACTATGTTCCGGTTTTTATGGCGCCGTTGGTAGTGAAATTACTGGGGTAATGAGACAACATTTTGTATGTCAGGCGATGGGCGCACTACGAAACTGTCGGTAACATCCTTTCTAGCGCTACGGTGTTATTGGTTAGACTCATCATCAGGAAAAATGTTACTCGTCTCGTCGCTTCTTAAATAAAAAAAATAAAGCTATTCCCACACGAACTTTAAGTTATGTTTTAACCAGCATTTAGAAGGGGGTTCTTTATATAATACAACGCATTTCCATTTTCACACATCTATACATTCTTTATACTAAGAATTATGTTATTTACAAAGTAATTGCATGTTTAGTGTTAATATTCCTATCATCATCATCATCAGCCTTTGTTTATCCACTGCTAGATATTGGCCTTAATGTCTTCCACCAAATGTGATCCTCAGCTTCCCTATCTATATGTGAACACCTATATATGAACACTTAAATTGAAGTGTTTCAGTGAATGACGTTTCATAATAAAGAAGGTAAATGTGAAAGAATAATCTGAAAAGACTAATTGGGTGGCGTCTTTTCAATTCCATTTCAGTGGTTACTTACAAAAGAGAAATAACTTCTTGTATAAAAATATTTTGATATATCTACAACTATATCAATATATTATAAAACTGATACAGCTGTTGATTATCTTCATAAATCGTCATCATCAGTTGATAGAGGACTACTGCTGGACATGGGCCTACCACAAAGATTCCCCCATCGATCGAGTATTCTTGTGGGTTGGTTTGAGCTATTTCCCACCATGCTGGCTCAATGTGGGTAGGTGAGCTAGATCCTCGTTTGTTGATCAGCAGGGTGCACCACGAGCAGGTGAGGTTGGCTTGGATTCCGTGAGTTGTTTACACCCCTACTTCATGATCAATTACTTCTAGTAATTCTAAAATTATAATATTTGTTTTAATGAAATTGGTAGTTAAGTTAAAATATAATAACTCTTATAAAGTTATGAATTGATGAATTCTGGCCGTTACTTAAGTTGATTAGATTTGATTGTCTGGTAAGTTAATTACTTAGATAACTTATTGAAGAGTAATGTTACTGATTCATGTTGAAACTTTAAGGTTTAATTTTTGTTTTTGTAAAGGGTGTATGGGTTGTTATAAACACTGATCGCTGTGCTTAATTCTGATTACGCCCTTTGAGGTCGTTCGCCTGTCAAGTGGGGGTCAAACGTTCGAATTCAATCTTCATTGTTCGAGACAATCGAGTGAAGGTACAGAGCAGATAATAGGGGCCATTGTACCTACGTGGAGACGGATTGTAGTGGGGTCGTAGCCACTGTAATCGATCTACGAAGGGCCGCGTCGTTTAACCTCTTCGTCTCATCAGCATCATGTTACTCATGTAAGCAAATAACCTGTTTAAATAGTTAAGTGCTTTATGCGTATAATAATAATGAACTGATCGAATTTCTTCTGCTTGGACTGTGGGCCTTCTCTCATAAAGAGAGAGTCCTCTCTCCAAGATATCAACCACGTTAGCCAAGTGCAAGTTCGACAATGTCACATATCTACGACACTACGGGTCCCGCACAACAATTCACGAGACCCAAGCCAACCTCATCTGCTCGTGGTGTCGCCTGCTAATCAACAAACGAGGTTCTGGCTCCCACCAACCCGCATTGGGCCATATGCATCCCCTATAAATGAAGGTCGTGAGAAGCCGCTGCTTGCGGCCAGGGCAATATTAATCTATGTGGAAATTTTAGAGCAGGCCTATCTCTAGCACTGGCCGTTTATCGGCTGATGATGATGCCGATATATTTACGAAAAATGTGGTTCTTGTACATTTCGAGTTCCTCGCCGTCTTTCTTCAATGTAAGCTTAGACACCTCTGTGTCGATCCTCTGATCGAAACCGCGTTTCTTTGATACGTATGACGCTCATTACCACGTCCCACACAGTCATCACACACTAATTTGGCTGCATTTTACCATGAAAGAAGCGATGAGACATACAAGATGTTCATCATCATCAGCTGATAGACGTTCACTGCTACACATAGGTCTCCCCCAAAGATCTCCACATACCGCCAGCATGACCTCCAGTACCGCTTGCACTAGGGACTGTCGTATGTAGAGGTTCATATGGAGAGATTCGGACCATTTCCCACCACGCTGACCCAGTGCGGGTTGGCTGGAGCCAGCGCCTCGTTTGTTGATTAGCAGGATGTACTATGAGCAGGTGAAATTGGCTTGGATCCCACGAGTAGCTTAGTAGATGGCAAATGATACGCCTGCACACAACGACGGGCCGCTAGTTAGGATAATGTACACAATACTACATTGTGCTAATCTTAAGACATATATTAACTCTGTTACCCCAGTAAAAAATATGTTTATTCTTGTATTACTTGACAGTAGTAAAGTTACTAATTATAATACAACGTCTTTCAAATCGGAACACAGTAACGTATGCGCACTAGTGTAAAGATATCCTAAAGGGATCTACCACCATGTTGGTTTTAATAGTATCTTTTTTCAATATAAGCTTAAGATAATAGAGGATCCAGGGTTCAATTCCCGTAAAGCACAAAACCGATTCACAGACTGGGATATTACTACTTTTGTACAGTGTATACACGTAATGAAAAAACGTATTTTTGAGTGAAAAAAAACTATCAATGTAGGTACCATTGCGACTCTTATTCCTATTGCCAAGAGGTAGTGTATAATTTAGATAGGTCTTTGTTGCCGGAGACCGTCTAGGTCATCGGTCCTATTTCTGTTATTAAACAGTAGTATGCAAACATTACTGTGTTACAGTATGGAATGAAATAACTGGAATAACAAGTATTACTATTTTCTTTCTCAACGCGATGAGTACAACGTGGTGCAGTGTATAACATAGTAACTAGCGCCACGTTATTATGAACGTATTATTAACCATCAGGTTAACGTCTTGTCTGTCACTTCGCGTGGTAAAAAAAAAATGTCCTAAGTAGTTAAGAAAGGCGGTAAAGTTTCATTAATATTTCGTGCAGGGGTATTATTTATATACAAGTAGTATAATCGAATAGAGAAACTCAATCCAGGGTCCTTGAGAAGAGCTTTTTTGGTGGTCTTTTTTAAAAAGTAAGCCCGTAATGCGATCAAAGGTGCAATGATTTCTTTTGATTTGTGGTGTCTTTGAAAGTATTCGGAAATATTAATAACGAGCCTCCGAGAAGCGGGGAACCCCCTAACGAATATTTAATGCCGCTCCACGTGAATGTATACAGATGACGGTTTGTACCGCGCGTTGTACATTTTTATAAATAATGGCACATCCTACCCGGAGCCGGAAGTGAGAGAAGTGCGTTTATTTATTAATTCACTCGGTGTTGAAGGAAACATGCTTCTTATGTAAGAACTTCTTTTTAGGGAATTCCGGAACAATATTCCTTATGTTCATTTAGAAACGATGAGAAGAGTAAATAGTTCATCTAATGGTGATAACGTTGCTATTAACAATAAAGTGCTGGAGACTATGTTTACATAACATCATCACTTTAGTTAATACTTCAAGTAGGTACTGTTACTCTGGTAATTATTAGCTATGATGGTATAAATGGAAGAAGAGACAACCCAGCTAGGAATATACATGAAGAAGTATTGTTTTTTGATGATAGTTGACTCAATTTTAAGTTTTACTAGTAATAAGATAACACTGCATATAATAGTAATGTTAGTTACTGCTTGGCAGTATATAGGACAGTTAATAACATTAGTAAAACTTCATCACGCCATAATTAACTCCCTGCAAATTCACGTACATGTGAGGTAATGAACATGGTCAATATTAATTGCTGTGTAGTTCGTGTGTTATGGTTAAGTTACAACTTGGGCGCTGCACAGTGATTTTGTATGTTTATGTTGGCCGAAGTAATTTCGGAACACCGCCGTTCACGTGTTTAACTTTGCAGCGGGCAACATCTTGTGCAAGTGCTGGTTAAACAAGATAAGTTTAGGTGTTTACAAGCGGCGATACAACAATCGGTGTGTGCTCTCCGCAAGTACGATATGTACTGCTTATCGAGCAACGATAAACTGTAACGCACGCTGCTACATGGAAATCCTATCAGGATGATAGCCCACTACTGGACATATGCTTTCATCAAACATCTCTACACCTTTTTTCCCTTCTGCTGTCGGAGCAACTGAAGAGTTATGCTGGACTCTTACCTATTAAAACCTCACTTTTTTCACTCATCGAATTTGATCAGGACTATGGGAACGCTTTTGCACACAATCGTGGTTCCGATAGCAAGATGCCTAGATAAGACCACATCTCGGGAGGAAGCTACTGCTCTTCACTCCCTATAAAAGTGTTAGGCGGAAGTACCACACGCATCACTTGGAGGCCTTTCGTATTTAGTGACAGATTACCCTTCTAATGCGCTACTATGGCCTCTGTTATGGTAGTTGGAAGGCGTAAAATATCCAAGATCTCTACACCTGGTTCTACATCATCCGCATCCAGTAGCTCTTTCGGCGCAGCGACGATATTAATACGTGTGTTGATAACCACGTGGCGCTTAATATGATATACATAGCAGGATATTGTATTCGTCGTCTTGAGACATAAGATCAGTCTCGTTACCCCAGTAATTTCATCAGCTACAGTGGCTTCCAAACCGAGGCATAGTAATGTTTGCATAGTAGTGTTTGTCGGCAGAAAAAGGAGCTGCGGTCGTCGGCAGCAGAGACGTACCACTACTGTAACCTTTTCAAGTTAATGCAGAAGTTTTCAATATAAAAGTGCCGCTACGAGCGGTACGTTCGCGTAATGGTCTGAAAGAGTTTTTTATTTACTTAACAACACGATAACATACAGTAAACGCAATAAACTTAGAAATCCACTCGATGACTTCATGAATATTTCAGGAGTCGAACGCGGACCGCCGCAGTGCACTTTCGCCGGCAACTCTCGATTCTAATAGAGTTAATGTGTTTGAATGCACCCACGTGTACACCTATACAAGCAAGTTGTGCATTCATATTTCATGATATTACATTCCAACCTGTGCGTTTGAGAAGTAAAATATCGATTGTTTTTATTAAAGAACATACAGTAGAACAGTAATTCCTGTCAGGCGACGTTTAATCTCATCATCTTCATCAACAGCCGATTGAGGTCCACTGCTAGACATAGGCCTGCCACGGCGGCTTCTTGCGACTCACGTTAGTCCAATGGAACCCAGAGCCTCGGTTTTGGATTAGCAGGCAGCACTACGAGGAGGTAAGGTTGACTTGGATCTCGTGAGTGCTGCGCGACGTCTTACACCCCAGTCAAAACTTTAGTTAGCTTTAAAAACTATATTTTTTTGTTACTAATAATAGTAGTTCTTTAACTTGTATTATCTAAAATTATTCCCTTGTATACTCTCATAATTCGTTCTTTAACCGCTGAACGTTTTATCACAAAAAGTTTCTTTGAAGGAGATTTCTATAGCGCTCTTAACTGATGCTCCATATCCTGCGAGATAGCGTTGCGTGTCCTTTGTTAAATGAAAGCAATTTTCGTTAAACTCGCTTTCAGGGGTCTGTAATAAAGTTCGATAGTTTCCTGCGCAATATATTAGGTTCAAGTTATCTCCAGCCTTACATTTGCAACAGAAGGTGCTTTTAGTCCTTATTAGCGGTAGTAAGGATTTAAAGAAAAATCTTGTTAAAAATTAGCTCGAGCCGTTAGCAAAAAATTTTCATATTTTTTTTAGTCTAACTAGACTCGCAGGGGTGTAAGGGGGTCCGCATAATAACTCATAAAACTCAAGTCAACCTCACCTGCTCGTGGTGCTCCAATCCAATCAGCCGGACGACGTCCACTGCTGGACAAAGGCCTCCCCCAAAGATTTCCACTCAGACCGGTCCCTGGTGTTCCTCTCGTGGTGCTCCCTGCTAATCAATACATGAGGCTCTAGCTCCCAACAATCTGTATTGGGTCAGCGTAGTGGGAAGTGACCCAAATCCCCACATATCAATTCCTACAAACGCTGGTAGCGGGAAGCAGCTGAATGTGGCTAGCGCAGGACCGATCTTTGAGGGAGTCCTATGTCCAGCTGTGTCTATCGGCTGATGATGATGATGACTTGCAGTACTTTTAACTGATTAGTTTTAATATTTGTTGAGGTGTTAGTTTAGTATGATTACCACATGTTTATTTACTATGTTAAAAATGTTATAAATAATATTTTTCATACAGACAGCAAATACAGCAAAGATTCGATATTTAACAAACATACATTTGTGAAAGACTGTTGTTTTTTTTTCCGGTTTTTATCCTTTAGGTATATGTGAGACCACTTGGCTCATATAAACAACAAAACAAAATTATGTGGCAAAGAAACATAAGATGCTGATAGTGCGGTTACACGTCAAAAATATCTCGTGCTGCACCAGAGTTTGGTTCACACAGCACTCAAGGTTCTCAAGTCTAGTATATTCATGCTGTATTTACGCATCAATATCTCTCTTTTGCTCTAATATTATAAACACTCCATCAGCAGGTGTTGAGCATCCTCTCTGTTATTGCAACTACTGTATGGATATGTATTATCATTAGATATTCAAAGCTTGCTGATCGATAGTGTCTAGATCGCAGGCTATGAGCTTTTATTACAGATTCCCTTAATTTTCAGTCAGTAGACTAAGGTATCGCAACCCGCATTGGGTCAGCGTGGTGGGAAATGTCTTTAATCTCCTCATATGCACCCCTATATACGACAACCCTTAGCGCTAAGGTCTACCGGAGGCTGTGCTGACTGTATGTGGAAATCTATGGAAGATGTTTATGTCCAGCTGTGGACCTCTATCGGCTGATGATGATGGTGATGAAATCAAGGTAAGTAAAGAGGCTTACTCTGTATAATTTTTTATTATATATCTTTTTCTTTACTACCTTCAAAATATTCTTTAAACCAGACTCTGTTGTTAACACCGTAATACTTTAGTAACTAATTACTAATTTGATCATTTTTGTTGTTATCTCAAACCGAAGACTGATATTTAAGCTTGTCTTATATATTATAGTTGTATCGCGGAGAGGGTGACGGGGAGTGTAACCCAAATTTGATTTATATAAAGCACTCAAAGCAACAAACAATCCAAATAAAAGAGCGCATGTGAGGCGCGATAAATATACATCGCGGACAGTTTTATGGCTAACCGTAAAGAAGTGGGTAAGACATTAAAAGCTTAGCTAAATTAAAAGTCGCCCTATTAGCATAAATCAGTGTTGCTGTTCGTTTGTGTGTCGCGTTTTGTGTTTCCGATACGTATTCGGGTCGGGGAGGATAACGAAAGGAGGGGAGAGACATCGTTTACATTCGCCCCAGTAAATACTTTGGGTCACTGCTTATGAATTAAACGGCTATGATTGTTTTTTCTTTTTATTATATTCTGATTTAAAGATCAAATACTGTGTTATCCTTTCTTTATATTAATAAGTACATTTACATTTATTATAGGTTCATATGTTTATCTTAACTGTATTTGCATATAAAAGTAGATGTACAGAATGCCGGCCTAATGCCAAAGGGAATTTTCTTTTAGTTTACATAAGGGTTGATCAGAGAATTCAAATAATAGTATAGTCTTATATTTATACGACATTATTACATAAATATCATATTTGTAATAAGGTTAAATTCCTGTTCTTCCTTCTTTCTTGTTAAGAACAGCAAAGGGAGAGAAATTTGCCGGCGTCGGTGTTCAACAAATACGATCAAGACGTTTTCAAGACTGAATAGGGTGCTTCTAGGTTAATTAAAGGGCTCCATCACCACATAATACATCAGTACTTAACACCAATAGGGTTCATCGTCAAGCGTTAACCTTTAACATTAAAAAAAATGATTATTACATACTGTAAGAGAGGCTAATATATTAAGTATAGATACAGAGAGGATAGTGCATATTAATGATAGCTGATATGTGCTTAGAATAAAAAAAAAGAGAAGAAAGATGTTTCATAGTGATATGTTCTGTTCCCATAGCATTATATATATATATATAAATAAAGATCGTATATTACTTAGGGATGTTCTAGGTCTCGTTAACCGATGGATTACATTAGCTACAGCGCTTTCTAAGCAAGAAAATTATACTGGTCATTCTCATAAGCAGCCGTTGCTTTCGTACCTAGATACATTCTAGGGAGAGAAAACTACCCCAGTCGTAGTTTGGTTACCGCAACATATAATTGTTACCCTTCAGTAATATTTTAATATACTTGTAAAGCTATACAGTCCGAGAGTGAGCGTTAAATGGGTCGTTTTTATTCAACAATATTATCTGATATAACGTCACAAGAGTTTAGCTGGAGGGTTGGCAGTTTCATGGAATTATTAACATAAAAGGAATATTCTACCGTTACATGTATCCCAATAAAGTAACAAGCTTCCGCTTAAAGGTAAATGGTGCCTTTATATCTATATATACATGTATAGGAGATATTCTTTGACTCATCACGAGATCTCCGAAACAAGTAGACGGAAACACAACGCTTTAGTATAAAATATTGCTTCTCATTTAAAGGTCAGTTACGAATGGATTTTAGAAAATCCGTTCCTCAAAGGGTGTTGTGGGGGTGTAAGGGGTCTCGCACAACAACTCACGGCACCCAAGCCAACTTCACCTGCTCGTGAGGCTTTATCAACAGACGAGGCTCTGGCGCACGTCAACCCGCATTGGGTCTGCAAGGTGGGAAATCGCTCAAGTCTCTCAATATAATATGATCCTCAACAAACTACGGCTGCTGTTACAAGGAGATGTAGGCAGCGCAGGACCGATCGATGTGGAGATATTTGGGGGAAGCTTATGTCCAGCAGTGGAAGTCTGTCGGCTGCTGAAGATGATAAAGTTCGATATAAACATCGTAAACAGTGTAGGTAGCCCTATTAACTGTTATAAACATATCAATGAATATCTTTTGCCGCTGTTGGGGTGAGAGAGGGGAGGAGTTGGGAGAGGACAGAGTAGAGGAGAGGTGGGAGACAATAAAAATAATTAATTAAGGAGAACGTAGCGTGAAAACATTAATGAAAACACAATACGCGTAAAACGGTGAAGGTGATAATTGAGATTTAAATTCGGCGAGCGAATGTACACCGCGCAGCGTGCACACGAGCTGAAAAGTTATTTGCACTTATAATGAGCTTGTGTGTGGCTGGTTTGAAGGGTTTTTCAGCATTTTTCAAACATCAACACAAAAAAGAGGTGCTACAATGATAACTCTTGTTTCGTTTAACATCGGAACCGTAGAACCGACTTCCGATATACTTTTATTATACAACGTAGTACTGATGAAGTGTTTCGCCTGGTTATAGAAAAGTGGCGCTAGTTACGATGTTCTGCACCACATTGTGCTCGTCGCTTTGACACATAAGATTTCAAGTCTCGTTACTTCATTAATAACACTAGCTACAGCGCCCTTTAAACCGGAACACAGTAATGTTTGCACAGTACTGATTGGCGGTAGAAATAGGTACTGCGTTGGTACCTATATAGACGGTTTCAAGCAATAGAAACCTACCATCACTATTGGTTGAATGATAAGCTTTATTATTTTTTCTTAAGGTTTTGACTAGTGGAAGGCCGGAGTCAGGTCACCGTATTTCGCTCATTATCTTGGAGCCGGAACAGTTTAGTGGTGCCTGCTATTTCAGTCCACTTCCTGATGTAATGTAGCCCTAATATTGCCTTAAAAAAATTTCTTTTAAGCCATTGTTGTTATATAAATATTTTATAAGCATCATTCATTCATTAATATCCTATGACCCCAAGATTCTCAGAGTACATGCATAGGTTCAAACTCAAGGAGAGTCCCTCGTGCTTTTGTAACCTTACGGTGGATGAGACCGTGGTGGATATTATCACCTATTCCTTATATGGGAAACAAAGTAAGAACTGGAATTAGGAAGGCATCTGGAAAAGGAAGCTATTGCTTCTTTGATAAGTGAAGAAGATAGTTGAAAAAAAATTGGAATGCTGCAGCTGATGAGTTTACAGGTTATTTTTCAGAACCAAAATTGGGACGACGTCTTCACTAGCGAGAAGTATGGAGGAAGGAAATAGGATGCAGAATGAGAGTAGAAAAGATGTGTGAAAGAAGAACAGAGTATAAAAGATAAGATGGAAAGAATATAACAGTACATACGAGGCCCTGAACCAATATACAGAGGGATTTATAAAGAAAGTCATGATGGGGCGAAAGGCGTCTGCAGAGATTCTCCATCGGTCTTAGGATTTACTCTTAATCTCATCCTAGGTCTTATTATAAAGATTTGATATGAAAGCTGTATTAAAACTCAACCTTTTAAGTAATGTTCTTACAATGTGATTCGTGTCTAAATTAATTCACACGTCTGGCTCAGCATTTGCAGGGTCACTGCGGCATCCACTTGCGCGTCGCCGGCATTAATGTCACTCCAGCAGTCGGCAGGCACGCGGCGAGCTGTGTCAGGAATCGCCGGGATGTGGTGCCCAACGCGTCGTTCGGACGCCGATGCACTCCTCATGCCAAGGGGCTACCGACATAATTAATTTACCGACAAAACGGAGAAGGGTCCTATTAGATTTCCTTCTCAATAAAAGCTATAGTTCTACTGTAGGTCTTTGCTGCCGGTCTGTCCTAAAAGTAAATAGTAAGAAGAAGTCTCTAAAAGGATTTGAAGGTGGAAGCTTTTATTGCTTACTAAGCAAGCCCAAAGTGAACGAAAACTACGAGATGGTGGTGGAGCAAAAAGATGGTACTGAAGATGGTTATTGGACTCTCTGGAATGTGTACGCGTAGAGCTGAGAGGAAGCTGTTTCGTAGATCACAGGGCACCTCGCAATGGACTAACGAGACTAAGTCGGTATACATCCCACGTAACCCTGTCTTCCTTTCACCTGACTAAAAGGTTTCTGTTGCCGAAAACTATCTAGGAAGATGTCGCCTTAGCTCTTATTTCTGTCAGAAAGTATCATGCATTTTCCGTGTTCAGGTTTGAAGCGCGTTGTACCTGTTAATATCAGAGGTAACGAGACATAACTTATGTCTCAAACCGCCGAGCATAATATGCTGTGTATGTCATCCTAACTAGCGTTGTTTCTATTGAGGCTCGATGAAGTGGTCACGCCCAGACATATCTGACCTTCATATGTTAACTATCAAAGCAGCTACATTATATGTCAGCTTAGTTAAGTATATGTAAGCTTCATATATGAAACTCATTTAGCCTCGTCTTTCTTCGTCTCCAAGGTTTACTGGTCGTAACACCTCCTTTGGGGAAGACGTTTAGTAAAAACGATTCTTAGCTGACCTATACGTCAGAAGGTATCTTCCTGCTAAATATCAAGTCTGTAGACCTTATGGTAGAAGAGGTATCGTGATCAGTCTCTACATAAGTAGAAATTTCTGAACATAAACCGTCCTGCCATCATCATTGTTCTAGACGGGGTTTGTTTGCATAGGAATTATAGATAGTGGGCAGTTCTTACTGAAACACAGTAATGTCCGCATGCAGTTGACTTCAGGTAGGAACTGTCGCCGGTGTAAATAATCCGAAATACAGTGAGCAGGAATTAGACTTACTGTGTGTAATAATGCCGTCGTAGATCTGAGATTGCTGCTGCAGAATGTCTTGGAGTGTGCGTCGCGTGTGTTTAACGGCGTTGATAGAAGAGTTAGTAGCGGAGTAATTTCTGTCTGGGAGCATTTTCCAACGTTTCAGCAGCAGCAGCAGCAGCGAGCGCCGACAGGATATTTGTTTCGATATTAAATTGAAAATGTTGCCGGTACATTTCGATAATATACGATGTTGCTCGACCAGTCGTTTGTTACTTCCGTTGACTGCTACAGTTTAAAAGGCAAGTGTTTTAAACTTTTACTGGTATGACACTATTTTTTTTTATGACCACTGCCTCCTTCTACTTCTTGGGGAAGTAGGAGAAAGCGAGCTACCCGGTTGGAGATCGCAAGAAACAAAACGGCACTCACGGTGATGAACAACCGGCAGATGCTCTGAAGGTCGACACGGATCATCGGAGCTCTTCCATCGTAAAGGAGGTGCATAGGTCATCATAGCCACCCTCGCTGACATCATTGGCTTTTTCTTTTACATGACAGTCGCCCGCATTATCCTCTCCGGGGTCATCCCCCGGGAAGAACACATTCGTCAGCATCCTAGATTGTTCACTATTGCTGAAACCCGTCTAGGTAGGTACCACTGAAGCGCCTGTTGCTGTGTTCTGGTTTAAAAAGCGCCATAATTAGTCATGTGGGCTAACAAGGCTTAACATCTCATGTCTTAAGGAACAGTGCAATGTGGTGCTGTGTATATGATCCTAACTAGCGCCACATTGTTAAAGGCACGCGTGTCACTTACTATCAGGTGAACGTATTGGCTCCCGCACAACAGTTTACGTGACCCAAACCAACCTCACCTGTTCGTGGTGCATTCTGCTAATCAATGAACGAAGCTTTAGCTCCCACCAACCCGAATTGAGCCAGCGTGGTGGGAAATGGCTCAAATTCTCTTATATGAACCCGTACAAACGTGGAGATGTTTGAGAGAGGCCTATGTGCAGCAGTGGACGTCTATCGGCTGATGATGATAAAAGTCATGCTCGCTTCGACGAATATAAAAAAGCAAAGGAAAATGCTTTAAACTTCACAGATATAAAAATGTTTCTCTTAGTTGTATTCTACAGCAGCATCGCCTAGTTTTACTGCTATATAGTAGAAAATAACTGAGGTAATGAGATTATATTCAATTTCTCAAGACGATGTTCAAAACATGTAGTGTACTTCATTGTAGTAATTCCTATACTTAAGCTTTTCACTACCTTCAAAGCTTGAACTAGACATAAATTTCGGATCTTATCCGGAGTACTGTAGCTTCTAAATAAATGATAGCTACAATTCAGCAATGATGTTATAGCAGCTTATTGAAAATATGTGAGTGGTAGTTAGTCAAGCCGATTCTTGAAACCCTAATTCCAGCCAAAGTCCACCATATGTAACCTTGGTAACGAAGCTTTGATATGAATGCTATTAAGCACGAGAGCTACGTCGTGGTCTATATATAAGGTATAATGGGAACTTATATCATATCAGAATACCTTCGTTTAATGGTTATTTGGTGTACCAGGTCGTAAGTATCATGAATCTCATGTCAATAAACTAAGATACTGTTCTCTTAATATTATAATGTAGTATATTATTTACTTTAAGATTAATATCCGAAGCACAAAACCATGAAGCAAACAGCCCTTTACTGAGGTAAGATTTTTTTTGTACGATTCAGCCGTAACTCTGCGCGATAGGGTCGAAGCTATAAAGAACTTTCAGCAGTTAACTGGTCAAGTAATTAACCGCAAACTATTGAGAGCGGGTGAGTTAGGCGAACAACAAAATTTTAACGTTAAATCGAAGTTTTCTACTCAATTACAAGCTCAGCTCAGTTCAGCCCCTATTTGCGCACCCTGCTCAGGATTATACTAAATTATTTCTCGATTGGGGAACTCCGTTTTTTTTCTAATAACTAAGAAGTTATGATGTTTGATATAAAAGAATGTTCTCTATATGATTTTTATTATTTAATCAATCCTATATTATTTAGATGGGTATATAAAAGTATGTGAAGTTATGTATTCAATAAGGGGTTTGTTATTCTCCGAAAAGAAGTTTGTTATTTAGACTTTAAATGTAGATATTACATTGACATTATGTTATAAATTAAAAGCTTACATAAGCTTTTAATTTAGCTTTCAATTTCGTTATTGCTTTAACTAACAAGTATACGATTTGTTTAACGGGAAGAAAGTTACCGTAACACATGTTAATCTGAAGACTTGAGCTTTTCATTGACTCCTTATTAGGAATAAGACCAATTTTATCCAGTATCTTATTTATTTCTTAACAATGGTGGTCTACATAAAGGTTAGTATTTAAAGCTAATAACTATTTAGTCTTGCTAATGAAAATCTATCGTAGAGATATATCGTGTCTATCAGACATCACTTGTGGGTCGCTGTTGCTAGTCCGCCGTTCAGTGCTTAGTAATAAGGCAAAGCTTTCTTTCTTAGTGTATATCAAAATATAAGTACTAACAATTACAGAGCATTTGTTTTTAATTAAAAAACTTCCAATTTAACTATCGGGCTGTTAAATACACCACCTGTGTCTGTTATCTTTATTATTAACTAGGAAGGAAAATGAAGTGATATTGTAACGGGTACTTGTAGTAACATTATTAAATGTTTCCGTTACGATGTAGAACAAAAAAAAAAAAAAAAAAATGATTTCGTTGCGTGTACAAATATCGGGTGAATGTGAAATTTCCCATTTGGAGCAACAACGCTATCTGATCCCACGTCAGAAAAGGAATACTCGCCCAAGGGTTTGTACAGTTTTATTGAAATGGCCGTTTTATCCCCGTTTTTACATCGACTCCTTTTTCTCATAATTGAACTATTTCCAGCAAATGCGAATAGAATTTACGAATTGAAAATAGAGAAATGTCTTAACCGTGAATACAGATTCGTTTAAATTTACCTCAAGTTACTGAAAAACTAACATTAAGTTATGTATTAAACGTTATTAACTTACACATACGCTAGCAATTGATATGTTAAAAGGATGCTATATGATTGGTAGGTCTCTGTTATTGGAGATCATCCAGGCAGGTAGCGTCTATTTCTACCGCCAAACAGGTTTGAAGGGTGCTGTAGCTAGCCTAATTACTGGGTTAACGAAACTTAACATCTTATGTTTGAAGGCGACGTGGCAATGAGGTGCTGTGTATAACAATCCTAACCAGCGCCTCGTGGTTAAGGGTTGGAGTATCACTAACTAATCACCAGGTAAAGATCTTGTTCGTCTCGTCTCATCGGAGAATTAAAAAAAAAGCGTTAAAAAGTCGTTTTTAGTAATGGTCTCAAAATTCGTGTCGATATCGAAATTTCTATAGAAGTCTACACAAAAACGGTTTAGTCGGTTAAAACTTTAACCGGTTTTCTAGTTTACGTTAAAACTTGTTAAAAAGAAAATTATTTAAATAGTAATTGCGTCAACCTCAAACACTCGAAAGTTAGTACTTCTCCAGGTTTATTAAGTTTATAGTTAATAACTAAAATTATACGTTTTTCCGTCAAGCTTCAAAGTTTTGGAAAAAATCGGTTGCTGGAATTTGAACTAATACACAAACGCAACTTAGAGCTGGGTCAGCTGGTCGGCAATTGTGAGAAACTTCACTGCATTTTATCGTTGACGTAGTAAAGTCTATACTTTGCTTATTAAAGTTGAATTAAATAAGGTTTTATTTACAGTTCATTACTTATTGAAGGGCCAAAAGTTTTTCTACTCTGACATCGTAGCAGTACAGCTTGTAATCAGCGTGCACCTTTAAACTTTTTCTAAAAAACTAACTAAACCAGTTCATTAATTTAAAAAAAAACATCGATCTATGCTCTTCTAAAACTGAAAAGAAAATAACGAAGAAGATTCCTCTCCCCTTTCTATTTTATTTTTTCTCTGGAGCGATCTGTAGTGTGAGTGATCTTAAAAGGGTATCAATCGGCAAGCTCCTATTGATGCGGCTAAATATTATTGTTTTGTAAGCGCTAGTGAAATAACTAAGGTTAACTAATAAAATAACTACTCAATGGTTCAGGAAGTCGAGCGATAATTGATGGCATGTGAATGTACTTGCGGCTCATCGCGTGTCATTCATGATTAGAGAAACGATTTCATTGACCCTTCCCTGGAATACCGAATGCGAAAAGCGAGTTGTATTTTCGAGGAGTGTAAGGAGTCCACCACTAGAACTCATGGGATCCAAACCAGTCTGACCTGCTGATGGTCCTCTGCTAATTAACAAATGAGCCTCTCGCTCCCGCCAACCCGCATTGGTCTAGTGTGGTAGGGAATGACCCAAATACCCCCATATAAACACCTACCCACCACAGCGCCTAGTGCCTAGCGGTGCCGGAGACCATGCTAATCGTATGTGGAGATCTTAGAGGAGGCCTATGTCCAACAGTGGACGTTTATTGATGATGATTTACGCATAAAGTAATAAATATTCTAATTCTTCTATATATATTTTGTATATTTCTATGGCTCACTGAAGTTTCTGTTTTAATTTTGAAGGTTAGTCGCACATTTCCGTTATGTGGCAAGAGGTGAAGACATTCCTACGATCGCCGCCGACCGCCGACCGCCCGCCGCCGGCGGTACCCTAATATGAAATTCCGTATACGTATTTGAAAACGTTTTCCAAATATTTCACAGGAATCACCCTTTTTGTCAACTGGACATGTATGGGTTCAGTACACGCATGATATATATCTTAACGGCCGGACCCGCGGCCGCTGCGTTTTATTTATTCCTTCAATATCCCTTCCGAAAAGCGGCGTAATGTATTGCGGGATTTGTTATTTCAGAGAGCCTTCGCGTTATTAATCCTTCCTGTATTATTTTAGGCGATGGGTAACGTTCCTCATATCTTCATCCTTACAGCGATTCCCTGAAAACAGAAAGAGATCATCTAGGGTTGAATGCGTAAAGTCGAACAGATTCTAGCGAAATGTGAAAATAGTTCTTTTCAGTATGCGAGGAACATTTGAATAGGGTGACCAATATCAGTGTTCTTCAAAGAATAGGCCAAAAGCTTTACCTCATGCTTACGATTAAGAAACATCAAATCTCCTACCTCGATCATGTACTCCGTCACTAGTTGGAGAGGCGCTTTAAGGAGAAGAAGGTTTTGAAGAAAGAATGGATTCCTAAGGAAATTAGGCAACTTATCTGCTTCTGTTGTACAGGATCTAATTGCCTACCCTGTACCATTACCTTGAACATCTAACCCTTAACAACTTGTAGTTGCAATTAAATACATTTCAGTGTCTGTATTAAAATCCAAGGGACTAGGCTACTCCACCAGGACATCGTATAACTTGATAGAACATGTTTACAATGAACCGTTGGTTTAGTAGTCGCTGTTAATGACCCGATAAACAACTAAACTAACAGTAGTTGATTATGTAACATGTTAAGGCTACTTTGTTTGTATTTCGCAATGTTGGATGAAGGCGGCCATGACCCTCACACGCGAGGACTACGACTTGCGGAGGAGGTTTTGCAAAGTAAACCTCACCGTTACATTTACGTGAATAAATAATTATTCGCGTTTGAACTTTAATGATCACTGCGACATAGATGTACGTAGCGATCTACATTAGGAAAGCGCCTTTCAAACCGGAACACAGCAATGTCTCTGTAATTTTGGCGGTAGAAAAAAGGTGCTATGGTAGTGCCTGTGTAGACGGACTCCAGAAACATAAACTAATTAACCAACAAAAAAGTGAGGTTTTGTTCCTTAACACGATGTTTTTATTCTTCGAAGCGGCAGGATATTCATCTGATAGTAAGCTATACGTCTGACCATGACAACGTAGCGCTAATTAAGATGATATACTGTGCTGTATACATCATCCTAATTAGCACAATCTGTTCGTCGCATTCAGACATAATATTTAAAATATCGTCTGCATATACACTAGCTGCAGCACCTTTCAAACCGGAACACAGTAATATTTGTACACTACTATTTGACGGCGAAAACGCAAGCTACGGTGATATTTAGTTTGATGGTCTCGAGCAACGGAAAGCTACCACCATTACTATCCTCCTGCTGCTACTACTTATGAAATTAATGTATGACCTCCCAAAGGTTTAAATAGTTAACGGAATCATAACTAATAAACGGTTTAACAATTACTTTAACTGTAGATCTCGAACGGTTAAACCGAGGTTAGTTTAAATATTATTAGTTTATATATTATCTTACTTGATTATGTTAACATAATATTGATAGTACATTGCCTACTCCGTGGATATTTGTGTTCGAGGAGGAAGATAACAATAAATAATACTTGATAAGTAAAACTGCCAATTAGATTTTATAACTTAATTATATTTACGAAGAATTGAGGGAGACGAGGGAGATGTTCACCTGGTAGTAATACCTCCTCCCTCCCGACATTCTCGAAAGATACTATACTATACACCACTGTTCTGCAGTACGATTCGATTACAAGGAAGAGAGACCTACCGTCAGTACAGATAGTTTGTTATAGCCGTGTATGTAAGAAAGAGAAAGAGGTTGGGAGGCTGTATCGATCGGATTAAGAAGCCATCACCTGCCCGGTAAATCTGTATTAATGTGCCCGCTCCGATGCACTTGTATCAGGATTGATGCGCTCCAATTAATACTTGAGGAGACAAATCGCGCCGCCGCAGCCGACCAAAGGCTGCTCCGATTAATTTCACGCGGAACCATCTGCATCACTTGTATATAATACGCGAACATTCTACTGTTGTGTAAACAACATATATATATATATATCTCCAAAAAGATATCATCATCATCATCATTATCAGCCACTGTTGGATCTCCATATCGATCTATCCCACGCTGCCCGAATCCAACTGCTTCCCGCAATCTTCACCAGATCTTCGGACTACCTGGTGGAGGGCCTGCTAACACTACGTCTTCCGGCACACGATCGCTTTTCGGGGACTTTGGTGCTCCATCGGGTGTCAGATAAAGAGATATGTATATACATAAACAATATAATCATCATGATAGCTTACATACAAATAGTAGTTACCAATGATAAAGATAGAGACAGAGAAGAGGACAGAGACAGACAAGCAAGAGAGTAACAGAGAGAGGTTGTGGCAGAAGCAGAGGTAAAGACAGAGGTCTAGATCGATACAGAAACAGATAATTTTGATGTAACTATAGGAATCCTTACCTTTTTTTTTTGGTTTCAAGGAGGAAATTTTCGATAGATACCCTTCTGAAGATAAGTCAGGGTTGTGTAAGATTCTTACTCATTAAACTCCCCTCGGTGCTCTGCATCACTGCATTCGTAGAGACTCAGGGATCTCTTACAGAAATCAACGGTGCCCCTCCACATTTTGTGTTATACGTCTCTGAGGAGGAGCCTAACCCTCCTAGACTAAAATAAGGGCTTCCATCCTCAAGGCCCACGAAACTCCTAGACCTTTTTAGTCGCCTTCTACGACAGTCAGGGCTTACCTTACTCATATTTTTTCTAGCCTGAGACTTTAGTGTTTATATTTCGTTCTAATCTGATTTCATCGGCTAGATCCGCATTTCTTAAGAAAAAAATTATTCATCTGTGTCTGTGATCAGGTTGGGGATGGGTGTGACTTGGTGATGAATATGCTGGAAAGGTAGATGGGATTGATATACTCATTATTGAAAAAGCAGACCATAGATATAGTTACATGTGGATTTTCTCATTATATGTGTCTGTATCATCATAATCATCAGCCGATAGATGTCCACTGCTGGACATAGACTTGTATATGTATGTGTGTTTCTGTACATATATACCTTTTATATCAACATTTTTGGTTGTATATTTACTATGAACATAAATGTATATGTAAGGAGGTCCTTTATAATGGAAATAATGATTTTTTATTCCAAAAATCATAAGCATGGTGCAACCTGGACGGCCACCGATACCGGGCAATAAATTCGAGGATATTAACCTGTGTCAACTGGTGTTACTGCGACGACCTCCTCACCCCCTCTATGATTTATTAATTTAATGGCACCCCTAATCGCGCGGCAGCTCCGTATACTCTAAAGTAATATCGTTAATTTCCGTTTCCTTTTGATAAATATGTAAAAAAAAATACTTACATTATTTTTTCCCTAGTTAGGCCTCTATCGCTGGAGATTATGAAGGTAGGTACCATCGTAGCTAGCCCTGTAGTCTCGGGCTAGAAAGAATAGGACAAATATAAACCCTGCCTATCATGAAAGGCAACTGAAAGGGTCTAAGAGTTTCGTAGGCCTTTAGGGTGGGGGCTCTTACCGCTCAACAAGCGAACTTGTGTGGGACAGCGTATGGTTCAGCGATGGTGTCTATGAGGGTTGAGCCTCTCCTCAGAGACGTGTTCACACTAAGTGTAGAGGGACACCGGTGCGTTCTATAAGAGATCCCGGAGCCTCTCCGAATGCTCTGATGCACATCATCGAGGGGGTTTTAGTGAGCAATAATCACACATAACTCTGACTTCCCCACAGAAGCAAGGTATCTTTTGAAGATTTTCTCCCGAAACCAATACAGCGTCTATATCTGCCGCTAGACGGAAATGTGTAAACATTACTGTGATTCTGTTTGACAGATGCGCTAGCTAGTGTAATTATTGGGGTAACGAGATTCAGCAACTGATGTATTTGGCGACGAGTGCAATGTGGTGCTGTATATATCATCATAAACACCGTTACGTTTATTAGTATGTTTGAGTACTTGAAATTCTTTAACATATTCCTTCATCTTCTTGGTCACCGTACTTACAGTACAGTATAGCTTAATAAACTTATTATTCACTTAGAATTAAATATTTCATACATTGATGCCGGAAAGCTTCCTTTGAGAAATCCGTTCAAAATTGTTAATTATAATATTCATAATCATCAGTCGATAAACGTCCACTGTTGGACATAGGTATCCACCAACGATCTCCACGTTTCGAGGGATTCATATGGGGGAATTTGGGCCATTACCCACCACTCTGGTCCAATGCGGGTTGGTGGGAGCCAGAGCCGCGTCTGTTGATTAGCAGGATGCACCACTAGCAGGTGAGGTTGACTAGGATCTCTCGGGTCGCTGTGCGGGAACCCTTATTAATTTAGTTAAGTTATAATCTACTTATAATAACTTATCACATATGTTACGTTTGTGTACATATCGGAGGTCAATAAACACATGTGTCCGGCCACATGAACTGTATCACCTGGAGGTCCACATCTGATCAGACTAGAACATCAATTACAGTTCAATTGCATTAATTGATGTTAACTTCGTAGGTGGCCTCAGCTCACGTCACCTATCCGCCCCCGATTGTAATTATAAAGTTATTAACTTGATTGCAAATTGCAATTAACACGCGAACAAAGCCAAAACTTAATATTAAAAGCTTCCATTATAGCTTGATTCGTTAAAACAGCTTATTATTCACTCGTATGGTGCAGTAATTAAAAGCTATTTTTCAATCAACGGAAGTTTACAATTCGTTTATTTTTGATACACATTTTTTTGAGTGATAGCACTCACTGCCGTTACAGTTGTTATGTTTTTATTGTTTTATCATGTATCAAAGTTAGTTTGATTTATATTTATAACTACCTCCGTAGCTGAATAGTTTGCTACGTAACAGTAAAATCTGCAGTACGATTTTCGAAGTAGGAGTGGAATTTGCTAGTATTGTTTTCTTAACAATCACGACATATATATAATATATATATTTCTATGTTCTCAAGAGCCAATGTGTCATGGTTCAGCACACTTCTCCATCTTTCGATTCATCTGGACAGTATGGGAAATTATACCGATGCGGAAGATCCACGAGACGGACCAACGATCTTGTAAAGGCCGCAGGAAACTGCTGGATAGGACTAGCGCAGGATAGATTAGTGTGGAGAGCTTCCGTCATGTTGTCCAACAGTGGTTTACTGTCTGCTGATAATGAGAAAGTTACAATTATTTTTTACACCATTATATTGAATTTCCAAAAGGCAATGGAGAAGGCTACACTCGAAGTTACTTTGCGCGATCGAATGAGGAATGTGGGGATCCGAAGAATAAGGCCACCAATATAGCCCAAAAGATTGCTAGACTTAAGTGGCAGTTGATTGATAGCCGATGAGGCATTAAGGTCCTCGAGTGACGCCCGCGTACCGGTAGACGTAGTGTTGGGAGACCTCACACAAGGTGGAACCGGATGCGAGCAGCGCAGGACCGATCGATAAGGAGATCTTTAGAGGAGGTCTATGTCCAGCTGTGGACGTCTATTGGCTGATTATAATGTTGACATTTCATTTACCTGTTAATCTTGTTTACGTTTAATGATATTATCAATAACAAATGTGATAACTATTGTTAGTGATATGGTTTGGGACTATCATACGACGTATTAGATCATCTGTTTCATGATTAAAAATATCAACGCTATAATAAACCTTTTTTTAATAAAAAAAATTATCCCATACTGAAGTAAAGATGCGATAGCATTCCATACATGCGGTGTTAAACAAATGCTTAACGGCATCTATGCTGATACGAATAGTTCAATTTCAAAGCTATTTGGAGGAAGTGACATAACGGTATGTAGAGGTAGAGTTTACCCGCTTGACTTATTTATTAGGTTAGTTACCATATCACCCACCAGCCACTCCTACACTCATGTCTCCATTCTCTATATCTACTGTTCTTCTGCAAACATCCTTACTAACCCAGTCTAATACTTTAAGTTTTCAACCTTAAATTGTGTGAAGTTTATACACAGATTTATGACTTCCGGTTGAAGAAAACATCTTGAGGAGAACGATATATTTCATAATCAGCAGCTTTCGAGATCAAAGCGTCAAATATGCCTTTAGCGACCCCGGATAAATAGCATTGATTCTCTTAGCAAATAATATCCTGATTCATAGTGTCAGAAACGTGAAATGAGCTGTTTATTGATTTAATTATATGTTCGTTAAATAGTAAACAATCGAGATAAGATGCAGGATATCGTCGTGAGCGAATTTCTGTATTTTAATCCAGGTAATTGCGACATGTAATATCGTGAGAGGATCGCTTCACGCGTTGTTGCCTAAGTTAATCGTAAGGACGAGCTCAGATTAGATTCCTGCGACGAGCATTATGTGAGAGGATACACCGGCTAATCCGATTTAATTCTCTTTACTTTGCTCTCCTTCTATACAACAGGTGAGCTGCCTCGTTCTGCATTAAGCATTGTGATTTTTTTTTCAAGATTGTCAAACAATTAACCACTACTCACTGTTGTACTATGAAGTATCTGTTCATACACAGCACCAAGCAAGATGTAAATTCGACATCACACCGACTGTTCCCTGGAGGCAAAGTACCTTTCCTAGATCCCTTCTCTTGTAAACTAGCTATCTTTTAATATCTTTTGATGTACTCTTAATGTCTAGCCTATTTAATCTGAAGATAAACGCGATGTAGCGCTAAATGGAAATCGTCACCGGCGACATTTACACATAAGCTTAAGTATCATCACTAAGTACTTATATTTTGTAAAAATAATTTCTTGTAATAAGTTATAAACAAAAGAAACGTCATATGTTGATATTAGATTTTCCCTTTATACGTAGATACAAGGTAGATAATCATATCCGCAAACCACTTTTCGCTCGTTCGCGCGACAGAACACGATATGCGGCGAGATCTGTGGCCACGGTGCCGGGATTTTGCGAGGAATCAGGCCACAGATATCGCAATACACAGGACTTTAGTGACTTACTGTTAGTATACGAACATAGGTATGTCTCTGTAAATATTTTTCCATCAAAGGAAACAATCTTGAATATATAAGCACAAAGTAAACAGGCGAAAAGATCACGAAAGTATCAAACCTCATACAATAAATGACGGAAACTACTAACTGTGAAGAAATAATATCGAAATCGGTGTATAATTTACAGATGGGAGATTTCTGTTGTCAGCGATTCTCTAGGTGGGTACCAGGGCAGCGCCTAGTATAGTCGACATACAGAACTGTGCAAACATTACTGTTCTACGGTTTGAAGGGCGCTACAGCTATTGTAATTACTGGAGTAAACAGACTCAAAATCTCATGTCTCAGGCGACAAGCGCAATGTGTTACAGTGTATATCACGTACACAATTCCTCCCCCAAAGCGAGTTGCAGGATTGTTAAAGTTATCAAATCGGGTGGGGGAACGTCCAATATATAAATGAAGGGATCGCGGGAATTTAATTTGTATTAGCATATATAAAAATTATCGTCATAGAAAATAGTACTAGAACCTTCGGAGAATAAAGAGAGCGACTAGTCGCAAGTCAAGTAACCGGTGATAGGTTTACAATTAACAATGAGACATAGGTAATAGGAAATAGAATTTTCTAGAATTTTGTAGAATGGTGAGTAGACTAGGTAGACTATATATATATGATGAATGACACACTGAAATCATGTTTGTGTATGTGTGTGTGGTGACCCCAATAAAGTGGCAACAGGCTCGCCCCCTTTTACCTGGGACCTAATCTGACCACATCTGGCGAAAAATGGGTGTTTATTCACCCTCTTCCTACCCCTACTGGGAAAAAGGCGTGATAATATATATATAAAAAAATAATAAACATTTTAGTCGTCGGAATAACGTTTAATTAATAATATTAATGTAAAATACGAGCTGATGTTTGAACAAAGCCGGAGGTGCGGTCGCATGCGACCGGGGTGTGGGTGTGTTTGAAGCATCAAATGTATGCAATTAAAGCGATTCAAATGAATTTCTATTTACGTTAATTGAATTTGGGATACGCTAAAATCTATTAGATAATGCACTTAAATAAGTTTACTGGTGGTAGATCTCTGTTGCTGGTGACTGTCCAGGTGAGTACCACGTACCAACATTACTGTGTTTGGGTTTGAAGCGCGCTGTAGCTAATGTAATTATTGAGGTAATGAGACTCGACATCTTATGTCACAGCCGAAGAGCGTAATGTGATGCAGTGTATATCATCCAATTGTTATGGACAGGGGTATTACCATCAGGTGAACTTCTTGCTCGTCTCGTTGCCTTATTGAATTAAAAAAAAATTAAACAAAGTTTGACAAGCCCTTAAAAAGAACTGTACTTTATGACTTAGTGGGATCAATACTGAAGTAGTTAGTAGTTACTACTTACTCCTCTGGCGCAGCGACCCAAAGTCAGTGTTGATCTCCGAAACAAGAGAGCTCCCAACGGCGTATAGGGAGCGTCCTCCGGGTGGCGGATGGGGGAAGGGTCGATGGTACAGCTAAGCTAGGCCCGATGGGCTCGCTGACCATAAGAGAGTGTGTTCTTCCTACAATTTGGGGGTTGTGCAGCGGGCTCACTATCCGCCTATATAAAAAAATTAAATAACAGAAAATCGATCCGATCCCAAACGTGGGACAGGCAAAGTTAGTAGTAGTGGTTTCGTTTAAATATACACACATATATTTATGTCTGTATAGATATATATATATATATATATATATATATATATATATTTATATGTATATATAAAATTCTTAAATTCGAATTAATTTCGCTTTACATAGATTTAGTATTTTAATCTGAGCTCCTCAACCTAACTGAAAGGCGGCATGATATTCTAATGTATACTACGTAGAATACCTACACGGTTTCATGACGAGGGTCGCTGTTAACGTTGACCTGTCCCCCCCAAGTCCATATCCCGTATATAAACTAAAGGCCTTAACTTTTCGCTCGTAGATTTAATAAATATAGTCACAAACGCGGGCGAGCCGGATACTATCTGTTTTATCGGAGATATACTAACTTTATTTTCGTACCGCGGAAATAAAGTTACCCAAAGATACGTCCGACCTTCAACGTTGACCTTTGAACTCAAGCAAATAGAAGTAATGCAAATTAAGCTAAAATCTTGTTAAGTGAAGACTATCGGCTGTAAGTTATATTTTTTTTTATTCAATTAAGCGACGAGACAAGCGGGACGATCACGTGATGGTAAGTGATACGCTAACCCATAACAACGATACGCTGGTTAGAATGGTGTACATTGCGCTCGTATTCTTGGGACATGTTGAGTCTCGTTAACCCAGTAATTAAACTAGCTACAGCCCCCATCAAACCGGAACACAGTAATGTTTTCACAGTACTGTTTGTAGCTTGGTGAGCGATAAGGGCGCTTACCTTTAAGCCAACGAAACTCCTAGACCCTTTTAGTCGCCTTCTACGACAGGCAGGGCTTACTTTAGTCCTATTCTTATTAGCCTAAGACTACAGGGCCTAGCAACAGAGACCTACGACCAGTAATACTATTCGGGAAGGTATTGCTATCAAATAATAATCGGAACGTTTGATACAAAAGTGAAATCAGGAATATATTCAAAGTAAACAAAACGCGTTGCTTTTGGCAAAAACAACGGAGTTAGTGAATTTATTGCGATATTTTTTCAGTGTTTCAGTGGCGGGGGCGCGGCCCGGGGGCGCTGCCCGGGGGCTGCGAGACATGTTCTTTTGGGAGGCCGGCTGCGACATATATCTTTTTTTTCCCTAACTCCGCTTGTCTATATTTGTTTTGGCTTAATTATTTTTCTTTGAACAGTACATTTAAAAGTGATTTCAGATATCATCATCATCAGCAGCCGACAGACGTCTACTGCTGGATATAGGTCTCCCCCAAAGATTTGCATCACGTTCGGGTAGGGATTTGGGCCATTTCTTACTACGCTGGCCCAATGCCGATTGGTGGGAGCCAGAGCCTCGTTTGTTGATTAGCAGGGTGCACCACGAACAGGTGAGGATGACTTGGATTCCCTGAGTTGCTGTGCAGGAACCCTTAAACCCCTACTTCCGCTTTAGATATGTACGTTCATAATTCATCGAAAAATATGTTCGTCGTTATGATGGTAGGTCTCTATTGCCGGAGACCGGAAGTTTAGTCCAGCTGATAAGTACCAGTGTGCAAACATTACTGTGTTTCGGTTTGAAGGACGTTGTAGCTAGTGTGATTAATGGGGTAATGAGATTTAACATCTTATGTCTCAAAGCGTCGAGTACAATTAGTAAAGTATAATCATCGTAACCAGTTCAGTTTCCGTCACGTGTCACTTACTATCAAGTGAACGACTTGCTCGTATAGTTACTTCGTTAAATAAAAAAAAAATTAAAGATTTTCTTTGAATAAGTTCTTTTCCTTTTTTTTTAGGACAAAACAGTGTTTAACTGTTTCCTTTGAAACAAATTTTTGTTCGTTAAAGAGACTGTTGTATTATATAAAAATAAAAAAAAAAAATGTATGGAGACAAAATAGGTTTCATTATGATCTATTCCTGTCTGTTATGATTTTTTTTTTGTATATATTTCTTTTGTTATTTATGTTTAAAAAGATTATAGAAAGAGGGCTTGAGCGTGCCCTTAATAAAGGCAAATATGCGTTGCGTATACTGGCTAACTCATCATCATCATTCTCAGCCTTTTTTTATCCACTGCTGGGTGTAGGTCTTCCCCGATGTCTTCCACCAAATGCGATCCTCAGCTTCAGCCTAACTAAACCTGCCACTACCACTGGATGCGAGCAACGCGGGCCCGAATGATGTAAAGATCTTTGGGGAAGGCATACGTCCAGCAGCGGACGTCTATCAGCTGATGATGATGATGTTAATGTGAAGGTTTAGAAAGTAACAACTAAAAGACAAGTCATTGAACTAATAATCTAACAAGCTACAGAGTTCTTCATATATATGAATAGTAGGGTAGTTTATTAAATATATTATTCCTGCAGTCTATCTTCCATGATATCCGTTTTATAGAATATGTATGTTATGTGTTAAAGAGGTCTAGATTTTTATTGCCTCCATCACATACCTAGAAATCAGTTGTAATATAAACAATATCTTCATTCGAGTGAACTCCATAGGAAGTAATAAAATTCCACTAAACATCCTTTCGTAGCTGTTCGATAGTTCCGCGCACGGGGAAGCAATAAAATGTACTCGCCCTGCGTACTTCAAGGGGGATGCACTGAATCAAACGGCCGTGATAACATTGAAGGAAGCAGCTCATGTGTGATTTATTGCTAGATACGAAGACACTTCAAAGCCTGCAGGAAGGCTAGGGCCCCACGATAAGACACGCCGACGAACTGGAATGTATCCGCGAGCTCTGCGAGCCGGAGATAACGTTATATACGTTTTAACTCCAACCCTTACGTTTCTTTGTTTTGCTGGATTCATAGAAGAAATATTTATTTCTATATATATTAATCTAGTTAAAGATAAGATAAAGCTTCGATTAAGGCATGTACAAGTAAAATAGGACTTTAATCGTTGTCTAATATTGTCTCTTCACTACATCGACATTAAAGTAAAACATTTTCGAAGCGCACTTAAGTTATACACAACTTTAGCCAACGCCTAGGACGCATTAAGATAATAAAGCAAACCCCAGTTCAAGTCCTTACCTCTTAAGGTGGAAAATTCCGTCTACTCCTGAAGTCGCGGCGACACATTAAATATAATACAAGGATTTTTTTTTTTTTTTTTTTTATATAGTCACGCCTTTTTCCCAGTAGGGGTAGGCAGAGGTGAATAAACACCCACATTTCGCCAGATGTGGTCAGATTAGGTCCAGTGTAACAGGGGGCGAGCCTGTTGCCACTTTATTGGGACCACCACACACACACAAAGATGATATCAGTGTGCGGGTTTCCTCACGATGTTTTCCTTCACCGTTTGTATCTCGCTGTTGTAACTAAAGTTCACAAATGTACATAACTTAAATATTAAGTCATTGGTACATGCCGAGGTTTGAACCCGCGACCTTCAGAATGAAAGCCGCACGCTCTAACCATTAGGCCAGCGAGCTACATATATATTTATATCATATTTAAAGGATTATTTATATTGCAGTGAATCGATCATAATGAAAACACTACAGCGTCTGCAACAGTAAATAACTGGTGTCAGGTCTCCGTTGCTAGAGATCGTCTAGATGCTGTGGTAGGTTCCACCGCAGCGTCTATTGCAGCAAACGCTTTGTTACTGTATTCCGGTTTGAAGAAAGTTGTAGATAGTGAAATTACTGAGGTAACGAGACTTAATATGTTTGAAGGCAACAAGCGCAATACAGTGTAGGCGGTCTTGCACAATAACTCACGAGACCCAAGTCAACCTCACCTGCTCGTGGTGCAACCTGCTAAGCAACAAACGAGGCTCTGAACCATACTTTGAGTGTCGGTTGACAGTCGTCCACCGCTGGACATAGGGCTCCCTCAAAGATTCCGACTCTAATCTATTTTGCCCAATGTGTGTTGGTGGGAGCCACAGCCTCGTTTGTTGATATGCAAGGTGCACCAGGAGCAGGTCAGGATAGCTTGCGTCCCTTGAGTTGCTGCGGGATCTTTTACCCCGTCTAATAGTTTAAGAGATGTCGTGATAAATCAATGAATCTCTGGATATGTCCTCTATGTATATATTTCTTCATATAAATATGTATATAATAGTTTGGCGAATATCTCCCTTCCGCCTTTTTTTCTTTTGAATTTCGCGGCTATGTACAAAGCGCTACAGAGCTCGTATCTGGCAATACTATACATAATTTGAAAGGTCTTGACATAACCTACAAAACGACGCTATGCATATTTAGTTTGGATATTGCGTTCAACAGTTATAGACGTGTAAACATGCGAGTTCACTAACGCCGAAATTCGCGCTATTTTAAAGTTTTCCTTCGTTAAAGGCAAATCCGCTAGAGAAACGTTCCGTGAGATTAATGGTGTTTTGGGGAATGGTACTCTATCACTTCGAACCGCGGAGGAATGGTTTTGACGATTCAGAGCCGGTGAAAACGACACCATGGATAAGCCAGCCGGCGGAAGACCTGTGACGACAAATACCGATCAAATCATGGACTACATCGAGTTAGACCGGCATGTGGCATCTCGTGACATCGCCCAGGAGATGGGAGTTAGTCACCAAACCATTTTAATCCATCTGCAGAAGGCTGGATACAAAAAAAAGCTTGATGTTTGGGTGCCGCATGATTTGACGCAAAAAAACCTTCTGGACCGAATCAACGCCTGCGATATGCTGCTGAAACGGAACGAACTCGACCCATTCTTGAAGCGGATGGTGACTGGCGACGAAAAATGGATCACATACGACAATATCAAGCGAAAACGGTCGTGGTCGAAGGCCGGTGAATCGTCCCAAACAGTGGCCAAGCCGGGATTGACGGCCAGGAAGGTTTTGCTGTGTGTTTGGTGGGATTGGAATAGAATCATCCACTATGAGCTGCTCCCATATGGCCAGACGCTTAATTCTACCATCAACTGCGAACAACTGGACCGCTTGAAGCAGGCGATCGACCAGAAGCGTCCAGAATTGGCCAACAGGAAGGGTGTAGTGTTCCACCAGGACAACGCCAGACCACACACTTCGTTGATGACTCGTCAGAAGCTACGGGAGCTCGGATGGGAGGTTTTATCGCATCCACCATATAGCCCGGACATAGCGCCAAGTGATTACCACCTGTTCCTGTCCATGGTGAACGCCCTTGGTGGTGTAAAGTTGAACTCAAAAGAGGCTTGTGAAAAGTGGCTGTCCGAGTTCTTCGCAAATAAGGAGGGGGGCTTCTACGAGGGAGGTATTATGAAGTTGCCGTCTAGATGGAAACAGATTATCGAACAAAACGGCGCATATTTGAACTAAATCCGATCACTGTAACACTTTTTATAAAGCATTGAATAAAGAGCAAAAAAGCGGAAGGGAGATATTTGCCAAACTTATATATATGAATGTATGTACATATTATTTACGTCGTCAGTGCAATCAATTACGCGTTAAGAATGTAATGTGAAACAAAATTTACCTGCCGCGTGACCGCCACAAAGGGAACCGAGCTTTTGATTAATTACACGCCGGAATGAGTGTACATTTTATTTAACACGATATTTCGCTTTGTTCTCATCAATTTTTTTTATTTGTATGTTATTTGTTTGTATTTACTCCTCTCAATTGTCGCTGTAGCGCAGCGACTAACTCGCTTTGTAGTAGATCCTGGTTCGACTGTGATATTTGCATGTTAATAGAAATTATTGATACGCCTTTAGTTTAGTACTAACAATGTAAATACTGCCATCAATATCTAGTAATATACGGGAATAAATATATCATAGTTTTTTTTTATTTACCAATGCACAGTTCACAAATTTACACCACAGTTATGTTCACTAAGTTTAAGAAAGCAATGAGAATGAACGTGGATGGTTATAAGGGTAGAGGAAGACCGAAGAAAGTGTGGATGGATTGTGAGAAAGATGACATGTGTAAGAAGAGTTTGAATTCAGATATGACGGCTGATAGAGGTATGTGGAAGAGAAGTATATACTGTGCCGACCCAACATAGCTGGGAAAAAGGCAGGAGGAAGTTATGTACACTTAAAAATAATGCTTTATGGCGTTAATGGTTTCTTCTATAATCGTCTAATAAGGATAAAAGAAAGATATAGTAATTATAACATTCTCAAAAGGATAGTTTTTAAATAGATATTATTTTAAATCATCATCATGGTACTTAAAGACTTATAAGGAGTTGAGACAATGTATTTATATATCGCCAAGTGCTGTGAAATTAAATCTTAATCAAAACATTCTTCGCTAAGTTTGCATACAAATAATACTTAAGCCTTAAAGTGTTTTATGGATAGATCGTAATTTCAATAAGGATGTATCAGTAATCATAATTATGGCATATATACCATCAGTGACTGCTGTATATGGGGACTGGAATCATCATAGACGAAGATTTAATCATAGACAAAACGTTGAAGTTAATAAAACATATATTTTTTGTTAATGTCTTCATTGCAATACATTGGTGTGAAGTCAAATGTAAGTGTATCATCATCATCATTATCAGCCGACAGACATCCACTGCTGGACATAGGTTTCTACCAAAGATTTCCATATCGACCGATCCAGCTGCTTTCCGCATCCTTCACGAGATCGTCAGACCACCTGGTGGGAGGTCTGCCAACACTACGCCTTCCGGTACGCGATTCCCTTTTGAGGACCTTGATAGTCCTTCGGCGGTCAGTCCTTCAAACAATGTGGACTTAAGTGTAAAGTAAGCATACTTTTTTTTTACTTAAATGGTAAACACTTCAGTTTAATTATTATTAATGTAAAGTGACAACGCGGCCGGAAATATGAAAACTTGGTCTAGAATATACAGAGAATAAAAGGATATTACAGTAACAGATTTACATTATATGGATAGCAGTAATTTTTTTTACGAAGCGATGAGAAGAGCAGGACGATCACCTGATGGTAAGTGAAGCGCTTGCCCATAACAACCTGGCGCTAGATAGAATAGCACACACTGCACCGCATTGCGCTCTTCGCCTGAGACATAAGATGTTATCTCGTTATCCTAGTCATTTCATTATCTACAGTGCCCTTCAAACCGGAACACAGTATTGTTTGAACACTACTATTTGTATCCGTCAGTGTGTTATGAAGGTCTCCTTGATCTCCTACGGAACACAATGGTGCCCTCCTGCACCCTGGCTAAAACATCCCTTAGAAGGGCAAAACCCTCCTTAACACCCACGCTGTGCTACGGGAAATACAGGTCCACCATACATTGCTGTGTTCCTAAGGCTCGCTTATTAAGCTCTGAGGGTCTCTGCCCTCAAAGCTCGCGAACCCGAGGACCCTTTTATTCGCCTTGTATGACAGACAGGGAAAACCTTAGTCTTATTCTTAATAGCCTGGGACTACAGGGCTATGGTGGTAACTACCTAGACTGTCTCCAGCAACAGAGACCTACCACCAGAGCAGCTTGTTAGTTGAGTTCGAAAATCTATATACTATTTAAACTGATATGCGATTCAGGGATCGAACTGACGTCCTTTGTGTACAATGAGAACGAATTAAGCGCTGGTCTACAGTAATAGTTAGCCTAAAGATAGCCTGTTTTCTAGTGTTTCTACATTTTAGTTTTCACATGAAAAATTCACACGAAACTTTGAAAGAGCAGAAAACGAAATTAAACTTCACCTTGCATAGGTTTGGTGTAAAGTAATGTGAAAAGTTTCGTCTGCAATAAAAAAGACTTGTTTATGTACCTAGGGGGATGGCCCGCCTAGGGGTGGCTACGCGATTGCATGGATATTTAATTGATTCGCCGATGGCTCGCCCTCCCCGAGGACCTGGGGATTCGCAGATGAGACGGGAGCTCATCAAAAAAACAGAAGCCTCCGGTGCCGTTATCGAATAACATGAGCAAGGCAATTAATAAATTAAACTGAGTACATATTAATGTTTAAAACGGACGTAAGTTATAACTTGTATGTAACTTTAAAACTAACTGAAGTTTAAGACATATATAACTGCTCAACTTTTTTGCTTATAATATATTAGTAATAATAATAAGGTACTCACAAGACCCAGGCTAATCTTAACTGCTTGTGTAGCTTCCTGCTAATCCACAAACGTGGCTCATCATCATCAGCCGGTAGACTTCCACTGCTAAACATGTCCTTCCCAAAAAGATCCCGATATCGTTCGGTCCTGGGCTGCCCGCATCGCCGAGACCCAGGAGCCGTCATCTGTACGAGTTTATATAGAGGGACTTAGGTTATTGCCCACCACGCTGTCCCAATGCGGCTTGCTAGGAGCCAAAGTCTTATTTGTTAATTAGCAGGGAAGCTAACTTCACCAGCTCGTGGTGCACCCAGCTATTCAACAAACGAGGCTTCGGCTTCCACCAACCTGCATTGGGCCAGCGTGGTGGGAAATAGCCTAAGTTCCACCACAAAAACCACTACATACGATAAGTCCTAATACCCGACGGTGCTGGAGGCCATGCTAACTCAGCTCCGAACCGATCGATGTGGAGATTTCTGAGGACGATCTATGTCCAGCAGTGGACGTTTATCGGCTGATGATAATGATGATGATGATAAACAAATATTGCTTTTTAATTTTAAAAAAGTAAAAAGTTCAGATGATAGTAATTAATATACAGGTGGTGGGTCGCTGCTACCGGAGACCGTCTATGTGGGCACCACCGCAGCGCCTATTACAGCCAAGAAAGAGTAGTGTCCAAACATCACTGTGTTCCGGTTTAGAGGGTGCTGCAGTTAGCGGAATTACTGAAGTAACAATATTTGACATCTTTTAGATTCAAATTCGACTAGGACAATTCGATACTTTGGATATCGTCTCAACTAGCGCCACGTTATGTGCAGGCGTATCACTCACCATCAGGTGAACGTCTGGCGCGTCTCGTTGATTGAATTAAATCACCAGCTACAGGAACCCATGAGGAGTGTTCTGATAGAAAAATCTAGTATTATCATTGAAGGTGATGTTTGTTTTACTTTAAAGATTTTTTTTCTTTATTGTAGAATCTTACAGCGAGGTACAATACAAAATGCTTGCTGGCGATCTCGCTGGGTATGTGACAACTACTGACTTCGAATTATATAACAACATATGTACTATTAAATACATATATATAATATACACAACAGATACAGACATATTTTTGTTATATAACACTAATATGTCTGTATCTGTTTAAGGTGTTCCGGATCCTTTTTTTAAAGAGATTTAGTAGAAATATTCCGAATCTCTTCGAGTAAGGAATTCGAGAGTAGTGTAGCCTGACTTGTAAATGAATTCCTGTAGAACCCAGAGGCGTGACTAGGAAGAGATCTTATTCAGGATAGAAGACCGAAGGTATCCATAATGGGAAGAAAAGAGATTTTGGAATTTATCTGTGAGATAAGGAGAGGAAGGTTGTTTTTACATAGAGAAGAGAACAAGTAAAATTCTATAATGGCGCCTTTGTCGTATCGTGGGCGAGTTGAGTTGAGAACGATATTTAGTGATATAGTCGTGCTTAGGTAAACCGAATTTGAATCTGATGCAATTATTCAGAAGCTCAAGCTTGTTAAGAAGATTCAGAGATAAACGGTAACACACATCTGCATAATCGATGATTGCTAAAATGATTACCTGAGGAAATGCTTCAGCCGAAATAGTAAGCGTAAGAAGGTTACTTTGCGACTGATTTCTAAGACAGGAGTCCAATCGATTGTGCTGTCTATGAGTAACTCTAAATTTTTTTTCAGTATAAGGATTGATTATAAGAACTCTAAGCGATACAAAAAGTTTAATCGGCCGGCGGGTTAAGTGCTCGTTTAATATTCAGAAAACTAATGAGCTCTCCATTGGCTCCAGTAAATAACTAATGCAACGGAAAGTCGGGGACAACGATTAGCTGATTCACAGCCGGAACTATAGTCTGATCCATTCAGATATTTCAGGGTGATCTATTTACAGAAATCGATTTGAATGTAACGCTGTAATATTTCCTAGATAGTCGTCATACTTGAGTTTGAATGGATGCTTCTTCTTCTTAAAGTACCCTTGAACTAGTGAAGGTTGGCGATCAACGTGGTACAGTCCTATCTGTCTCCTAAGAAAAGTATAGCATTCGGGGCCTTGTTATAAATGTACTTATCCATGCTGAAAGTTATGGATATAATGCAGAGGTTTCCCGTTGCCTTCTGCATCAGGTCTTTATGAGGTTACTTTCATCTCAAGACGCGTCATCCAACCTGTTGCCAGGTCGGATGTGTGCTGATGTGAAATGTGAACTGATGTACTGGATAAATCTTATTTTCCATTCTCCCCTTGAATGGATGCTAAGACGTGTAAATATCGCTCTACATTTTTTGAGAAATACTTTCAGCAGTGGACATCAATACACTGAAACGATGGTATAAAAACTTATTGTTATAAACAAATGTATTGTTTATAGTATACACAATGAAGTCCGCGACTCGCAGTTGTAAATGGAAATGCAATTTGATAGATTGCAACAAGTAATAGAGGTTTTTAGTTCACGAGAATGTATTGAAAATAATAATATATTTTATTCTAAGCCATTACACTGTAAAAATATATTTATTTGTCATACAATTCGATAGATTCATACATATTTTCTGAATCATCTAGGTAACCTAAACTGTTATCTGAAAATATTACGTTGTAGTACTAAGTGTACTTAGTAAATTGTAATGATAAATTCTACTATTATTAATACAGATTAAAAATAATATTATGTAATATTTTATTAAATCTCGGTTCCATAATATTCATCATCGCAATCATCATTCGCAGCCAACAGAAGTACACTGAGATGGATCTCTACTTATGCTCTAGGCCACAGTGTAAAGGATTACCCAGGTCATAGTTAGATCACCTAATTCTAAATATTATTCTATGTGTTCTAGTCTGGATCCTCAGGCTATTGTCTAATAGCTGTAGCTCGGCGACTGTCGATCGGTAGGAAACGTAAAACGATTATTCTGCATCCAAATCAATACAGTCAAGTCACACTTTACTAATGGCTCACCGACGGAGAGTCACTCAAGATAAGCTCCAAGTAAAGGGTACTCATTCAACCTGAGCACCACTTATCCTTCATGAAAGTCAACAAAGCGTCCTTTGTACGAATTATTGAAGCTTATAAAGGAAGGACGAGTGTGTTTTTAATAATCTTCAATGAGCTACACGAGGAGGACGAGGGCGCGCCCTCCGATATGAATTCGCCCCGTAAGCCAATCATTTACGAGTGCTGTTGTGCGATTTTGTTTTATAATGACCAATACACGTCACAAACAAACAAGCGAACTGTGATCTACAACCAAAAGGAACTAATGGAAACCTTTTCCTATACTAAGAGCATGAGCATGCACGAAGACGTTTATGAAAGTGGAGGAAGCGAGAGAGGTGTGCCAGAATCGTAGCAGGTGGAGAGAGGTGGTCTCTGCCTACCCCACTGGGAACGAGGCGTGGTATATGTGTTCCTATATGATATTAGATTATTCTAGGACTTAGAGGACTAACTTCAAGGCATAATTTTATAACAAAAATCATGTCAAAAATTAATCAACTTTATCAAAATTTGTATATATATAGAGTAGGGGTGTAAGGAGTCCCGTATAACAACTCAAGAGACCCAAGCCAACCTCACCAGCTCGTGGTGCACCTTGCTATTCGATAAACGAGGCTCTGGCTGCCACCAACCCGCATTAGGCCAGCGTGGTGGAATTTGGCCCCAGTCCCCCCATATGAACAGTGGTTCACAGTGGTTTATAGTGATAAACACTGGCTCATGGTGCCCCGAGATGCGGGGAATACAGAACTGATCGATATGGGGATTTTTAAGAGAGGCCTATGTCCAGCAGTGGACGTCTACCGGCTGATGATGATGATGATATATACACTAGCTGTTCCTCGTCTGCTTTGCTGGTCGCTTATTGTAGAATTAGATTTAAAATTTGCGCCGACCCTCGGGTCTCTTCCCGTTATTAACACCCCCGCAACTTAATTTGGGGAAGTATTTTTGAGAGTCTATTCTTAGTTGACCTCTTCATAGCAGAAGCAATATATCTACTAAAGTTTGAGTGCTTATATCCAATAGTTTTGGAGTTCCAGAGATGAATCAATGAATCTCTAGATATCCATTGTATATATATAGAAGATTTCATTGCCAAAAAGAAATGTAACCCTTAAATAGATACAATTTCCAGTCAATTTTTGATATCATACAAACATTCCTTTATTCTGTAGGGTAGTTAAAATTGGACATTGTATCTGTTAATAATTAAGAAATATTTATAGGGCAAATTCGAAACGAGCTCATGAAATATCACGGAGGGTTTATTTTATAATAAATCATCATTTACCAATATCTCAGGGTGGAAATCTGCTGATCGGGGCGTTCTTACGCCTCTGGTGGGGGACAACAAGAGCGACGGTGGCGGCATCCATTAGAGAAGAAACGCGGAAAGAGATTTTTTTATTTAATAACTATATATGTAGATGGAGGTGGTTCTGACCCTCAGGCATGAAGAAGATGACACAAAGAACAGAAATTCATGTGCTTAGTAGAATAACTGAACGTCTTCCAGTAATTGAATGGTATCTACTTAGACAGAAAATAAGACCTGACGATAGTAAATGGATAAAGTATATAAACATAATTATGTATAATAGTATATTATCTCATTCTCTCTTTTCCCCCTCTATATATCGAATATATATATATATATATATATATATTATATCTTAGAAACTTTAAGATGTACAGACTTCAAATTTGGTAAGAATATTCCTTTTGATTAGAATAGATCACTTAAGAACGGATTTTACAAAATTCCTCCCCAAAGGAAATAACGGGGATGTAATGGCCATTAAAGCTAGCAGGGAACTGCTAGTTAATTAATATAATAGTAATAAGGCGCTTGCGTACTGGAAGACCTAGTTTTGAGGGGCCTCCCACAAGATGATGTGGTGAGAGACGCGGGAACCCAGTGGTTGGGACCAATGTTGGACCGATCGATATGGAGATCTCCGGGGAGGTCTATGTCCAGCTGTGGACGTCTATCGGCTGATGATGATGATGAATCACGCACAAACAGGTGAGATGTATTAAACGCGATGCGAATAAAAATAAACATCAACAATATCAATATTTTACTTTTAACCTATTTATTGATATTTGTAATGTTAGTAGATCTAGGTAGGGACCCTCTAGGTCTTACTGCAGAGCTTAATCAACAGTCAATGAAGGACGTTTTAGCTAAAAAAATCACTTAGGTTATGAGATTTAAGATCTTCGGCGACGAGCTCAATGGGGTGATGTGTATTTCATGGTAAACCGTGTAAAATACCATCAGAGGATTCGAGGAATAAATTTACTGGTGGTATTTACGGAGACCGTATTAATAGATTACTGTGTTCCCATTTGAAGAGTGTTGTATCTAGGTGTGATTACTGCGGTAACGAAACATAAGATCTTATGTTTCAAGGCGACGAGCTCAATGTGGTGGTGTGTATATCATTGTAACTCCACGTTATTATGGGCTGACGTATCACTTACCACCGGGTGAACATCCCACTTGTACCGATGCTTAATTAACTAAAAAAAAGTGTTAAGTTAATTAAATGTTCTCGTTTAAAGAGTGTTGTAACATACGTCTCACGGCGACGAGCACAACACGGTGCGCGTTGTTATGAGCTGGCGTACAAGTTGCCGTCAGTTGAATTCGTCGCATTGCTGAGGAAATATATAAAATCGCTTCAGCTTGTGTTTTGGAGAGCTAAAGCTAAACATCGCTTATCGCGGGGATCGCTGGCTTGCACATCCCGTGATTGCCCGCGCCAATTTGCCGGAACGTTTTAATTTTTAATAAGCCCTGACCTGCTTGCTTCGCCGTTTTATTTTGTGCCACCCCTGCCGAGAAAAAAAAACATTAGAGTTTTACGACGTTTTCAGTTGTTAATAATATTTTGTTCGCTGAATTTTCAGATACTAAATACAGGCAAGTTTAAGCTCTTACTGGTGATAGGTCTTTGTAACTGGCGAACGTCTAGGTAGATACCACTACAACGCTTATTGCAGCTGAAAAAGAGTACTGTGCAAACATTGCTGTAGTCCAATTTGAAGGGCGTTGTAGCTAATGAAATTACCGTGATAAAGATACTTAATATCTTATGTCTCAAAGGGACGAGCGCAATGTGGTGCTTTATATACTATTCTAACTAGCGCCTCGTTGTTATGGGCTGTCGTATCACTTACCAGCAGGTGAACGTCGAAGTCGCTTTAAACGATAATACTAACTTCTTCTACCTTCTGTCTACTTATCTATCGTTGTGGTGTTTGTTGTAGCTATAGCTAAGTTACTGATGAAACCTATAGTGTATATACAACATCATTAAACAGGCAATCAATAAATCATAAGTTGCAACAGGGCCTATCGATTATCAGCTGGATTGTAATTGGAGCAGCATTAGCTGCGGAGGCAGTAAGTGGCGGCCCTCATCAAAGCGATCTAATTACCGGACGCGCAGCCGGCCGCTCCATTAATTGTGCATTACTGTGAGAGCTACACGCCCCGTCACTTCGGCTACAAACATTACCACATTTAGCTACATTCATTCTGTTAACTACTTAAGCCAAGCCGTTCACAGCGTTCCAAGGTAGTCCAAACGTTTGATACTAAAGACAGTGGGAGCATTTTTATTTAGGCAACGGACCGCGCGGAACGTTCACCGGATGTTAAGTGATACGCCTACCCATAACAATGTACTGCTAGTTCGGATGTTATATACTACATCACATTCGCTCTAGTCTGAGTCCCGTTACCCCAGTAATGCAGCCATCGCTGCGGTAGTACCTAGACAGTCTCCGGTTTACTAACGGTAGGTATCTGTTGCCGAAGACCGTCTATATAGATACCCCGTGCCTATTTCTGCTGCCCAACAGTAGTGTGCATAGATTACTGTATTCCGGTTAGAAGGGCGCTGCGTCTAGTGTAATTACTGCGGTAACGAGACCCAACATCGTCTGTTACAAGCCGACGAGCGGAATGCAATGCAGCATATATCAATCAAACTAGCGCCGCGTTGCTATGAGCAAGCGTATCACTTACCATCAGGTGAATAACCTCTCGTCGCTTAGTCGAATAAAAAAAAAAAATAGTAACAGTGATATAGTCCCTACTGAAGAATGATCAATAATTCTTATCGATGTTTCCGTAGGGGAAAATTCCTGAGAAAGATGTTCCTTGTAGACAGCGGAAGTTATGGTCTGATGATATAAAGGAGTGGATCAGGCTTGAACACCATCAGTTGAAAAGGATAGCTGAAGACAAATTAGTTTTGACAATCTTACGGTCTTTTGATGAAACCAAGTTATGGTGATGATGAACAGATCTTCACTCATCGTCTACTGCTGCAGGTTCTAGTACTGCTTTTTAGTTTTACGATAGCTTCCATTACTTTTATATCATCACCAACATAGGTGATCTTCAAACTGAAGTTGGATGTGCAGTTGGAGACAAAATTTCCATCCTGAGCTTTTCCCTCTTTCTATTCTTTTGCTTTCACAGTTTGATCTCCAGCCTCGACAGCCTTGGATTGGGTAATGGGAATATCGAATGGAACAGCATAAAGCAGTCCTAGAATATGCTTTGTTTACAGAACAATGATCTCGTCGCTTTATCAAAAGCAGATGACCACCAATGGCGCGAGGGTTTTACTTGGGAAATGTTTCCACATGACCTTCATGACCTCCAAGGAGGATTTCTGCGAGATATAATGTCAATTATCTTAGCTCAGTACTACAATAGATAGTTAAAAGAATGCGACAAATATATACAACATATGCACACACACAGGCACACATATACTCGTACATACGAAATTATTAAAGCTTTGGATTAGATTACAAAAATACTTATTCGATATGTTGTACACCGACCGCAATGCGGTTAATTTATACGTCGCCGGGAGCTGCGCGTGACGCGACGCTAATAGTTTATTTAGTATCGCATCAGCGTCGTATTAGTCAACTCAACCTGCGAAATGTGTTGTATACTAACAATGCGATGACACCACCTCCTGCTCCACCTGCTGACAACCTGCACGTTGTCATCAGAATACTGCATCGCCACCAGCATGTTTAAACAGCACCACGTAAAGCTGTAGTCTTAACTCTACCAGTAGTATTTTGATGTACTAGCTGTTCCCCACCAGCTTTGATGGATGCACCACCCCTGCAACTCCCTATGGAATAGGAATTTTGTAAAATACATTCTTAGGCGACTTCTAAATGGCATAAGCGATATCTCTACAAAATTTCAAGTCCGCAGACCTGATGGTTCCAGAGATATCCAATCCAATCAGCCGGAAGACGTCCACTGCTGGACAAATGCCTCCCCCAAAGATTTCCACTCAGACCGGTCCTGGGCCACCCGCATCCAATGGTTGCCAGCGACCTTGACCAGGTCGTCGGTCCACCTTGTGGGGGGTCTGCCCACGCTACGTCTTCCGGTACGTGGCCGCCACTCGAGAATCTTTCTGCCCCAACGGCCGTCGGTTCTGCGAGCTATGTGCCCTGCCCATTGCCACTTTGCGACGGCGACCCTTCGAGCTATGTCGGTGACCTTGGTTCTCCTGCGGATCTCCTCATTTCTGATTCGATCTCGCAGGGAAACTCCGAGCATAGCTCGCTCCATCGCCCTCTCAGCAATCTTAAGCTTGCGGACAAGGCCCACAGATATGATGAGTCTCTATGTAGCTTGAAATCCCATACATATATCTTAAGTGAAACAAACAGAATTGATCGATGTGGAAATCTTTGAGGGAGGCCATGTCCAGCAGTGGACATCTGTCAGCTGATAATAATGATGCAAAATAAAACATTGGAGTATGAAACATGAACAGGAAGCATCATCTAACAGTCATCACTACCCTATCTAGTAAACTTCCGCTGCAAACGATGACGTCACTAACCCTCTAAACGGTTAAAAGTAAACGTGACATACAGCTATCTGGTTAAATGATCGTAGGTAATAATTCTATACCGGAAGCGTTAAGTTTGAATCTGGTGCTACATGTAGTGGAAATGGCGACGTGGTTTCTCCAAAATCTGATGGTTAAATACCGATCTATCGTTAAACAGTATCCTTGGTTTCCGGTTGTTATATGGGAGACAGTATAATCCAAGCGAGCACCCTTAACTATATTTAATCTTATTTAAACTTCATATGAAATAGAGTTCAAATGTTAGATTAGTTTTCAAAGTTTGAATATTTTTTCTTAATCAACGAAGCGACGAGACGAGTGAGTCGTTCACCCGATATTAAGTGACACGCCTGCCCATAGCAACGTTGCGCTTTTTATACATCGGACCACATTGTGCTCGTCGCTTCCATACATAGGATGTTGAATCTCTTACTACATTAATTTCACTAGCTACAGCGCCCTTCTAACCGGTAGACGGTTATGTTTGCACAGTACTGTTTATCAGCTGCTATGGTGGCTGCTGTGGTACGCAGACAACTGAATCCTGCCACCGGTAGTAGAAAGGTTCTTCAAGGACAAAAACAGTGACATTTAATTAAGCTCAAAAAAACAGTTACTTCCGCTTACCTTTCACAGGGAATATTTGTTAATTAAGCTCGCCACTCCTGAAGCTTTCCTTATTATTATTTTTTTACAACGTAAAAAATTGTTATATTAAGCCGAAGTCTTCATTAGAAGTCGCAGCAGGCACCGGGCAGCAGGTACTTATTGGATTTCACGGGGACGAACTCCTGGAACTTTTTCACAAAAGTGATTTCGCGAGGGCCCGGGGGATTTCTGTTTAAAATCAAAGTATAACTTATTAAGGCTTTTAATGATTTCACTTCCGCTGCGAGGTGAGCCGATCTATGTTATAATACGCAGCTGTTCTAAGCTTTTACAGCAAAAGTTTTTTTTTTTCATTTCAATCTACTAATGTCCACGTCTGAACATTATACTTACTAATGGTAGTAGGACTCTGTTCCTGGATACTGTATAGGTACCACCGCAGCGCCTATTACAACCGATTTAGCGTAGTGTATAATCATTACTGTGTTCCGGTTTGAAGGGCGCTGTAGCTAATGTAATTCCAGGTTAACTATACTCAATACCTTATGCCTCAAGGCGACGGGCATAACGTAGTGCGATGTATAACATTCTAATTATCGCCTTTTGTTATGGGCAGGCGTATCACTTACTATCAAGTGAACATCCTACTCGTCTAGTTGCTTCCTTGAATAAAAAAAAATACTCCCACTAAGCATTCATTAAAGCACTTTGTCTGTTTGTCTCTGTTATTTTATTTTGGAAGTATTGGTAGTAATATATGACATATAAATACTACGGCTCCAGGATATTAAAAAAATTAAAGATGATATGACGTATCTTTCAACATCATCATCATCATCAGCCGATAGATATCCATTGCTGGACATAGGCCTCTTCAAAAGATACCCACAATACGGTAGGGATTCATATGGAGGAATTTGGGCCGTTCTCCACCATGCTTACTTAATGTAGGTTAGTGGGAGCCAGAGCTTTGTTTGTTGATTATCAGGGTGCACCACGAGCTGGTCAGGTTGGTTTAAATCCCGACAGTTGTTCTGCGGGGACCCTTACGTGTTTTTAATTAATCAATCTTTAATGATTTCGTCATCATCATCATTTTTAATGATTTATGTAGTTCAAATAAATATGTAGTTAATACTTAATAGCGCTAGAAAGATATCGTGAGCTTCACGCAGCGGAAGTGTCCAATAAAGATATCCTAGGTAATGAAATGAAGGTTTTAACTGGAATATTACGTATACTGCTTTACCGTAACAATAGTTTAAACTGTCAGTATAAAGAATAGGTTATTTTAACTGAAATAATAACTAGACGTTTGCTAACTAAATTAGTTCTTAACTAAATATTTCTATCGGGTAGCCGCTGAATGATAGACGTGGAAGTCTTTGAGGGAGGTTCATGTCCAGCAGTGGACGTCTATCGGCTGATGATGATGATGATGATGAAGTATAAAACAGTTAACTGATACACTATCGCAGTTAAAATAATGGATCGCTTTAGTTTAAGTATTTGCGGACTCGTATTGAACTGGATTGCGACGATAAGTGCACGGGGCGGATATCAGGCTCAGCGCTGTCACAGCCGGATGTAGTTGATGCGATACAGATCATTTCACCCGGCTGCTACTATGATAAGCTTTCGAATTTAATGCTAGGTTATTTCAAACATTTATATATATATTTCTCTTTACAACAAATCGATCAGCCGAGTGGAATGTTCTTGAAGTAAACAATACGCGAAGTGTTATATAATAATATATTTCCTCTCTTTCTTTATATTGCTGTTGGAGCTATACAGAGAAGTTATAGATATCTTTTAACTTATCAAAATTCAAACATTTTTTATAGATATGAAACGTAAATAAATAATTTTCTAACAAATGATTAATTAATAGAAATCTGCTCTTATTAATGACTCTTCGTCATCCAATTGACTCTATTATCTGCGTGTGACAGGTCGCTATCGTACGTATGAAATTGTTTAATATACAATAAATCTAACGAATGTTAATGTTAAAATTTGATTTTGTTCATTCCTACTATATTAACAATTTGTCAAAATTTAAATATGACAAAGTAATCGTTAATGTTATAAATAAATATATAATAGGGGGACCGGAAAGTAATGTCGTTTCTGCGCATGCCAATACTTGATTGTCATTTGTCAGCTCATTGTTTTGTTCAGAGGCGTACCAAAGACATTGTGAGGTTATAGTGATTTCTTTACTTATAGACAATTGAATTACAATTTTTTTTTGTAATTTTGGGTAAAATGGCCAGCCAAATACCAGAAGAGGTACACATCCGGCATTGCATGCTCTTTGAGTTTCGCAAGGGAAATAACGCAACAGTTGCTACCAAAAACATTTGCGATGTTTATCCAAATGCACTGGACATTCGTAAATGATGTGCCAAAGGTGGTTTTCCAAGTTCAAATCGGGTAATTTTGATCTTTCCGACTCGTATCGATCAGGAAGACCATCAGCGTTAGACAACGACGTGTTAAGGGCGGAAGTGGAAGCAAATCCGTGTCAGACGATCGAGGAATTGTCAAACAGTCTCAACAAACCTTGGTCGACCATCCAAGAACATTTGAAGCAGATTGGAAAAGTAAGCAGAGCAGGTGTTTGGGTCCCGCATAATCTGTCCGAACAGAATAAGGCTAACCGATCAATCACATGCAACTTATTGCTTCAACGACACAACACAGAAGCGTTTTTTGATCGCTTGATCACAGGAGATGAGAAATGGGTCCTGTATGATAACCCAAAACGCAAAAGGCAGTGGCTCTCTCCAAATGAAATCCCTCGGAGTACTGCTAAGCCAGGTTTACACCCCAAAAAAGCGCTTTTGTGTGTTTGGTGGAGTATTCGCGGCATTGTTCATTTTGAATTACTGAAACCTGGAGAAACTGTTACTGCAGACCTCTACAGCGAACAATTGCAGCGAGTCAATCAATCTTTAATTGAAAAGTGGCCAGCGATTGTCAACCGAAAAGGCGTCATTCTCCAACATGACAATGCAAGACCGCACTGCGCAAGGCGAACTCTAGAAAAAATTAATGAATTGGGGTGGGAGGTGCTGCCTCATCCACCATATTCGCCCGATGTTGCACCATCGGATTTCCACTTATTCCGAGCGCTGCAACACTTTTTAAGTGGCAAAACATTTGCAAATTTGGATGATATCCAAAATGCCATCTCTAGATATTTTGCCGAAAAACCAATTAATTTTTATCGATCAGGGATTGAAAATTTACTCACTAGATGGCAAAAGGTTATTGACAATGATGGGGAATACATCATTGATTAAAAATAAAGACTCGTTAAAAATGTATGTGTTTGTATTTAGCGTAAGAAAACGACATTACTTTCCGGTCCGCCTAATAGTACAGCATAGATACGATCCCTTTTGCAGGTTCGTATCGATGTTCGTTATGATAATACAGTTTTAGAATCTATCATTTCAGGCGTAAATTTTTTTTTTTTTAAATTGAAAAGCGGTATAGATAGTGTAATTACTTTGGTAACACACAACACTATTTTAACCACTTTGTTACTAATAGATGTATATCTAACCATCAGGTTAACGTACGACCCGTCTCGTCTCTTTGCGACTATAAAATCCTTCTAGCTTATACTGACGGTCTTTCAACTGAAACTAAAATCGAAATATTTTCTTTATTTCTCTTTTCATAGAGAAAAGAGAAAATCCTTTGAAAATAGGTTTCATATGTAGCTGAGAAAAGCAAATAGATCTGAAAATATTCCTATCACGTTTATTTATCTGTAATCAGAAATAGAGATAACAGATATTTCCTGTTTGAGTTCTTTGTAACGTTAAAGCTATAACTATATGACTGATTACATAAACAATAAAAAAACATAAAATGAAACCGTCACTTCAGACTTTTTATGTTTGAAGAATCTTAAAAACTTAATATATACACGATTAACTTAACCGAAAAACAGAACAAACAGCGGGGATAAGCTCACGAAATGAGCCATCGCGTCTTTAGTGTTATTTTTGATACGATCTCTACTAGTAAGTATCGGCTGGAGGCTCTCTAGGTAGGTACCCCCACAACTTCCACTTCCGCCGACAAGTAGTAGTGTACAAACATTACTGTGTATTAAAGAACATAGTAATAGTAAAATTAATAAAGAAAAGAGATTTAAAATGTGGTGTAGTGTATACCATCTTAACTAGCGTTACGTTTTCATGAGCAGGCGCTTCACTTATCATCAGGTGAACACCGTTACTGTGAGATATTCTACATATAACTTGTCGCTAGTTAGAATCTTATACACAGCACGATATTTTGCTCGTCGTCTTAAGACGTAAGAAGTCTCGTTACCTCAGTAATTTTACTAGCTACAGCGCTCTTCAAACCGAAACACAGTAATGTTTACACAGTACTGTTGATCAGCTGCAACAGGCGCAGCGGTGGTACCTACCTAGACGGTCTCCGGCAACAGAGACCTACAACTAGTTAAACACTTATAGACATTTGAAACAAGCACTTCAAACACGTAGCACTCGTTTTTACGTGTAGTCGGTTAAAAGGGCGCCGCCGGGCCGTCCCAATAGCTAGTAATCGAAGTATTAGCCTGATAAGATATGATAGGAACAGGAAATTAATCGGGGCGGGCTGCTATAAAAAGCTCCGGGCGAAATAATTGCCCTCACTAATAGCTTAGCAATTTAGCGCATAGGTTTAGAAGGGGGGCCTTTCAGCCGTAATTGAGAGTGGTCGGTGCAGCCATCGGACGTGGAACTAGCTACAGCTACAGCTACAGCTACAGGCTACAGTTATATGCTGCTACAACGGCGAAATAACTTACTATGTCGTGTTAAACATTATGACCAATTTCTTTTATATATATATATATTTTATATAGATCAATTAGGTTCTTTTCTTTATTCCACTGTTTAAACCTAAATGGTAGTGGTAGATGTTAGAGTCAGGTTTCCAGACGCCGTCTAGGTATCACCGCACTAGACGCAGTGGAGAGGCGCGCTAAGCAGCTAGCTGGTGATCTAGTACTTTTCGTGACTAGGATTGATAGTGCTATAGGATATATTTAAGAGGGTGTGCGATGGAATTACATGATATAATTCCCCCAACCCCCTTTCACCAGACACAGACACTTTAGGTTCAGACAACGCTGGCGTTCTCGTGTCGAAGATCAAGAATCAATGGGTGGCTGCACCCGAAGATAAGTATCCCGTTTTCACCATCAGAGGAACAGATCCACGGTTAGTCATCATCCTTATGTTGTGGACATCCCTAGTTTGCGAACTAACAGGTTCAGTTGCTCTTTCTTCATAAGAGCAGCAAAGAAGTGGAAGAACTTCTCAGCGTGTGTTCTCCAAATACGATCTGCTTCAAAGAAATTGTGATAGGCTGTATAGAATAGTACGTCTTAACACCACAGACCAAATCACCACTCATCATCAGATAGGATCGTGATAAGCCATAACCTTGTCCAAAAAAAATAAAATAACTTGGAATTATTACTGACTTCTCTATCCGTGTCCTCACTCCTCTCTAAATCCTTCCCTTTATCTCCCCATGCCCTCCTCCTCCTTCTTTCAAAACTTCACCATCACATTAGTTCGTTTGTAGATCATCCTACCTGTCTACGTTATAACTGTCAAATAACTATCATTAAAAAAAATCGATTATGTGGAGATCTTCGGGAGGGACCTAGGTCCAGCAGTGGTCATCTGTCCGTTGATGATAGTGATGATAATGATGATAGTACACCGCTATCTTTTCTTTCCATACAGGTTGTATTATGTCCAGCAGTGGACTACCGCAGGCTGTTGATGATGATGATGATGATGATATCTTATCCAGTGCGTTGACTTTGTACAAGTTATTTTATATTGACGTATTGTATAGTTTATTATTAGCATACAAAAAGTTAATACTAAACTTTAACTTATTGCGATTAATTAAATAACCTTTGAAATTTAACTTAACCGTTTAAATTTTTAACTAAAGCTACAACAAACACACGAGTGAACGGATTTTAATGAGGAGTTCTAATTAACTGCGGGTTAATTTACGTTTTTACTTTACGACAAGCTGTAATTTATTTTCACGTGCTGTTCCAGTTAATGTATACACTTCACATGGGCCTTGTGAAAAAGGCTTCAAGTTGCACAGAGAGCAACGGAAAGGACTATGCTCGGGGTTTCCTGCGTGATCGAATGAGAAATGAGGAGAACTAAGGTCACTGACATAGTCCAAAAGATTGCTGGTCTCCAGTGGAAATTGGCAGGACACATCGCTCGAAGGACTGAGGGTCGAGCGACCGCGTATGGGAAGACACAGTGTAGGCAGGGTCCCCGCCAGATGGTCTGAAGATCTAGTGATGATCGCGGAAGACAGCTGGATGCAGGCAGTGCAGAATCAGTCGGATATGGAGATCTTTATGGGCGGCTTATGTCCAGCAGTTGACAGTTGTCGGCTGAAGATCAGACGACTTTCAAGTCCAGAGTAATGTTTCAAAGAGTGAACACTTTTATGGGTTTGATATGGTGGTAGGTCTTTGCTGCTGGAGACCGTCTAGGTAGGTATAACTATGTCTTGTCTGTGGTGTGCAAATATAATTATGTTCCGGTTTGAAGGGTGTTGTAGCCATTGAAGTTATTGTGGTAACAAGTGGATGTCTTACATCCGAAGGCGACGGATAATATAGTGTAATGGTTATTTCCTTAGGGGTGTCACGTTGTAATGAATTGGCGCATGACTTAACATCAGCTGAATGTCCCGCTTGTCTTGTAGCTTCGTAGAATAAAAATAAGTACATAATTATGTTCCGTTTTGAATGGCGTTGTTGATAGTAAAGTTACTGTGGTAACGAGCTAATGTCTTACACCTGAAGGCGACGGATAAGGTGCATTATAATAGGGGGACCGGAAAGTAATGTCGTTTCTGCGCATGCCAATACTTGATTGTCATTTGTCAGCTCATTGTTTTGTTCAGAGGCGTACCAAAGACATTGTGAGGTTATAGTGATTTCTTTACTTATAGACAATTGAATTACAATTTTTTTTTGTAATTTTGGGTAAAATGGCCAGCCAAATACCAGAAGAGGTACACATCCGGCATTGCATGCTCTTTGAGTTTCGCAAGGGAAATAACGCAACAGTTGCTACCAAAAACATTTGCGATGTTTATCCAAATGCACTGGACATTCGTAAATGCCAAAGGTGGTTTTCCAAGTTCAAATCGGGCAATTTTGATCTTTCCGACTCGTATCGATCAGGAAGACCATCAGCGTTAGACAACGACGTGTTAAGGGCGGAAGTGGAAGCAAATCCGTGTCAGACGATCGAGGAATTGTCAAACAGTCTCAACAAACCTTGGTCGACCATCCAAGAACATTTGAAGCAGATTGGAAAAGTAAGCAGAGCAGGTGTTTGGGTCCCGCATAATCTGTCCGAACAGAATAAGGCTAACCGATCAATCACATGCAACTTATTGCTTCAACGACACAACACAGAAGCGTTTTTTGATCGCTTGATCACAGGAGATGAGAAATGGGTCCTGTATGATAATCCAAAACGCAAAAGGCAGTGGCTCTCTCCAAATGAAATCCCTCGGAGTACTGCTAAGCCAGGTTTACACCCCAAAAAAGCGCTTTTGTGTGTTTGGTGGAGTATTCGCGGCATTGTTCATTTTGAATTACTGAAACCTGGAGAAACTGTTACTGCAGACCTCTACAGCGAACAATTGCAGCGAGTCAATCAATCTTTAATTGAAAAGTGGCCAGCGATTGTCAACCGAAAAGGCGTCATTCTCCAACATGACAATGCAAGACCGCACTGCGCAAGGCGAACTCTAGAAAAAATTAATGAATTGGGGTGGGAGGTGCTGCCTCATCCACCATATTCGCCCGATGTTGCACCATCGGATTTCCACTTATTCCGAGCGCTGCAACACTTTTTAAGTGGCAAAACATTTGCAAATTTGGATGATATCCAAAATGCCATCTCTAGATATTTTGCCGAAAAACCAATTAATTTTTATCGATCAGGGATTGAAAATTTACTCACTAGATGGCAAAAGGTTATTGACAATGATGGGGAATACATCATTGATTAAAAATAAAGACTCGTTAAAAATGTATGTGTTTGTATTTAGCTTAAGAAAACGACATTACTTTCCGGTCCCCCTAATATAACAAGAGTCTCTTGAAAGACAGGCGTATAACTTACCAACAGGTGAACGACTCGTTTCATAACTTTGTCATATAATAAAAGTTAGGTTCAAACTCTGCTAACAATAAGTGCTAACTTGAACTTCGAGCGGTTAAACTGGAATATTAATTTAGCGAGCGCATTTGCTTGGAAGCTAGAAAAGTTTCCTTGAAATCCTAATCAAGGGTAAATGTATTAAAAAACTCCTAATTGCGTCGCGAACTTCGCGAATAAACAAAAGTTAAGCTTTAATGCGGAGAATGGAATTAAGAGTCGCGAGAAAAAAAGAAGTAAGTACAGATTTTCGTTACAAGTTTGTAATAACGCGCTGCTTCCCCTCCTGCAAACAAGAGCTTCCGGTGTTTTGTTTTGGAACTTTTAATTCAATTACAAGGTCGTTACTCCGTTAACAGGTTACAGTGATCAAAGTTTAACGGCGGTGAAACATGGTCAAGCTACAGCGCCTTTCAAACCGGAACACTGTAATGTTTGCATAGTATTGTTAGACGGCAGAAATATGTGCGGAGGTGGTACTTATCTAGACCGTTAACAGAGACCTACCGCCGGTTTGATTTTAAGAGGGTGTTGTGTTGTTAATTAATCTATTTTTTAATTAAAATAACTTAATGAACGAACGCCATTTTAATACAGGATGCAGTGTAAATGGCTCTGATTAATCAATGCGATGGCTCCTACCGGTTTGTTCATTTGAGAGCAATCGAGTTTGCACTTAGACCGGTCCAACTTTTGCATACTATTAAGCACCGTTTGCATAAGTCATGTGAAGTTCACAGAGTAGTTACCGAGCCGTTCACAAGCGTCGCCAGACTGAGGCCCTGGCCTCCGTGAATATACGGACCCTGAGTTTGTACCCTATTATCCGAGCCTATCACTCAGAGTGTCACGCTCACTGGTCCTTAATAGAGGACCTTTAAAGCTAAATGACGGTGTGGTTATATTTACGTATTTCTCATCCTAAGTTAGCATACTTATTTAAGGTAATATTTACGATCTTATTTAGTGATCATACTATAGAACATCATAGTCAAGCAGGTTTCCGCATGGAGAGCCATCAGGCTGTGACCCACAGTCTGCCGACTCCTGCAGCAATTCTCGCGGTGAGGAGCACCCTTTAGATGGACGCATATCCATTGTCTGAGAGTAGTTGCCCTGTACAAATGTGTAATCCTCATTTCCTTTCTACCCTCTGATGTCCATCATCATCATCAGCCGATATCCGTCCACTACTGGAGACAAGTCTACTTTAAAGATCTCTACGTCGATCGGTCCCACGATGATGATGATGATGTCAACTATTGAACATTGTTCTGGATGCTGTAAACTGGTTTTATTTATAACATACTGATACGATCTTGATACGGATGTTGAGTTTACAGAAATGAGGAGATCTGCAGGAGAACTAAGGTCACCGACATAGTCCAAAAGATTGCTAGCCTCAAATGGCAGCGGAGAGGACACATCGCGTGAAAATATGACGGCGGATGGGATAGCAAGATCCTCGAATAGCGACCACGAACCGGAAGACGCTGTGGTGGCAAAATCCCACTAGTTGAACCAATGATCTCATGAAGGTCGCGAGAAGTCGCTGGATGTAGTTGCGAACCGATCGGCATGAAAATATTTGGGAGAGGCTTTTGCCCAGCTGCAGACGTTATTTGACTGGTAGAAGATTGATAATATACGATTTCCTATGGTGTTAAGTAATGATGGTGAATTATATTCCCGAAAAATACTCTGAACAGGAATACAGTGAAAGGTGTTAAAGAGGTTTTTGTACGGTTATACACTCTATAACCTAACATGGAGTAAATTGTACTACATGTTAAATATTTGTTGCTGACACCACCGCATCTCCTATTTCTTCCGCCAGCAATGGTGGGCACACATTACTGTATTCCGGTTAGAAGGGCGCTGTAGCTAGTTGAATTATTTGGGGTAACGAGATAAAATCCTGTCTCAAGTCGAGGACAATCGTAGTGTATATACTATCCGAAGTAGAACAAAGTTATTATGAGCGCTTCACTTAAAATCAAGTTAAATGTAAGCTTATTTAGTAAATGTTATATTTGTTTTAATTAGTCATTTTAAATTACTGACAAATATATTATTAACTTTAATTGTTTTCTCTGTACTCGGGCTGCTCTGTGCGGTCACAAATACACGCGAGTTATTTGAACGCTCTGTCAAATGGCTTCTTTGACGTTTAAGTTCACCTCGCCGGGGAGTATTGGAACTTGGCGCGTTTCGTCTGCTGCTCCTGGAATTGAAGATCATGTATTTAGAATTTTCAATCCATTGCTCCTCGCGTTGTTCAAACTAATTCTCTTTTGCAATAACCAAGCGTCTTTATGGTTTCTATTACGTACAATATATGTTTGTTCTATGATGTGATAGAGCAAGTGTTTTCTAGCAGGACTGGGTGAAGTGGTAGAGCCTGGTTTATTATAGATATGTCTCCTGGATCCTAATATATGAGAGTATATAATAAGCATATTTCAAGATCTAAACAGTTATGTTATTACTTTACAAAAACTTAAAAGACGATGTATCTATTGAAGTGGTTAGGACAAAGTTACTACAGTTTTTTGGTAGAGGTGGATGAAGAGGGACTTCTGAAATATTCTCTGCCTTCTAGTTGAAAATCAGGGTAATGAGAATAAATAGAGCTTTTTACCCATGTCATCTTAAACATAAAATCACCATTATGATCATTCTGTGTTTGAGGTCACGGGATTTTTATCCGGAACACAACCGCGGTATCTCTAATATTATACTACGACAGTCCGTTGTATGGACTGTGCTAAGCAGTTATCTATATATATATAGTTACCTGCAATCTCGTGGATACTGCTACAATGGTTGGAGATCATGTCCTGTCATCCAGCTTCTTGGAATCCTTAAGTCGTCCTTACCGCTCGTCACTGCATGAAAATTTATATCCTATTTCAAGGCGATAATATCATCGTCATTATAATGACCATGATGTAGACATGTTAATTTTGGTTTCATTAACTCGTGTATAACTTACCACTTGGCGGATGGCTGCTTACTTACATAATGAGAATATTACTTGCTTTATACTTGTATATATTTTTTTTGTTATTTAACGAAGCGTCGAGACGAGCTGGACGAGCTAATGGTAAGTAACAATGGCACTAGTTAGGATGTTATACACCGCATTGTACTAATAGCTTTGAGACATAAGATGTTGAGTCTCATCCCCAGTAATTTCACTAGCTACAGTACCCTTCAAACTAGAATTGAGTAAAACGCCCCTGCATTATAGTAAAAACATTCCACGGAAGGAAAAAGCTCTCCTAAGCACCCACGCTGTGCTACGACAAGTATAAAACCACCATGCATTTGCCGTCCTTCCAAGGCTCGCTTATTGATCTCTAAGGGCCTTCAAGGGTTACGAATCCAAGGACTCTTTTAGTCGCCTTGTACGACAGGACAGGAATACCTTAGTCCTATTCTAAATAGCCTGAGACTACAGTGCTTTAAGCATTACCAAGACCTACCATCAGTATGATATATAATTCCTGTACATTTTATCTGGTTATAGTAAGAGACTTTTTCATACTGTAACTTAATAGATAACTTAATAAAGGCAAAATTAAAACCTGTCACAACAATGAGGGTATACAATAACTCGTCACAAAACAGTGGGGGTGTCGGAGTTTGTAGTTGCAATCCACCCCTTGTATATTTTGTTTTGTTTAAGTTATTCCTCGGTGATATAAAAGTTTACGAGTAAGAGACAATTTCAATTATAACTTAGTTTAAGTTTCAAGCAATTTTAGTTTTCTTTGCATCGTAAAGTTGGTGGACGTTTCTAAGTTAATATGGCCTTTAGTTTTCAGTGTTGTAAAGAGTTTGTTAAGTTGTTTACACTATTTCATAATCTGTACGTAATTTTTTTTTCGTTTATGTATGGTGGGTCAGGGGCTTTCCACTTACTCTATTTTTTACTCATAGTCACCTTTAACTCTATACTCTTCTTTCAAACTTCTTAACTCTATCATTGTACATCCCAGTTCCTTCTACCATTCCTCTCTCTCAAGTGAAGACCGTCGTATGGGGCATTAAGGTCCTCGAATGGCGACCGCGTACCGGAAGACGTAGTGTTGGCAGGCCCCACACCAGATGGTCCGACGATCTGGTGAAGGTTGCGGGAAGCAGCTGGATGCGGGCAGCGCAGGAACGATCGACGTGGTCTTTTGGGGAGTCCTATGTCCTGGACGTCTGTCGGCTGATAATGATGATGATTATAACATCTACTTACCACTCATGAGGAGGTTCGGTATAGGTACATAGGTATGAGATTTGGGCAGGGTGGATAAAAGTGATATTTGCGCCTCGTACTAGTGGATATCTCGAGAAGTCTTCCCGTCATGTGATGGTCGCTCAGAGGAAGGATCGGTTCAGGGAGTGCAGATGGACAGTCGTAGGTTGACCTTCGCGCGGTCGTCAGCTGACTTTTCGGAGCTATCACGTCGGGTATAGCCACGATAGCTTGGCACCGCGCTCCGCAGTTCCACTGTTGTCGCGACAGGGAGTGAGCTGCGTCGTAAGTACGGGATGCGGCTGGAACTAGACTGATTCGACCTAGACCTTTGACTTGAAAGACCTAGAAGTCTTGCAAGCGGCGGCCAGACAGCGAGTAGTAAATACACACACGTTATCAAAGGTGCGGCACATCTGACTTGATGAGGAAATAATTCTAGGGTTACATTTACATCTAGTTAAAGACCTGTAACTAGAAATTTAAGGATTATTGGATAATAGTCAATGCTGCGGTGGTATTTGACAGTTTCCGGAAACAGAGGAGCATATCCTGTTCGTCTCGTGTATAGGTTAAATTAAAAAAAAAAACTACTACATTCGCAATGAAATTTTAACTTAACAGCTAAGTAAATTGCGTTTACAGAAAATGTTAATACACGGTTAAATATAACTGAAGTAGACTTTCCTGTAAATGCCTTTTAACTCCTGAAATGCATTTATATCAGGATGCTGTGCAGCCGGCTGGAGACGTGGAGACGTATGAATGTCTGCAGACGTTTGAATGTAAGTACAGTTTACTATCCACCTATAATTGAACTTAGTATACCTGTAATATATCAGAGAAGTAAACAGCAAGTAGATATGTAAGTAGTATATGTTTAACTTAATAAGTTACATTTAAAATATAATTGCAACTTGGTGAAGACGTTGATCACCAACCTTCAATAGTTAAAGAGGCACTTAAAGAAGAAGTAAGATGAGAAAGATACATTAAAAGCGTCAAGTCGATTTTGAATAAAAATATTGGTAGCAGCTCTCAGCTACCGCAGCTCCAGTCTCTGCGGACAAACAATAAGGTGTTCTGGTTTGAAGGGCGCTGAAGCTAGTGATATTGAAGTAAATATATTTAGGGGTGTAAGAGCCACACAAGAACTCATAGGATCCAAGCCAACCTCACCTGCTCGTGGTGCACCCTGCTAATCAATGAACGGGGCCCAAATCCCCCACATGACTCCGATAACAAAGGTTGCAAGACGTTGCTGGATGAAGGCAGTGCCCGATCTTTAGGGAGGTCTATGTCCAGCAGTGGACGTCTATCACCTGATGATGATAATGATGAAATATGCTTAACATCTTGTTTAAAAGCCACGAGCTCAATGCGGTGCAGTGTACACGTTCCTCTGATGATGATGCGCCCATAAGGAAGTAGTGCTACTTCAGATGACATAAATTGCATAACGTTGAGCTCGTCATCTGCGACATAAGATGGCGAGTCTCGTTACCTCAGTAATTACAATAACTACAGCGCCTTTCAAACCGGAATACTGTAACGTCTGTCGGCTGATATAGCAGCTGCGGTGATACCTAGACCGCCTCCAGCAAGAGAAACCTATAACCAATGCATATATATATATATATATATATATCATACTATTTAGGGTCACGTTATTATGGTCAGGAGTATCACTTAACATCAGGTGACAGTCTCGTTCGTTTTGTCGAATAAAAAAAAAAGTATAAATTCATCTTGCGGTTTACTTACTCCGAGGTTCAACCGCAAATCGCTTCATGTACATCAGCTCGCGCGAGTTATGCCGGTGCTCTATCAAATGACTCCCACCCCTGACTTACAGGGTGACTTTTACACACAAGAACCTTTTATTTAACAACCCTGAAAATACTAACATCCCTCATTTTATACCCCGACATTATTCCATTTACCATTTATGTATATTAGTAGTGTACATACAAATAAAGTATACGTATGATAACAGGGTATATAACTTACGATAGAGGGATTCACTGAGCCGGTTTGAAGGGAGTTGTAATTAGTGATATTATAGGGGTAGCGAAATTTCGTATCTCACATATGAAGGCGACGTTCTCAATGTTGCGTTGTGTATATCATCTTAACTAACACTACGTTGTTAATGGCAGATATATCACTTACCATCAGGTAAAAGTAGTTTCCGTCTCGTAATAAGAGAAGTTAATATATATAATGTTTGTCTGTCTGATTCTTTACTATATATATACATATTTAATACCGGAAGTTATAGATGTCTAGGTAATATGCGGTAGGTGAGACCTAGGTATTTTAGTAAATACTATGAATCATATAAAAGTTTACTGGTGGTAGGTTTCTATTGCGGGGGGCTATCTGTATAGATACCATCACAGCGCTTCTTTCAGCTAACGAGCTGTAGTGTGCAAACATTACAGTGTTCCGGTTTGAAGGGCGTTGTAGCAACATCCTAACGAGTGCCGCGTGTTATGGGTACGCTTATCACTTATTATCGGGTGAACAGCCCGCTTGTCTCGCTTCTTAGAATAAGAAAAATACTTCTGTCGTAGAGCTTTTCCGTTTTAATAAAGTAAAGATTAATTATGATAGGGAATCGATAATTATCGAAGTTTTTTTTTTTTTTTTTATAAATTAATATATACTTTTCATGAAGCCGTCGGGGCGAGAATCATTTGATTTAAGACTCGGGTCTTATTAATTAAAAAAAAATGTTTTCTTCTTCAGTATGAAAAGACTTCGCTCGTTAAAGTTTCGATATTAATTAGCGTCTCGTTTATTGACGATGGAATTATTTTGTATTAACTCAACCAGTTACTGCGGTAATCTTCAAACGGGAGACCGTACTATTGTCAGTAACAGAGACTGTTAGTAAACAGTAGTGTGCAAATATTACTAGTGTAGTAGTAGATGAAATAGATTAGCCAGACGACCTTTTTTTGGATTTCTAGTTGAATGATCTGGTTACGTGGGTACTTGATAAAACCCTTCATATTGTTTCTTTTTTTTTATTCACTGAAGTGACGAGTCGAGTGGGAAGTTTACCTGACGATAAGTGACATATATGCACATAACAAGTTGGCGCTAGTTAGTATGATATACTGCACCATATTGCGCTCGTCGCTTTGAGACAAGATGTAGTCTCGTTACCCCAGTAATTTGATTAGTTATATCTCCCTTCACACCGGAACACAGTAATGTTTGCACATTTCTGTTGTACTGAATGGTCTTCGGCAACAGATATCTTTTTTTTTGTTAAGGGGGAAATATTCTTATAAGGTATCCTGCTTCTGGGGGAAAGACAAGGTTAGGTACAGACTTTTACTCATTAAGACCCCCTCGGTGGTCATCCTAAATGTGGTACAGAAGCCGTCAGGATCTTCTTTGGAACGCACCGATGCCTCCTAACACTACGTCTAAAGCAGGTTCTAGAGTGTACCTATCTTTGATAGTACAAGCACTGGACCTCCTCGTACTTCATCCATCTTGAGGTCGCTTACTGGGTAATGAGGTTCGTTACCTTCAAAGCCCACGAACCAGAAAACTCTTTGAATCGGCTTCGAGAGTTAGAGCTTAACTTGGTCTTATTCTTAACAGCCTGTGACAAGGCAATCGGTAACAGATACCTACCACCAGCAAAGTGTTGCTACCCTGTTGTTACCAAATACCGCTGAGACGTAATTAACCTTCGGAAAGAATTGGCAACACGCGAGTCGCGGCTTTTTGCTTCCCGGGTACCGCGTTGTGCGCATGCGTTGTTTACGGCACCTTTGGCGCGTGGTTTAAGCTATACGATATTGAAATTACTATATAATAAACCCCAAATTAAAAACAGGGTTATAAGGGTACGTAATGTTTAAACTTGAAAGGTGAACGACCTCAAAGAACGATACCAAAATTAAGCACTGCGATCAGTTTTTAAAACAATTCATGCACCCTTTACAAATATATAAATTAAACCTTCTTAAAGCTTCAACATTAATCAGTAACATTTCTCTAAGTTACAAGTTTTCTAAGTAATTAACTTACCAAACAATTAAATTTAATTAACTTAAGTAACAGGCAGAATTTATTAATTAATAACTTTATGAGAGCTATTATATTTTAACTTAACTACTAATTTCATTAAAACGACTATTATATTTTTAGAATTATTAGAGGTCAGTCTTTTCTCAACTTTATATCAAAACTTCTTCTTGAAATCGTGAAATAGGAGTGTAAGCATTCTGGCACACCAACTCAGTAGATCCAAGCCAACCTCACCAGCTCGTGGTGCACCCTGCTGATCAATAAACGAGGCTCTGGCTCCCACCAGCTCGTGGTGCACCCTGCTGATCAACAATCAAGGCTCTGGCTCCCACTAGCTCATAGTGCACCCTGCTGATCAACAATCGAGGCTCTGGCTCCCACCAGCTCATGGTGTACCCTGCTGATTAACAAACGGAGCTCTGGCTCCCACCAGCTCATGGTGTACCCTGCTGATTAACAAACGGAGCTCTGGCTCCCACCAGCTCATGGTGTACCCTGCTGATTAACAAACGGAGCTCTGGCTCCCACCAGCTCATGGTGTACCCTGCTGATTAACAAACGGAGCTCTGGCTCCCACCAGCTCATGGTGTACCCTGCTGATTAACAAACGGAGCTCTGGCTCTCGCTAACCCACATTGGGCTAGCGTGATGAGAAATGGCCCAAATCCACCATATAGACTCCTCAGAAAGAGTGAAGGTCGCGGCATGCCGCTGAAGGCAGCAGCGCAGGACAGATCGATCTAGAAAATATTTAAATTACTTACTTTATTACGTTTCACAACTTAAATTCATTTATAGACAAAAAAGTAAGAAAAATTTCCTTCAAGAAAAGACCATTTCTTTGGTTTTACTTTTCAGTGCGAAAAATTTAGGCCATGTGAAAGTTTGGACCGTGCTTAAATACATAAATCGGAACTCCCATTTCTACCTCTAAACAGTAGTGTGCAAACATTACCATGTTCCGGTTTGAAGTGAGTTGTAGCTAGTGAAATTACTGGAGTAACGAAATAACATCCAATGTCCCGACGAGCACAATGTCGTGCAGTGTATGTCCTATTCCTATTCCCGCTAATATAACGTCAGGCTCGTCTAGTCGCTTTAGTTGAACAAAAAAAAAATAATTAAGTCCTTACTAAGTCGTAACAACTTAACTATGATTAATTATAACGAATGTAAGAGTATTTATATATAAAAAAAAATGTGTAATATTAATGCTATTTTTACGCTTGTTACTTGCACCAAACGTCAAGAGCCGTGAACCGTGAGAACTGCGCGCTGAAGAGAGACAGCGATATCCTTCCCTATGTAGTTATCCTTGAAAATAATATCACGGCAGTGTTTATCGGAGGAGTTGGTATTTGGGTTCGCAGTTCCGGTCACGCCGTCGCAATACCGACCTCTTACAACATCCGACTCGAAGGACCATAGGCTTTTGATTATGTTAAAATACTTAATATAATTTTTTTTGGTTACTGGAATACGCCTGAGATGGTATACATCTGCACCACATTGCGCTTATCGCCTTGAGGTCTAAGATGTAAAATCTTATTACCACAGTAGTTTCACTGTATACAACGCCCTTCAAGCCGGATCATAGTGACATTTGCACACTATAATTTGACGGCAGTAACAGTGGTAGTCTCGTACTACAGAGACCTACCTACCAGCTCCTATTTCTGCTGTCAAAATTCACAGCCCGGTTTAAGGGGCGTTGTAGCTAGCGAAATTAGTAAGGTATTTATTTTAGACATACATTTTCTCCGGGTTAACGAGACATCCTAACCAGCGCCATCTTGTTAGTTTTTTTTACGTAGGGATGAGACGAGCGGGACATTCACCGGATTTTAGGTGATAATCCCGCCCAAAGGAAAGTGGCGGTTAGGATGATATATACTGCACTACTTTGCGCTCACCTTCTGAGACATACGATAACGAGTCCCATTCCTTCAGCAATTACATTAGCTACAGCGTCCTTCAAATCGGAAGAGTACTGTTTGTCGGCGGAATGCGCTGCGGTGGTACCTACATGGACGGACCTCCAGCAACAGACATGCCACCAGTAAACATCATACTTTGTAAGAGGAAGAGCGTAATGTGGTGCGCGTAGTGTGAGGACGTGTACACAGTGAACTTCCCACACTCCTGGCCGTAGTATAAAACGTACTACATACCACCATCACGATGCGGTCATTATATTCATTGGAACAGCTCCAAGAACCAATTACGTGCGGCTGTATAACTTAACACAGTATATGACCATTTAAGTATCAAGTTTAAATATCTTAATTAAGTTATATGCAGTGGATAAAGTTAATACGAGTAACATGAAAAGAATTAAAAACAAACCAACTAAATCATACATTTCGATTAAGGTCATTGACCTCAATATCGCGTCATGTTAACGACTCTGTAGTTACTGAAGCTTGTTCGGAATACTACGGCTCTTAATACAGCCATGAGCGAGGTCGTATAACCTACCATCAAGTTCCTTATTACCGTGGTAACAAGGCAGATATATAACTGCAAAAGTCTGATAAATTGATTGATACTATATAAACAGTATTTAAATAGACCTTTGATAGATGATTACTACGAGAAGTTTCTAGGTTCTCAATAACCTAGATCTTACTAGAATTTTTTTTGATAATATTGGTGAGACGTTCATCTGCTCGTAAGTGATAAACCCTTGTAACTTTGTGGCACTAGAATAATATTCTTTTTGTCTCACTGTCTCTATTACTCTCATCGCCAGTAAAATTCCAAGCTTTGAGACATAAGATCTTAAGTCCTATTACTGCGGTAATTTCTATAGATACAACGCTATATAAACATAGTAATGTTTGCATACTACTGTTGAGCGGCAGGAATAGGAACTGTGGTACTGGACAGTTTTCGGTAACCGGAAACGGATACAAACAAATGTTAACATTTACTTAGTCACAAGTCAGGGGATCCAAGTCAATTTTAAACGAGGCTGTGACTCCTAATAATCCGCATTGGGTCAGCGTGGTGGGAAATGCCCCCAATGCGTATTCTCTATCGTTGTGGGAAACTTTGGAGGAGGCCTACGTCCAGCAGTGGGCGTCTATCGGCTGATGATGATAGTTAAAGATTTTATTCAACCAATTACAGGATAACCGTGTGGCAGTGTAACTTAGGTGAAATTTATTAGTTGCGTCATAAGATGGCTGAAGATAAAAATAATGAAGAATAGCCCCGGAAGCTTTTCCACTCTTGGGCCGGAGTTTCCTTCAGCGAGGATAATTTTCTCTCGCCCGCGCGCACAAAAACTGGACGAGATTTATTGGCCCCGTAGTTTGTTCACTAAATGTTCTCACAAGCAATAATGGATTTATATTTAAGGCGTGCTAACTACATAGCAGTAAGATACAGAATAGTTACTACATATTAACTATGTTTAAATACTTTACTACGCAAACGATTTATTGGTTTTAATTATCAATTATTTATTGGTAAACCAACACCGTAGCTTCTAACTCCTGCTGCTGAACTGTACTGTGTCGGTTTGAAGGGTGTTGTAGCTAGTGAATTTACTAGAATAAATTAATGTGTTATAACTTAAAACGGCCACAATGTAGTGCTTTGTATGTCTAGCTCCACTGGTTAAGGACAAGCGTATCAATTACCATCAGTCGAAGGTGTCGCATGTCTTCTGGCTTTGACGGATAAAAGATTCTCGTTAGCCGATCGACGTCCACAGCTGGACATAGGCCTTCCTCAAAGATTCCCACATAGATCGGGTAGGGATACGTTTGGAAGAATTTGGGCTATTTCCCACCACGCTGGCCGGATCGAGTTGGTGGGAACCACAACCTCGTCTGCTATTTAGCAGGGTGCACTACGAGCAGGTTAAGTAGGCTTGGATACCATGAGTTGTTATGCGAGAATTCTTACACCAATAAAAATACTATGTTGTATATTAATCCTGTTTTTAGTGTTTATCATAAATAAATGACGATCACTTTATTCATGATGTTATATGTAGAAGCAATAACATCAAATATCTTGTATAGAATCAGCTTGTAGTAATATTTAGCTACAGTTCTACTGTTTTCTTAAGCGGAGGATTGAAGCGCGCTGTAGTCAGTGTACCGAAACTCGCTATCACATGTCTCAAAGCGACGAGCACAATGCGGTGTAGTATATATCATAAATAGCACCAGATTTTTATGGGTAGGAGTATCACTTACTATCAGGTAAACGTTGTGCCTAACTCGTTGCTTTTTGAATTAAAAAAAAAATATGATTTTGTCTCGTCAAGAAAAGAGCGTACTATTTCCTTAAAGGTAGATAACGCAGCCGTGACACCTCTAATATTGCGACTGTCCGTGCACGTCAGTGATCTTTTCCACCAGGTGAACTGTTCGTTCGTTTGCTCATCGTTCCTATATAAAAAAAAAAAATACCTGAATAGTAAGGAAAAATGTAAAACTGTTTGATCACGTCGGCGGCGCCGTCATGTGGACCTTACAATGAAAATAAATTATAAATTTAATAATAACAGATGATTTAACATTGCGCTTGTTTCACGGAGCCGAAGCGCGGCGAGGGGGCGGGTCTACGGCAGTCGTAGCGCGCCCGTAGCCCGTAGCGCCCGCTACGCGACCGCGCCGCGCTCTACGAATTCACGCTTGCTACGCCGAACCCCACCAGTTAAAGGATAAAACTCGAAACGCACCGTTGTGACGGATCAGTGTGTGTGTGAAGTAAATAATCCACTTGAAGTGTTTGTGCTGTGCTTATGTGATGTATATAGAGAAGGTAATTATTGTTCACACAAAAGGATTTACGTGTTTTTTTTTTTATTTCTCTTCGAGAGTCCTCGGAGTTTTTATTAGCGCAATAAATTAGAGTTCAGGCGTGCATACAAACGATAAATCTTCGAATTAGCTAACGAACGAAACAATTTAATAGGGTTAAGTGGAAAACTTAGTAAACACTGTTTTACGTTTGATTAAATTATTGAAAATCATACTGAAGTTAAGTATCAAAGTAATTATGTCAGAAAGTGATAAGTAAAATTTAAACTAAAGTATGAAATATATTTTGTTTTCAACAATGCTATTTACTAAAGGAGTTTGAAAACTTCAGCGTTTCAGCTTTTACTTTCCGTTCCCCTACTTTATCAATTATTATAATATTTTTTTAATTTATATATATAAATTATTATTTGTATTAATAACTAATAAGGTCAAAAGTAAGTGTTTTAATGAATAGCGAAGTAAACTTCTCTCTTCATCGACGTACCCTTATATCTGTTATAGATGATGATGTTCCTTGATTAATATCGGTAAGTACTAGCGTTAATTTCTATAGATAAGCACTAACTTGCAAATATCTAGCTTCTGGTCTTAATGACTGCATAAATAGTGAATTGACTAAGTCAATGAGTAGTCAAAATTCTGTATTATTAACTAGATGAACGATCTTCGATAGTAAGAACATGTTAATAAAATTCAGATGATGACTTTAACAAAACCGTATCAGTAAGATTACTTTTATATACGAGCTATAGTATAGAAGTTACTTGTTATATGTTCCGTTTCTAGCTGTCTTCTAGAAGAGTTGTGGAAGAAGTAGAAGACAGTCTAATCGTATTGTAATTATGGTAAAAATAATCATAGCACGAATTAACATTATAGCCATTGTGGTTTGATATTGACATAATAATGGCTGTTTAATATTAATAGTGACATCGGAGGCGGGCGAACCGCCGTTTGGACCTTTAATAACATTTCTGACTCTCATAACAGAACCTCGGTTAATGGCTGCTTGAATAATTACGTGCTGCGTTACCTAACTTGCCTGTTTCCGGCGACGCCATTGTGGCTAAGAGAATTTTCTAAACTACTTAGTTGAAAATCACAATTATGTTTAGTTGGAGTAACAATAGTATTTGAAGAGAGTTGTAGGTAATAAAATTACTGAGGTAACAAGACAACGAGACGACGTCTTAAACACAATGTGATGCTGTGTACGTCATTCTATTTTTTTTCTTATTCTATATTTCTGTTAGGCGGCAGCAATATGAGCTGGTACCTACCTAGGTGATCTCCGGCACGAGACCTACCATCAGTAATAACAATTTCAGTAATGATGATTTAAAGTTTTTTAATTTCTCTCGCCATATCATCAATAATTAGGCAGTTGAGGCATTTTAATTAATATACTGCCATCAGCAGCCTTTCGCTTCAAACGAAGAGCCTGCCCGAAGTAGACGGAACATTGGCCATAGATCACGCGATACATGAACACTCGCGCTCGCGTTACACGAATTAAACGGGCAGCAATAGGAGCTACGTAAATGGTTTCCTGCAACAGAGACCTACTACCAGTAAATCTTTTGCAACAGAATCATTTTTTTTCTATACAAATATTAAAACTGCTATCTTCTATTACTCTCTATCGGTTTTTGTATATCCTTATTAATATAGTCTTCTTTACCGTTGGTTGTTATATACAACTTCGGTTTTCTGCTTCTTTTAAAGTATAGCTTTCAGAGCTGTTTATCATCATCTTAACTTCTATCTATCTAGCTTATAGAGATATATAAATATGTTAAAAATTTACAGTTTTAATTAAATAATCAATATCAGCATAATATAATGTTTTTTTTTAACATTCTTACTGTCATCTTACTTTACAGTTTGCGGTAATATAGTTTTTAATGTTAAAGGGCACTAGACTAGAATAATTTTTTTCTCTTCTCTATAAATAAATAATAGAAGATAATGAATAATTAACTTCTAAAATAAACAACAGTGTTGTCGACAGAAAGATCATAGTCTGTGTTTCTCAAACTACAATTTTTTTTTATTCTACAAAGCGAAAAGCGAGACGTTCACCTGATGGTTAATGATACGCCTGCCCACAACGCGACGCTAGGTACAATGATATACACATTGTGCTCGTAGGTTTCAGACATAAGATATTAAGTATTGCTACCCTCAGTAATTTCACTAGCTACATCGCCCTTCAAACTGGAACAAGATTATGTTTACTACTGGTGGTAGATCTCTGTTGCGGGAGACCGTTTAGGTGGATACCACCACAGCGCCTACTTCTACCGTTAAAGACTAGTGTCTAAACATTACTGTGTTCTGGTTTGAATTGTACTGTAGCTAATAATGTTACTGGGGTAACGAGACTTTATATCGTATGTATCAAAACAATGAGGTGAGTGAGGTCAGTACTAAACTTTTATATCACCGAGGAATAATTTAAACAAAAAAAATATACAAGAGATAGATTGCATTTACAAACTCCGACACCCCCGCTGTCTTGTGACGAGTTATTGTATACCCTCATTGTTGTGACAGCTTTTAATGTTGACTTGATTAAGTTACAGTATGAAAAAAGCTCTTACTGTAACCAGATCAAATTTACAGGAATTATATTTCATGCTGATAGTAGGTCTCTGTTCCCGGAGACCGTCTCAGTGCGTACAACTGCAGCGCCTATTCCTACCGCCAAAGACTAGTGTCTAAACATTAATATGTTCTGGTTTGAAGGATACTGTAGCTAGTGATATTACTGGGGTAACGAGACTCGACATCTTATGTTTTAAGTCGACTAGCAACATATTGTGCAGAGTATGACATCCTAACTAGCGCTGTGTTGCTTTGGGCAAGTGTATCACTTACCATAAAAAAAGAAAAGCATACGATATTACGTATTTTTTTAATTACCCCAGTAATTTCACTAGCTACATTCAAACCGGAACCCAGTAATGTTTGCGTACTACATGTGTATGTGTATAGAGAAAATGTGATTTAATTAAATTTGTATTAAACGAAACGCGGGGTAGAAACTGTTCCGTTTCAAATTAACCCTTATATTTACCGTTTGTTACCGCCTGGTGGTTTCATCGGCTGGGGGCGGCGACTTCAAAGGATGACCGGCTGAGGGGGCGAAAACTTGTCTGTCTCACCTCATTCTCAACTCGGTAATAAATTACCGTTACCAGGCGTTGGTCCTGAGGCATATTCGCAATAATGCCGGCAATTACTCTCGCTGTTAAGTAACACTCCGGAGTTATTTATTGCAGGAGCTTCGCCTGAGAACCTGCTCACTGGAAGGGAGCACAAAAATATTATTTCACCCCTCTACAGATAATACGTACTGGTGGTAGGTTTTTGTTTACGGATACCGTCTAGATAGGTACCAACCTTAATTCTATCGGCAAACAGTAGGGTGTAAACATCACTGTATTCTGAATTGAAGGGTGTAGTAGCTAGTGAATTTACTGGGGTAACGAGACTTAATTTCGTAGCGCTAGTAAGAATGGTATATACTGCACCATATTACCCTCGTCACCTTGAGATAAGATATTGCCTTACGTTACACCAGGAAATACACTAACGTCCTTCAAATCAGAACACAGTAATGTTTGCACAGTACTGTTTGGTGGTAGAAATAGGCTTGCGGTGGTGCATACCTAGACGGTCTCCGGCAACAGAGACCTACCACCACTAGCAATATATCATCACGTTGTCATGGTAACGAGTGTCACTTAATATCAGGTGAACGTCCGCCCGTCTCGTCGCTTCATGGAATAACTACAGCGATGACTACTTAATAGATTTGACTCAGAACTACACTACAATTGTTATAACTACAAAACAGTTAAGAAATATTTGGTGATGACAATCTGTTCCATCTTATATTCTCTCGTTTTGTATTATAAGGTCCACAGTTCGATTCCAGGGCCATAGTTTTCAGTCAGGTCTAACTAGGTCTAGAATATGAATAGTCTAAATGTGATCTTTGTAAGAATTACTAAATGTGTTCATTTTTATATTGTAATTAATTGATCTGTATGTGGTAATATAGTAATGATGAGGGACACTGGTGGATGGCTGGAAAATCACCATCATCATCAGCCGAGAGACGTCCACAGCTGGACTTAGGCATCCCTCAAAAATCTTCACACCCATCAGTCTCTGGCACAGCCAGGCATTAGGGCATATCGTCAGTAAGGGTTCATATGGGGAGATCTGGGTCATCTCCCATTTCCCACCACGCTGCCCCAATGTGGGTTGACGTGAACAAGCGTTTTTTTTATTTTTAATAATTCCCTCTGCCTGTTGTGGTTCAGAGACTTATACTTTCTATTAATCATTTACTTTCTCTTATAATTTATGTATAATTCCTTTACTTTACTCATTCTCGTCTTTCTTACTTCTTATCTAATATACTTTATTTATCTATCATCTATCATACTTCTTTTCTTTATCATGCTGCGTGCACTTTCCTTCATATACCAAAATAAGCATTGTGTATAGAAGCTCCTCACAATCTTTCACCTTCTAGCTGTCATTTTTTTTTAATATCACGTAGTCACATACTGTTGTCTGTGGGAATAAACGTCTTAATATTCTTCTCGTAAGGTTTACGAATTTATCTCTGTCTTGACTTACACCAGTGATACCGGTCCACTCTCGTATGTATCGCAGCTGGGTTCCGGCTTCAAACATGTTTTACCATAGTTGTAGTTTATAGTAAAAGTAACTAAACATAGTTATTAATCATTTCGAATTACTTTACGTGACGTAATAGGTCGCAGAAGTGTAAGACGCCCTCCGTCCAGATGAGCCCAAGACATCATTAGGGCGGTGGAATATGGATAGATGCGAGATGCTAAGGATCGTATTTGGTGGAAGATAGGTATCCAACAGTGGATAAACAAAGGTTGATAATGATGATGGTGATGATTTTAAACTAAGGTCAAATATTAGCCAATAAGCGACAATAAAAATTATACACATATACTTCGATTGTACTCAATTGTGGTGAAAAGGTAGGGAACACGGCGCCGTGTAGTCGGCCCCACGTAAGCAGTAGGTTTTGCTTCATGTAGGCAAATAATCATAGCGGACTCTATCTTTCTGATACTGTGTGAATATTGTAGTAATCTCTGTCACTTCAAAATGGAGAAGAGAGTTATGCTGTATTGAAATCAGTGAGTTTATAACTATATGTAAGTATAGATTTCGGATATGGTTTGCATTCTCAACCGGAAATCTCTGTGTGCATCGATGTTAGACATGCCCCGCACATTTCATAAAGCATCCATATGACTGTTAATTACTGTCAGGGTACCAGTGGAGTTGTCAGGAGTCAGATAACCGGCCGCATCAAAGGGCCCGGAACAGGAGGGATCGCAATAACGAGTGCCGATGTACAATGCGATAGTTGCCGGCGGAAGCGCTTGCCCCGCGCTTTGGACTCCAGGCATTTTTTTGCACCCCAAATGGGTTTTCATGCCCCAGTAGATTTTTAATAAATGCTTTCCGAGATATAAGAAAGCGGGATCATTGTGTTCGGAATGAGGAAAAGGTCCGTGCTTATAGCACTTACATCATGAACAATCAAAGCTCTCACTTTTCCTTTGAAAAATCTTTCTACTTCTCTACTTCTGCTAAATATTTCTTTATTATCTATATATCTTACTGTGGGCCTTGTCCGCAAGCTTAAGATTACTGAGAGGGCGATGGAGCGAGCTATGCTCGGAGTTTCCCTGCGAGATCGAATCAGAAATGAGGAGATCCGCAGGAGAACCAAGGTCACCGACATAGCTCGAAGGGTCGCCGTCGCAAAGTGGCAATGGGCAGGGCACATAGCTCGCAGAACCGACGGCCGTTGGGGCAGAAAGGTTCTCGAGTGGCGGCCACGTACCGGAAGACGTAGCGTGGGCAGACCCCCCACAAGGTGGACCGACGACCTGGTCAAGGTCGCTGGCAACCATTGGATGCGGGTGGCCCAGGACCGGTCTGAGTGGAAATCTTTGGGGGAGGCCTTTGTCCAGCAGTGGACGTCTTCCGGCTGATTGGATTGGATATCTATATATCATATTAAATGTTGTTTATGTTTTATTAGTATTTTGCTATAAATAAACAAAGCGCGGTTAAATTCAACAAAAAAGTTTCAAAGTATATCTCAATAAAGAAGTATCATTGAAGTCGGATAATGTTTAGTTTTGTATAACCTTTTTTTCATTCTTTCAAATAACTTAAAATTTTATGTTAGTGTAGTCACTTCCAATCCAATCCAATCAGCCGGAAGACGTCCACTGCTGGACAAAGGCCTCCCCCAAAGATTTCCACTTAGACCGGTCCTGGGCCACCCGCATCCAATGGTTGCCAGCGACCCTGACCAGGTCGTCGGTCCACCTTGTGGGGGGTCTGCCCACGCTACGTCTTCCGGTACGTGGCCGCCACTCGAGAACCTTTCTGCCCCAACGGCCGTCGGTTCTGCGAGCTATGTGCCCTGCCCATTGCCACTTTGCGACGGCGACCCTTCGAGCTATGTCGGTGACCTTGGTTCTCCTGCGAATCTCCTCATTTCTGATTCGATCTCGCAGGGAAACTCCGAGCATAGCTCGCTCCATCGCCCTCTCGGCAATCTTAAGCTTGCGGACAAGGCCCACAGTAAGCGGCCACGTCTCTGCTCCGTATGTCATCGCTGGCAACACACACTGGTCAAAGACTTTTGTCTTGAGACACTGCGGTATATTGGACGAGAAGATATGTCTTAGCTTCCCGAATGCTGCCCATCCGAGTTGGATTCGACGAGAGATCTCTTTCTTGAAGTTGGACCTACCTAGTTGGATTGTATGTCCGAGGTAGACATATCTGTCAACAACTTCAAGTGTAGAGCTTCCAACTGTTATTGGAGTGGGTACAATATGGACATTTGCCATGATTTTGGTCTTGTCCATATTCATTTTAAGACCCACTCGTTGTGAAACTCTACAAAGATCATCGAGCATTGTGTTGATGTCCTCCATGGTCTTAGCCAAAACCACGATATCGTCGGCAAATCTAAGGTGCGTGATGTACTCGCCGTTGATATTGATGCCATATCCTCCCCAATCCAGAAGCTTGAAGACATCTTCCAATGCAGCGGTGAACAGTTTCGGAGATATGATGTCTCCCTGTCTTACTCCACGCTGCAATCGTATCGGTTTCGAGCTCTGGTCTTCGAGGCGGACTGACATGGTGGCGTTCTCGTACAAGCACCTTAGAACATCGACGTACCGGTGGTCTATTTGGCACCGTTGGAGGGCCTGCAACACGGCCCATATCTCAATCGAATCGAAGGCTTTCTCATAGTCCACAAACGCTAAGCATAACGGCTGGTTATACTCATGGGACTTCTGTATAACCTGCCGCAGCGTATGAATGTGGTCTATGGTGCTGTAGCCTTTACGGAATCCAGCTTGTTCGGGAGGCTGGAAGTCGTCGAGCCTGATTGTGAGACGATTCGTGATGACTCTGGAAAACAACTTGTAGACATGACTCAAAAGTGAGATGGGTCTATAATTCTTCAACTGGGTTTTATCTCCCTTCTTGAAGAAAAGCACCACCACACCTCCGTGCCATGCCCGAGGCGATCGGCCTTCTAGTATGACGGAATTAAACAACTTCTGCAGGACTTCGAGGATCGGCTTTCCACCAGCTCTCAGAAGCTCAGCTGTTATTTCGTCATCACCAGGTGCCCTGTTGCCTTTAAGCTGATTCAGAGCCACACTAATCTCGTGTAGGCTGACAACCGGGATATCTTCAGAGTAGTGTCGGGCTAGACTAGCTCTTGGATCTGATGCTAGTCCACCAGGAGAACATGTAGTCGTGTACAGCTGTCCATAGAACCGCTCAATCTCCTCCAGAACCTCGGCCCTTGACGATACGATCCTGCCGTCCTCTGTCTTCAGCCACGTCAACCGGCTTTGCCCGATAGACAGATCTCGTGCGAATACTTTAGAGCCTTTGTTCCGCTCTATTGCCTCTTTAACACTGTCAGTATTAAATCGGCGTATGTCGCGAGTCAGAGACTTAGAGACCTGCCTATTCAGCTGCCGATATTTGGTGGCATCTTCAGGAGACTTCAGGACCAGTTCTCGTCTTTCGGTCATGAGGTTTAATGTGTGGTCAGAGATCGGCTTCTTCTTTCTGGTACGGGGGACTTTAAAAATCTTAAGTCCTGCCGTACGGACAGCATCTACGAACCTGGTGTTGTAATCGTCCACATCAATGCACTCGCCTAAGGATGCAAAGCGATTTCGTAGTTCAAGCTGAAAGCTCTCGGGGTTTTGGAGTTGGATGGGCGCTGGCCGGAGCGTGGACTTCACCAGTCGAAATCGTTCGAGCTTTATGTTGATATTCAAAATGCCTCTCACGATTCGGTGATCGCTGCCCATTTTTAGAGCATTGATCACTGAGACATCCTTGAATATCTGCCTCTTCGTCGACATGATGAAGTCTATCTCATTTTTAGTAGCTCCATCAGGACTAATCCACGTCCACTTGCGGCTGGCCCGCTTCTTGAAGAAGGAGTTCATTATATAGAGGCCCTCCTTCTCCATGAAGTCGGCGAGCATTTGGCCTCGTGGATTTCTCTGTCCATATCCAAATTGCCCCACTTTCAGTTCTCCACTACTTCGCTGCCCTAGTTTTGCATTAAAGTCTCCCATGACAACGGTGTACTGAGTTTTGGAACTGTGTATGGCTTTAGAAATATCCTCATACACAGTTACCACCTCGTCATCAGAGTGTGCCGTAGTCGGTGCGTATACCTGTATGACCTTCAGCGAGTAACGCTTGGTAACTCTGAGTATCAGGTACGCTACCCTTGCTGACACACTAACGATGTCGAGTCGAGTCACTTAACTTCACGTAAAGTTAAGTGACTATGAAGCTATACATGATAAGTTTTACTATGTATTATGAAAAGAACAATAACAATAGTTTCAGCAACAGTTTCACAATATGAGATTCCAAATGCATGGTTTTGTATCTCAGTGGGTATATATAAAGATATATAATATGTAAGGATAAAATATATTTCTCTTGAATAATAAAAGCTGTTATGACACATTTCAATTAAAATAATACTTATAAGTTCCCTGTCAGTATATTTTTTAAAAAATCGTGTATAATTCGGAGCCGGAAACTTCCGAGGAATCACTGGATTGTTGCTGTCAAATTTCGGAAAGCTCCCGGCGACCGGAATTTAATTATAACCACCGGATATTTTAAAACGCGTCGCGACCGTTATAACGGTGAAATAATTTCGCTAAAATAACGTTATTTTTTTTTGTTCTTTACAATATTCTATAACTTGAACTTAACTTCTCGTGTTATTAAGTAACAATAAGAACGAAAAATTCTATACTAATCTGACTTTACAAGACGATTCTTTAAAAGCTTTATATTATTAGTCGGGTATGTTAAAACTTTATTACCTTTTAAACTCCATCAGTACATCACCATCGAAATTGATGAATGCCCACAGCGGGACATAGATCCTTGTAATATATTTCATCTAGTGGGATATCTACTTTTACTTTGATTACTGGTGGTATGTCTTTGTTTCCGGAAACCGTCGACTCACTTATCATCGCAGCGTTTATTTCTACCGCCAAAGACTAGTGTGTTTCGGTTTGCAGCAAATGTTTAAATTTTGTATTCTGGTTTGAAGAGCTTTTTAGCTAGTTTAATTACTGGGCTTACTAGACTTAACTTTATATGTCTCTAGCAACGATCGCAATGTGAAATTACTGTATATCAAGGTTATTAGCAAGATGTTATGATCAGATGAATGTCAATTCGCATTGTTGTCTCGTCAGTTCGTTGAATAAAAAAACCCCTTCTCACCGAGGGTGGGGGTGGTGTAGGGGTGTGTGTTAATTCTTCATTGGAATTGAACCCTGGACTAACAGGTTAAAGGACGATGAAGGCAGTTAAAGAGTTGTACAGAGAATTTTGATATCACATCTGATATTGTTTGTTGTAAAAGAAAAACTAACCAGTTGAGGTTTAAAGCAGTCAGTCTTTCTTCACCCCCACGGCTGCTTTATTTCCTCCCCTTGCACTTGCACGGCGGTCATTGTTACTTGTTAAACACTGAACATTGCGTGATTAAATCGGCTTCCGTGACTACAGCCCGTTTCACGAGGCGCTCCACGCGAACCCTTACTTTATGTAATAACGATGTGATTTTTAAGTGCACAATACACTTTAATACAAAATCATTGTTTTCCTTTCGGCCGTAAATCAAACAGTATATTTATCGCTTTCATGTTTCTTATCTCTTATCACTAATGTTTATAATTTAAATCATATTTTAAATATATGTTTAATGATTTTGAAATAGTGAAATGATGTATTTATACAGCATAGTAATAATATTTAAAAAGTTAGTTCTACTAATCGACTTCCCTTAGGTGATGGTCAAAAGGCAGAGTCGACATTTTTCATTCAGGGTTCATCCATTCCCAAAAGAAATACCACGTACCTGATGGTATATCAAAGATGATATACCCATGGTAATATAGCCCTGGTTAGGATGTTATACACTGCAACTCATTGTGCTCGTCGCCTTTTCACCTTTGACCGTTACTTACTATTCCTACATAAACGGTTCTACCAACGTTTTAACTTATAATTGAAGAGTTAAGGTCAAAAATCTTTCTTAAGGTTTATGGTCCTTAAGTGGAGATTATGCATTGTCAAGTGCAGCATTGGGTGATCTATTTATTGAGTGGACAGAGGACCTGGTGGAGATCGGAGAGAGTCGTTGAATTGAGATGATCTAAGAGGCTTATATATACATTACACCCTTTTGTGTTCTTTGCCCCGATCCAGAAATTGTTGTCTTTTTACTCCAACAGTTTGACTAGCTGCAACGGTCTTTGAACCGGAAAACAGCAGTGCGGCAATGCTTACTCGCTGAGGGTAAGGAGATGGCTCAGTAAGCTCACCTGGAGCGGCCACCTCGAGCCGGCCCTACTCTTTGGGTCGGCCGGGTATGTTCCTCTTAGCTTCAGCGTGGTTCACCAAAGCTCGCGCTGAATTCGACTGTGAAGGCTTAAGTTCGGTATTAGTTTGAAATGATGCTGAAGCTTATATAAAATTCGTACTAACGCTGGAACGGAAACTCCTCCGCATTATGGTAATCCACAAGCGTGTACATTACATATTCGCCTCATTAAATTATGCTGCGGTGGTAAT